>JANAVB010041420.1:11165232-11233613 GCA_029216955.1 Iris pallida
TCCTTCTTCCTGTGTATCATCAGGTTGAGTAAGCATTGGTGCTGATGGAGTGGTCATGATCTGTGTATAATTAAGATTTGGAGGGGCAAATATGTTTTCCCATTCAGAAGTCGGTTCTGTACCCCATTGAGAGGTAGGTTCTGGTCCCCATTGAGAAGTCCCTTGAGCAAATAACTGAGAAGTCTCCACGCCACCCCATTGAGAAGTCCCCTGACCACCCCATTGAGATGACCCTACGTCGGCCCATTGAGATGTCCCTTGGCCACCCCATTGAGATGTCCCTCCCTTGGCCACCCCATTGAGAAGTCCCTTGGTCACCCCATTGAGATGTCCCTTGGCCACCCCATTGAGAAGTCTCCTCGGACTGTTGATGCGGGACCTCGTAAGCATGTCGAGGTGGACTATCAGGAAAGTCTTCAGGTTGCGTGACATTGTGTCTATCCCGTCGGTGACGTGCATGTCGTTGTCTAACAATGCCAACCTCTGCTACAGGATAGTCATCAGGGATAAGTATGGAAGGGTTCGAGGGAGTCGGACCTGCTTGCATATAATTCCAAATTTCAATAAGTTTTGTTCTCCATGTTTCAGGATTTAGAGAATCGATTGCTTGCTTAATACTTGGAGCATGAAATATAAGATTTGATAGTCCATAAGTAAGTCCTATAAACGCGCTGACTATAAGATTTGATAGTCTATAAGCAATACGTACCATCCCAATCATATGGAGATAAAATTCACACAGACTAGAATCGTCTAGAGCTCGTGGTTGGAATCGAGGCTCCTCATGATAGTATAATTTGTTGCTTATACGAGGGGCTCCCCACCAAGTTCTATATGCATTACTCCCAAGTGCTGCACCAATTCAACAAATATGAGCATATAATTCAATAATGATTTTAATCAAATAGGAGATGAAAACTAACCATCTTCTAAATCTAACATCGGCTCAGATAGTTCTGCCACACCATGTGTCTGAAATCTAGAATTCCATCCGGGAATCATTTTTCTAGCTCTTACAGCTGCACTGGCTCTACCACGAGTCAAACATGGTGGATCATCTGGAATAATCTGTTTCATCCCAAACTGCCGCAGAACACGATCGGCGGGATGAAACATGATGTCTCCATGATATATTATATAATATCTATGAAGATTCATGGTATAAGCTGTTCTTTGTATTTCTGGAACATTTTGATACTGCTCATGCACATAAGGTAGCCATATAACCTATTTGATGTCGGAAAAAGAATAAGTAATAGATTAAAAATGTTGACAAAATATAATGACCAATTAACGTATTTTACCTCCGTATGCTTTAGAGTATCAAACTGCCCCCGATATAGGGGGGCGCTCGAGTGAACACAATGAGCTGGATCTACTACATCTGTTATCCATCGTAAAGCTACCGAAAATTTACCAGCATTGGAATCAATACCGGTAACTGGTCTCCCGATATGAAAATGTTCGTAGGACCAGACCTATTAAACAAAAGAATAACTTGATACAATTCTACAAATTATAACTTTAGATAAAATGAGTAATAATTTGTATACCTGTATTAAAGTCATGCATCCATTTAAATTTTTCATAATTTTATTATCTCCCAGCACGCGTACAAAATCTGACATGAAGGCGTATAAATATGCCAACATTGATGCTCCCCATGCATGACTTGTAGGTGCTGTCAGATCTTCCAAGAATGGTAGATAACGTAAGTTCACCATATCTGATGAGTCGGGAAAGACAATCGCACTTATTAAGCCGAGTAAGTATGCCCTCGTGCAAGAAATCACCTAAACATATAGCGAAAAAATGGCAAAAATTAATACATGCTAAAATAGCTGCAGCGATACGAGAGAAATATTAATAATATCAGTGATACATACCCGATTTTCATCAACAGATACCTCTTCGTCATCATCGATATGATCTAGATGCATGAAATTGCGACGGAGCCAGAAAAATGAGACTAAGCTTTTTCCTTTTAATTTTGGTGGCTCCACACCTAGATACTCCATAATTGCATTCTCAGCTGAAAATGACTCATTAAATATTATAGGTTCACCCGTAATAGGTAATCCTATAATATTTGCTACATCAGCTAAAGTAATTGTCATTTCACCAACTGGTAATTGAAATGTATTTCGGCCAAGCCACCAACGTTCCACTAGGCTTAAAATTAAATCTCTATCATGACGTAAAAACTGTATCTCGTCAATGTATTTAAATCCGAATATGACCAACATAGCATATTGTTCGCTAGTTAAATTCCAACACCCAACGTTCTGTTCATACCGCCATGTCCCATGCTCTCGCATTCGAATATCGCCAGGATAATCATATAACTATAGAAAAAATTGAGTTACTACAAAATGATCATTATTACTACAAAATAACAGAAATATACAAAATAATAACTTTCATTTAAAATTAAGTATACCTTTCCAGAAAATACTAATCTTGAGATATGACTCAAACGTTGCTGGATAATCTCGTATGTGGTGGGTCCTCCCGGAATAAGTCCGTCATTTCGACGATCCATCTGTTTTTAATACCAATTTCTAAGATACTAAACACAAATAAAATAAATTAAAATTATATTTTTTGAATAATTTTTACCTCTCCAAATGTATGTCTCTGCTCCTCCTCTTCTCTGCTTCTTCTCTTCTCCTCCTCTTCTCTGCTTCTTCTCTTCTCTTCTTCTTTCGCTTCTTCTGTATTTGTTCCTGGAGAAGGAACGAGCATCATTTATAACATCACTCCTCTCTCCTATCTCTTTCATCTCATCTTTCAATGTACTATAAAGCTGCACTCCTCCATTCAAACACTCTTTCAAACACTCATTCAACATATACAAACAAGGTTGGGGGGTCTCCAATGCTGGCAATGTTTCCCACACACAAAAGCTATGCTTCCCCGTCTGCGAACCTACCCCCCTCCCCCCTGCAAACAAGCGAAGCTACTCCCTTCCCCTCTGCAAACCCAATCCCCCAACCCCCCCCCCCCCCCGCCCCCCCTCCCCCCCCTCCCCTCCCCCAACCGCGCTCAATTTCCGACAGACTGTCTGGCGGAAATTGGACGCGTCCAATTTCCGCCAGATGGTCTGTCGGATTGTTTTCCTTCAACCAATTTCGCAAAACATGGTATCCTACAGCCAATTATACTAAAATATATTACCCTACAGTAAAATTTCTGTAAGGTTTTGTGGTGCCGTGGTTGGAGATGTATCTTTTGAGAGGGGAGTAGACCTTGAGGTTTCACAAACGCTTTGTATGTACTTAAGATTGCGTCGATGCAAATAATTGCATTCCTCCATTCCTTATCATAGAATTTACTCCCAAGTCATATTGGGTCCGGTAGAAGGCGCTGATTTTTAGAACACAGAAGTGACAATTGCATTCATCTCCATGACTGGTTAAACCAAACGAAATTACTTGGCCGAATATTTTTCTTTTCAACACAGTAATCTCAAGCATTCCTGAGTGGCAATCGCACCCAAACGAAATTAATTTCCGGCTATCAGACCAAGAGTTCTCTAGTCTATTGTGTGTTACTCTCACTAAAACTCTCTAGAATTTTTGTACAGTAGATATATTTAACATGAGGGCCTCGTGTACGAATATTTTGGCATGTATTTTAAATGGAGGGTAAAGTGCATTTAAATCCTTCTTAGATGTTACGCAATTAAAGATTTTCTGATTTGAAAAATCCAAAACGTTTCAATAATGCTTAAATCACCCCCCTAATCTAACTTTTCTGTTAACTGGTGTTAAAACGGGATTGTGCTAGATATAGATTTTCTACACTTACCAATAAAATCCAAAGCTATTTACTGTAGTAAAACTTGGGACGTTTAAATACTATAGCCATAAATTTTATATTTATATAAAGTTATTATTTAAATTTTATTTTTCATAAACGATTTTTTATTTAACAAATATGTAAATATTTTTGGGGAAAAAAAACTGATAAATACAGAAAAAAATCAATTCTTGAAAAATGAAAATGATAAAAAATTGAAAAAAAAAATACCAAACAAAAAACAAAAAAATACTATTAAAATATGGAAAAAAAAATAAAAATTGAAAAAATAGACAAAACATTCCAAAAAACCAAAAAAATGAAGATAAATCTTAAAAAATGAAAGAAGACAAAAATAAAAAACTATACAAATTTGAAAAAAAATAAAAAAAAATTAAGAAATGAAAAAAAATTACCCAAAAATATAAAAGTCACTCTTAAAAAACTAAAAAGGATTCTTAAAAAGATGAAAAAAGAAAAAAAATAACAAACATGAAATAAGAACTAAAAAATGGAAACAAAAAACAAAAGAATAAAAAGACAAGAAAACTAAAAAAACAAAAAAGAATTTACTCGGGCAAAAGTTGACTGGGACAAAAAAAAATAACCTCTTATTCTTAAAAAGATAGAATTCTCATGCTTGGCGTAATTTTCAAAAATAAATATTTATAATCTAAATAGTTAATATTAATTAATAATAATTTAATCATAATTATAATTATAGTTAATAATTTATATACTATAATAATTTTAGTTAATAATTTATTAATCATAATTAAAATCATCATTATAGTCTTACTTAATAATTTATTAGTCATGACTATTATCATAATTATTTATTTATTTATTAATTCTAACTATATTAATAATTATAATCTTAATTAATAATTTAATAATTACAATTTTATTATAATATTAATTAATCATAATTTTAATTATAGTTAATAATTTATATATTATAATAATTTTAATTAATAATTCCATAATTATAATCATCATTATAGTCTTACTTAATAATTTATTAGTCATGACTATTATCATATTTATTTATTTATTAATTCTAACTGGAATTGTAAATCTTGGTACAGATTTATTTTCATCACATGTATTCCTTAAACAAATAACTTAAATATTACTAAACATGTCAAAAATCCAAAAATAAATTGCAAAACATGTATGTTGAAGCATGGTCCGGGTTCAGTTGCTGCCACCGCCGCTGTCGATTCTCTAGGAATAGGCTGTAAACCTTGGCCTCAGTGCTCATTTAATTCTTTCATTAAATTTCACATTAGAATTTGATAGTGTTCTGAAAGTTTCTTATCCTCCAATAGTAGAAAACAACAAGAATTTGTTGAAAAATTTGCACACCCATAAAATCTTCTTCCATGATTTGTTGGTGTCCATGAAGTCTTCAGTGGACTAATTAATCCACAATAGCAATAAATTGTTCTTCCATAATTTCTATTTGGACGTCTTGAGAATGAAGATTGCGAGCTACTAGCCATAATTTGCAGTTGGATTTGAGATTTGTATGTAAGAAAAAGCTTCAATACATTTAAATGAGAGCAAATAAGTAAAAAAAAAAATGGAAGATGAAAAAAATTAATGTTATTTTTTCAACCAACCGGTCAAAAAATAGAAAATAGAAAGCTTGGGTTTTATGTTTCAAAACAATCCTATATATAGAGAATGAAAGGGGGGGTTATAATGTTAACGTTAGCATTCAAAGGGGTATTTTGGGGAGTGCAAAATTTATTTTACCCAAAAAAATGACTTCTAACGGCTAGTTCTAACGTCATTTTGACGAAAAGGGGCATTCTGAGCAAAAATATGTTTTGCAGGAGGTGCAAACTGTTTAAGTTTTCTAAAATGTCTTATTTTGCAAACGAGATAAAGCTAAAGAGGGTTTAAATGTACTTTATCCTTAAATGGACGATAAAATAAGTTATATTGTATATTCATTTCTCTCAGTTCAAATAGACCAACATACATGACATAAATCCAACTCTCTCCAAGATAAATATATTTATATATAGAGAGAGGGAGGGGGGAGAGAGGTGGGGGAGGATGGGATCAAAATTTTTGCTTCATGTATTTTCTCCAAAATAGCAACCGTTGAATTGTCTTTTTTGATCAAAATTCTGGCTTCTTGCATGTTGTCCAATTTTTTTGATTTTTTTTTTTACCCTTTAGATTAGAAACAATCAGCCGCATTATCAGAGATGGCCGATGGCAGGTTGTAGGCCACCATACGGGAACGATAGGCGATGGCGGGTTGTAGGCCACCATGCGGGAACGATGCTTGCGAAGGACATCCGCATAATCCCCATCGATAACGCTAGGGACAGAGATACATGGCATTGGGAGGGCTTGAGCTCGGACGATTTTGAGTTCCATACTTCTTTTGATCACTTTATACAACATCAGAGTAAGTTTCCTTCTGTTAATTTCATTTTGGTTAAGAATGTAGCAGAGAAATTTGTTGGAAATGAAATACAAAAATCGTTCTCCCAAACCAATAAGCCTACGAATGATCCGAAAAAAGCACAAAAAACGTCAAAATCACACTGAAAAACCAATGCAGACACAGAGAATTTTTGACGTGAAAATCCTTATAGAAAAAATTACGAGACGATCGAAGTCCAACCCTGAAAAGTCTCCACTAATGAAATAGAAGATTACACCCTCTACAAGCTCCTTTCCGATCCAATACGGACAACCACAACTCCTTGAAATAGAAAAACAATTACAGACACACGAAGAAAGAAGATGACGAGAAATAGAATTACTCGAAACAATCATCTCTTCGAAAACGTCGTAGATCTCTCATTTATCCTCCTAATGTTGCAAAGCACTCTTGCCACCTTTTTCTTCTCTATTATTTATCAACTTGCATACATCAACATTTTATAAGCCCTTGCATGAATTAGGGTTACCATATATTGAAAATATGGAAGCTAATATATGTGAAAAGTCCAATATATAAATCAGTCATATATTTAATGAAAATATAATCATAATTGGTTTGTTATAAATTAGAAGTCCAATTATATGAAAAGTCAACATATGAAAGATCCAATCGTAGATATATGACCAAAGTTAAAGATAAAAATCTAATCATATATTTTCTTACTATATATGTTCCAATATACGACGATCGATGCACTATCCGAGCTTGTCCGACAAATGGATGACGCTCGTCGCACTCTAGGGTATTCTCCATATAGGTTGGAAACTCCACCCACTCCAACAAATCTTTTCCTTCACAACTAGGTGGAGGAACTCATTATCCCGACGTTCCTCCTGCAGTACTCAAACTTCTCCCTTGGTAGAACCTTCGTGACATGTCCGCTCCATTGCATAAGTATAGACCTTCTCAAATGTCGCGTCCTTCTTCTTAACCGTATCCTGTATCCAATGATACCGAGTCTCAATATTTCTGACCGACTATAAAATGTATGGTTCTTCACAAGGTGCATTGCACTCTGCCTATCGCAAAGAAAATGTACTTATCTTGCTTTAGCCCAATTTTCTGCAACAACTTCTTCATCCACATCAACTCCTTGGAAGCCTCCGTCGCTGCAATATATAACTATGCCTCTGTCATAGACAAGGCAACACATTTCTGCAATCGCGAATGCAACCATACTGCTCCACCAGCAAACATCATCACATAGCCCAAAGCCGATTGTCTCGCGTCTACATCTCCAGCCATATTAGCATCGATATATCCGACCAGCTTCGACTCGTCACCACCAAAGGAAAGTATCCAATCAGCAGTGACCTGAAGGTACTGTAAATCCACTTGACCATACTCCAATGTATCCACCTTGTTCGCCATCGCGGGGATCTTCGGGTAAGAGAAGGAATCCAGGATAACAGTCTTGCGGTCCTCCAGACGGTGACTTTCATCAATAAGGAATTTCTTGTTTTCATATTGGTCCGTTATCCAAGTTCACACGGGATTGAGTATGCATATGGTCTCTACTTTGGTAAACCAAGTCTTATATATGTATAGGCGTTGTATTATATTATGTTCTTTTTTTCCTCCTTTTGGTTAAATATTATAATTCTATTTTCTAATGTCAAAAGAGTAGAGTAATGTATCAGCCAACATGTCTTGTTCTCATGTTTAATTTTATTTGCAGGTCATTCAAAAATATTCTGGATTCACTTATCAAATGAGCGATGGCTATCTCTTATGATGGAAAACATTTTGGATTTATTTTCTAAATGTTTAAAAGATGATACATAAATATTTAAATTGTTTGGGTTCATGGTGTAAATGACGATTTAGATGTTTAATATTTTGGGTTCATTTAATTTGTAAGTGATGGTGTAGATGCATGTAATATGTTTTGGAATTATTTTGTAAATAATGGTAAAGGATACTAAATGATGTTAAGCTTTTTCGTTCATTTACCAATTGAAGTTATATAGTTATATATGGATTTTTTTTGTCTTTTAATTGTATTTTATAGGTACATGAAAAAATAATTTCATCATAATTTTTAAGATTTTTATTACTTTTTGGGACGGATTTTAATTGTCTCAAAAAATGAACCACAATCCATTCTTAATACATACCTTAATTTTTAGGACAACTTTTATTCGTCACAAATACTTATATTTTGGGACGGTTTAATAATCCGTCATAAAAATATAATAATTCAGACTTTTTTGGGACAGTTGGTTTTTTCGACCCTAAAATCCATTTATGACGGGTTTTTTCGTCCCAAAATTTTTTGTCACACCACCTTAATAGCACTATTTCAATCTATCCTAAATAATAATTTGGAACGATTTAGACACTTTTTAACACGGATGTCAGCCATCTCAATTTTTTTTTGTAGTGCTCCTTCCGCGATTCTCTGAAACAAGTGCCCCTGAGTAGCATGTGGATGAAGTGCCTTGAGAACATATCCATATCTATTCATTCAGAACCCCACTCTTGGCGAATTCCAGACTGACCACGCCTTCTGGAGCAGAATCGATCATAGACACTCGTACTATTTCCCCCGAGTTTGGCAATGTACACAGATGTCACGACCCGATTCCAAGATATTAGGTCCAGTCGGATCATGTCCAGCCTCCACCGTTGTGAGACGATGGCAGTAAGCTGTATCAATCAGTAGCAATGCAGACACAAATATTCTAAATATAGAATAAAACTTTATTTAAACATTTGAAATTCAAACCAAGGGTCTAATTGGAATAAACACAAAACAGAAAATCTTCAGCTATTACAACTGGTTCATTTATTACAACTTTTAAGAAGAAATGAAACTAAATAGAAAGGTGCAATCTAGAACTCCTGGGTCTCCTGTCCGGGTCCGGCTAACTCCTCGGAACCCAAGTCGGGTCCGTAGTAAGAACTATAGGCCAGCTCCTTGTCATCGCAATCACCTAAAATATTGGTCTCTAGTCAAGAGGGGAACAAGAACATACATATCCATTCCAGCATTTTAATGAATAATTAAAAAGAGACAAGAAGCAATTTTATAACATAATTTATTTTCTAATAATAATAAAGAAGCAGTGATGCAATAAATCTCTGGAAATAAAAATGATGCAATCTAACTAGCAATAGTGTTTTGAGCGTGTAATATCATGTGGCCGTCTGGGGAGGGAGGCAGTATGTGTTCTAGTGAACATGGTCCGGCTTCAGCCCAAGTGAGTTGGGCTTCCGCTATCCACAGTGAGGCAGTAGGGGGATTTGACCACAGGTGTTAACACTACTCTCCAATCCCGAGTCAATGAGTCAATGAGTCAGTCAAGCAATTAATTGGGTTCGAATAGGATCTCGTGGATCAAGTGTCGGTACAATGATTCTACGATACAATAATTTTAATTATTTGTTGGAGTCCAGTCTGGATTTGGTAACAACATACTTGTAGAATCTAAATCTTATTAAATATTTGATTTGATTAGATTTGGATGTCCATAATTGGTGTTGTACTATTTTAGATATAATATGATTCTTATTTTAGGAAATCCTATTATGATCTAAAATAGGATAATTTATGGGCTATTTTAGATGTAATAGGATTCTTATTTGAGGGCTTCCTAATTAAAAAAAATCATGTTATGACCTAAAATATGATTTTTTTATCATATATATATGGGATGAGGGTAGAGGCACAAAGAATAAGCAAAAAGCACAAAAGTGGAGATTCGTGGTGCTTGGAAATCTAAGAGAAAGTCCATACTTTGCTCTTAGGACTTCGCAATCCAAGACAGAAGGAAGAAGAAGATCTAATCGAGAAGTCATCAACTTCGGTTAGAGAGATTGCTACGGGTTGGTGAGTGATCTCAATTGTAATCTTCTGTTTTTCTTCTTGAGAGTGGTGAGGGGGTTGAACCTATTAGTGTAGGAACGAAGTCGTAAAGCATAATACTCTAGAGGGGGGGTGAATAGAGTAGGCAGCGGAATATTACTAATTAAAAACTTGTTAGCAGTTAGATCACAGAAATAATATCAATAATCATAAAGTAATAACTGTAAAGAAAAGAGATCAGAAGGCAAACGCAAATACAGAGATTTATACTGGTTTCCTTCTTGTGATGACTAGTCCAGTCGGAAGAATTCTAGCTTCCAGTTGAATCCACTATTGGAAAATCCTACAAGTTTTCATACGAAGTCCTTGTAACTTCTACAGACGCGAGCTTTGATACTAAGAACTCGACCAAGTTCAGTTTTGAAGAGTCTTTCTTCAATCAAGCCTCTGATTACAATTTTTCTGAAATCTTCTAGACCGCCCGTACCGACAAATTGACTAGAGAATTGTAACTGGCTTGGGATTTGAAAATGAAAGCTTTTTAGAAAACTCTTTGGAAGAAACGTAAGCTTTAGAAGAGAAGAGATGAAAGTGAATGAGTGTTTTTAAATGATCAGAATTTTTCTCTATTTTTAGTTTTTCCAAAGGCATAACTCTGGCAGAATTTGGGCAGAATTCAGACAGTATTCTATGTAACAAACCGCAACAGAAGGGAGACCAAGTTCAAAAACCAACGTTCACATAACGTTCACCTTGGCCGAACTCTGGCCGAACTCTGTCAGGGTTGGTCAGGAATATTTTAAGAAAATATTTTTGGGGATTTTTGAAATCCTTCAGAAGCTTTTGTAAATAAAAGATGTTTTTCAAAACATAGGTCAATTTTGAAAACAATTTTGGATAGCCTATTTACTAGTACGACTTGGTGTATAATGTATTCCTAGACTCAATAAAAATAAAAATTACATTGCATAAAAAAATACAGTCTCGAGTGGCAAACATAGCTTCGGTCTTGAACTGAGTAGATATCCAATCTTGATCAGTATCCAAAACGTCTTGAGTAAACATCTGAGTTGTTCCGTATATCGAGACAGAGTTTGATCAATTATTAAAATCAGGTTTGACCATGACCAATGGGCCAACAATCTCCCCCATTTTGATAATTGACAAACCTTGACCGATATAACATCTTTGGTCTTTATTAAAATAAATTATACCGATATAATGTACCAAAAAAATGTTTCTGCAGATTGTTCATATCCTGTATTCTTACATATCGAAGATATATCCTGTATTCTTACAGATCGAAGATGTTAGATCTTATTTCTCCCCCGTTGTTACTTAGCAAAATAATTGCAAAAGAGAAAGCTCCCCCGCAATATATGCATAAGTAACAATCAGTGAAAAAACACAAAAATATGGATATAAAAAAAATGTATCATAGACATGGTATAAATGTCACAGACAGTAAAGAAAATGTGATAAGAAAAACATTTTTCACAGGCAGTTTAAATGGAAGCATAATAAAAGATAATGCTATGAGAAATGCTAAACTGAATAAAATATGCTGAAGAAAACATATAACATGTCCATCAGACAAAAAAGAGTCATAACAGAAAAATAAGAGTACTGATACTAGCTTGGAATGTCGGAGCATTTCCAAGTAAACAAAGACAATAACATTAGTCTCAAAAAGTACGATAAATCATATATCATCCTCATCGTCATCATCATCATCTGCAGTGCCAGCATGTCCACCGTGTCCGGATGGACCAACTCCAGATGTGCCAGCTCGAGAGGTATGTGGAGTAGCACCAGAAGTATGATAACAATCGTAAGCGTTACCTGGCTGGAATAGAGAGTGGACCGTCACATCATCAATATAGTAACCAGATACATAAGGGTCTCTAGGAAGAGAGCTAGCAGAATGACCTGTCTGAGCAAATCGGAGATCGGCAATTGAGTTGGCAATAGTCTGGAACCGACTCACGTCACGAAACTCATGTTCCCTGGAAGTGTCAACAAAGAAAGTCTGCAAATCCGAGAGGTGCTGATGAATACCCTCAAAAGTCATAGGGTAAGTCTGAGGAGGAACAGGTGCAGTAGGAGCAGGTGGAGGAGCAGTGGCAATGCTACGACGAAAAAGCTTGAGAAACTTGGGCTCAGGGTTTAGAGCGCAAGTGGATAAGTCTATGCCAAAACGCTGAAAGATGCGAGGGATAAGCATCGCATAAGAGAGATTGCGTTCTCTTCCACGACATCTACCCATCATATGAAGGATAGTCTTAGGGGCAGAAAAAGGAATCCCCTTAAGAATGTGATAGAGGGCAGAGAGTTCTAGTGTAGTGACATCAACTTTTGAAGTGGATTTGGAAAGAATAGTGGAATAGATGATGCGATGTAACTCATAGTTAAACAAGTTCGAGTTATTGGCCTTGAACTTTCCAGGACGAGCATGTACTGGCACACAAAGCTCATTCTTGAAACTAACAAGAGTCGTGCCCTCGAAAAAGTCGAAGTTGGTGATGTCATCGAGCGGGGCACCTTCGTGTGGAATACCATAGATTTTTGCTAGCAATACATTATCGAACTCGATATCGATCCCGCCAACACGAGTTCTTGCGGTAAAAGTGTCTAACACAAAGTTACAATAGAATAGTCTAAGGGCATTAGTAGCTATAGGGAATTGTAGGGTAGCGAGATGGTGTAACCCTAATGCCTCAAAAAAAGGACGGTGATCTGGAAATATAGTCCATTTAATCGTAGCGCCTGTGCATATAGTACGCATAGCAAAGTCGGAATACCAAAGCAATGCTTGGTCATGAGTTTTGAAGTAAAACTCATTCGACACGCCGTCACCCAATTGGACCGAGGAAAAGAAGAAATCCATGTTCGGATCAGAGGACGATGCCTCTTTACTGGCATTAGTCTTCTTCCTCTTGAAAGGATTGAATCCCTTAGGCATTCTTTCCCAAAACTAAGTAACCCTAAGAATTTGAAAGTGGAGGAGAGAAGGAGTTATACCTTCCGAGAATCAAGTATGTTGTAGAGGACGCAATTCTTTGCACGAATCCAAATTTTGGATGGAAATCTCCACGTAGATTGGAAGAAAGGGAGTGGAGAAAAGCTAGGGTTTGGGTGTTCTTCGGCTGCTGCCGCTGCTGTGATGAAATAGTTTGGAAGAGATGAATAGGAGAAGGTCTCGGGTTCTGACTTAAAAACATACAGCACCAACAGAACTCTGGCCGAATTCAGACTGAACTCGGGCCGAATTCGCTAGGGTTCTCCTAGGTTTTAAAAAAATTTATGGGCCATATCATTTTCATCAACTCATTTCAAATATTTAATTCAAAGTTTAGTAATTTTAAACTTCAAATAATATAATTAATATTATTTTATAAATTAATTTTCTTTACTCAGTATCTGTTTCAGATTAGCTGTAGGAGTACTGTCCCAGCTAACGGGAGTTCATCGGGAAACAATTAAGTACCGCTTCGCTTCGACCGTAGTCGTGGTGACAGACAGATTCTTTGTAGGCTTGTCTCAAAAACAATTATTGAGTATTGAATAAATTAATTAATAAAACAAAATTAATTAATATTATTGACATATAAAATTCCTAATTCTCGACGTAAATAATTGAAACGATCTTCCGCTAGAGGTTTTGTGAATATGTCAGCCAATTGATTATGTGTGTCTATGTATACAAGGTCTATATCTCCATTTTGTTGATGATCTCTAAGAATATGATGTCGAATCTCGATATGCTTAGTACGAGAGTGACATACTGGATTCTTAGTCAAATTAATAGAACTAGTGTTATCACAAAAAATGGGTATGTGTGTGAAATGTAATCCAAAGTCTTCTAAAGTTCGCTTCATCCACAAAATTTGTGCACAACAACGTCCTGCGGCGATATTCTCAGCCTCAGTTGTTGATAATGCAACAGAATTTTGCTTCTTGCTAAACCAAGAGACTAGGGCTTTTCCTAGGAAATGACATGTGCCGCTGGTAATTTTTCTATCTACTTTGCATCCGGCAAAATCAGCATCAGAATAACCAGTTAGGTCAAATGACGTAGTTTTAGGATACCATAAGCCGACAGAAGAAGTGCCTTTAAGGTATCGGAAGATACGCTTAACTGCGCACAGATGTGATTCCTTAGGATTGGCTTGAAAACGTGCACACAAGCAAACACTAAACAAATGTCTGGTCGACTGGCAGTTAAGTACAGTAAGCTACCGATCATACCTCGATACTTACGTATGTCGACGGGTTTGCCTTGTTCATCAATATCAAGCTTGGTTGAAGTCGCCATTGGAGTGCTAAGTAGTTTGACTGCTTCCAGATCGAACTTCTTTAATAAATCTTTTGTGTACTTTGCTTGATTTATGAACGTCCCATTGTTGGTTTGTTTGATTTGCAGTCCGAAAAAGAATTTCATCTCTCCCATCATGCTCATCTCAAACTCATTCTGCATACACTTTGAAAATTTTTGACAAAGAGATTCATCAGTGGATCCAAAAATAATATCATCTACATAGATTTGAATCAAAAGAAGATTGTTATTCAAAGATTTTATAAACAGTGTAGTATCAACCTTTTCTTCTGAAAAACTATTGTCAAGTAGAAAAGAGCTTAGATGATCGTACCAAGCACGAGGGGCTTGTTTCAAACCGTATAAGGCTTTCTTCAACTTGAAAACATAATCAAGATTTTTGAAATCAGTAAAACCTGGAGGTTGAGCTACATACACTTCTTCTTTTATAAAACCATTCAAAAATGCGCTTTTAACATCCATTTGAAATAACTTAAAATTATGAAAATATGCAAATGCATATAACATACAAATGGATTTTAATCTCGCAACTGGGGCATAAGTCTCATCGTAGTCGATACCTTTTTCTTGATTGTATCCTTGAGCTACGAGTCGAGCCTTATTACGAGTCACTAAACCATTCTCGTTCAGTTTGTTTCGGAATACCCAACGGGTGCCAATGACCGAATGATCAATGGGCTTGGGAACAAGTTTCCAAACTTGATTCCGTTCGAATTGGTTTAGTTTCTCTTGCATAACATCTAAACAAAAATTATCACTACATACTTCTTTAATATTTTTGGGTTCAAGCTGTGAAATAAAAGCAACACAAGAAGTTATATCTTTATTAGAGGAACCAGTACTTACACCTTTGGTAATCTCACCAACTACCAAGTCCTTTGGATGATCTGCCAAGAATCTCATCTCTTTTGGCATATCCTCGGGATTGCTGGTTCCGGCTTCTTTGCTTGAAGACTCAGCTGATGCTTGGTGTGAAGGTTCTGCATCTTTGTATAAAGGTTTTGCAGTAACTGTACTTGGTGTAATCACGTCTTCATTATCGTCATCATCTAAATGTTGATTTAGTTCATCAAACTTGACATTAATTGATTCTTCGATGATCATAGTTCTCTTGTTGAAGACTTTGTACCCTTTGTTCTTTGCCGCATAACCTAAAAAGATACCTTCATCGGCCTTTTCATCAAATTTACCCAGGTTGTCTTTAGTATTAAGAATAAAGCATTTACAACCAAATATCTTGAAATATGAAACAATGGGTGTTCTATCAAACCATAACTCATAGGGAGTCTTCTTCGATATAGGTTGAATTAGAACCCTATTGAGAATATAGCACGCTGTCTTGACAGCTTCAGCCCAAAAGTATCTAGGTAGACTAAACTGGTTCAACATTACTCTAGCCATTTCAGATAGAGTCCTGTTCTTACGTTCCACAACTCTATTTTGTTGTGGAGTCCTAGGGCAGGAAAACTCATGCAAATAATCGTGTGTGTCACATAATTGCTTAAACTCTGCATTCTCAAATTCGTCGCCATGATCACTACGAATGCGAGTAATCATGAAACCTTTTTCATTCTGTACTTTCTTGCAAAAGGTGACGAATTCTGACAAAGCATCGTTCTTGCGTGCAAGAAAATATACCCATGTGTATCTAGAGAAATCATCTATAATGACAAATGCATATAATTTACCACCTAGACTAGCAATTCTACTAGGTCCAAATAAGTCCATATGCAACAAGTGTAGATGTCTAGTGGTACTTACAACGTTCTTAGATTTAAAGACGGATCGGGTAGCTTTGTTCTTTTCATATTCGCTACATACCGTATCCTTCTTGAAAGATTTGTCCGGTAAGCCGCGTACCGACTTCTTTGTGGATAGTTTTGAAATTGTGTCCATATTTGCATGACCGAGTCTTATATGCCATAGTTGACTCTCAATGCTCTTGGCCAGCAAGCATCTACCTGCTTTGTTAGCATCTTCTAACAGATAGAAAACATATATGTTGTCTTCCCTGATACCAATGTCATCGATATCGATTATGTACCCTCTTAAATTATTACCAAATGAGACGTATCCTTCTTTATTCTTCTTCGACAGTGTTGCGAATAATGATGCATCACCGGTCATGTGTCGTGAGTAACCGTTGTCGAGGATCCATTTGCTTCTAGCATGTGAAGGGCGTTCCACCTAAAAAATAGTTTACAGATGAAACTCTTGGTACCCATTTCTTGTAGGGTCCTGACATGTTAGTTTTTGGTATCCATGTATAAATATTTAGATCTATTAACTTTTTGATTCTACATGCAGAGGATATATGACAATGAGGCCACAATCATGACATTTTGCATGTTGAGTGTTGAAAGTAGTGTGAGGTGCATGATTGGTAGGTTTTGGTTTTCTAGTATAAAAAAATGCATGCCTATTAGTCTTTTTGGGCATTGGTTTGGTATGGTTTGGTCTGACAGTATTTGGTTTGGGTGTGTTCCGATGATTCGGTAATTGACACGTGTTAGAATAAGAAGCAGCAACTTCAGGCCATTTTTCTAAACTAATTTCCAACTTTTTGGAGGTGTCATATAATCTTGTATAGTCAGATGTAAGTGTTTTCATTCTGACTTGTACACACTGGAGATTCTTTCTCTCTTTAGATAGGTCTTCTTTAGCTGGATGATAGTTTGGTCTTTTTCTTCGGATAACTTGGTAGTCTTGTGTAACAACAACTTAATAGAGGAAAGCTCACCAGACTCAATAAAAGTATCATTATTTCTAATATTAGCTAGTTGGTCGGTAAGTCTTCCAATTTCACCTTTGTACTCTTTAAGTACCTTCTTAGAGGTTTCATATTTACTACGCAGTTTCCTGTAGTCATTTAACAGGTCACTGAAAGCCTCTCCTAGTTGTTCAAAGGTGAAATTATCATAAGGATCAAACAGAGGATTAGTGATTACCTGATCGCAGGCCATCAAGCATACATTTGTAGCATCATCTGATTGTTCGTCTTCTGAGTCGCTGGCTTCGCTCTCATGCCATATGCTTGTATTGGCGTACTTCTTTGATGTAGATCTCTTCAGGTAGCCTTTGTCATATTTGCTGCTTTTTTTGTTGATGATGATGCTGTTGGACAATCTTTCTTCATATGTCATTTCTTCTTACATCCGTAGCAAATAGGATCTTCCTCGTTGTTGTTGCTGTTGTTGTCTTTTGTTCTTCTGTTGAATCTCATGAACTTCTTGAATTTTCTTACCAGAAGAGCTTGATCTTCAGAGTCAGAGCCGCTGTCGTCAGAATCATCTTCGACGGTTCTCCTATGTTGAGCCTTGAACGCGATCAACTTCTTTGACTTCTCCTTTTGTGTAGCATCTTCAAAGTCTTGAAGTTCCAACTCGTGAGTGAGTAGCTTACCCATGAGTGTTTCCAGAGACATTGTTGAGAGGTCGTTTCCTTCAATGATTGTTGTAGCCTTTGGAATCTAGTTCTTTGTGAAAGCTTGTAGAAGTTTGTGAATCTTCTCATGGTTACTGTATTCCTTGCCTAATGAAGACAAAAGATTTATAATATCCAGGAATCTCATAAATATCTGAGTGACGGATTCATTTGGCTTTATCTTGAATGCCTCGTACTCTTGAGTAAGTCTGCTGATCTTTGACTCCTTGACTTGTGTTGTTCCTTCGTGGGTTACTTCGAAAAGTTTTCACACTTCATTTGATGTTGTGTAAGTTGACACCCTGTCAAATTCAGTTCTGTCTAAAGCACAAAATAGAGCGTTAATAGCATGTGCGTCAAGACTGGCCTTTTTCTTTTCATCCTCAGTATATTTATCATAGAATTTTTCAACTAAAACTTTCTCAACAGTAATACGAGGAGGCTTTTTGTAGCCATCAATAACTATAGACCATAAGTCAAAATCAAGAGATTTTAAAAAGAAACTCATCAGTATTTTCCAATAAGTATAGTTTGTGCCGTCAAACAATGGAGGTCCGTTTGTGGCTTGGCCTTCACTTGTGAATTACACAGTTGCCATGTGTAATGCTGTGATCTATACAACAATTAAATATAACTGTATTTTTACCTTACTTTACTTGTATAATCCGCTCTGATACCAATTGTAGGAACGAAGTCGTAAAGCAGAATACTCTAGAGGAGGGGGGGTAAATAGAGTAGGCAGCGGAATATTACTAATTAAAAAGTTGTTAGCAGTTAGATCACAGAAATAATATCAATAATCACAAAGTAATAAATGTAAAGAAAGAGATCAGAAGGCAAACACAAACACAAACACAAACACAGAGATTTATACTGGTTTTCCTCTTGTGAGGACTAGTCCAGTCGGAAGAACTCTAGCTTCCAGATGAATCCACTATTGGAAAATCCTGTAAGTTTTTATACGAAGTCCTTGCAACTTCTACAGACGCGAGCTTTGATACGAAGAACTCGACCAACTTCGGTTTTAAAGAGTCTTTCTTCAATCAAGCCTCTGATTACAATTTCTCTGAAATCTTCTAGACCGTACCGTACCGACAAATTGACTAGAGAATTGTAACTGGCTTTGGATTTGAAAATGAAAGCTTTTTTGAAAACTCTTTGGAAGAAACATAAGCTTTAGAAGAGAAGAGATGAAAGTGAATATGAGTGTTTTTAAATGATCAGAATTCCTCTCTATTTATAGTTTTTCTAAAGGCAGAACTCTGGCAGAATTCGGACAGAATTCTATGTAACAAATCGCAACTAGAGGGAGACCAAGTTCAAAAACCAACGTTCATATAACGTTCACCTGCAAGAGTTCTGTCAGGGTTGGTCAGGAATATTTTAAGAAAATATTTTTGGGGCTTTTTGAAATTCTTCAGAAGCTTTTATAAATAAAAGATATTTTTCAAAACATAGGTCAATTTTAAAAACGATTTTGGATAGCCTATTTGCTAGTACGACTTGGTGTATAATGTATTCCTAGACTCAATAAAAATAAAAATTATATTGCATAAAGAAATACAGTCTCGAGTGGTAAACATACTTCGGTCTTGAATTGAGTAGATATCCAATCTTGATCAGTGTCCAAAACGTCTTGAGTAAACATCTGAGTTGTTCCGTATATCGAGACAGAGTTTGATCAATTATTAAAATCAGATTTGACCATGACCAATGGGCCAACAATTAGGGCAAAGGGTTCAATGTGAGTTCTGTCAATCTTGTAATTTCATCTGAGTTATTAAAGGTTGGAATTTGTCCAGGTGATATACTTGTCTTCATCTTGTGCTTGGTGTCCATTAGACAAGAGTTGATTTTGGTCAGGTGGGTTGGAAAATGCTTTCGCATGCGCCCAACAATTGGTATCAGAGGCAGGTTGGTGAGTGATCTCAATTGTAATCTTCTGTTTTTCTTCTTGAGAGTGGTGAGGGGGTTGAACCTGTTAGGGCAAAGGGTTCAATATGAGTTCTGTCAATCTTATAATTTTATCTGAGTTATTAAAGGTTAGAATTTATCCAGGTGACGTACGTCACCGCCATATACTTGTCTTCATCTTATGCTTCGTGTCTGTTAGACAAGATTGGTTTTGGTCAGGTGGGTTGGCAAACACTTTCGCACGCGTCCAATAATTAGTATCAGAGCTTTGGAGGTTCTGGCAACCATGTTTACGGAGCAGATGAACACTCGTATGATCACCCTCATAGGGGAAAATTGGGCAATTTGGAAGCCAAGGATGGAGGATCTACTCTGGTGCAAGGACTTGCTTGGTCCGTTGGAGGCGACAGCGTAAAGCCAACGGACAAAGCTACTGAAGACTGGAAACGACTGAATTGGAAGGTCGTTGGATTCATCCGCCAATGGTTGGATGATTCGGTGTTTCAACATGTGTCCATAGAGAGTTCGGCAAAAGCATTGTGGGAGAAGCTGCATTCGATGTACGAAAGAAAGACGGCTGACAACAAGGCATTTCTTATTCGCCAATTCGTCAACTCAAAGTACATGGAGGGTGCTCCAGTGGCACAACATCTGAACGAGTTTCAGGGTATCATCAATCAACTGTCTGTGGTGAAGATGGTGATTGATGATGAGCTTCAGGCCCTACTGCTCTTGAGTTCTCTGCCGGAAAGTTGGAAGAAGTTGGTGGTGTCGGTGAGCAACTCCGTGCCTAACAGAGTTGTCACGATGGAGGCAGTCAAAAGTAGCTTGTTGAATGAGAAGGTCCGACGTAAGCAAGTAGAATCGTCGTAGGAGTCCGCTCTGGTGACTTTCTACGGGAACGGAAGACCCAAGTCATAGGCAAGGACATGAGGGAGTTCTCGGGATGTTGCGATTGTGGACCGCAATGAGGGCTGCTATTATTGTGGCAAAAGAGGTCATATCAAGAGGAATTGCATGAAGCTCAAAGCTGAGAAGGCCAAAGACAAGGATGATCAAGAGGATCTTACAGCAATGAGAGATATCATCATCGTAGCGACCGACACAGAGGAACCTTATGGCATGTGTCATGATGGCGACTGGGTCATGGACACTGTAGAAGCATGGAAAATATAGGGTTCATGCAGATCACAACAGACCGCATTAGTACTTTGGAACAGATTGACCCGCATGAAGAAGAGCCGCATGACAGACTCAGCACTCTTCCTGCGGCCAATCTTCACCAGACTGATTTTTTAGCCGCATAGAGAATAGTTACTTATACGGCCAAGCTGATCAATCCTTCTGATAAAGCTGACAATCCCTTGTCTGATAAAGCTGACAAACTCTGGCAAGACTGACAGCTCCGACAGCTCTGACAATTCTGACACTCTGACAAAAGAAGATAAGACATGATTAGACTGGACATGGCCATGCGGCCAAAAGGACTGCGACCCAAGCCGCATACGGCTCAATCTATGTGTTTCATGCGGCCAAGGGTAACTGAAATCTGAGCCGCATGAGCTTTATACGGCCCAGAATATAGAACCTATGCGGCTCAAAAGTTCCCAAGCTACATGCGGACTAAGGGAGACTGCTGCATGAGTCTTATGCGGCCCAGCATGGCCGAACACTGAAAGGCCTATGCGGCTCAAAATGACTCAAACAGACTGATCCTATCTTACGATGAGACACGTGGCAGGATGACCAAGTCTCAACTGCCCAGATTCGCTACAACAAAATCTCAACAACCCCCACCAGCTGGCAGCCCGAGATCGAGTCTTTGTGCGCTGTGAGAGACACGTGGCCACGTAGCCCTTTATGCGGCCCAAAAATCTACTACTGTAAAAAACACTATAAATAGCAGGGTATCACACCCAGGCAAATGGTTGGCAATCCAAGGCTGGTAACCTACGAAGGGCAATTTCTTCGAGAGCAAGAAGCGTGTCAGATAGTCCAAGGAGTAAGACAGAGTTGCTACACTTTCCCGAGCCTCTATCGTCACCCTCCAGAATCAAAACTAAACAATTGTACTTAGATTATTTCCTAGGATTTCTTTCTAGGCTTTTCTTTGTACAAGAGAGTTTGCAATCAAGTTCAATTCATCTGTAAATTGTTGTGCTTGATATTTAATAGCAAACACGATGGCAACTCTGCTGGGGACATCCTTCTCTTCTGATGAGAAGTTGATAATACAATCTGATGCATCCAAGCTCGGCTCCACGCAGCAAATGCTCGTGGTTCGATTTGACCAACGAGCATTCGAAGAAATGCTCTCTGAAGGGAGCGCCAGCCCATCGCAGAAACGAGCCAACCCAAAGAGCGCTCGCAGCATGTAGAAGTGCAAAACTGTTGCCCCCGAACAGGTTCTCGAAGAGGCTCCTTCTGTGGCCCAGGACGGTGATCAAGACTCTCCTGCGGCCTTGCTTCCGACCGCAGATAACCCCACTATCCCCAAATCCAGCAAAGGAAAATACTACGATACTGAGTTTTTGGGGGCACAAAGGAAATCCATATGGAGGTCGCATAAGAGAGATGGGCAGATGGCCCATGCGGCAGCCAACTCTGGCCGCATACAGATGGCCCATGCGGCAGCCAACTCTGGCCGCAGACAGATGGCCCATGCAACAGCCAACTCTGGTCGCAGACAGATGGCCCATGCGGCAGCCAACTCTGGCCGCAGACAAATTGTCCATGCGGCAGCCAACTCTGGCCGTAGGTAGCGGGCCCATACGGCAGTCAATTCTGGCCATAGACAGAGTGACTCATGCGGCCATGTCAGAAGCTCTGTGTTCGACCGTCTCTTATGCGGGCCCGACTCTATGCGGCCCATTGAAAATATGGGATGTATCAATCTGGACACTTTTTACTATGTGCCTTCGGGTGCTAAGTCAAAGAAGTCTAGGGTAGTACGGGCCCAATGAGCCCAGTCAACTGTCCAAGTTGCTGACTGTCAGCAGGCACCGTTAACTATTATACGGGCTCCTGATGGAAAGTTGTACAGAACCACCCGCGTCCAGTCCCCTAGGGCTAACGGACAGGGTGGGTCTCAAAAGTCTCCCTCCAACGATCGAGAGAAAGTGCTTTTACTAGCCTCAGATCATGGAGCAAATATGATACCTACGCACCCGTGTGCTCAGGATACCCGAGTCCACAATTTGGATGCAAAGGTAGATCGGCCAGCAGTCGACTTGCAAGAGGTGATTACTCACAAACGCAAGGAGAAGGAAGCAACCTTGGCGTGCGATGAGCCCCTCTCAGGACGTCGTTGCACCCAAGTCATCGTCAATTGTTGCTGCGACAAGTCGGCAGCACCTGAAGATCGGCAGTCCATTTTCCAACGACTGCAGCATCCAGCACCTTTCCAACAACAACGTGAGGAACAGGTGCAAATCC
The DNA here is from genome assembly GCA_029216955.1 of Iris pallida. Lineage (NCBI taxonomy): Eukaryota > Viridiplantae > Streptophyta > Magnoliopsida > Asparagales > Iridaceae > Iris > Iris pallida. Next base: position 11,188,420 of record JANAVB010041420.1, read on the forward strand.
CGGGAAACGAGAAATTTCCTTTCGCCGCCTATAATTCAACCCGGAAGGTTCTTCCTGGCAAGGGAGGGAATAAGACAGGCTCTTCAGCCCGGTGATCTCTACCAGTATTGCAAGAAAACTCTCGTCTGGAGGACTGCCACCGACAACCACAAAAGGTGTCTACCTAGGCACTCGATCCAAAAAGAAGCTACCAATACCTGGGGGTGCATCCTTGACCTCCCTGGGGGTAGATGAGACCGGGGTTAGCAGTCGCCTCAAAGTATGTGACAACCCGGTGTTCCAAGAGCATACACAGGGGGTAGTGATCCACTGGATTTACGCGACAGACGTGGACATCCCTGAGGATGACCGTCTTCGCCAAGACGATGCGGCTTCCTGCACAGAGGGTAGCACCTCTTCCGAGTCCGAGGAGGAAGACATTCCGACATTCTCCGACAATTTCTCGGTACGGGGGTACGACACGGAGTATACCTCTGCTACGATCCCTTCCACCTCTATCCACGTGAGGACAGTCTTTATGGCCGACGATGATCATGAAGCACCTACTGACAGACAACGTCTAGAAGTACTTGAAGCCATGCTCCTGTCCTTGGTAAAGTCAGTAGACGAAATCAAAGTTGCCTTGCCGACTCAACCAATAAGGACGCCTGAACAAACAAGCTTGGAACCCGCAGTCAATGCGGACTCTAACACAACCGCTCCTCCTTTGGGTGACAATCCTCTAGGGGCGTCCGCTCCTTCAGCTGCAGATGAATCCAGGAAAGCAAAGAGGGAAGTCCAGGAGCTTCGGGCAATGTTTAATGCCCGAGACTCCTCTCGAGACCTCAGAATACGGCAGCCATATCCCGTTGTATGGAGAGATGTACCTTTTCCACCATGGTACAAGCCGTTTCATATCAATTCATATGACGGAAAGACCTCTGCTAATCGGTACATGACTTATTTTGAGGTCACAACCGACCACTTGCCACATAATGACGCCATCTTCACTCGATTATTCATTGGAGCATTTGAGGGGATCGCATTCGACTGGTATCGCAATTCTAGACAACTGCATCCAGTCTTTTGACGGTCTCAAGCACATGTTCCTAGATAGATTCTACGAAGTGGGACAAGATGTGACAATGTCGTCTCTCATGGATGTCATTCAGGGAGAGAGGGAGCTAACAAGGAACTATATCGAGCGGTTCCACCAAACTGCAATGAGATTGCCCCAAGGCAATCCCAAAAGCTCCTTGATTGAGATCTGCCAGAAGAAGTTGCTTCCCGCAATCAGCCTCTGGATGGGTGAAGATCAGTTCAGGGATTGGACGACCTTCATCATAAGCGCCACCAATGCGGAGGCAAAATTAAAGAAGGATCGCCAGCTGGGATTACACATCCCGGACGGAGAGGTCAAAAGTAAACGTCCTGGTACTACCTCCAATAATAACAACACTGACGGCACCTCCAATAATCAGGATAATAAGGGCAAACAGGCCCTGGTCGCCGGTACGACCAAGAAGCTTGAATAAAATAGGCAGAAGCTTAGTGGCCCCAGGTCAATTACTCATTCGAAGATAGTCATGTCAAGCCTATCTTCGACATGCTCTTGCAAGGGGACAGGATCTAACTCCCTCCACCAAGGCGCGAGCCTCGAGCGGCAGAGATGGAGAACCCAAAATACTGCTACTTTTACCGCTATGTTCATCATGCCACTCAAGACTGCTTTTAATTAAAGCGGTACATCCAGAATCTTATCGACTCTAAAGCTCTGTCACTAGACTTTGAAGAGGTTATCGTAGAAGTGAACATGGTGTCAATTCAGTTCAGCATCTTCCCTCCAACAAGCACTCAAGACGGGGTAATACCTATCCCCCGGGCTACGATAGAGGTTACTAATCTTCCCCCCATCCAGGACCAGACGACTGGCTTGGTACCTCTTACCACGTCTCGAGGAGAGGTCATGTGGATACATCCAGACTTAGTGCCCGAAGTTACCCAGGCGGTGTCATCTCCAGCCAACAAGAAGAAGGACAGGAAGTCTAGATCCTGCCACACAACTTCAATCGAAGCTGAGGAAGCGGCGGCCGTTGTTACCCGGTCTAGGACACAAGTCCAGCCCACTCCGGATAGTTCAGTTGAAGACCCTCAACCGGAAATGTTGCCCGCCACTGATGTTTCGGGGCCATCTCAGCCTCCATCGGCAGACAGGTCCAAGCCGAAGGAAACCCGCTTCGACAGGTCGCTCCGTAAAGATGTACCTCAAGGGCTGGAGAGACCTTACAACTTTGACATATTAGCACAACTGGCTAATACGTCGGCAAAGTTGTCGTTATACGAGCTCCTAAGGCTCTCCAAGGATCTTTGTGTCGCATTGAGCGAAGCGCTCCAGAATGCTGATTGTTACTTAGCCCAGGTCAAACCTACAGGAGAAGACTCGTCGGCAGATCTCCAGGGCAGCAACGGTGCGGATGTAATTCCCAACATCGTATTCACCACACAAGACATGCTGATCAAGACCAACATGCATGATCACCCCTTGTACTACACTGGATACATAGGCGACATCAAGGTGGATCGAATGCACATCGATCCTGGCTTGTCGATAAGCATCATCCCAAAAAACTTGCTTCAAGTCCTCGGCATCCCTATGCACCGGCTAGCGGTGACCAACACTGCCATTAGTGGTTTCAACTCGGAGAGGTGCTATCCCTTAGGAAAGATCCGATTGAAATGTCAGATCGGCGACCTAAGGACAGAGGTCACCTGCTACGTCATAGATACAGATACGTCCTACAACATTCTCTTGGAGCGTCCGTAGATACATGACTATATGATCGTACCATCCACCCTCCACCAAAGCTTCAAGCATGTCAGAAAGTACGACTTCGTGAAGACTGAGTTCGCTGACATCGATCCCTTCAAAGGGGTTGAATCTTATTATTCTTCAGAGGCTTGTCTATATGACGAATCCAAGAAACACATAACTCACAAACTGGAGGCCATCACAGGGCCAGAGGAACCCTTGAGAATTTATCTTCAGGCCCATAAATCGGGCATAGCCGCACCCCTTGTCGCAACTTTGCATAAAGAGGTACCCTATTCCCCCACCCCAGCTGCGCAGTTAGAACCAATGGTCATCCGACTCCCAAGAACATGCCAAGAACCCGTCATCGGACCGATGGTGATCTGATTGCCAAAATCCAATCAAAGGCGACTGGAAGACGAAAGGCCCTCTAGGGAGCCGATGGTGATTCGATAGCCAAGATCCAGTCAAAAGCATTCAGAAGACACGAAGTCTTCTACCGAGCTGATGGTTATCCATCTTCCCAAGACGAGCTGGCAACCAAGTGTCGATCCGAGACCCTTAGGCAAGCCAATGCCACAAGCTGAACCCCTTGTGGTCAAGTTGCCCCACTACTAAAATATCATCTAATAGCGACGTAATCTAGCGACGGCAAGAAATGACGTCGCTAGTTATGAAATATAGCGACAGCTTTATATACATGTCGTAAAACGTCGCTGCCTAGCGACGTTCCGTGACAGGAGTTTACTACGTCGCTGAATAGCGATGTTCAGCGACATATTATTAGCATATGTTGCCAATTTTGCGACGTTTAGCGACTGCAACACTTGACGTCGCTAATTTTATTTACTTAGGGCACACCGTTTCGTTCTTTCCCCCTCACTCTCGCTCGAAAATTCTAAATTTTCCCCCCTCCCCCCCGGCGACTCCCTCTCCCTCTGTCAGTTCCCTCCCACCCCCGGCGACCCCCTCCCCCCTGGCGACTCCCTCCCCCTCCGGCGAGCTCCTCCTCCTCGAGATCCTCCTCCTCGAGCTCCTCCTCCCCCAATCCCGAGCTCCTCCTTCTCTTCCTCAGGTAAACCCTAACCTAACTCCTCTCCCTCCTCCTCCTCCTCTTCCTCCTCCTCCTCCTCTCCCACGGACACACACACACACGGACACACGGACACACGGACACACATCGTGTCCCCAAAGACTCGTTCCTATTGGATTCGTGTCCCCAAAGACTCGTGCCCTTGGATTCGTGTCCAGTTTTGGATGTGTTAAGTTTGGTTTGTTTTTGGACACATTGTGTCGAGTATTTGGACACGAGTTTGGTTTGCGAGATACGTACACACATGACACTTGTATTTGCACACTTGACACTATACACTCTCTATCTCTCTAGTATATAAATGCATAACTTGTTGAATGTATATATTGTGTCCCCTTGGTTATAGCCTAGTATATGTAAATATCTTAACCTATATATGTATGCCTATATATATATAGTAAATATATAGGTAGTTGTGTGAATATCTTAACCTATATATGTGTCCCCTTGGTTATAGCCTAGGATATTAGGATATGTAAATATCTTAACCTATATATGTGTCCTCTTGGTTATAGCCTAGGATATTAGGATACGGGCTAGAAGTTAGTACCCTAAGTTAGTATCTTGGTTATAGCCTAGGATATAGTATATGTAAATATCTTAACCTATATATGTGTCCCCTTGGTTATAGCCTAGGATATTAGGATATGGGCTAGAAGTTAGTACCCTAAGTTAGTACCCTAAGTTAGTATCTTGGTTATAGCCTAGGATATAGTATATGTAAATATCTTAACCTATATATGTGTCCCCTTGGTTATAGCCTAGGATATTAGGATATGGGCTAGAAATTAGTACCCTAAGTTAGTATCTTGGCTAGAATTTGGTATCCTAGGATAGTTAGATATCCTAGTATCTTAAAAGTGTCATAGATTAGTCTATGGTAATAGGATACCCTATAGGGGGGAGGGGGCAGGGGTAGGGGGGAGGGGCAGGGGACAGGACCCTAACCCTATTTCGGACACGACTCTGTGACACAGGACACAGGACACACACACACACAATACATACATATATACCTATATATATAAATACACATATCTACATATATACATGTATATATATACTCACACACTTACATACACACACATATGTACATAATTTTAAGTATTTCAGCGTTATTTCTTAGTAGTTTTGAAATTATATGAAATAGTAGTCACCCTTACCGATTGGTTTTGCCGAATTGACCGGGACAAAGACCCCCAATGTCGGTATCGGTCAATATTTGGTATCGGTCGGTATCGGATCGGAACATGCCAAACCGTATCGGTATTGGCCGTATCGGATCGGTATCGGCCGATACTTTAAACCATGTATATACCATAGTTTTGCCTTTTAGTTGCAGGAATATGATAATTATTAGATGTTAAAGTAGGATATTAATTTATTAGTTATGATAGAGAGTTTGAGATAGATAGTTCATGTGAATGTTAGCTAGTAGTGTACAGTTCATGATTAGCATTGTTTAGATATTAGTTTCAGTTAAAGGGTTAGTTTAGATTAGGATATTAGTTTATGTTAGAAGGAACTGCCTGCAACTGCATCGTAGCTGCAGGAATATGAGAGTTATTAGATGTTAAACTAGGATATTAATTTATTAGTTAGGATAGAGATTTATTAGTTATTTTTATAAACCGTGATATGTTAAATGCTTGCAGCTGCATCGTAGCTCAGGGATATGACTGAGAGGGTGACATGGTTGTCACATTAAGGGTCTTTGAGGAGGTAACATATTGTGATGAAGGTGACATGGTTGGATCACGCCAGAGCAGTGGGCTGCGATGAAGGCTAGATTCAGCGAGCCCAAGTACCAGGAGCGGTCTGACAAGGCCAAGATGGCATGGTCGGGCGCCGGTAAGTGGAGTGGTGGCTCCATTCTGATGATGGAGCATTTTCGTCGTCTGGTACATTTTCTATGACGGACATTAATTTATATATAGTTCGATAGAATGTTTAATACTAATAATAAATAATATATTTTAACAGGTAAAAAAGGGTGAGGACCCGAACATGGTCACCGTCTTCCTGGTCAGCCATCGGAGGGCTGGGGAGTTCATTGACGAGAGGGCGACACAGGCATATGTACGTTCTATTCTTTATATTAATTTACTATAATTTAGAAAACAGGAAAATAGATAACAATATAGACTTTAGCAAACACTTATACGTTAGCAAACATGTTCTAGGCCGAGTTTGTTCGGCTACAGGAGGAGGAGGCTGCTGCTGCTAGTACGCAAGCAGAGGGAGGGGCTGGTACTTCCTCCCAGCCGCCTACAGCTCCATCGTCGGACGAGCTCTGGATGACCGCCGTTGGCGGTCTTCAGAAGGGTACGTACTACGGTACGGGATCCTACGGCGCGTATTTGGCTTCGGAGTCATCCCGGGCCCCCTCTGTCAGTGCGCAGTCTCCGTCTTCGCAGGCATCGTCACGAGCTGAGGATATTCGTCGTCAGATCGAGGAGCTGCGTCGCGAGTTGCAGCAGCAGATTTCTGATACGGTCGAGCGACGATCCGACCCTCCGATCGTCCCTGGACGATTTGATACGGTCGAGCGCAGTATACAGGAGCTGATGAGTCTGCATCAGGCTACAGCTGTCGGCTTGCACACGCTCTCCGAGTCTACGCAGCGTACAGAGCGTAGACAGGTCGAGCTGGAGGGATCGCAGAGGAGCATGTCTGCCTCACTCACTCAGGTTTCGACTTCGCTTGAGGCGAGTACTGAGTGGGTGGTGAGTACCCTTGCCAGTTATGGTGAGCGACTGCGAGAGCTGGAGCAGATACGTCCTCCCGGTCCATCGACGGCGCCGACTCCAGACATTGCACTGCCTCCTACTGCCCCTACGGTGCAGCTCACCCAGGAGCAGTATGACAACATTCTATCCCAGATACGCGGCAGGGGTCCTCAGTGATCCAGTATATTTTTTTTATCATCTTTGTATTTATTGGCCCTATGGGCCCATTGACCGTTCTGTACACTAATTTTCATTATTATTTGACTCTGTTGGACATGTACGTTTGTTGGACATGTATGTTTGTGATATTTAATTTGTTGGTATTTTCTTTGAGTACATGTATGATATTTAGTTGTAGACTGTTATGATGCATGGGAGACTGTTATTCATCTATTAGTTATAGACTGTTATGATGGGAGACTGTTAATTGTGATAATATCTGCGACGGGGATGACAAATATACCTACACTGGGTTATAAGCGATGATCTGATATACAAAGGAGGTGCTGTCCAAATTTTAAAAAAATATAATGTGTATTTTTGTGATGCTGTGTGACTGTGAACACAGACACACTGTAAACACAGACACACAGTATAACAAAAATACCAAATATTTTTTTTAAATATTTTTTTAACATCTGCGACATATAGCGACGTTCTGCGATGTTCTGTGACGTCCTGTACATGTCGCTATACGTCGCACAATAGTGACGTGACGTCGCTATCCGTCGCTATAATGCTGACGTATATATGACCACCTGAGAGCCAACGTCGCTAACGTTGTCGCTAGGCATCGCTAATATGCTGACGTGGCTGCCATGCCATGTCATCATGTGTAAAGTTTATGGCGTCGCTAAGGGGTCGCCCTACGTCGCTATACTGGCGACGTAGGCGGACGTCGCTACCTGTCGCTAATATTAGCGACATCTAGCGACACTAGAAGGGACGTCGCAACTAGCGACGAATTGCGACCAAATTGTAATCTGCGACATGCCTATAAGCGACATCCATGTTTCGTCGCTACATACGTCACTAATAGAAATTAGCGACGGATTTGCCCTTTTTAGCGACGTACTCTGACGTCGCTAAACGGGGTTATTTTAGTAGTGCCCAGGACAGCGTCCCCACCTCCGACCACGCAGGGGGAAGCTGAAGAGGACGCAGAACTCGCAAAGTATCTTATTGCAAAGGTGGATAGTCCCGCTCCTGATAATGTAATCCCTGTGGACAAAATTCCGTATTTCATCAATAAGAGGCTGCCATTGAACTATCCTAAGTGTAATAAACTCAATCTGATGTATACTACGGGACTCGGTCTGGACATTAACATGCACACACAGGTGACAACCGTCCATACCGTAAACCGACTTGCTCCAATTAAAGATGCCTAATTCCTAGTCCCAGGCAGAAGAGAAGGGGATCACACGATCATCTTTGGCCGAAAAGAAGGTCCTCAACCCTTCATGCCTCAAGAGTTTGATCTCGAACCCGATACTGGGAGACTACCGTTCAACCTGTATAGTCCTCAGGCCAAGTACTTCATGCAAAAGTAGGGGTACGACATGGAGGCTACCCCAGGTCTGAATTACGACAGCGGTCGGCGATCGCCTCTGCAGCTGTCATCCCCGTCTAGAAAATCTTGGGATTACTACGGCAAGTCCAAATATGGCCTCGATTAGGTTACACCAGCAACAACGTCTGAGAGCTCCGATAAGGAATGCGAGTGGCATTCTCACTCATCCGAATCACCTACATACGATTCCGACGACAGCATAGGAGATTTGTTCAGGCAGACATTATCTGTCAATATGGCCTCCACCGACATTGAAGAGGAAGACGAGGATCTACTCGAACCTCTTGAATTGGAGCCATGGATCCAACAACTGAATGCACAATAGGAGAAGCGCTTCGAACTACGTGACCCTCCCACTGTAGATGAGGTCATGCAAGTTAACCTCGGTGATGAATCCTCTCCAAAGCCAATCTTCGTTAGTAAAATCCTGACAGACGACGAGCGGGGGTCGTTGTTGCAACTCGTTAGAGAATACATCAACATTTTTGCCTGAAGCTATGAAGACATGTCAGGACTAAACCCCGAGATCATACTTCATAAGCTCAATATTCATCCAGACGCAAAACCAGTCAAGCAACAGCAACGGCAGTTCCGTCCAGACATCATGAACTGTAGTGCCCCGTCCCTACATTGTGCCCCGTTCTCCGTCCACAGGGTACGCGAGAAAGGCACACTGTCGCTATCGATTCGGTCGGTACCGATAGGTCGGGATCGATCGAGTCGATCGGACGGGAACGGTTGAATTAAGATCCATTCCTCGTTATGGAATGTCTTCTTCGGAACCAAGTTCCATATTCAGCGGGTTGCACCTCAAGGATTGACTCAGCGGCTGAGTCGGGAGAGACCTCCCGTTGCTCTGCTTTTCACGCCGCTTGCGTTGGTTTTGGCTTTGTTTTCTGAATACGTTTTCGTAAATGTTTTCGTTGGTTTTCATGGCTTATATTTCAAACTCGCATTTCCTATCGAACTTCTTGAATAATGTAGTGTTCTAATCGTTTGCTTGTGAGATTTCAGGTAATCACGTAGGCGACGTCTAGAGCGACCAACAAGTTCTCTCGCCTGAAGTAAACTCAAGGTGAGTGGCTGACCCTTCTCTTCTCGACCCCTTCTTAGGTAAATCGATAGTGTTATTGCAGATGAAAGAATGAATGCAAGGGCACGAACACGGTAAAATGATCAAGTTTTAAAGAGAATGTAGGCTATAGCTTAATAACTAAATATTGTCTTAACTCGGTCATTGGACAACTTGTCGACAAGGTAGAGTTTTTTCGTAACGGCAACCCAAGGCCATGGGACCGTTTCGGCCAAGAAAGGAAACACGGTGTATAGTTGTGCTGGATGATAGGACGGATTAAGCGGGGACTTGCAGCGGGGCTTGCTACTTGCGCTGCAAGGGCCCCGACTAACAAAAGCTATAGAGTCCAGGATGGCTTGTTATGCCAGTGACCAATCACACGTAATATTGCCCTTGGTATGAAAATTATAACAACTGACAGGGAAGAACATGGTAAGTCTCATAAGGCGCGGTGCGGCCCGCAGTGGGTAAGTTCTAACGTATTTTCATATTATGTTGGTCATATGCTTGTTTGAAATTCATTAGGATGGTTAGAAACATTCACAAGCTAAGTCATATAAATTCTTCAACCAAATGAGAGCGTGGAACTTAAATAGCCACGTACCAGTACAAAGTGTAATGTACTGATCCTCGTTCTCCACGCAGGTACCCCGAACCACGAAGGACGTGCCACCTAAAAACTTAAGGCGACGTGAGCCCTTTTGAAGCCTCGTCCGCGTGTGAAGGCTTGTGTTCTGAAATCCTTTTGAAGACTCCGCATTCAGTACAAAGAAGAATAGATGGCGACTTGGCTTCCCTCGATCGCAGGTGGAAAGTGTAACTATTTTGCTTGTAAAAAGGGATGTAATGTATGGAACGACTATCTCATCAGCGTTCATTTTGTAAGTCGAGTCATATTGTAGCCTGCACGACAATGATTGTAATGGAGTCAATGTAAATAAAATGTTAATATCATTAAAAAGTCTACTTCTATTTCAAATGTGTTAATCAATTTCTCTGCGTACTCTAACTTAATGTTGTGTTTCGGATGACCTTATGACTACGCCTTGTGCGATCGTAACTTAGGTTCGCACGACATCACGCCCGGAGGATAACTATCGATTCTACGGAATCGGGGCATGACATAATGGTATCAAAGCACGACTTTATATCCTTTGGCCTCGCGTCTAGAGTTTCAGACCTTTGACTTCGCTTCGATGAGATAAGTTGTTCCATACAATGAGTCTGTAATAATTTGTAACTGATGTGTTGCCTTTGTATCGCAGAAGTACCGGAACCCACGGCCGGGTAAGAGCAGAGCGCTTCTAGAGGCTCTATTAGTTCGCTTCGTTCACGGGCCAGACCTTCTAACGATACCATCGAAAGGATGTTACGCATGATGGAGGCGCAACGAAAACAGTCCGAGAACCGACATCAACAGACAGAGGAACGACAGGCCCAGTTCGAAGCTCGTTTCGACGCACATGCCAAAATTCAACAAAAGCAGCTGGATACCCTGCAGCAGATCGTCCAGACAATGGCGGCCAACAAAAATTCTACGACTGCGCCTACCGTCACCGCACCTACTGCCACCGTGCCAACAATCCAACCTATTGAAGTCGACACAGAGGAGCCCGAGCGTCAACCAGCGGCACCGAAAAAGTACAACTTTGAAGTGTCAGAATTCAAGAAGGCGTGTCGCACTTCCTTCAGCGGTACCGAAGGCCCTTCTATGGCAATCGACTGGTTGAAAGAGTTGGAAGATCACTTCGAGCTCCTCGATATTGAAGAATCAAAGCAAGTCGCCTGCACACAACTTTAGCTACGGTTGAACGCGCACGACTGGTGGATCGTACATAAGCGAGCGATCCGACGCGACAACAACTCAGCGTCGATCTCTTGGGCCACATTCTGCAAAGCTTTTGAAGTCGAGTACCTTCCATCAGCCGTTTGTCAAGCGAAGGAGAATGAATTCATGCAGTTGAGGCAGGGGAGCCGGACAGTAGAACAGTACGCCGCAAAATTCAACAAGTTATCCAAATTTGCTAGTGAGTTTCTTCCTACAGAGGAGTGTCGTGTGCGATGGTTCGAAGTAGGTCTGCGACGCTCTATCGGTGCACATATCGGGGTCCTGGAGTACAAGACCGTGGGCGAGGCTCTGAATCACGCTCTTCGCCTTGAGAGAGAATACCCTTCCGGTGCTGCCGACGTTGTGCGCCACTCCAATCACAAACGTCCTAGCTATACGGGAGGCAACAATTACTCGTCAAAGCATCCAAACAACGACGGCTATAAAGGACAGAACCCATTACCTCGATGCACCAAGTGCAACAGTCTCGGACACGATGCCAACCACTGCTTCATCGGGGGAGCATGTTTTGTTTGTGGAGAAAGGGGCCACCAAGCTCGAGACTGCGTGGCCCGAAGACCAAATCATCCCAACACACCACCACAACAACACCGCCAAGAGAATCGAGGACAGGCGCCCCGACCTCCTCCGCCCACTCAAACCGTACCGCAAAATGGCCAAGATCGTCGCTCCAACACTCAGGGCCGCGTCTACGCCATGACTCGAGACGAAGCGCTGGCATCAGATACAGTAGTGTCAGGTATACTAAATTTCAATAATGTACCTGCTCGTGTGTTATTTGATTCAGGCGCTTCGTATAGTTTTATATCGACGGACTTCGCCGTCGAGCACAAATTTCCTATAATATTATTAGATCTCGACCTCAGCATAAGTATACCTTCGGGCACACCACTACTCACAAATTTAGCCTGTGGAGACGAGATCATCTGTATTAGGGGTAAGAAGATCGGTCTTGATACGATAGTCCTAGATATGAAGGACGTCGACATCATACTGGGCATGGATTGGCTCGGTCCTTGCAATGCCACTATCGATTGTGCAGGAAAGAAGGTCACCTTCCGTATACCTGGAGTGCCGGAATTCTGCTATACGTGTGGTGAAGCATCGCCGGCCTGCATGGTGATCTCGACAATTTCTGCTCGGAAGCTGCTTCATTCTTGGTGCGAAGGCTACTTAGCGTCCGTTCACGACATGAGACAGGATGGTGCAAACGTGGGTCAGACCGACGTTATGACAGAATTTCCGAACGTGTTCCTGGATGAGCTACCCGGCATGCCGCCCGATCGAGAAATAGAGTTCACCATCGACACATTCCCCGACACCCCGTCGATCTCGAAAGCTCCGTACAGAATGGTCCCTGCAGAATTAAAAGAATTTAAGGCACAACTACCGGAATTACTTGATAAAGGGTTCATCCGTCCGAGTGTCTCGCCGTGGGGTACGCCTGTGCTATTCGTGAAGAAGAAGGATGGATTGATGCGACTCTGCATCGACTATCAGGAATTGAATAAAGCTACCGTCCGAAACAAATACCCCCTACCCCGTATCGATGACTTATTCGACCAGCTCCAAGGTACAACGGTGTTTTCGAAGATTGATCTGCGATCGGGTTATCACCAACTCAAAGTCAAGCCAGATGACGTGCCGAAGTCTGCCTTCCGTACTCGTTATGGCCACTACGAGTTCTTGGTAATATCGTTCGGTCTGACAAATGCCCCTGCCGTCTTCATGGATCTAATGAATCGGGTGTTCCGTCCGTTCGTTGACAAATTCGTAGTAGTCTTCATCGACGACATCCTCGTCTACTCGAAGGATCGAGCGCAACATGCAGAGCATCTGCGGACGGTACTCTAAACCCTTCGAGAGAATTAGTTGTATGTGAAGATGAGCAAGTACGAATTCTAGCTGAACAGCGTCTCATTCCTTGGGCACATCATCTCCGTCGCGGGCATCGCAGTCGATCCAAAAAAGTTGAGGCAGTCGCTGATTAGAGACGGCTCGCATCAGTTAGCGAAATTCGAAGCTTCCTAGGCTTGGCGGGATACTACCGATGCTTAGTGAAGGACTTCGCGAAGATTGTATCGCCGTTGACTCGCCTCACCAAGAAAGGAGTCACGTTCGAGTAGTCAGACGACTGTGAAGCTTCATTCCAAGAGCTCAAACAACGGCTCGTTTCGGCCCCGATACTTGCACTTCCTGAAGGGACGGAAGGATTTCAAATATTCGGCGATGCTTCTGGCCAGGGCATGGGGTGTGTGCTCATGCAGCGGGATAAGGTGATATCTTTTGCTTCCCGGCAGTTAAAGCCGCACGAGAAGAACTACCCCATACACGACCTAGAACTAGCGGTGATTGTGTTTGCGTTGAAGCTGTGGCATTACTTTCTCTATGGCGTGGCATACAGAATTAATACGGACCACAAAAGCCTCAAGTATCTCTTCACCCAGAAGGAACTGAATTTACGGCAGAGGCGATGGCTCGAGCTGATCAAAGACTATGACTTATCAATCGACTACACGCCGGGCAAGGAAAATGTGGTAGCGGATGCGCTGAGCCGGAAGTACTTAGCTTCGTTATGCATCAACGATCAACTGCTACGTGACTTGGAAGGAATAGGCATTGAACTCCGAGTTCGTTTCAGAGACGTGAAACTGTCACAGCTGCGGGTGGAACGGAGCCTGTTGGAGAGAATCAAGTCTGCTCAGAAGGACGACCTATACCTGGAGAAGATACGGAAGCTGATATCGACAGGAAAAGCGTCCGACTTTACAGAGGATGAGTCGGGAGTGTTGCGCGTGAAGGGACGACTATGCGTACCGGACGACGCAGAACTTAGAAAGGAGATAATGTCGAAGACGCATTATGAAAATATTCTTTGTATCTTGGTAGCACCAAGATGTATAAGGACCTCCGTGTTGTCTTTTGGTGGCACGGCATGAAGAGGGACGTAGCGCTCTTTGCGTCAAAGTGTATGGCCTGTCAGCAAGTCAAAGTCGAGCACTAGCGATCGAGCGGGGAGATACAGAACCTTGCCATTCCAGAGTGAAAATGGGATCATGTCACTATGGACTTCATTGTTGGCTTGTCGAGGATGCCGTGGGGAAACGACGCCATCTAGGTCATCGTCGATCGACTAACCAAGTCAGCGCAGTTTATCGGCATCAAAGTTACTTGGAGCGTCGACCTCCTTGCTCAGATATACCTTGATGAAATAGTTCGGCTGCACGGGGTCCCAGTATCTATCATCTCTGATCGGAATGGACGGTTCGTAGCGCACTTCTGGAGGAGTCTTCATTTAGCATTGGCGACCAAGTTGAAGTTTAGCTCAGCTTATCATCCTCAGACTGACGGCCAAACAGAGCGGGTGAACCAAATTCTCGAAGACATGTTACGACTCTGTACGATCGACTTGAAGTCAAGTTGGGACGTCCATCTACCGCTGGCCGAGTTTGCATACAACAACAGCTATCAGTCCAGCATCCAAATGGCGTCGTACGAAGCTTCGTACGGCCGAAAGTACAGATCGCCTATTTGCTGGGATGAAGTCGGGGAACGGCAGATACTTGGTCCGGAGCTGGTGGAACAGAACGTGCAGAAGGTCAACTTAATACGAGAGAGATTGAAGATAGCTCAAAGCCGGCAGAAGAGCTATGCCGACATGCACCGACGTCCCTTCGAGTTCTCGGAAGGCGACCAGGTATTCCTGAAAGTAACGCCCATGCGTGGAGTTTCCAGGTTCGGTGCGAAGGGGAAATTAAGCCCAATATTTGTTGATCCGTTCGAAATATTGAAGCGAGTTGCCCCGGTAGCTTACCAAATCGCCTTACCGCCTGCATTGTCAGAGGTACATGACGTCTTCTACGTCTCACAATTGTGGAAGTACGTGCACGATCCAAGCCATGTGGTAGATTTGGATAAGCTGGACCTGAAGCCGGACTTGTCATATGTCGAAGAGCCAATGCAAATCTTGGAGCACAAGGATAAATTTCTCCGCAACCGTGCTATTCCTCTCGTTTGCATCCTCTGGAGAAACCATTCTGTCGAGGAGTCGACGTGGGAGCTTGAGTCAGAAATGAAGAAGAAGTTCCCTTCATTGTTCTCGTAGAGGTAGGTTCTATTCTTAAGTTTCGAGGACAAAACTTTTTCTTAGTTGGTTATGGTGTAGTGCCCCGTCCCTACATCGTGCCCCGTTCTCCATCTACGGGGTGTGCGAGAAAAGAACACTGTCGCTATCGATTCGGTCGGGACCGATAGGTCGGGATCGATCGAGTCGATCGAACGGGAACGGTTGAATTAAGATCCATTCTTCGTTATGGAATGTCTTCTTCGGAACCAAGTCCCATATTCAGCGGGTTGCGTCTCAAGGATTGACTCTGCAGCTGAGTCGGGAGAGACCTCCCATTGCTCTGCTTTTTACGCCGCTTGCGTTGGTTTCTGAATGCGTTTTCGTGAATATTTTCGATAGTTTTCATGGCTTTCATTTTGAACTCGCATTTCCTATCGAACTTTTTGAATAATGCAGTATTCTAATCGGTTGCTTGTGCGATTTCAGGTAATCGCGTAGGCGACATCTAGCGCGACCAACAAGTTCTCTCGCCTGAAGTAAACTCAAGGTGAGTGGCTGACCCTTCTCTTCTCGACCCCTTCTTAGGTAAATCGATAGTGTTGTTGCGGATGAAAGAATGAATGCAAGGGCACGGACATGGTAAAATGATCAAGTTTTAAAGAGAATGTAGGATAGACCTTAATAACTAAATATTGTCTTAACTCGGTCATTGGACAACTTGTCGACAAGGTAGAGTTTCCCCGTAACGGCAATCCAAGGCCATGGGACCGTTTCGGCCAAGAAAGAAAACACGGTGTATAGCTGTGCTGGATGATAGCACGGGTTAAGCGGGGACTTGCAGCGGGGCTCGCTACTTGTGCTGCAAGGGCCCCGGCTAACAAAAGCTATAGAGTCCAGGATGGCTTGTTATGCCAGTGACCAATCACACGTAATATTACAGTTGGTATGAAAATGATAACAACTGACAGGGAAGAACATGGTAAGTCTCATAAGGCGCGGTACGGCCCGCCGTGGGTAAGTTCTAACATATTTTCATATTATGTTGGTCATATGCTTGTTTGAAATTCATTAGGATGGTTAGAAACATTCACAAGCTAAGTCATATAAATTCTTCAACCAAATGAGAGCGTGGAACTTAAATAGCCACGCACTAGTACAAAGTGTAATGTACTGATCCTCGCTCTCCATGCAGGTACCCCGAACCATGAAGGGCGTGCCACCTAAAAACTCAAGGCGACGTGATCCCTTTTGAAGCCTCGTCCGCGTGTGAAGGCTTGTGTTTTGAAATCTTTTTGAAGACTCCGCACTCAGTACAAAGAAGAATAGATGGCGACTTGGCTTCCCTCGATCGCAGATGGAAAGTATAACTATTTTGCTTGTAAAAAGAGATGTAATGTATGGAACGACTATCTCATCAACGTTCATTTTGTAAGTCGAGTCATGTTGTAGCCCGCGTGACAATGATTGTAATGGAGTCAATGTAAGTGAAATGTTAATATCAATAAAAAGTCTACTTCTATTTCAAATGTGTCAATCAATTTCTCTGCGTACTTTAACTTGATGTTGTGTTTTGGATGACCTTATGACTACGCCTTGTGCGATCGCAACTTAGGTTCGTACGACATCACGCCCGGGGGACGACTATCGATTCTACGAAATCGGGGCATGACATGAACTCCATCAAAGCGGAAGTAAACAAGCTTATAGCTAGCGGTTTCATCCGCAAGAAGTAGCACCCAGACTGGATAGCTAATATAGTACCAGTCTTCAAGAAGAACAGGAAGATCCGAATCTGTATTGACTTTTGCAATCTGAATGCAGCATGTCCTAAGGATGAATTCCCTCTTCCCATCACCGACATAATGATCGATAATACGTGTGGCTTCGAGCACATGTCCTTTATGGATAGCTTTTCAGGATATAATCAAATCAAAATGTCTCCTGACGATGAGAAGCATACGTCATTCCGAACACCGATCGGCGTATATTGCTACACAGTCATGCCCTTCGGCCTAAAAAATGCCGATGCTACGTATCAACGTTCTATGAGCATCATATTCAGAGATCACTTACGTAAGACGTGGAGTGCTACGTTGACGATATTGTCGTCAAAAGCCGCTCCAAGGATGACCACCTACACGATTTGAGAACAGTGTTCGATCTTATGCAAGCACACAATTTGAAGATGAATCCCACCAAGTCTTTCCTGGGTGTGTCCATCGGAAAGTTCTTGGGCTTTGTCATTACTTCTCGGGGCATTCACATAGATCCCGATAAGACAATGGCAATCCCGGAGATGAGTTCGCCGAAGAATCTTCGTGAACTCCGCGGCCTTCGGGGAAGACTAGCTTACATCATGAGGTTCATATCTAACCTCTCAGGACGATGTCAACCCTTCACACAACTGATGAAGAAAGGCGTCTCTTTCGTAGGGAATGAGGAATGTCAACTCACCTTTGATGACATTAAGGAATACTTGATGAATCCACCAGTTCTGGTAGCCCCAGTCGCCGAAAAGCCCTTCCTGCTCTATGTACGGGCGATAAAACACTCCCTCGGCGCCTTGCTAGAAAAAAATAATGATGCAGGGCACGAACAAGCCATCTATTACCTTAGCCGAATGATGGTAGGGCCGGAGCATAGGTATATCGCCGTAGAGAAGGAATGCCTTACCTTGGTATTCGCCATTCAGAAAACACGACACTATGTGTCAGGGCAGACCATCCATGCTATCTCACGAGTCAATCCCCTCATGGTTCTCATGACCAAGCCGGGCGCACTCAGTTCTCGTCTAGCCACATGGGCGATACTGTTATCCCCCTACGACATGGTCTTCGTTCCGCAGAAGGCTGTCAAAGGTCAAGCCTTGGTCAACTTTCTGGCAGTCCATCCAAGCTCAGAAACAACCAGAATCTATGAAGAAATCCCAGATGAAGTCATTGACTCAAACATGACTTCACATGAAGCCGTTTGGCGAATGTTCTTCGACGGTGCCTTAAGAACGGGGCCCCAAGGTGATATCGTCGCTGGAGTCGGGATAGTGTTAATTTCTTCCTCTGGATTGATGGTCAACCGGGCATATTCTCTCACGGAATCCTGTTCAAACAATATAGTCGAATATAACGCTTTGGTCATCGGACTCCGACTTACAAAAGAAGTGGGAGTCGAATACCTAGAAGCATATGGCGACTCGCAGTTGGTTGTCAATCAAATCCGAGGCTCGTATGAAGTTCGTAACGTGGACCTGATTCCTTATCATCAAACAGTAATTGCTATCATAGCAACCTTGGAGGGGTTCTTTATAGAACATGTTCCTAGGCTCCAAAATATTGAAGCCGATGCCCTAGCAGGCCTCGCTGCTTCTTTAGCGGTTCCAAATTTTGCTCATCATCCAGTTGACGTTATAGGCCATGAGCTAGTCTGTCCCAAAATCAACGTTCAACTTGATACGAGTTACTCCGCCCAGATAACCAATGATTTGCAAGATTGGAGACTCCCGTTCATCGACTTTGCAGTCTACAGAATTTTGCCTGAGAATATGAAAGAAGCAACTTCAATCAGAAGGCGTTCTCTCAGATTCTTTTATGACACAAAAACAAAAATGTTGTACCGACGATCTTACGACGGACTACTGTTAAGATGTTTGTCAAATACAGAAGCCAAAGAAGCCTTACGTGAGGCTCACGATGGCGTTTGCGGGGCTCACCAACCTGGCCCGAAGTTACAGGACCGTCTCCGTCGGATGGGTTACTACTGGCCTACGATGGTAGCAGATGTAGTCGATTATGCAAAGAAGTACAAGGCTTATCATATCCACGCAGATTTCATACATCTGCTATCTGAGTTCTTGCACCCAACAGTAGCCTCTTGGCCATTAAAGCATGGGGAATGGACATCGTTGGCCCAATCACCCCGCCGTCGTCCAAAGGGCACCGATTTATTCTCACGATCACGGACTACTTCTCCAAATGGGCGGAATCTGTTCCGTTGGCAGAGGTAAAGATATCAAACGTGATCAGTTTCATAAAACATCACGTTATTTACCGTTTTAGACTGCCACGGAGGATCATTCATGACAATGGTCCGCAGTTCCTAAGCCACGCCTTCTATCGATTTTGTGACAAGAATTGGATTCAGAATGTGACTTTAACGGCCTACAACCCATCGGCTAATGGTCTGGCTGAGGCCTTTAACAAGACCATAATCAAGCTTCTCAAGAAGTTCGTGTCTTCGAACAAGCGCGACTGGAATGAAAAGATGGGCAAATGCTTATGAGCGTACCGTACTACGAGTCGGACGGCTGCAAGAAATACACCATTCTCTCTGGTGTACGGGAGCGAGGCGGTTCTCCCATTGGAGACTCAGATCCCTTTACTTCGTGTGGCCCTTACTTACTGGTTAACGTCGGACGATAACTACCGTCGACGGCTACAAGAATTGGAAGTGTTAGACGAGAAAAGTTTGCAAGTTCAATAAAGCATCGAGCTCTATCAAGCATGCATCTCTCGAGCCTTCAATAAGAAAGTCAAGCAGAGGACATTCCAAGTAGGCGATCTCATCTTGGCCATTCGCAGACCGATGGTCATAACTCATAAAATTGCCAGGAAATTCTAGCCCAAGTGGGAGGGTCCATTCATCATCGAGACCGTATTCTCCAAAGGCGCATACTGCCTCGCAAAATAGAACGGGGACTTGCTCATGATGCCCATAAATGTCAAGTTCCTGAAGAAATACTATGTCTAAAGACATGCTGGTACTCCCTCAAACCCTCAAATTTTCTAAACTATCGAGTTATGTACACCAAGTACCTCTGAACTCACACTCTATCGCATCTCCCTGAGTGGCGAGTCATGTACGATAGTACCTCTAAACTCACACTCTATCGCATCTCCCTGAGTGGCGAGTCATATACGATAATACCTCTGAACTCACACTCTATCGCATCTCCCTGAGTGGCGTGTCATGTACGATGATACCTCTGAACTCCCACTCTAATGCTTTACCTCACAGGAGTCTGCCCAGTTTATCATTATCTCTCAGCAGACTTCCTGGTCCTGATTATCGTGTGTCACGTCCATATTACCTCTGGTACCGATAATCTTCCGACTTAACATCTGTAACCAACCCGGGATAAAAAGACATGGTGTTAAGACCACAAAACCTATCACGTCCATATTACCTCTATTGGTTTTGTCTCAAAATCTATTACTCGCACCACCAGTACGCAGAAGAGTAATAGGTCCACCAAAGATTATTATTTATTATCGTGTATCACGTCCATATTATCTCTGATACCGATAGTCTCTTGACTTAACACCTGTACCCAATCCGGGATAAAAGACATGGTGTTAAGAACACAGAACCTATCACGTCCATATTACCTCTGTTAGGTTTTGTCTCAAAATCCATTCCACCAAAGATTATGCCTGATTATGCCTGATTATCGTGTGTCACGTCCATATTACCTCTGATACCGATAGTCTTCCGACTTAACACATGTACCCAACCCGGGATAAAAGATACTGTGTTAAGACCACAAAACCTATCACGTCCATATTACCTATGTTGGGTTTTGTTTCAAATCTATTACCCGTGCTGCCAGTGCACAGAAGGGTAATAGGTCCACAAAAGTTATCCTAATCTATTACTCGTACCATCGGTGTACCAAAGAGTAGTAGGTCCACAGAATATCATTCAAATCTATTTGCTCGCATTTCTAGATGCACAAAAGGGCAATAGGTCCACAAAAAGTCCCCCAGTAGGATGTCCTTTATCAAACACAAATGTTGTATTAGGCCCTCTAGTACAAGTACTACAGATACTACAAATAAAAAATGGAGTGAATGTATCCTGCTTATTCAAAATCAGTTACATTTACAGGACTACATCAGCAGCAGAAAGAAAAGAAAGAAAAATCTAGCAATACATAGTTTGGTCAGTTTGACAGCACTTCGCCTTCACCAAAAAACAGTTTCGTGGCCCTCGAAATAAGTCATATTTTACTGCTGAGAAGCAAACAAGGCTGTTGAATCTCCAATATGAGCTGCACGGAGGAGGGCAAATATAGCATGCTTTTCTCTCCTCCGTATTGCGGATACCTTAGCTCCGCTCCTCCAAAAGACCATACCTTCAAAACAACATCCCTAGTGGTGGTTTTGCCTACTTGGAGAGCCGTCAAAATAGGACGTTCATGATGATGCCTGACCACCGTCCAACTCTCCGAGGTATAAAGGTTATTCCTACCATTTGGGAAAAACTCTTTCGAAGCATGAGGAGTTCTGAGTTGTCCGATGTGTATACTAAAATAGCACAAAAAAAACTCTTCCGAAGCATGAAGAGTTACGAGCTGTCTGATGTGTGTGTCATAATGATGCATTTTCACTCTATTGCCGATACCGGTCCTGGAGAAATTTGCTAGCCGGATCCCTTAAAAAAAGGGTTAGCAGGTAGAAGAAAACAACATTCAGCCAAAATAGACCCTATGCAGCCCAGTTATGAGAAATGTGCATAAAAACATGAGACGCATGCAGCTCTGTTATGTAATGTTCATGCGGCTAAGCCATGAAGCATTTATGCGGACCAGTTATGAGATGTATATGCGGTTTGGTCACGAGGCATCCATGCGGTTAAGCCCTATAGCGCTCATGCGGCTCAAGTATGAGGCATCCATGAAGGTCAGTAGCGCTTATACAGCTCAACCCATACAGCCCCATCATACAGAACACATGCAGTCCCATGAGATGGAGGATATATCGATCATGCCCAAAGCGCAGAGGCAATTTATGACAAGCTCGCGCATAGAATATACGATATGGCCGTTCAAATTTAAGTCATCGCTTTTCTACTGTCCTTATCCTTGACAGAGGGTTGCACGTCAGGATGAACGGGAGGAGAGTTCGCAGCACTCGACGGAGAGGCGATCCCCTTCCATTTGGCCGTAGCATCAGTCGACTTGGAAGCTTTCGGATCCATGGCTAACCGGGACAGAAAGATGACGAAGATGATGAAGATGAAGGAGAAAAAGTTAGAAAAAAAAATTCTCTCCGTATGGCCCATATTTATAGCTCCTCAAAAAGGAAACAGATGAACGCCGCTTCGATTCACGTATCCATTAAGGATAATGATGACTTTTGGGGATTCTATCCTTAGTAACCGCCAGCTTTATCTCGGAAAAATGGCCAAATCAAAAACCAAATCAAGATATTAAATACAGCAGTGACAGCTGGCAGACAAGATCTCCCTACGGCACAAGATCTACCTGCGGCCCAAAAATGTCCCTGCGGCTCAAAATGTCCCTGCGGTACGACGTCTCTCCTGACTCAAAGATTTTTCTGTGGCTTGATATATGTCCATGCTTCTTATTCAAAGTATTTTAACTTTGCAATTTGAAAACTTTGAAGGGATCTTGTAGAAGCATAGAAAATAAAGGGTTCATGCATATCACAACTGACCGCATGAGTACTCTGGAACAGATTGACCCACATGAAGAAGAGCCGTATGACAGACTCAGCACGCCCCCTGCGGCCCATCTTTACCAGACTGATTTTTGAGCCGCAGAGAGAATAGTTACTTATGCGGCCAAGCTGATCGATCCTTCTAATAAAGCTGACAAACTCTGGTCTGATAAAGCTGATAAACTCTGGCAAGACTGATAGCTCTGACAGCTGTGACAATTCTGACACTCTGATAAAAGAAGATAAGACATGATTAGACTGGACATGGCCATGCGGCCAAAAGGACTATGACCCGAGCCGCATACGGCTCAATCTATGTGTTTTATGCGGCCAAGGGTAACTGCAATCTGAGCCGCATGAGCTTTATGCAGCCCAGAATATAGAACCTATACGGCTCAAAAGTCCCCAAGCTACATGTAGGCTAAGGGAGACTGCCGTATGAGTCTTATACGGTCCAGCATGGCCGAACACTGAAAGGCCTATGCGACTCAAAATAACTCAAGAAGACTGATCCTATTTTGCGATGAGACACGTGACAGGATGACCAAGTCTCAATCGCCCTGATTTGCCACAACAAAATCTCAACAACCCCCACAAGTTGGCAACCCGAGATCGAGTCTTTGTGCGCTGTGAGAGACACGTGGCCACGTGGCCCTTTATGCGACCCAAAAATCTACTACTACAGAAAATACTATAAATAGCAGGGTATCACACCCAGAAAAATGTTTGGCAATCCAAGGCTGGTAACCTACGAAGGGCAATTTCTTCGAGAGCAAGGAGCGCGTCAGATAGTCCAAGGAGTAAGGCAGAGTTGCTACACTTTCCCGAGCCTCTATTGTCACCCTCCAGAATCAAAACTAAACAATTGTACTTAGATTGTTTCCTAGAATTTCTTTTTAGGCTTTTCTTTGTACAAGCGAGTTTGCAATCAAGTTCAATTCATCTGTAAATTGTTGTGCTTGATATTTAATGGCAAATAGACACTGGGGCATCGTATCACGCCACTCTACATAGGAGGATCTTTATGTAATATTATGACGGCAGGTTTGGACGTGTGAAGATGGGCGACAAGGGGATGGCTGCAGTTGTAGGCATCGATGATGTTCACTTGACGATAGAGTTTGGTGAGAAACTTGTCCACTGGGGTGTGTGACATGTACCGAGTTTAACTTGGTTTCGGTAGGGAGACTGGAAGATGATGGCTGTCACTGTCTGTTTGGGAGTAAATATTGTATGCTTGCGAATGGTTCCCAATAGCTGGCTCGGGAAGATTTGTATTGTGGCATGTAAAGGCTCAAGCTGCTGAGCTGTATAGGTAGGCTACAGACACCGGCTAGAGGCTCGAGGGGTGTTCAACAGGAGGTGGATCGTCGAGACAAAGCGATGGATGGTGATGAGTTAAAGATTGAGGGTCAGTCTGTCGGTCCCATGACAGCTGGTCAGTTTCCAGGTGGGGGTTGCTCTACTGTGAGACTCGTCTCACAGTATCGGTATTTATATACGGATACGTATTTTGTATTATATTTCGTATTTTCTCAATTTTTGGAACGCTTTAAATTTTTTCCAAATTATAGATTTTTCCTTGGCCGGTATACCGACAGTGTACCGAAGTATACTGACGGCATGCCGCCCGGACAGATTTTCCATATTTTAGATATTTTCGATTTTAGATATTTTCATGAATAGTGTTTTCGATATTTTCATGAATAGTATTTTGGATATTTTGATGAATAGTATGTAGATATTTTCGTGAATAGTATAGATGCATTCTATTATCCAATGGACAATTGGTTTTCTTTCAATGGCTAGGATTGATCTAGAATGTGACATGGATCACGATCCAACGGTCACGATTAATTCACCCCTTCTATATATATCCTATGAGTTTCTCTCTCCTCTCTCTTTTCTTTCCTTCACCATTTCTCCTTCAGTCTCTTCTCTCTTCCTCAAGCTTAGGAAGGCTTGGCCTTGAGGCCTAGAGTGTGGTTTCGGAACCCCTCTTGGTAGTGGAGTAGAAGATTAGGCTCGGTTGCTAAAATCTAGGCAAGTACATCTTGCTCAAAAGTGATATGACCATGCTATAATTTTGTTTTCCATAGAAATTAAAGTTTTATTGTTCTATAATATGCTCCTCTAAATTGTTAACATGTTTAGTATATAGCACTTTTGGTTTTGATCGACAGTATTGCGTAGATCAGAGTTTCTAGATATAATTTTTGAGTATTTTGAGATATTGATCTATCCAATCTTTGAATTTGTGAAATCTAATAGTTCCATGTTGTTGGAAATTCAATTCTATTCAATTTTGACTTTTGAAAGTCCGAATTTCGATTTAAAATGAAGTTTTTATGGCCGAAACAAGTTTTGGCAAAAATCTGGATTTTGTTGCTGTTTGGAAAAATGGTATACCGCCGGTATACAGCAGTATACCGCCGGTATGCCGGTTTTTGCACCAGCAACCTTCTGTCTTTAGACCGGTATACCGCAGTATACCACCGGTATGCTGTTTTATGCCGTTTTAGGCTGTTTTTGTCCGTTTTTGCCCGTTTTTGATATTTTCTCGATTGTAATGGACTCTTAACATGATTAGATGACCTTGAATAGTTAAAGAATGATTGTGCACTTTATATTCATGGTACATGCTTATGTTCACGTATTGTTCTATATCCAGATTATAGATAGTGGCCTGTTATGGTGCACTCCAGATTACTATATATGCCTAGCTCGATTTAGTGGCTCGTAGTAGCGCACTCATGACTTGATTTTCTTATTAATTTCTAGACCCGAGATATGAGTACATGTTCTTTCTTGACACCGTGGATATAGCTTGTTGAATGTTAATCTATTGCATCTTGGCACTGGACAATCGAGTGTGAGTATTGTTCCGTGTATCACGTGATGTTAGTACGGGAATGTTCGTAAGTGAAACTTATGATTTACTCGTACATAGCACATGTCATCTTAGGAAATTCTTGAGTGTTCATGACTTAAGAACTTGACATGAATATGATAAGGTAAATGACTAGTAAATTCAAGTAGACCATTGTAGGAGGAAATTTGCACTACCAACCCCGAGCGCCAAGGGCCCCATGAGAAATGGCTCAACCCTGCTAGGCAAGGGCTCCATGACCTACCAAGTTTGCATGTATTGATATACGATCGAGTCACATGTTGTGCCGGGTTGCGGCACAGTCAGTTATATGTTTTCTTTTACTAGTATATGATATGGTTGTTCATGTTACAAGTCTAGACACGTTTCATCTGCCAGCAGTCTTATTGGGCAATAGATGTACTATTCGTACCCCTGGACATCCGGGTATCTGCAGTCAGGTAGTTGTAAAAATCCTCAACTTGTATACTAGTAATTAGGATTGTGATAACCCTAGCTAGTTAATGATAGCAAGCCGTAGGTAATGATTGGCCGTGCACTTTTGATTGTGTGTTACCTTATATGCTCTTGTGTCGGTGAGTGGCCAGAGACTAAGTTCTGCTAGGGAAAAGATCTGTAACCCCGGTCCTTGTTTGGTTTAAGGGTTGTAACTCTGATTCCTAGTAGTTCCTAAACCCTTGTTGCCCATCGGATTATTCTATTCCATAGCTATATTGTTCTGTATTTTTATTCAGTCATTTATATTCTTGAGATACGTACATTGGTACCGCACTAGTCTCAATTCGCATTTATTTACTTCTGTCATTATGTTATTGTGTTGTTGTTGGGTTTTGTCGTGCACCTCGAGCTTTCTTGTGGTACTTGCTATTTGGGGCCTGACCCTACTAGTTTTGTTTGGCCAGATTTACCGCTGGAGTCCGAGGATTCTTCCTACCTTTTTCTGGATGACCCGCCGCCTGCTTAGATCTGCGGTTGTTCCTCCTCGCGAGTGGGTTCTCTTTTTGTGCCGCTCTTATTTTATTTCATTTTGGTGGTGTTAGCTAGGGCATGTGTTAGCCCTATTATTTTGAGACTTTCTCAAACTTCGGTCAACATGATATATTATATTAGATCTAGACTGATATAGTAATCATGTATATTGGTACTTTGCTAGTGTAGCATTTTGTATTCACTAGCTTCATGATCATGTATGATATAGTATTTTGGGACGCCTCTTTACTTTCATATTTGATATACTCTTGATACTTATTGTTGTTGGATTGAGATAGGATTTGTTCGACCATAGGAGTCGTCAATGGCATGCTAGAGTCTTCCCACTTGTCTTCTAGACAGCTTTGATCATATATTGGGGCACTGGCGTACTCTAATACACGTAGCTGGCTTTGTTTCGCCCCTACTTTCCAGTATTCTGGTTCTGGGGCATGACAGGATTTTTTGGTGGCCCATGCAGGTCTGTCTTCAGACTTGTGGGGGATTCATCTTGTTAGAATCTCAATCCTATATTTGTCTTCATTTGATCTCCCTTTGCTAATCATATTCTCGTTTTCCTTGAACTGTAAACATGATTGACATATCCTTGTTCTATTTCTGTCCATTATTGATATCTCGTGTCCTTATCTTTCAGGGACACACCGCCTGCTTCTTCTTTCGAAGGTTCAGTTGCTCCGCCGTCTCAGGCAGCTCAGATGGAAGGTCATGATCAGACCCCGCCTCCGTATAGTCAAACTCCAGCACCATCTCAGCATCCGTCGGCAGCTCAGTCTGTTCCTGTTCAGTCAGCTCAGCCAACTCCGTCAGTACCTTCAGTACAGCCAACCCAGGTAGACCAGCATGCCCTACTCGAGATGATGCGGGGCATGATGGAGGCACAACAACAGCAACATCAGAATCAGCTTCAGATCCAGCAGCAGGTGGTTTAATTGTACCAGCAGTTGCAGCAGGGCCAGGACCATACCAACAATACCCTCTGCCAGGGCGTTACAGTAGCTTTGGAGGCGAGTGGACGTCGTGGTCACAACTCAGCATCCGACTTTAGTCGCTAGCGTCTAGCTCAGTTCTTCGGCACCGAAGACGCTATATCAGCCGATTCTTGGCTTCAGGACACCGAGGCCATTTTGGAGGCAGCTAGGACTCCAGCAGAGGATCAGGTAGTAGTGGTGAAGCTGCAGTTATCAGACATTGCCCGCGACTGGTGGGCAGCACAGGAGATGATTCTTCCCCTATTAGTTGGAAGACATTTCGGGAGTGCTTCCAGGAGAAGTTCTTCCACACCTCAGCCAAGTTCCAGCTCCAACAACAGTTCATCAACCTTCGTCAGCAGACGAGGACTGTGGATCAGTATGCGGCAGAGTTCTGTAGGCTTAGTCGATTTGCATTGCACATGGTGGCATCTGATGGTGATAGAGCTCGAAGGTTTGAGCAGGGCTTGCACTTGGAGCTTCAGCAGCTCATGGTAGGCCATTTTTCTGACACCTTTGATACAGTACTGAGAGCAGCTAGATCCTTAGAGATGACCAGTCAGAGGATAGCAGATATGACCGGAGGTCAGAAGAGGTCACACTCGACTATGAGGGGCATTACCATTCAGTCCTCAGCTCCAGCTCCAGCAGTCAGAACTCCAGATCATCGACCTCCTCGTCAGACAGTATCATCAGCCCCGACAGTGGCATCAGTACAGCAGTCCAGGCAATCAGGTCAGCCAGGATGTGATTATTGTGGAAAGCCAGGGCACACCAGAGCCCAGTGTAGGAGGGCCAATCATCAGTGTCTCAGGTGTGGTGCGTCTGACCATATGATTAGGTTTTGTCCACTATTACGTCCAGAGGGTTCATCAGTTGCCCCAGTGCCATTGGCGATCGAGAGGGCACAGCAGAGTCAGCTCGATCCTATGTTCAGCGCCCGCTTCCGATGCAGTCCCAGCAGTTTCAGTACCAGCGTCCAGCACAGTATGCCCAAGCCCTGCGGACAGGACCGAGCCAGCAGCAGACTACACGAGTACCCGTAAAGCGTGGGCAGGCTTTCAACATGAGCTTGCAGGAGCTGTTGGCCGAGGGCGGTCAGATTGTAGGTGAGATTTTGAGCATTCCTTCAGTCATTCTTATTCTTGGGTTCCGTTGACGGCCTTGTATTCCATTCATACCCAGAATGCGATGGTCGACTTGACATATTCGGCGAGTGAACGCGAGTTTCTCGTACCACTCATCTGCCTCCGTATCTCGTGATACACGATATCTATCATGTATCCCGACTACGTAGGTGCATCCTGGATTAGAACCATGTGTTCGACTGAGTCGTTGGTACTGACTTACTTCGAAACTTGACCCTTGTCCACTTTGTGAGTCGGCGTAGGCAAGCGAGGACGAATCCCTACTCAACTGACTCAGAGGTATATTATTCCATATGCCCCATTTTCTTGTACTATATATATGTATGTATTTATTATTTTCTGTATTTATTTAAATTCTGTATCTCAATATATCACTTGTACACGGGATGTTTTCTTACGATGAGTTATGATTTATATATTGTTTTAGCATGTGTATTTTTGCTCGACTGGCTTTAGGAAATTTCGAGGACGAAATTTTTCTAAGTTGTGGAGAGTTGTGAGACTCGTCTCACAGTATCGGTATTTATATACGGATACGTATTTTGTATTGTATTTCGTATTTTCTCGGTTTTCGGAACGCTTTAAAAATTTTCCAAATTATAGATTTTCTCCTTGGTCGGTATACCGACAGTGTACCGGAGTATATCGACGGCATACCGCCCGGACAGATTTTCCACATTTTAGATATTTTTGATTTCAGATATTTTCGTGAATAGTGTTTCCGATATTTTCATGAATAGTGTTTTGGATATTTTGATGAATAGTATTTAGATATTTTCGTGAATAGTGTAGATGCATTCTATTATCCAATGGACAATTGGTTTTCTTTCAACGGCTAGGATTGATCTAAAATGTGACATGGATCACGATCCAACGGTCACAATTAATTTACCCCTTCTATATATATCCTATGAGTTTCTCTCTCCTCTCTCTTTTCTTTCCTTCACCATTTCCCCTTCACTCTCTTCTCTCTTCCTCAATCTTAGGAAGGCTTGGCCTTGAGGCCTAGAGTGTGGTTTCGGAACCCCTCTTGGTGGTGGAGTAGAAGATTAGGCTCGGTTGCTAAAACCTAGGCAAGTACATCTTGCTCAAAAGTGACATGACCATGCTATAATTTTGTTTTCCATAGAAATTAAAGTTTTATTTTTCTATAATATGTGCCTCTAAATTGTTAACATGTTTAGTATATAGCACTTTTGGTTTTGATCGACAGTATAGCGTAGATCTGAGTTTCTAGATATAATTTTTGAGTATTTTGAGATATTGATCTATCAAATCTTTGAATTTGTGAAATCTAATAGTTCCATGTTGTTGTAAATTTAATTCTATTCAATTTTGACTTTTGAAAGTCTGAATTTCGATTTAAAATAAAGTTTTTATGGCCGAAACAAGTTTTGGCAAAAATCTGGATTTTGTTGCTGTTTGGAAAAACGGTATACCGCCGGTATACCACAGTATACCGCCGGTATACCACAGTATACCGCCGGTATGCCGATTTTTGCACCAGAAACCTTCTGTCTTTAGACCGGTATACCGCCGGTATGCCATTTTATGCCGTTTTAGGCTATTTTTGTCCGTTTTTGCCCATTTTTGTCCGTTTTTGATATTTTCTCGATTGTAATGGACTCTTAACATGATTAGATGACCTTGGATAGTTAAAGAATGATTGTACACTCTATATACATGGTACATGCTTATGTTTACGTATTGTTCTATGTCCAGATTATAGATAGTGGCCTGTTATGGTGCACTCCAGATTACTATATATGCCTAGCTCGATTTAGTGGCTCGTAGTAGCGTACTCATGACTTGATTTTTTTATTGATTTCTAGACCCGAGATATGAGTACATGTTCTTTCTTGACACCGTGGATATAGCTTGTTGAATGTTAATCTATTGCATCTTGGCACTGGACAATCGAGTGTGAGTATTATTCCATGTATCACGTGATATTAGTACGAAAATGTTCGTAAGTGATAACTTATGATTTACTCGTACATAGCACACGTCATCTTAGAAAATTCTTGAGTGTCCACGACTTGAGAACTTGACATGAATATGATAAGGTAAATGACTAATAAATTCAAGTAGATCATTATAGGAGAAAATTTGCACTACCAACCCCGAGCTCCAAGGGCCCCATGAGAAATGGCTCAACCATGCTAGGCAAGGGCTCCATGACCTACCAAGTTTGCGCGTATTGATATACAATCGAGTCACATGTCGTGCCGGGTTGCGGCACAGTCAGTTATATTTTTTTTACTAGTATATGATATGGTTGTTCATGTTACAAGTCTAGGCACGTTTCATCTGCCAGCAGTCTTGTTGGACAATAGATGTACTACTCATACCCCTGGACATCCGGGTATCTGCACTCAGGTAGTTGCAAAAATCCTCAACTTGTATACTAGTAATTTGGATTGTGATAACCCTAGCTAGTTAATGATAGCAAGCCGTAGGTAATGATTAGCCGTGCACTTTTGATTGTGTGTTACCTTATATGCTCTTGTGTCGGTGAGTGGCCAGAGGCTAAGTTCTGCTAGGGAAAAGATCTGTAACCCCGGTCCTTGTTTGGTTTAAGGGTTGTAACTCCGATTCCTAGTAGTTCCTAAACCCCTTGTTGCCCATCGGATTATTCTGTTCTATAGCTATATTGTTCAGTATTTCCTTTCAGTCATTTATATTCTTGAGATACGTGCATTGGTACCGCACTAGTCTCGATTCGCATTTATTTACTTCTGTCATTATGTTATTGTGTTGTTGTTGGGTTTTGTCGTGCACCTCGAGCTTTCTTGTGGTACTTGCTATTTGGGGCCTGACCCTACTGGTTTTGTTTGGCCAGATTTATTGCTGGAGCCCGAGGATTCTCCCTATCTTTTTCTCTGGATGACCCGTCGCCTGCTTAGATCTGCGGTTGTTCCTCCTCGCGAGTGGGTTCCCTTTTTGTGCCGCTCGTGTTTCATTTTATTTTGGTGGTGTTAGCTAGGGCATGTCTTAGCCCTATTATTTTGAGACTTTCTCAGACTTCGGTCAACATGATGTATTATATTAGATCTAGACTGATATAGTGATCATGTATATTGGTACTTTGCTAGTGTAGCATTTTGTATTCACTAGCTTCATGATCATGTATGATATAGTATTTTGGGACGCCTATTTACTTTCATATTTGATATACTCTTGATACTTGTTGTTGTTGGATTGAGATAGGATTTGTTCGACCATAGGAGTCGTCAGTGGCATGCTAGAGTCTTTCCACTTGTCTTCTAGACAGCTTTGATCGTATATTGGGGTACTGGCGTACTCTAATACACGTAGCTGGCTTTGTTTCGCCCCTACTTTCCAGTATTCTGGTTCTGAGACGTGACATCTATGGATCCAGATTTGACGACATGTGGTTTGCCAAATCTTCACGGAGCAACATCGATTTCAGCAGTTCGATGCCAGGAAGGAGATCAGGTTTTGCAGCAAACTCAATCTAAGGCAGGAGCATCATCATTCACACAGTTCGAGGAGAGTTGTGGGTTATCGACGGCATGCATAGTGCGTGATGTTCTGTTCGAGGATGCATGTGTATGAGGGAGCTTCAAGTTCGGACACGAAGGTGGACAAGTTCAGGAGTTTGAATCTTGTGAGAACCGTACCGTCCACTTGGTTGGGCCAGCCAAGGGTGAAGAAGCTCGTCGGAACGTTAACACTTTTCGGTAGAAGACGGAAGTCGGGAACAAGCAGCCAAGACTTATGGTGAGGCTGATCGTCAAGAACTTTAGTCTTGGTCGTGTCATTGATATCGACAGGATCCCAGTGGTGTAGGAGGTGCTACGCATGGCAGCTAGCGTCGACGTGATGGTCGAGGATCTGAAGACAAAGGAAGATGCAAAGCAACTCGGGGGATCGGAGATCAATGGCATGGGGGAGCTGGAATTCTGTCATGGAATGACAGGCATGGAGTCCAGTTAAGGACCCATGGGGTCAATACCCTCTCATCAGACTGTAGGGGGAGATTGTTGGAGTCCAGTCTGGATTTGGTAACATCATACTTGTGGAATCCAAATCTTATTAAATATTTAATTTGATTAGATTTGGATGTCCATAATTGGTGTTGTGCTATTTTAGATATAATAGGATTCTTATTTTAGGAAATCCTATTATGATCTAAAATATAATAATTGATGGGCTATTTTAGATGTAATATGATTCTTATTTGAGAACTTCCTAATTAAGAAATTATATTATGACCTAAAATAGGATTTTCTCATCCTATATATATGGGGTGAGGGTGGAGGCACAAAGAATAAGCAAAAAGCACAAAAGTAGAGATTCGGGGTGCTTGTCCATAATAAAATCTAAGAAAAAGTTCATACTTTGCTCTTAGAACTTCGTCATCTAAGACAGAAGGAAGAAGAAGATCTAATCGAGAAGTCGTCAACTTCGGTTAGGGAGATTACTACGGGTTGGTGAGTGATCTCAATTATAATCTTCTGTTTTTTCCCTTGAGAGTGGTGAGGGGGTTGAACCTATTAGGGCAAAGGGTTCAACGTGAGTTTGTCAATCTTGTAATTTTGTCTGAGTTATTAAAGGTTAGAATTTGTCTAGGTGACGTACGTCACCGCCATATACTTGTTTTCATCTTCTGTTTGGTGTCCGTTAGACGATGGTTTGTTTTGGCCAGGTGGGTTGGCAAACGCTTTCGCATGCGCCCAACATTATTAACTAAATCATAAGTTTGAATACATATGAACTTGCCTTGGTCTTTCCGATGCTGTAGGTGACGACAGAAAATATTCAGACTAAGATTCGGAACTAAAAACTTACATTAACGAAATATAACTTAGTTGCCAATCTACGGTTGCTAAAATTCTAATTAATTAACTAATTAATAATACGATATCGTTTAGACTCTAAATCCGCCAATAATTAATAAAATAATTATTTAGTTATAACATATTTTTAGAGGAGTAAAGCTACAATTATTTAATACTTTAACCACGTATGATACTTGGTAAAAATGATTTTTCTAATAAAACTATTATATATATTTTTACAAATAATGCGAAAAAACTATATTTTATTTGTTAGTAAATAATAAATGATTTTTCATAACTAACGCTCTAATTTAAAATTACCTATATAAAATACTCGAAAATACTTTTGAAATTAAATAATGTTTTATTATCATAAATTAGCTATAGTATTCTTAATAGATATTTTTTAAATATAAAGAAAACCATTTTAATAGCTATAATATTACGAGAATCATTTATTTAATAATATCTAATATTTTAGAACCATATTTTAAGGTAGTAATTAAAATACCGTCTAAAAACTCTATTTTGATCAGACAAAAGCCACACGATAATTTTACGAGTTTATTACGAAAAATATTTTTATATTAATAACTAATAAGAAATTATTTAGTAACGCGAATAACATAAGAATTTACTAAGGAAATAATAACTAACATTATTCCTAAAAGTATTATCTATACTTTATGAATCTTATTATTATTGCCTATAGTTTTATAGCAAAATAATTACAGTTTTCTTTAATAAAAGCTAATATCTAATCTGAATAATTATGCACCTAAACTGATAATTATAAAGGCGTCACTATTATTATTAGCAATAATGTTCTAACCAGATGCACTAATTAATTTAATGAATACTAATAACAAACACAAACCTAAATTAGGAAACTAAGTATCCCGGAACTGACAGAAATTCATTTTGTCAATTCCGGTTGGACAGAAAGATAGTTTTTCTCCTAATTTCTATCCTGGAACTTAAACAGGATTATGACAGAAACTATACCGAAAAGTTGGGGAAGGAGTACCTGTCATGCCCCGATCCCGCAGAGTCCTTTCGTCCTCGCTTCGGACTCTGTGAGACCGTTCATCCTCGCTTGGATGTGATGTCGTAAAAGTCTAAGTTGTGCTTGCACAAGACCAAGACCTGTACAATGACAAAATAGACAAGATAGACAATATGCAGCGGAACAAGATGCAGATAATTGAACCAGCAGCGGACATATTATAGAATAATATTGAACAACTTGGTAACATGAACAAATCTCTTTATTGATATTCTTTTGAATAGATTACAAGCACTCAATTCTCTCTGATACAATACTTACATTCTCTCAAAATTTTACAGATTACAATGATTCCGTTCCATACATTACATCCCTTTATATACAAAACTAACTCTTTGCAACAGATGACCTTCTCTTGGCATCTCTTCTGATTTCTGGCTCCTAAGGATGAGGCTCGGACTATCGCTTCTGACTATCCTTCTCGATGCATCTTACACCTGCATGCAGACTGATGATGGATCAGTATATCAGCATACTGGTGATTATGAACAAAGGCTACATTTGTCTGAAACAATCACTAATTTATTAGTGAGAAAATATTTTTTGTGATGTGATCTTGATAATTTTACCTATGTTCATTTCATGCATATTCAGAGTCAGATTACATCTCTTTTGAAAACACTTTCGAAAAGCCACAATTTATTTTATTTCACTTCATTTTTATTCATTTCAAGCATACAAGGGACTATTCATTTCTGTGGAGTTCGCAGCGTGTTTCGTGAGCCATATCATTTTATTTGGGACTATAGCAGGAAAACGTATCATGTATTGCTCATTCTTTCTCTATGTAGCGATTAACAGTATCAATAATTCAGTTCTATATAATTCTCAAAACAGTACTTTCTGTGGACAAATATCATGGGGACAGTTCATATAATAAAACATTGAAACCATAAGCGGACATCACCATTTGGTGATTCTTATCCAAAGTCGTCGATTCATCCCTGCACAAGACAAGGATTAGAAACACAATATCTATATCCGACGATATTCCCTGTTCTTCTCTGCATGATTTGGCTGAAAACAATCGTTATCGATGCATGTTCATCGATTACCAGCTGTGACTCAAGGCTCGGCTCTGCACTAACATATGTGTAGACCAGCAGCTGTGACCCAAGGTTCAGCTTTGCACCGATAACGCACATGCAAGCAGCTGTGGCTCAGGGTTCAGCTCTTCACTAATCGATACCTATCTATATGACGGTCCACGGATCATTTCCCGTGATTAGCAGTTGGGACACTCTGACCCATCTCATTAATAGACATAACACCCCCTAATTGCGAGGTCTCTTTTACCTCAGGGTGTCCAATCCCTTTATGGATGATCGATTCCAAGCGACCAAGGAACCGATCGAGAGACTATACCTTGTGCACAGGTTGTCCAGACCTATGCATGAATGCAATCTATCATATAAATTCTCTATGATGCTATAGTTTATCGATAAGCAAACATTTTCATCTATTCTCTGTTCC
This sequence comes from Iris pallida, assembly GCA_029216955.1. Lineage (NCBI taxonomy): Eukaryota > Viridiplantae > Streptophyta > Magnoliopsida > Asparagales > Iridaceae > Iris > Iris pallida. Next base: position 11,224,387 of record JANAVB010041420.1, read on the forward strand.
ATATCCATTCCTTCAAGCACCAAGTGCTATAGTTTATCAAAGTCAAAGATGAAAATTTAATAATATATTTTCTTACTATATATGTTCCAGTATACGACGATAGATGCACTCTCCGAGCTTCTCCGACACACGGATGGTGCTCGTTGCACTCCGGGGTATTCTTCACATAGTTTGGAAACCCCAACCACTCCAACAAAAGTGAAGTTATGTGTTTACGACATTAAGGGGCCAATTGCTTACTATGGATAGACTTGAAAATTTTGAAATGCATTTCCCTGGCCAAAGTTGTCTATTGTGCCTAAACTATCGAGAGTCTAGAGCTTGCATGTTCTTCTTGTGTGCATTTACATGGATTATTTGGTAGCATCAGCGGTCTCGATTGGACCTATATGTCCTAGTAGTCTGCTCATGAGCATCATCGATGACATGGAAGCTCATTGCTCGAGTGGGTCAATCTGGTTTAGTAAAGCTCGCATTCGATTGGTGTCAACGGTGTAGCATATGTGGAAGGAACGAAATAGAAGAATTTATAAAGGCCTCAACACGTTCCAAATTAGAATTATTCATAATATTAAAGCCAGTGTTGAAGCTATATCAATTTGGAGTGTAAAGTGAGTATGTAGCTGGAAAGAGGTTGGTGTGGATAATTTCCATGGTCATATATATATTGCCATGTCGTATATTCGAACCACCCAGCTGGGATCTTATGTCGACACCTGCTGGCCACTAGGGTCATGATGCTTTGACATATATCAAACACTGCTATTAAGCATTTTCATATGTCCCCGTAATAGCAGCTATTGAATCTGTCTTTTTTTACCGTACATATTATAAGTTTCTTAACTACCAAAATTTTTGTGAGATTTTGAACTAATTTATATTATAAAAATAGATCCAATAGTTGCTATTTGAAAAATATTAAAAAATATTTACTAGCAAAAATCTTGATCTCTCATAATATACATTATTATTCGTCATAATGATTGGGATTTGTCTAGGTGACGTAATCATCGCCATATACTTGTCTTTATCTGTGCTTGGTGTCCGTTAGACGGGGGTTGGTTATTTCAGGTGGGTTGGCCTAAGTTTCTGCTGCGGCAACGTCTCAGATACGGTATCGGAGCGTATGAGGGCGTATCCGATTCCCAACATATGGTATCAGAGCTTTGGAGGTTCTGGAAACCATGTCTACGGAGCAGATGAACACTCGTATGATCACCCTTATAGGTGGAAACTGGACGATTTGGAAGCCAAGGATGGAGGATCTACTCTGGTGCAAGGACTTGCATGGTCCGTTGGAGGGCGACAACGTAAAGCCAATTGACAAAGCTGCTGAAGACTGAAAACAACTGGATCGGAAGGCCGTTGGATTCATTTGGATGATTCGGTGTTTCACCACGTGTCCATGGAGAGTTCAGCAAAAGCATTATGGGAGAAGCTACATTCGCTGTACGAAAGGAAGACGGCTGGCAACAAGACGTTTCTTATTCGCCAACTCGTCAACTCGAAGTACACGGAGGGTGCCCCAGTGGCACAACATCTGAACGAGGTTCAGGGTATCATCAATCAGCTGTCTGCGATGAATATGGTGATTGATGATGAGCTTCAGGTCCTACTGCTCTTGAGTTTTCTGCCGAAAAGCTAGGAGACGTTGGTGGTGTCGGTGAGCAACTCGCGCCTGATGGAGTTGTCACGATGGAGGCTGTCACGCCCCAGAACCAAAATACTGGAGAGCGGGGGAATGACTCAGCCAGCTACGTATTACGGGTAGATGAATACCGTATAATACGATCAATGCTGTCTAAAAGAGGAGGGGGTGCATACTATATGAAAGTCTCACTATGGTCATTTTACATCTATTGTCTCAATCATTCAAATAAGAAACAGAAATAAAGAACATGTAAGATAAAGCAGTAAGGCGTCCCAAACGCTCAGTCAAAATGTTCTTGATATCTGGCTTTACAAAACATAGCCAGATTATGAAGCAAGGTATACACAATTGTTTATAAGCTACAGTCTGACTTAGTTACAATTATGCAAAAGTAGGTACAAGACAATCCGACTAACATGTCGGTACCAAACGGCAAAGTATAAAGTATTTAACAAAACGAGCGGGGAAGTAAGAAAACCCACTCGAGCCCTCCTGCAATCATCCCTCTAGTGTTGACCATCGTGGAGGTAGAAGTAAGCTGGATCCTCGGGGACCGGCTCTAAATCTGGCCATGCAAAACCAGAGAGGTTAGACCTCTAATAGCAAGTACCGCAAGGAAGCACGATATGAGGGATTAAAACCAGTAATAAGAAAATATGATAAATAGATCTCTGCTTTCTACTGAGATTCACATAGTATCACGACACTTCGAACCAACCTCCCAACCAAACAAGGACAGAAGTTGGCACGCCATGTCCTGACATTCTGATTATCTCAGCTAGGTAACAGAGGAGATACAGTACACAAACAAATTAATTTAAACGGCCATTCAACTACTACGGCTTGCTACTGTGAGTTCCAAGTTATCCTGGAATTACGCAATAGAAATTCCTCAGTTCTTACTATGTACAAGCAAGGCTAGTTTACCCAGTCAATCATTTGCGCCAATCATGAATTAGACGAGTCCCAGCGGGACGCCCGTCATCAATATACAATATACAATAGATAATATAACCAGATACCGCTCCCTACCCGTGTGGCAGATTTGCAGTATCTGTGGGGACCAACCGGCCTGTCGGGCACTACTAGTCCCAAGAGGGCTGCCATGTAAGAACTCGAGAATCCATTCTCTCCATGCAATCATTATTTTATTTAACTTAATAGTCTTTACGTTGAGTGAAATCCTATGCCGTGGGTCATGGTCATTCAAATGAGTACTTCCGTACGGGGTACGATATGCATTTCTACAACGATACCAGTGCGGTTAGGTTGTAGGTCTTACATAGCGTAATGCAACAATCAAAACTAATCACGGAGCAATCATGCCTTGACCATAAAGTACACATGCTTCTTTTGTAGAAAATAAATAAATAAATAAATTGAAGCCTGCATGTGTGCCTGTATGTCAATATTCGGGATCGGCCAATCGATTATAATAGTTCATACTTAATATGAACGTGTCTCATTCATTCATTTCAATAAGACAACTAGCCAGCCTCTTAGTTCCAACTAGGAACGCATGATCAATTATTAATCGAGATAACCAGTAATGTTATTTTAATGCTCAGACCATAATTACTGTTAATAAATGCCAAGGCAATCAATTAATGTCAATCAATGCCATTCAATGTCAATCAATGCCATTCAATGTCAATCAATGTCAATTAGAACAAGAATTAATCAAAAGGCTTTAGGGTCAGAGCTCATGCGGCTCGCGAGACGGGTTTCATGCGGCCGGATAAGGATGCTCCCATGCGACAAAAATCTGCAAGTCTTATGTGACTAGAACTAAGGGGTCTCATGCGGCCATGGTTAAAATGAGACCATGCGGCCAAGGGAAATTCCATGCGGCTAGGGGGATAGCAAACCCCATGCGGCTCAAAATAACATGCGCCCATGCGGCTCGAAGGGACATGTGCCCATGCGGCCAGGTAGGGTTAGAGTCTTTATGCGGCTCAGGGTTGCGTGAGTTTATGCGGTCGAGAGAAGTCAAGCGCTTATGCGGCTGAGGACAACGTACACTGATACGGCTAAGAAAACTAAATTCATGCGGCCAGAGTAACGTGCGCCTATGCGGCTAAGAAAAAATAAATTCATGCGGCCAAAGCAAACATCGCTCATGCGGCTGGGATTGGAACAGTTTCATGCGGCTCGAACAAATGAACGCATGCGGCTGGAAAGTCCAGGTCCATGCGGCCAGAATGCCCATACGGCCAAAATGCCCATGCGGCCAAAATGCCCATACGGCCAAAATGCCCATGCGGCCAGGGTGACTTGCCGCATGAAGACTCATGCGGTCAAGCGTTGCTACGTGGCCGGAACTGTTCTTCTTCTCCATTGTCCGAAAGGAAGAACCATGGGAAGCCATTTCTTCCAAGCTCCATAAATCCTTCATTCTAAGCCCAAATCTGAACTTCCATAGGTCAAAATAGGGTAGAACGAAATTCTCTACAACATGGAACCATCCAAACTTGGAGATAACAAAGTCTACTAGATCAAAACCTAAGAAATCCGAAAATGCATCAAACTTAGATCTACAACAAGTAAGCCATGGAAATTGAAAATGCCAAGTACTAAAGAGACTTAGAATCAAATAAAGAAGATGATGGAACAATAAAAATGGGCATCCATCAAGAAGTAAGTTGGCACTTGCCTAGCTCTTCCTAGGTTGGTGGGAGAGTTTTAAGAGGAAGAAGAAGGAGAGTAATGGTGAAGTAATGAAGAGAGAGAAAAGGGGATGGGCTTTAAATGGAAGGGGTGGTGGTAGGTGGGGGTTTGGGATGAACCAACTAAGCTAAACCAATCCAAACCGAACCCAAAGCAAAGCAGAAAGTAAAATACAGAATTAAGATTGCAGGAATTAAAATACAGAAATAAAATTGCAGAAAATTAATTAACATGAAATTAAAGGAATTTAACTACAGAATAATATATTAAAGCAGTACATGCATTAAAAATATACGTATTCTGGGAACGGAAAGTAACATCTCTACCCTCCTTAGAAAAATTCCGTCCTCGGAATTTCAAATCCAAGCAAGGTAGGAATATCAAAACTAAGCTAATCTAGGTACAAGAAACTTGAGCAAACAATTATTCTTCAATGTTAACTAGCAGATAACATATCTATATTCACAATCTACTATATCAAGTAGTTCTATCCATGGGGTGACAAGCATGAGGGGTTACGACAATCAAGGCACACGGAAAGAAATATACCTTGTGAGTCAAACAGATGTGGATACCGTGATCGGATATCATCCTCACGTTCCCACGTTGACTCTCCTAATGAGTGATGACCCCAAGCAACCGGGACAAGGCTAATTGTTCGGTTCTTGAGTATCTTCTCTCTCCGGTCCAAAATGGACACTGGTTGCTTCTCGTAAGACAAGTTGGTACCAACAACCAACTCAGAATGATCAAGGATATGGCTGGGGTCCGATACATACCTTCGTAATTGAGATACATGAAACACGTCATACACCTCTCGTAACGAAGGTGGAAGGGACAGACGATAAGCAACATCGCCTACCCTATCAAGGATAACGAATGGTCCTACGTATCGCGGACTCAACTTCCCGCGAACGCCAAATCTAATGACCCCACGGGTAGGTGAGATCCGCAAGAACACGTGGTCCCCAACAGAAAACTCTAGCGGCCTACGATGCTGGTCCGCCCAATGACGATGCCGATCCTGCGCAATTCAAAGTCGCTCCCTAATCCCCTTAACCAATTCTACTATCTGAACAATCATTTCTGGGCCTAGCATCTTTTTCTCCCCGATATCATTCCATGCTAGTGGCGATCTACACTTCTTACCATACAGAGCTTCGAATGGCGCCATCTGGATACTGGCTTGATAACTGTTGTTGTATGAAAACTCAACTAAGTGCAGGTGGCTCTCCCAAGATCCTCCAAAATCTAGGGTGCAAGCTCGCAACATATCCTCCAAAGTCTGAATTGTCCTTTCTGATTGCCCGTCCGTCTGTGGATGGTAAGCCGTGCTAAATTTTAACTTGGTGTCCAGACTATGATACAAGCTCTTCCAGAAATACGATGTGAAACGGGTATCTCGGTCTGACACAATACTGACAGGGACTCCATGCTGCCTGACTATCTGTTGCATATATAATTCTGCCAACTTTTCTGTAGACTGCCCTACTCTGAAAGGAAGAAAGTGTGCTACCTTTGTAAGTCGGTCCACTATCACCCAAATAGCATCTTTACCACTTGGTGATCTCGGTATACCGGTCACAAAGTCCATTGTGATGTGCTCCCACTTCCATTCCGGGATAGGAAGTGGTTGTAATAACCCTGATGGCCTTTGCTATTCTGCCTTCACTTGCTGACATACCAAGCAACGGGAAACAAATCTAGCTATCTCCCTCTTCATTCCATTCCACCAGAAGTGTTGCTTGATATCTTGGTACATCTTGGTCCCTCAAGGATGTATAGAATACTGAAAACTGTGAGCTTCTACCATAACCTCCTGTCTGATATCTCCACTAGGAATACATAAGCGTGACCCAAACCTAAGTGTACCATCTTCATGAATTCGCATCTCCTTCCTGAGTCCTGACTCACATTCTGCTCTAAGCTTCTGAATCCTTGGGTCCTGTGCCTGAGCTGCCTTGATCCTGTCTACCAAGTCAGATTGAACTTGTAGACTTGTTAGAACTCCTACATCACTAGGAAGTATAACTTCTATGCCCATCTCCTGAAGGTCTTCTAAGATGTGCTTCTGGGTTGTCAACATAAATGTGCCGTCTCTTCTGCTGAGAGCGTCTGCTACCACATTAGCCTTGCCTGGATGATACTGAAGCTCCACGTCGTAATCCTTGATCAGCTCTATCCATTTTCTCTGCCTCATGTTCAGCTCCTTCTGAGTAAAGATGTACTTCAGACTTTTATGGTCTGTATATATGTCCACTCGATCACCATATAAGTAATGCCTCCATAGCTTCAAGGCAAATACTACTGCCGCCAACTCCAAGTCATGAGTTGGGTAATTCTTCTCGTGGTCCCGAAGCTGCCTAGATGCATACGCTATCACCTTCCCATGCTGCATGAGGACACATCCAAGTCCTTTACCTGATGCATCACAATATACTGTAAAATCTTCGGGTCCAACTGGCAATGTAAGAATGGGTGCTGAGATCAACTTCTGCTTCAGATTCTCAAATGATGTCTGGCATTCTGCCGACCAGACGAATGGCACATCCTTCCGTGTCAAGCGGGTCATGGGTGCTGAAAGCCTTGCAAAGTCTGACATGAACCTTCTGTAATATCCTGTCAATCCCAAGAAACTTCGCACATCAGCTACGGTCTTGGGTACTGGCCAACTCTCTACTGCTTCCACCTTCTTGGGATCTACTGCTACTCCAGCTCCTGATATGATATGACCCAAAAATGTAATATGATCCGACCAAAACTCACACTTGCTGAGCTTGGCATACAACTGATTCTCTCTCAGAACCTGTAACACTTTCCTGAGGTGGTCTTCATGCTCCTCTTCACTAGCCGAGTATACAAGAATGTCGTCGAGAAACACCACGACAAACTGATCTAGGTATGGCATAAAGATGCAGTTCATCAAGTCCATAAATATTGATGGAGCATTGGTCAAACCAAATGGCATTACCAAGAATTCATAATGTCCATACTTCGACCTGAATGCTGTCTTGGGGATGTCATCCTTCCGAACCCTCACTTGATGATACCCTGAACGAAGATCTATCTTGGAGAAAACTCTAGCTCTGCTCAGCTGATCAAATAAGTCGTCAATCCTTGGTAGTGGGTACTTGTTCTTCACTGTTGCCGTGTTAAGCTTCCTGTAATCAATGCATAATCTGGATGATCCATCCTTCTTCCCCACAAGTACCACTGGTGCTGCCCACGGTGATACGCTAGCTTGGATGAACTTCTTTTCCTTCAATTCTTCTATGTGCTGATATACCTTGGCCTGCTCCGAATTCGCCATTCTGTAAACCCGATCTGATATCGGTTTAGTTCCAGGTGCCAATTCTATACTGAACTCAATATCTCTAATCGGTGGTAGACCTGAAAGTTCTTCGGGAAATACGTCTAGAAATTCTTCAACTACCTTCAGAACTTGAACTTCTTCCATTGCCGTTATTATTCCCTGCTCTTGCTGAGTTGCCTCTGATCTGACTAAGGTGAATCTCTTCATGCCTAGAATATCAAAAGATACACTCCCACTACGACAATCTATTGTTGCATGACTGTCTTTCAGCCAGTCCATGCCTAAGATAACGTCGAAATTTCCAACAGAAAATTCTATCAACTGGGCGGGTAAGGAATGCCCGCAAACTACAATGCTACACGCTAGAATAACTCTACTAACTCCTACGAGCCCATTGCCAGTGAGTATATTCAACCTCCCTGGCAATGCCTCGAACTCCATTCCTAGCTGTGTCGCAAATTATGCAGATATAAATGAGTGGGATGCTCCCGAATCAAACAATGCTACTACGGGATATGAGACGACGAGAATGTTACCTGCCACAACATCTCCCGATGCTAATGCCTCTTCTAAGGACAGAGTGAATGCCTGCCCTCGACCTCCTTGTTGGTTCCCATATTACGGCCTAGCCTAGTGCTGCTGCTGGCCCCTGCCTTGATGATGCTGGGGTGGTCTATGCTGGTGTTGCTACATCGACGGTCCCTGCTGTCGAAACATCTGAGCCTGTGGCATTAACGGACGCTGGGCCAACGGTCTCACTGCTATCGCTGGTCCTCGATACTGTCCTGTCCCTGGTGCTGACAGAGCAGGAAACTGCTGCACTGGTCCTCCCGACCTCGAATTCATGGAACATGTGGTAACCCGATGATCTGGATTTCCATATATCAAACACAGTCCGTTCAATGCCCGACACACATCTCTAGTGTGCCCCATCTTTCCATAATAAGTGCAGCCCGCTGGGGGTTACTGGTTCTTCTTCTGTTGCTGCTGCTGCCTGGGTGGTGGTGCTGGCCCTCGTATCGCCACATCGTGGATACGAATGCCAGGGGGTGGTGCTGTTGTTCGGGGCGCTGCTTCCCCCCTCCTTCAATCTGACTGTAGGATCTCTTCTGACCCCCAGTCCTTGCCACAAGCCTCTGAATGGTGATCTCATGCCTCCGAGTTGCCGTCAATACTTCATCAAAAGTCTGGTAATTGTGCCCCTCTATCAATTGCAAGAGCTCAAGATGAAACCCTTGCTGGAACCTCATAGCCCTCTGGCTCTCTGTTGCTACCATCTCTGGGGCGAACCTACTCAATCTGCAGAACTCCGCTGCATAAGCATCTACAGTCTTGCCTGCCTGTCTGAGGTTGATAAACTTCTATTGTAGCTCAAACTGTGCCACAACTCCATAGTACTTCGTCTTGAATCTTGCGATAAAATCGTCCCAAGCAACAGGACGTCTGATGCCCACTTCCTCTGATTCCCACCAATCACGTGCGAGATCCTGAAGTAACAACTTCACTTGATCCATACGTTCTTCCGTCGGTACCTTAGCTGCCGTCAGAATAGCCTCAATATCCTTAAGCCATACATCTGCTGAGATGGCATCCTCC
>JANAVB010041420.1:11297620-11387620 GCA_029216955.1 Iris pallida
TACCCCGAGGTGAGATCCCAACTGGCGATGACTTCTAGGACCCGCATCTGTTTCGGGCAGCCACTAGAGAATTTAAGGACGAAAGTGTGCAAAAAGATGTGGACAATGAGGAGATTTCGGCTAGAGTGAAAGGCACGTGAATCTCCTGGATATCGGTAATAGTGGAGTAATCTAAGTTCGGAAGGGTGACTTTCGCCGGGGGAAAAGGAGGTGGCGACCTATCCGGCTTGAGTCTGTCGGCGTAAGACATGGTGATGGGGGCACTGGACAAGCGAGCCGCTGGGACGAGGGGATCGGCTGACAATAACTCTCCATCTGTCAGAGGCGCGACGGAAGAGCGCGCCGCGGCTAGCACAGGGAAGGCAGGGGTGAGGGGGCGCCTATCACATCAGACGAAGAGGACGCCGGGGGATGAAGCTATTCCGAAGGGCAATCGCTAGTGGGGTCCGGGGGCGAGAGAAATGGCTCAAGAGCCAACAGGTCGGCGGGGAGGGCTGGGGGGGGGGGTGCGCGGAGTGCGTAGCCGAGAGCGCGCTAATCACTGGCGCCGCCTGGAGAGACGAGTGCGCGCCACCTGGACCAAAGAGGAGGGGTGGACCACTTGCGGGGAGCTGGGCGCCCAAAAGGGCGCCAACTCGAGCGCAAGAGGTCTGGGCACCCAAAGGGCGCCAGCAGAAGGGGGCTCAGGTTGCACGAGGGCGCCACCAACTAGAAGCGCGGGCAGGCTTCCCACCCTTAAATGCGCCGACCTGTTGAAGGGAAGCAGTGCGCCCAAAGGAGGACCAATCCTGACAACAGCCAGCTGGTTCAACGAACGTGGACCAATCCTGACAACAGCCAGCTGGTTCAACGAACGTGCGCGCGTCCGTATAGAGATTGGGCCCGGGGCTCGAGGGAGCCAAGGAGTTTGAATTTTGAAACTCTGCTGCTATCGAGAACCGAGCCCGCTCCGGCCCCGAGGCCACAGCTGGAGCAGCTCCCGAGGAGGGAGACCGCCAGCACCGGACTGAGGGGACGACGTTCGCACCAACCGGCCCGCCAGAAGAAGGGGGGAGCCCGCGGGGGGAACCAGGAGAACCGGCGGGAGGAGAGGGAGGGAGGGGGTGGGGGATACGCGAGCCCGACCATTCCCGGACCGAAAGGGAGCGAGGGGGGTGGGGGGGGGGGGGGGGGGTGGGGAAGCAACGGGAACCGACACCATCACAGCCGAAGGGGGGGGAGGGGCCGGAGGAAGGATCCGTGGCAGCCCGAGAAGCGCGATGAGGTCCGGGGGCCATGGGGATGGCCACTGGAGGGGTCGGAACGATGGAGACATACTGAGGGAGGGGAGGAAAGAGGAGGGGGAAGCGACCAAACTCGGCGGCTAACCGGAGCTGGCCTAGGCGAGGTGGAAGCCCCGCGGGGACGGCGAACAGAACCAGCGTCAGAGAGATTAAAAAAATATTATAACCATAGAGTAGTATATATATAGCATGCGGCCCAAGTGGTCAGGAGATCGATTCATCGTTTCCTGGTGGGAGCGTTCGACACAATTACCTTCTTTCAAAAATAAATATATATATATATATATATATATTATATATATATATATATTATATAATATAAAAATAATATATATATATAATATATATATATATATATATAATTTGCCAACGACTCTCTAGTCTAGTCGTAGTGTTGAGGCATGCGGCCCGAGTGGCCAGAAGATCGATTCCCGGTTGGAGGGTTCGCATATATATATATATATATATATATATATATATATATATAATTTGAACTAATATCTGGTTAACACTTGACTTCATCTATTTATGAGAGGTATTCTCATCACTACCATAGAGTATATATATATATATATATATATATATATATATATATATATGGCATTTTGTCCTAATCAAGATGGAGAAGTTCATGGTCATTTCCTTCTTGTTTCCTCTCTATTCTAAAGTTCATAAGATTTCCCCATAAGAGGATTATCTGTGTATCTATCTGACACTGCTAACTCAAGAGGTCCAGTCTAAACAAAACACTTTTGCATTTCTGTTGTTTAATTTTAACTATTGATCTGCAGGCAGAGAAATTGTCTGAGTTTTATGAAGTATGCAAATCAATTGATTTCAGGCGAGGAGAAAAATTCATCAAGATCGAACAGGTGTGGTTTTCATCGATGTGGCTCATCTAATTTTCTCTTTGTTTTGCATGGTATACTTATTCAATTACGTGAAGACCAACTGAAGGCATGTTATTTACTTAACTTGATGGTAATGCAGCCCCCCGCGTCATTTCTCACAGCGATGGAGGACTATGTGAAAGATGCTCCACGAGTCTCCACAGTTCGCAAAGATCAAGTATGGAGCTTTTTTTTTGGTCCATGTATTATTATTTTATTTATCTATAGAAAGGATGGGATCAACGAGATCCTAGACAAGCTTCATTCAAACTGGTTTTCAGAGGCATGGATGGAGAGCACCCTGACCTTTCCTGTATCTAGATAGTATACGGTTCATACTTCTTATCTTTTACTATGTAATGTATTGCTTTCATATGAATCAAGTTTGGCTGGGCTCCTTGATCCCACCCTTCTTTACAAAAAGAAATTAAAAAAAAAAAAGAAGAGGGAAAAAAAAAAGAATGGGTTTCAGCTTCAGGAGCCTTTCTACATATAGCAGTTCCAATTATGGTTTCATAGACTCGGGTTGGCTGACTGAACTCCATCTATGTCTCTTAACATACACAAACTACTTGAGCTGAGAAAGGCTTATTTTCCTTTCAACAGAACCTTCTAATGGAATATCAGGCAACTTTCAGGGTTATGGGGATTTTAAATCCGTTTCTTTATTCTTTGAGAAACAGGATAAAACCCTAAAAAGGAAAGATCAACCTAGGGTTTTAAACTATGTTGCACCCACGCGAAGATGGTGTCCGTATCCGTGCTGTGTCCATACCTGCATCCGTGTCTTTATTCATGCAGCATAGTTGACGACCTTGTACCTATTTGAAAATGTATATATCCCGTATCCATATTGTGTCTGTGTCCGTGACTCCGTGCAATATGGGTTTTAAAGCACCCTAAGAGGAGAGATCAACCAAGGGTTTAAAGCAAGCAGTTGGGGACTCATATACAGCACCTGCTTGGAAGGGAACTTATATTTTTCCGTCCTGTTGAAGTGACTGATTTGTACGCATACAAGTCCAATGACAATTTGTTATTGGAGTTATAGGATATTGCACAATTATCTGAATCATATATCATCATTGGCAATTAACTTTGCAATAAAATCTTATGTGTCCTTGTTTGGAATTTCCCCTCGGGCCTAATAGCATTCTCTACGCATAATAGTAAAGAAAACAGCTATTATGTGTTGATATATATAGTGTTATTGGGCTTTAGTCCCACATTGGCTAGAATGATAGGAGAGGAGGCTAGCCTCTCCTATATATATGTTGTTATTCCATTCACAATAAAATAACTTCAAGTCTCAACATGGTATCAGAGCCTAAAATTGCTTAGAATACCGTCAGAGACCCCTCCTCCACACAAACCCTAACCCTAATCTCATCCTCTTTTCTTCTTCCACGCCGCCGCTGCCGCCCGCTGCCGCTGCAGCTGCTGCCGCTGCCACCACAGCTGCAGCGCCGCCCCGCTGCTGCTGCTGCTGCAGCTGCCGCGCCGCCGCCACCGCTGCCGCGCTGCTGCCGTTGCTGTGCCGCTGTTGCGGCTGCAACTGCTGCTGCTGCTGCCGTGGTTGCCTCCGAGCACACCACTTTTAGGGCACCTACGCTGTAGGTCAGCCTGAATTAGGGCACCTACGCTGTAGGTCAGCCTGAAAGTTGCTGTACCGCTTTTGCGGCTGCAAGATTCATTGTACCGCTATTGCGGGTACAAGATTCACGCTCGTTCTTGAGATCAATCTCAAGGAGATGCCTATAATCCCTAGATCCGATGAAATCAGACATATTCGGATTTAGGAGAGGACGGCGAGGACGAGCGTGAGTCGTGGAGCAAGTGTGAAGTGATCGAGAAGAAGCATCGATGGAGGAGATTCTCAAGAAGCTGGATGCTGACGATGTGGCGACATTGCTGAAGTTGATAAAGGTGTCGGCTGGTGAAAGCACGACACGAGCACCGCCAAAGTTGGAACTACCCTCCATCGATCTGAAGTTGGATGGACCAGCCACCTATTTGAGTTGGTCACGGCGGGTGAGAAGAACCCTTGCAGGTAAGAACCTGGAGGGATTCTTGACAGGCGAGAAGACAGAGCCGGAAGAGGGCTCGACAGGACGCGACGAGTGGAAATCCACTCATATGGTGATTTATATCTGGCTTCTCAACTCCTTAGTCCAGTCTATTGCTTCCACAGTAGATGGCATTGAGATGGTGAAAGACGTATGGGAGAAATTGAGAAGAACCTATGATGGCATAGGTAACAATCTACGGATCTTCCAGATAAAAGGGGAGATCGACGACACCGTACAAGGCGAGAAGACGGTGCAGGAGTACGCTACGGAGTTGGAACGTCTCTGGCTGGATTATGATCACCATTCCAAACGGGCAAGCTGCGGGGACCCAAAGTGCAAGGAGAGACAGGTGTGTCTGCAGGAGAGGACGATGAAATTCCTTAAGGGACTGACTGCAGCATTCACACAGAGGACAGCCTTACTCCTCGCCCAGCCAGAGATCCCTAGTCTCGAGGAGGCTATCTCAGCCATGATTCAGGAGGAGACGCGGATCAGATTACAGACAGGGACAGGCGCATCATCGACAGGTGCTTTACCCGAAGTGAAGTCAGCACTAGCAGCTACCGGTTCGGGGGATACAGGATCCAAGGGAGAGCTCTGGCAACAGAATCGGCAGTGCTACAACTGTGGGGAGATGGGCCACCATCGATATGCTTGTACCAAACCACCTAAGGAGGGAGACTCAGGTGGTGGACGTGGACGAGGATATGCTGGACGTGGACGTGGTCGAGGAGGCCGACGAGGTGGTCGAGGAGGCTATCGGGCAAACCTGCTGGTGGCAGATGGGAATGGAGGAGCTGGCGGCGCCTTTACTGAGGAGGATCAGGCGCTACTGGACCTGCTGGAGAGAAAGCAAAAAGCGTCAATCGAAGGAGACAGGAGAAGTGGAGCAGAGGAGGCATCCACTCCATTCTTCAGAGGCAACGCCGCTATGTATGCCCATCCATCAGAAGGTACTGACGAGTCTCACGCTCTTGCATCTATGTCTTCCCTTAAAATGTCAGACTGGATTATCGACTCAGGAGCATCTCGACATGTGACCGGAAATGCTAGTAAGTTTTCCTCGTACACTCACCTAGCATCGACAGACACCATTCAGACTGCGGATGGTACTTTCCAACCAGTGGTCGGTAAGGGTACTGTTAATTGTACGGGTTCAGTAAGGTTATCCAATGTTTTGCATGCTCCATCCTTCCCAGTCAGTCTCTTGTCTATTAGTTCTATAATTCTCCAACTAAAATGCATTGTTTCTTTTGATATTCCTAAGGTGATCTTCCAGGAGAAAGGGACGGGACGAAGACTTGGGACTGGCACTTGGCATGATGGACTGTGGTACCTAGATCAAGACGGACTGGACTCAGCATTGGTGTCTATGGCAGAGAAGGCTGGAATGGAGGAGCTGCAGCAGAGGACTGAAGACACTTTGATACTTCATCATAGGAGGATGGGGCATTCTTCCTTTGATACTCTAAATAAGTTGTATCCAGATATGTATGCAAAATCAAATAAAAGAAAATTAGTATGTGATGCATGTGAGTTAGGAAAACTTACTAGGAGTTCATATGTTGGAAATGGTCATAAGAGTTCTTCAGTCTTTGAGGTAGTTCATTCTGATGTTTGGGGCCCATGTGCTACTAACACTATGAATGGGTATAAGTATTTTGTTTCGTTTATCGATTGTGCATCTCGTGTCACCGGCTGTATTTGATGAAGAACAAAAGTGATGTATTTGCTTGTTTTCGGGACTTTCATAAATATGTCCAGACTCAGTATAATGCAGTGGTGAAGATACTGAGATCTGACAATGGGACGGAGTATACCAATAGGACACTTGCAGAGTACTTGTCAGCACATGGAATACAGCATCAGACCTCTTGTGCATATACACCAGCACAAAATGGAGTAGCAGAAAGGAAGAACCGACATCTTCTGGAGACCGCAAGAATATGATGATCGACATGAATGTCCCACAACACCTATGGGGATATGCGGTGTTGACAGCAGCTCAACTTATAAACAGGATGCCTTCAAAAGTCCTGGGATGGAAGTCTCCATGTGAAGTATTACAAGGTAATAATAGTGGAATACTTCCACTAAAGGTGTTTGGATGTGTGTGTTTTGTGAAGGACAACAGACCATTCGTTGGAAAACTTGACCCTAGAGCAGTCAAGTGCATCTTCGTGGGCTACTCAGCAACTCAGAAGGGGTATGTATGCTGGAGTCCAGTAGAGAAGAAAAATTTGTTAGTATGGACGTCCACTTCCGGGAGCATGAGCCATATTACCGCCAGGATGGAACTTCGTATAACACGCCTCATACTACAAGTATAAGGCGAGAGGGGGAGATAGAAAACTTGGAGAATCTGGTGGTAACCGATTTAGAAGTTTGGCATAGAGACACGGTTGAGGAGGAACATGAAGGTGAAGCGGAACAGAGGGAGGAGACGAAGTGTTACACCTACGGCTCAGGGGGAGTTACTGACCTACAACAGGAGAAACAACAAGCAGACTACAGGACCAGTACCTACAGTGTCAGTGCCAAGTCCCTTGCCTGCGCCTGTCCCAACTCCTGAGACACCTATACCACCATCCTCCTCATCTACACCACCACCCTCCTCATCTACACCACCACCCTCCTCAGGTGATATCGTTCCTCCGATGTCTCCCATACCACTACCTACACGAAGGACTACTCGCAGCAATGCGGGAAATCCTCCGGACAGATATGGTTGGGATCTTGCTAAGTTTGTTTCTTATGATCATATATCTTCTTCTCATGGAGCATTTATAGCATCTTTGGATAGTATTACTGTACCTAACAATTGGCAGGTTGCCAAGAACGATCCAAAGTGGAAAGCGGCAATGTACGAGGAGTTGGAAGCTCTTGAGAAGAATCACACCTGGGAGCTGGTGAGACTGCCAGAAGGGAAAAGAGCAGTTGGATGTAAATAGATTTTTACTGTGAAACAGAACCCAGATGGACAGGTTGAGCGCTATAAAGCTCGACTGGTGGCAAAAGGATACAGTCAGACGTACGGCATCGACTATGACGAGACCTTTGCACCAGTGGCGAAGATGAGCACTGTCAGGACCTTGATCTCCCTGGCAGCCAATGGAGGGTGGAAGCTACACCAACTGGATGTGAAGAATGCATTTCTTCATGGAGATCTAGTAGAGGAGGTGTACATGGAGATACCACCAGGATTCGGCACAAAACAGACAGAAGGCAAGGTCTGCAGACTGAAGAAGTCTCTCTATGGACTGAAGCAGTCTCCTCGGGCATGGTTTGACAGGTTCAGGAGAGCAATGATAGGGATGGGATATCAGCAGATCAATGCTGATCACACTGTCTTCTTCAGACGGAGTGGAGGCCATATCACCATGCTTGCAGTATATGTAGATGATATGATTATCACAGGCAATGATGAGCAGGAGATCGCCCAACTCAAAGTAAAACTTGGCAAGGAGTTCGAGGTGAAAGATCTTGGCCCTCTTCGATACTTCCTTGGGATTGAGATTGCTCGAGATAATGAGGGAATCGTTCTTTCTCAAAGGAAGTACGCACTGGACCTGCTTACGGAAACAGGAATGATGGGATGTAAACCAGCTACGACACCGATAGACCAGAAGTTTAAACTGGATGCTGAAGCTGGAGAACCAGTTGACCGGGATAGATATCAGAGATTGGTGGGCAAGTTAATCTACTTAAGCCACACTCGACCTGATATCAGCTTTGCGGTAAGTGTAGTAAGCCGCTACATGCATGACCCCCGGAAGGGTCACATGGACGCAGTGTACCAGATTCTGAGGTACTTGAAGGGAGCCCCCGGGAAGGGACTGATCTTCAGAAGAAATAATCATGTAGGCATTGAGGGCTATTGTGATTCTGACTGGGCTAGCTGTGCTGACGACAGGAGATCCACATCGGGATACTGCATATTTGTAGGAGGCAACTTGGTCTCTTGGAGGAGTAAGAAGCAGTCAGTAGTGGCCAGATCAACAGCTGAAGCAGATTATAGAGCTATGGCCTTGGGAGTCACAGAACTGTTGTGGTTGAAGAATATGCTGACGGAACTAAAGCTGGACCAGGGAGCAAAGATGAAGCTATGGTGTGACAACCAGTCAGCTATTAATATTGCCAACAATCCAGTGCAGCATGACAGGACCAAACATATTGAGATTGACAGATTCTTCATCAAAGAAAACTGGATAAAGGAGAACTAGAGCTGGGCTATGTTCCAACCAAAGATCAGGTAGCAGACGGACTGACAAAGGGGCTTAGTTCTATCAACATGATGAGAGGATGTGACAAGATGGGCTTAGTGAATATCTTTCGCCCACCTTGAGGGGGAGTGTTGATATATAGTGTTATTGGGCTTTAGTCCCACATTGGCTAGAATGATAGGAAGGAGGCTAGCCTCTTCTATATATATGTTGTTATTCCATTCACAATAAAATAACTTCAAGTCTCAACATTATGTATGGGAAATTGGAAGTTTAGCAAGATGAAGAAGATTTTTAAGTGAAGTGTATGCTAAAATTGATATTCAACTTCCTAGATAGAGTAAGTTAACCTTTTTGACATTTTCGTTGACTATCCCGATTTACACAAACTTTCTTTATCTATTGCATTCTATCATATTTTCATTTAGTTTGCTCTTTTGTACGTCTCTGAAACAAAGCATATGTACATAATCAGGTGAAAGAGAAGGAAGCTCCAAAGGTTGTATTGGCAATAGAGTATCATAAAACTCCTGAAGTGCAAGAGGAGGCTCCTCCTACACCACCCTCACCTCCTCCCGAACCAGTTAAAGTGGAAACCCATGTTTCCAATGAAACTGATTTGCTAGTAATATTCTAGTCTTGGTTTACATGTATACGGTAATATTTTCACCCTAGTCATGACTTCTGACTTGATCTTACAGGGATTACATGAAACCAGCCCAGACGCCATTGAACTAGAGAACCAAAATGCTTTGGCGCTCGCTATTGTTCCAATTGGTAAGTTACCATTTGTCTGCCTTGATTATGTTCAAGTGTGGGAATTGATCTCAAGATTCCATTTCTGTTGAATGTCGCAGATACCCCTGCACCCACTGCTAATCTGAGTTCAGAGATGGGAACCACAGGCTGGGAGTTGGCACTCGTGACAGCGCCTAGCTCAAATGAAAATGCTGCCGCTGCAAGTAAACTGGTAGGAAGATCTCTAAACATACAAGTGAAGCATTAAATTTACTTTTAAAACTTGTTGATGCTACATTGCTTAAACCAAATGCTGTGCATGTGAACATATGCAAATTTTATGGCTGTTACAGTGTAAATACCATCTTTAACTGGATGACAGCTATGTACAGAATGCTCTATAAATGTCTTCTTTGTGCTTGAATCATGAGAAGAGACTTACATTCTATAACGAACTTTCTGAGATAATTGTGTGCATTCTTCATTGCAGGGTGGGGGCTTGACAAGCTGACATTAGACAGCTTATATGAGGATGCAATCAGAAGAGCTAACCAGACAAGAAGCTACAACCCATGGGAGACAGCAGTGCCAATGGCCGGTTCTACAATGCAGCCAATGATGGCTCATGACCCATTCTACGCCTCGACATCGGTTGCAGCCCCTCATTCTGTTCAGATGGCAACAATGGCCCAACAACAACAAGCTTTCATGCTCCAGCAGCAGATGATGATGGGCGGAGGTTATCAACGCAGCCACAAGTGACCATGAATCCGTTTGGTAACCCATACACAGCGGCTGTTGGCATCCATCCATACGGCCCGGCCATGGGAATGGGTATGCCTCTTCAAGCATCCAATACATATACAGGACTTATATAAAAAAAAATGCTGCCAGTGGAGGGAGGTGTATTGATAGATGGTGGTTGTGTTATTCATTCCGATTAGAGATTCATCTTGTACAATCGTGTATGTGTAGTGAAAAAAGCGTTGGTTTGTGTTAGTGAGGGGATATTTTCGAGAGAGATTATTTTGTGAAATAGTTTTTCAATAATGTAATGTTTACGAAAAGATTCATGTTAAACACTGGACTATCATTTGCTGGTCTAAATTGCTTTAGCAAGGACATTATTGCTACCTTTTGTAGCAAACCATTTTTTTATATAATTTTATCTATATTACAGGATCATCGACCTTGCAGACATCATATACATGTGAACAGCCCTTCATTCATGAATCTATTGTCAAATTTTATGAGTTAGTATGATACATTCCCATTTGATACATTCCCCATTCTTGCCACCATCACAGTTCACCATTCTCAGTAATATAAGCTGCCATTCCAGCTCTACAGGTTAGAGAAGGAAATAGTGGAGGCTAATGCCAAGGGAGGAGCTGTCTGAACATTAGTCTAGACTGATGGAGAGTGAATTGCTGCTCTAATCACAAGGAGGGGTGCCTATCAAAAAGTATCACAGCCAAGTATCAGGACCTGTGATCACCATTGGACACTCGAGGGGCTCAAGTAGGGTTCTAAACTGCAATGAAGCTAGGATACAATCTACAATCAACATAGACCCTGGTTAGTTAGACTCCGATTAGGTAGTCAACCAATTCAGTTACAATTTTTGTAAGCAGAAGTATAGTAGTGAAAGAGAGAAGAAAGAGGGGTGAAATGTAATCTTTGTTTCATTCATTCTAGTTGTATTGTAATAGTTACCACTTTCTTCTTATAGAAGTACTTCTAGTTACAATTTTTCTTCTGGCTCTTCATCTTCTCCAATTCTTAATGTTCTTGAAGTTGGATCCATGGCTTCATATGATTGATCCCCACCAACTCTTCGTCAAATGAGAAGGTGCTGAAGCCAGCAGCAAGCAAAGTTCAAGCAGCCATTGACGGCCATGCAGCATTGGCGGATTTCAGACCTATTGCGTGTTGTAATTATCTGTATAAGATAATTACGCACCTTATGTGCCGGTGGATGGAGGGGATCATGCAGGACTTGGTATCTCCTAATCAGGCTGCGTTCATCAAGGGGAGGTCGATCGCAAAGCACAGCCTCCTGGCCCATGAGATGGTGAGGGGATTTAGCAGACCCGGAGGGGAGAAAGCTTGTGTTAAACTGGACCTGAGGAAGGCGTATGACATGGTCAATCGAGACTTCCTCTGCCATCTGATGACCGCCATGGGTCTCGCGAACACTGGGTTGTGTTGATCCGGGAGTGCATCACGTCCCCTACTTTATCTGTTCTCATCCAAGACGTTCCTTATGGGTAGTTCCAGAGCAACCGTGGACTTAGGCAATGTGACCCATTGTCTCCTTACCTGTTCACGCTTGTTATGGAATACTTCACATGCTTGATGGATCTGACAGTGCACCGTGGGCGGCTGGTCCCTTTGTTTCGGAGGATGGATCCCCCAGTTACCCCTTATTTATGCTGATGATCTTCTGGTCTTCATCCAGCTTCGACGGAGGGTTTGCAGACGCTTACGGGTATTATAGAAGATCTGAAGTCCTTTTTGGGTCTCCAGATGAACAGGAATAAGAGTATGGTCTACTTCAGCTCCCTGTGTCCTGGAAGGATGAGCGGGCCGATGTGCTGGGTATCGCTAGGAGTGATCTTCCGGTGCGTTACTTAGGAGTGCCTCTCACAGTCAATTATGCGAGGGATCAGGACTGCCATTGTCTGGTGGAGTATGTCCAGAGGAGAGTGGAAGGTTGGCAAGCAGCCGGCCTGTCATTTGGCGGACGCATTGAGCTGGTCAGATCGGTGATTTCGACTGTGGCCATTTCTGGCTGCAGTCCATCCTCCTTCCTGTGGCCACTATTCGGAAAGTGGAGTGGCTCTATGTCGATTTCATTTGGAGGGGGGTATACATGCGATCTCCTGGGAGTAGCTCTGTCGTCCCAGGAAGGAGGAAGAGTGGGGCTCAGGCCGTTGCTGGAGATTAGGGAGGCTTCTGCGCTTAAGCTGGCTTGGAGATTCATCAGCGGGGGGTCTCTCTGGGCGGACTGGATGCACAACAGATACGTGAAGCAGGACAACTTTTGGACATGTTCTACTGACAACAATCATTCAGTCACGTTCAAGATTGTCTTGAGACATAGGGGGTTGCTCAAGTCTGCTATCCGGAAGGTCATGAAGGATGGGTCGGGTACGGACCTCTGGTGCGATCCTTGGATAGATCGGCGTTCGCTTTTGGACATCAGGGGTATCCCGACTTATCAGGAGGACAGGCGTGGTATGACGTGTAGTCGCATCATACGCAATGGAGAGTGGAGGCCGGAATCTTATCGGTTCACTGAGGTGCTGGGTGGGATCATTATTTCTACAGTCATTGATCCGTCTTTGCCTGCTGATCGGTGGATTTGGGAGCCGACTGGAGCATCTTCGGAAACTGGAAAGTTCCAATTTCGAAGCTGCTACAACCTCATCCGGTGCACTTTTTCTCTGAGTTCTGACTACGAGTTCGTTTGGTGCAAGGGTCTGGCCAGGAAGATGCAGCTATGTGTTTACAAGCTTCTACTGGGCCGCCTCTTGACTAGGGATCGCCTGAGTTCGTTTGGAGTGCCGGTTCCGATCCTAAGTGTGTGCTTTGTGGTTTGGAGCCTGAATCTATAAAGCATATTTTCTTCGAGTGCACTCTGGCATGGCAGATCTGGTCGGAGCAGAGTCGAGTATTGGGAGTGTGCGTCTCCGAAAATGAATTGGGGACATCATCACGGAGATCCGGGATAGTAGGGGTCGGGTAAGACTGGTTCCGGACCGCTAGAGTTCGACTGACTGCTTCAGTTTGGCATGTATGGCGGGAACGAAACCGTCGGATATTTGAGGGGCTGGTCACTCTTCCGGTAGGCATTCTTCATAACATCGAGTTTGATGTAAATGCTATGGAGAACTGATGAGTGGAAGTCCCACTCTGATTGTATGTTGTAAGATTATGGCTTTTCCTTTGGAATAAATTTACCTTTTTCCAATATATATATATATATATATATATATATTATATATATATATATATATATATATTATATAGGGCCTTCTCAAGTCATTTGGAGGCCCTAGGCAAAAGTCCAAAGAAGGGGCCTTTAAATTTTTTTTACATGATTAAATTATATTTTTATTATATTAATTTATATGTAAACCGTCATCCTTGATCCGGGCTTGGGACCGACAATGTATCGTTATGAACGTTACATAAGGTAGCAGCAAAAAAAATGCAAAAATTCAAACACATACAAAATTATTAAATTAGTACTCGTAACTCATTTGTACTCATCAAAAAATGAAAAATAATGCTATGACAAAAGTGAAGATTATTTGTGTGGCTTCTTGTATCATACATGATAAATTTATAATAAAAGTTTTAAGATCATAGGTTAATGAAATCATTGAAATTGATCAAATGATAAACAAAATGCATGATAATTTTTGGTCATACATGAATCCTGATACTCACAATCACAGATTCACATAAGAAGAAAAAATCCAAATCTTTTGCCCTTGCACATGTAAGTGACAACAGGTGTATGATGTTTAACGAAGAGAGAGAGAGAGAAGAGAGAGAGAGAGATTATGAAATTTATATATACTGTGAAGCCCATGATTTGTAAATAATTAATATATATACTTGAAACCCATAACTCAAGCCCATTGGAAGTCCAACCCACTTAACCCATGACTTACCCATTCTCCACTCACCCCGTCCCCGCTCAGATCCCCTCTTTGCGCTTCCCACTCCCCTTCTTCTTCCCTTCACGTAAAAACCATTCACCATTCACAGAAACTTTCCAACTCTCCCATTTCTCAATTTCATCATATCTTTCTCCTCACTCCACCAAATCCCAATCCGCGACCACCGCCGCGTTCATCTCGCCGCCCCCGTCCTTTCTTGACCGCTCACCCCATCATTCCACTTCATCGACCCGAGCCGCCCCGACGACCCGAGCGACCGGCAGCGCGTCCTCGCGCCCGACAGCAGCCCTCGATAGCGCCCGCGTGCGGCGGCACTCCCGCGCGGCCCCGTGCGCTCGTGCCCCGTGTCCGTGCGCCCCGTGCGTGCTTCCCGTATCCGTGTTCCGCTCCTTTCCGGTGTTCTGGTGCTCCGTTTCGAGTCCGAGGCCTCCCCTTGGTGCTCATTCGTGTAAATTTTCGGTAAGACTTTCTGTCAGAAGCTTTTCCAATTCCAGAAACCTTTTCCATGTCCGACCAAGTTGACAGAGTTAACACTGTCAACTTGAGATAGTTTAGTTTAATTATTTAATTAGATTAGATTTTGTTTAGTGTTGATTAGTAGTTAATTAGATTAATTAACTGGCCATTAGTAAATATTTGTGGTTAATAATAGGACTAAATAAAATTATTTGTGTATTAGAATATTAATATTATGGTAGTTAATTATATAGTATTTTTTAATAATCATTAAAATAGTCATTGGTGATAATTGATTAATCATCAAATATTAAGTTATTATTATTTCTTAGAGATTAATTATTTATAGTATTTTCCAATAAATTAGTCATAAGTTTTATGTATTGGTTATAATAGTTTAATTATTAAATCTAGTAATTATAGGTATTATATTTTTAGATAAAATATTATTTGGAAAATATATTATTTTGGCTTATTAAAGCGAATATAGGAAAAATAAGCTTTATTAATAATGATTTTACTAGAATTTGTTTTACAAATAAAAGTATAAATTTCTGCCTTAATAATAAAATGTTTACTATTAAATAATTTCTGGGCAAGAAAGAATATTTTGGTAATAAAATAAATGTTATGTTCATTATATTTAAAAATTTGCCTTTTTACTAAAAATAATACTTTTTGGTTTTAAAAGGGTATTTGGCAATTCTTAGTCAGCAAAATATTATTTTCTATTAAATATATAAGAATAGGTTTTTGGACATAAATGATAATTTCTATAAAATATAATAGTAATATGAATAAAGTAATTATTTTCCCTTATTTAGTATTTTATAGTAAAAAGTAAATAACTTGCTAAAAAATAAATATTTTTGTCTCTAGTATTACTAATTAATAATTTGTCAGTGTTGTATAATAGTAGCTAAGACTAGTTACTAAATAGTATTACATGATAAATGTAGGATTCAGAACTTACGTCAGACCCGTGATTGTGCTCCAGTCTACTTCATCCGAAGAACCAAGGCAAGTTCATGCTATCCAAACTTGTGTTTTAATTGATAATTAAATTCCTTGCATGGTAGTTACTATATCGACACCGGGCTCACGGGATCCCTCTTGGATTATACCGACTGTTTTATTAGATTCTATAATCTAGAGGACCCTAACCCGTCTAGTCAACCAAGGACTTGGACAAGAAGACTATAGGATGACTGTATAAAGACCATCACAGGACATGACTTAGAATCTTTAGAAGTTCAACTATACTCCCTCTAATTTAAACTCTCGTGTCTATAATTTCACTCTCTTGACAAATGTTGCTACTATAACCTAGATTTGCAAGTTCATTGATTTATCGAGCTTTCACGACATATGTTATTGGAAGAGCTCCCACTAACGTATCGTCTAATCAGAACCGGTGCATAATGATCTGATCAACCAAGTGCACTTTGGTTCGCTTCTATATATCGTTCTACGTGGATGGGGACATAGCTAAACTTGTCCTCTAAAATCCCATCCACGACTGCCTTGACAAATCCTTTGAAATTTTTTTCGGTCGTCTTTGAATCACGTATTCGTACTCGATAATATCGTCTTTGGAACCTTATTGCTTTCGCCTTCACCTATTTTGGAAGGACGAAGGCATTGTACTTTTCTCGGCCCTATCACGACTTTCAAATCACTTAAATATAGGAGCGAAATCTAATTCGCTCTCTAAATCGTGCCCTCAACCTACTCTCAAGAGACCATAACTTTAAGGTCTCAAATTTATTTTATTTTACTTGAACCCATACTATTGCTTATTGCGCGTCATCTTAAAACATTTTCCTTCTTGCGTTAATCCATGGTTATCTTCGCCTTTATTGAATTCACGACTCTAATGCATGTTTTCATTCAACATCGTTTCCTTGTCTCGCCCAATGATTTGACTGTGCTTCCTTATCGATATACCCTTGCACTTCTCACCCCTACTAATTCTTAATTTCGAGGACGAAATTCTTTTAAGTTGGGTAGGATGTAAAACCCCTAAATTTCTACTATTTTTTATTATTATTAAATTTGGTACAGATTTAAAATTTTGTATTGTACGTTGCGTAGTCGTATTGTACGTCGCACGAAATTTTATTTTTATTTTTGTTCGACGAGTGCGAATATGTGCGAGCGTACATAGTTTTAGAAAAACATTTTTTCTATTTTTATGGTTTCAAAATAATATATGTAATAATTATTTATAGCTATCATTTTCAAGTTTATGATTTTAATTATGAAAAACCTTTCATTTATACAGTTATAATAAGTAATTTTCCTATAAAATGGTATATTAGAAAAGTATATTTATGTAAATATTATTTGTACATACATATATATTTAGTAATTATTTATTAGTTATTTTAAATAATAATGTAATTTTCAAAATTATTATTATTAGTAATTTTAGAAAATATATATTTGAATTTATTGTGGCCATTTTAAATCTTGATTTGATTTTATGGAATTAATTTAAATAGTTAAAAGATAGGATTTATACTTAAATTGAGTTTAGATTATCTAGTTTTAAATTAGAATTTAATTTGAATTTGGATTTGATTATTGATTTAAATCAAATTGGGTTTAAATATCCTAATCCTTATCTTAATGGGAATTCACATCCTATAAATAGGCAGGTACTCCTCCATTATTTTCCACAAGCCATAATTATTCCACAAATATTCTACAACCAAACGTGTATCGTGTCCGTGTTCCACCATCCACAATCTTATTCCATTTTTACAATTGCATCAATTCCTCGTGTCGGACACCTCCGACACGACTTCGACCCCACCCGTGTCATGTAGGACGCAAACCCAGCCCGTGTCGGACACCCCAACATAATACCAACCCTAGCCCTAATCCTAATCCCTAAACCTAAATTTTCCCGGCGTGCCTCCACGGCTGGCCACCTTGCTGCTACCCTGTCCCGTGGACGCCAGCACGCCCCGACCACCACCACCATTGCCTACCCCGTAACCACCATCCGCACCCACGACATAGCCTCCTCCTCCTTCGAACTCACCAACACCACCATCCATCACCACCACGACCCAAACTTCCATCGTCACCACCAGCACCCTCGCCAAGCCAACACCACCCTACCATAAACTCCGGCCAAACCACCCCTTCATCGCGGCCATCGCCGCCACCATATCGCCACCACCACCACAACCAAAGAAGAGAAATAAACGAATTTCCCTTACCTCGTCGCGACTTTCCTCCTTCTCCACTCGCTCTCCGCCACGCCGTTTCCCCCGCGGCCGGCACATCTCCGTCGCGTGCGTCGAGCGCCTCCTCCACAAACCCTCTTCCGCTCCTCACCGCTCCATCGCCGGACCACCCACTTCTCGGCCACCTCCGCCGAAGTCTCAGCCTCCCGACCCTCTCTGGCAGCTCCGCCTAACGCCCTTCACCGAACTCCGCCGCTGCCGAAAACCCTCTGCCGCGCGAGCGCGAGCGCGCCGCCGCCTCCTTGTGCAGCGCACAACCGCACTCGATCCGACCTCTCCTTCCTCCTCCGTGCGCCCGCCGGAGCCGACCGACCTGTCTCCAGCTCCTCCACGCCTCCGCGCCGTCGCCTCCTTCTCTCGTCTCTCCCGCTCTCCTCTAGCTTCCCTCCATCTTCTCTCTCCCCCTCTATAATCTTTCATTTCTTTTTTTTTTGGTTGATGTGTTCTCCTCCTTCGAGGAGAACCATATGACTCTGTCTGATTATTTTTTTTATTTTTTTTATTTAATTATTTAATTGTTAAGGACAGCTGCTGCATAAATTTTTTTTTATATATATTAATTACTTTGTTTTATTAGTATTAGTATTATTATTATTATTATTATTATTATTGTTGTTGTTATTATTATTATTATTGTTATTATTATTATTATTATTATTTTCTCTTTGTACAACAGTATTATTTATGATTATTTTATTGTATGATAAAATAAAGTATATGTTTTGGATTGAGAATTAGTACGTAAAAACATGTATATAAGTTAAATATAAATTTTATTTATTTACTGTTATTAATAAGGATAGTAATTATCATTATTATTTCATTGGATCTACCAAGACCTATATTGTTATTTTGTTCTCATGATATGGAGATAATTCTAAATATATTTTTATCATATTTTATAGTACCTTATTTACGTATTTTAGCCTAAATCGATTTTTTCCATATTTTTATGAAATTATCAAATATTAGTTTTACCAATAAAAATATAGCTTCCATCTAAGGAGTATATCTCACAAATCTAGGGCTTTACCTAAAAGCAATCTTTATAATTTTATATATTTATCTCAAAGCTAGTTTTACCATAAAATATTTTATCAAGTATTATAAATAGTTTTTCTAAATTTCCTCCGACTATCCTTCCGCCCATGACTAATCCCATTTTTTTCTAATCTCCTGTCAATTCTAGACAACCTTATGTCCACCCTAACTAAATTGACCCTTCTGGACCCAATAGAACTATCCGTGCCACTATCAGAGGTCACCTTGCATAGTTGTTGCACCAAAGTCGTAGTTCGTGCCATATTCATTATTGCAGTATACCGGACGTCCTACCAGGCAAGACACCTTGTTATTTGCTGTTTATTTATTTTAGCTCATATTTCATGAATTATTTATTTTCTTTATGCAAAATAAACTGTGATACATGGCATAACCTGTTAGAACTTACTGTTCATTTATATTTCCTACTATGTATTATTTTTCTTACACATTAAACCTAGATTTAAGGGACCACCTTGTGTGTTGCATTCATTGGCCTTGACATGTTGTACCACGAAGTTGTGTGTCGCATATAGAATACGGACATACGTGATTGGCTGGCCACTAGTACGTACAAGCCGTGCGATAGGAATAACCGCTAATAGAGATTGCATGCTTAGTTTGACTTAGCGGTTAATAGTTGTTTTGTGTTGTGGATACAACACAGTAGGCATTGGGCGGGGAGGACAATTCCTTAGCTTTTGGGCTTCGATGCACTTTTCCTTGTGACCCGAACTCTCCGCTGGAGATACGGGATTGATGACCCATGATTACTGACGGCCACTGGCGTTCTGCGGAACGTTATGCTCTTACTGATGGGGCCTCTGGTGCCCCAAGGGGGGACTATGCCGATCCTATTCAGCCAGGGCCCATGCGCAGGAAGGATTGTTCTTAACTATATTTCACTTAGAACGGTTAGGCACCTTATCCGTTAGGTACGAGTACTTTTGGTTTGGGTACTTGTATCTGACCGTGACTTGGAACAATAACTTGTCGCGGATTAGTTCGTCACATCTTGTCCTTGTTTGGTTGTAGGTGTGACTTACTACTTCGATGAGAAGGTATTGAACCTTGTTGGGGTCCGGATACCATATTGGATTCATAGCATGGAAAGATACGTCACCGTGAATTAGTTTACCATCTCCTGTCCTTGTTTGGTTGGAGGGATGGTACGCTTGTTCAATAGGTGTGTATTGGACCATGTTATAAATTCAATTGACTTATTTATTTGAGCAATATTTATTCAGTTTATATGGCATGATATTATGTGTCTTGTTACGTCCCTCTGAGGACCTGGTTATCTCCCCAGGTGTGTGCTCTTTTCTTTCGCAGGTGTTCTAGCTCTAGCCATGATCATTGCTATTTCTTCGAGGATGATTGCACTTAGATCGTCTTCGCTCGCCAAATTTATTTCCTTTCTCATGTATTTTCCTTTACTTGTTGGTAGTGGATTTGTCTCCGTCCCACATATTGTATCAAAATAATTTATTATCTTTATATGATATCTTTTATTTATTTATTTTGTGTGGATGAGATTAGTTATGGTTCTACTGTATTTTACAGCTTATGTATCCATACGAGGCCTATGTACTTCGTATGAATACAGCTGGCATGTCTACGTTCCTAGTCCCACGTATTTTGGGATTGGGACGTTACATGTTTTTGTGGTGGCCCATGCAGGTCAAGATAAAATTGTTTGGTTACTTTACCGTACCAAGCAAGCCTGCAGATAGGATTAGAAGTCTAGGATCTCATCCACGTACTTGACTTTTTCTCGATTCCATATCCGTTCGACTCATCGATTGCATCTTGCTTGATTCCTTCTATCATTATTCTTATCTTCCCTTCGTGCTTGCTAGAGATTGACCCTACTCGTTAGATGTCCCAAACACCATTTGTTTAATTCTTTTAAGTTGGGTAGAATGCCTTATGACCTAGCAACCCCTTGTCCTAGTGACCTATATTAGCAAGTTTACTTAGATTCTAGAATCTAGAGGACCCTAACCCGTCTAGTCAACCAAGGACTTGGACAAGAAGACTATAGGACGACTGTATAAAGACCATCACAGGACATGACTTAGAATCTTTAGAAGTTCAACTATACTCCCTCTCAATTTAAACTCTCGTGTCTATAATTTCACTCTCTTGACAAATGTTGCTACTATAACCTAGATTTGCAAGTTCATTGATTTATCGAGCTTGTTCACGACATATGTTATTGGAAGAGCTCCCACTAACGTATCGTCTAATCAGAACCGGTGCATAATGGTCTGATCAACCAAGTGCACTTTGGTTCGCTTCTATATATCGTTCGACGTGGATGGGGACATAGCTAAACTTGTCCTCTAAAATTCCATCCACGACTGCCTTGACAAATCCTTTGAATTTTTTTTTCGGTCGTCTTTGAATCACGTATTCGTACTCGATAATATCGTCTTTGGAACCCTTATTGCTTTCGCCTTCACCTATTTTGGAAGGACGAAGGCGTTGTACTTTTCTCGGCCCTATCACGACTTTCAAATCGCTTAAATATAGGAGTGAAATCTAATTCGCTCTCTAAATCGTGCCCTCAACCTACTCTTAAGAGACCATAACTTTAAGGTCTCAAATTTATTTTATTTTACTTGAACCCATACTATTGCTTATTGCGCGTCATCTTAAAACATTTTCCTTCTTGCGTTAATCCATGGTTATCTTCGCCTTTATTGAATTCACGACTCTAATGCATGTTTTCATTCAACGTCGTTTCCTTGTCTCGTCCAATGATTTGACTGTGCTTCCTTATCGATATACCCTTGCACTTCTCACCCCCTACTAATTCTTAATTTCGAGGACGAAATTCTTTTAAGTTGGGTAGGATGTAAAACCCCTAAATTTTTACTATTTTTTTTATTATTATTAAATTGGTACTGATTTAAAATTTTGTATTGTACGTCGCATAGTCGTATTGTACGTCGCGCACGAAATTTTATTTTTATTTTTGCTCGACGAGTGCGAATATGTGCGAGTGTACATAGTTTTAGAAAAACATTTTTTCTATTTTTATGGTTTCAAAATAATATATGTAATAATTATTTCTAGCTATCATTTTCAAGTTTATGATTTTATTATGAAAAACCTTTCATTTATACAGTTATAATAATAAGTAATTTTCCGATAAAATGGTATATTAGAAAGTATATTTATGTAAATATTATTTGTACATACATATATATTTAGTAATTATTTACTAGTTATTTAAATAATGATATAATTTTGAAATTATTATTATTAGTAATTTTAGAAAATATATATTTGAATTTATTGTGGCCATTTTAAATCTCGATTTGATTTTATGAAATTAATTTAAATAGTTAAAAGATAGGATTTATACTTAAATTGAGTTTAGATTATCTAGTTTTAAATTAGAATTTAATTTGAATTTGGATTTGATTATTGATTTAAATCAAATTGGGTTTAAATATCCTAATCCTTATCTTAATGGAAATTCCCACATCCTATAAATAGGCAGGTACTCCTCCATTATTTTTTCACAAGCCATAATTATTCCACAAATATTCCACAACCAAACGTGTATCGTGTCCGTGTTCCACCATCCACAATCTTATTCCATTTTTACAATTACATCAATTTCTCGTGTCAGACACCCTCCCCGACACGACTTCGACCCCACCCGTGTCATGTAGGACGCAAACCCAGCCCGTGTCGGACACCCCGACATAATACCAACCCTAGCCCTAATCCTAATCCCTAAACCTAAATTTTCTCGGTCGTGCCTCCACGGCTGGCCACCTTGCTGCTGCCCTGTCCCGTGGACGCCAGCACGCCCCGACCACCACCACCATTGCCTAACCCCGTAACCACCATCCTCACCCACGGTATAGCCTCCTCCTCCTTCGAACTCACCAACACCACCATCCATCACCACCATGACCCAAACTTCCATCGTCACCACCAGCACCCTCGCCAAGCCAACACCACCCTACCATAAACTTCGGCCAAACCACCCCCTTCGTCACGGCCATCGCCGCCACCATATCGCCACCACCACCACAACCAAAGAAGAGAAATAAACAAATTTCCCTTACCTCGTCGCTGACTTTCCTCCTTCTCCAGCCGCTCTCCGCCGCGCCGTTTCCCTCGCGGCCGGCGCATCTCCGTCGCGTGCGCGGAGCGCCTCCTCCACAAACCCTCTTCCGCTCCTCACCACTCCTCCGCGGACCACCCACTTCTCGGCCACCTCCGCCGAAGTCTCAGCCTCCCGACCCTCTCTGGCAGCTCCGTCTAACGCCCCTCACCCGAATTCCGTCGCTGCCGAAAACCCTCCGCCGGGCGGGCGCGAGCGCGCCGCCGCCTCCTTGTGCAGCGCACTACCGCACTCGATCCCGACCTCTCCTTCCTCCTCCCGCGCGCCCGCCGGAGCCGACCGACCTGTCTCCAGCTCCTCCACGCCTCCGCGCCGTCGCCCCCTTCTCTCGTCTCTCCCGCTCTCCTCTCAGCTTCCCTCCATCTTCTCTCTTTCCTATCTAATCTTTCATTTCTTTTTTTTTTGGTTTGATGTGTTCTCCTCCTTCGAGGAGAACCATATGACTATGTCTGATTATTTTATTTTTATTTATTTTATTTAATTATTTAATTGTTAAGGACAGCTGCTGCGTAATTTTTTTTATATATATTAATTACTTTGTTTTATTATTATTATTATTATTATTATTATTATACTTTATTATTATTATTGTTATTATTATTATTATTATTATTGTTATTATTATTATTATTATTATTATTATTATTATTATTTTCTTCTCCTTGTACAATAGTATTATTTTATGATTATTTTATTGTATGATAAAATAAAGTATATGTTTTGGATTGAGAATTAGTACGTAAAAACATGTATATAAGTTAAATATAAATTTTATTTATTTACTGTTATTAATAAGGATAGTAATTATCATTATTATTTCATTGGATCTACCAAGACCTATATTGTTATTTTGTTCTCATGATATGGAGATAATTCTAAATATATTTTATCATATTTATAGTACCTTATTTACGTATTTTAGCCTAAATCGATTTTTCCATATTTTTATGAAATTATCAAATATTAGTTTTACCAATAAAAATATAGCTTCCATCTAAGGAGTATATCTCACAAATCTAGGACTTTACCTAAAAGCAATCTTTATAATTTTATATATTTATCTCAAAGCTAGTTCTACCATAAAATATTTTATCAAGTATTATAAATAGTTTTTCTAAATTTCCTCCGACTATCCTTCCGCCCATGACTAATCCCATTTTTTTTCTAATCTCCCGTCAATTCTAGACAACCTTATGTCCACCCTAACTAAATTGACCCTTCTGGACCCAATGGAACTGTCCGAGCCACCATCAGAGGTCACCTTGCATAGTTGTTGCACCAAAGTCGTAGTTCGTGCCACATTCATCATTGCAGTACACCTGGCGTCCTACCAGGCAAGACACCTTGCCATTTGCTGTTTATTTATTTTAGCTCATATTTTATGCATTATTTATTTTCTTTATGCAAAATAAACTGTGATACATGGCATAACCTGTTAGAACTTACTGTTCATTTATATTCCCTGCTATGTATTATTTTTCTTACACATTAAACCTAGATTTAAGGGACCACCTTGTGTGTTGCATTCATTGGCCTTGACACGTTGTACCATGAAGTTGTGTGTCGCATGTAGATTACGGACGTGCGTGATTGGCTGGCCACCAGTACGTACAAGCCGTGCGATAGGAATAACCGCTAATAGAGATTGCATGCTTAGTTTGACTTAGCGGTTAATAGTTGTTTTGTGTTGTGGATACAACACAGTAGGCATTGGGCGGAGAGGACAATTTCTTAGCGTATGGGCTTTGATGCACTTTCCCTTGTGACCCGAACTCTCCGCTGGAGATACGGGGTTGATGACCCTTGATTACTGACGGCTACTAGCGTTC
The DNA here is from genome assembly GCA_029216955.1 of Iris pallida. Taxonomy (NCBI): domain Eukaryota; kingdom Viridiplantae; phylum Streptophyta; class Magnoliopsida; order Asparagales; family Iridaceae; genus Iris; species Iris pallida. The sequence goes on from JANAVB010041420.1 coordinate 11,322,248, forward strand.
TGCGGAACGTTATGATCTTACTGATGGGGCCTCTGGTGCCCCAAGGGAGGACTATGCCGATCCTATTCAGCCAGGGCCCATGCGCAGGAAGGATTGTTCTTAACTACATTTCACTTAGAACGGTTAGGCACCTTATCCGTTAGGTACGAGTACTTTTGGTTTGGGTACTTGTATCAGACCGTGACTTGGAACAATAACTTGTCGCGGATTAGTTCGTCATATCTTGTCCTTGTTTGGTTGTAAGTGTGACTTACTACTTCGATGAGAAGGTATTGAACCTTGTTGGGGTCCGAATACCATATTGGATTCATAGCATGGAAAGATACGTCACCGTGAATTAGTTTACCATCTCCTGTCCTTGTTTGGTTGGGGGGATGGTACGCTCGTTCAATAGGTGTGTATTGGACCATGTTATAAATTCAATTGACTTATTTATTTGAGCAATATTTATTCAGTTTATATGGCATGATATTATGTGTCTTGTTACGTCCCTCTGAGGACCTGGTTATCTCCCCAGGTGTGTGCTCTTGTCTTTCGTAGGTGTTCTAGCTTTAGCCGTGATCATTGCTATTTCTTCGAGGATGATTGCACTTGGATCGTCTTCGCTCGCCAAATTTATTTCCTTTCTCATGTATTTTCCTTTACTTGTTGGTAGTGGATTTGTCTCCGCCCAACATATTGTATCAAAAAAATTTATTATCTTTATATGATATCTTTTATTCATTTATTTTGTGTGGATGAGATTAGTTATGGTTCTACTGCATTTCACAGCTTATGTATCCATACGAGGCCTATGTACTTCGTATGAATACAGCTGGCATGTCTACGTTCCTAGTCCCACGTATTTTGGGATTGGGGCGTTACAGAATCACTGTGGATAGTGGAAGCCCAACCCACTTGGGCCGAAGCCGGACCGTGTTCACTAGAACACTCTGTCTCCAGCCCTTGCCGGCTACAGGCTGTTCCGCGCTCAAAACTACTGTAGCTAGATTGCATTATTTCACTTTCAGAGTTTTATTTCAAATTTTTTATTATTAATATCTAGAAAATCCTATTTCCATTATAAACTGTTTTTTGTCTCATTTTAATTATTGAATAAAATGCTGGAATGGATTTGTATGTCTTGCTCCCTCCTGACTGGAGACAACATTTTTAGGTAATTGCGACAAGGAGGAGCTTGCTTATTATTCATATTACGGGTCCGACTTGGGTTCCGAGGACTTAGCTGATCAATGACAGAGAAATCAGGAGTCCTAGATGCACCCTTATGTTTAGTTCTTTCCTTTCCTTAAAATTTGTAATTAAAACCAATGTGATTTTGAATTTTCATGTTTGTCTTTATTCATTTAGACTCTTAGTTGTATTTTCATAATGTTCAATAAAGTTTAATTTCCCGTTAGAGATTGTTTCCTGCATTTGCTACTGATTAATACAGCTTACTGCCGCCGTCTCACAACGATGCAGGCTGGGCATGATCCGACTAGACCTAGATTATTGGGATCTGGTCATGAAATATATATATATATATTAATATATATATATATATATATATATAAAGAGAAAGTCAGAGAGAAGCTGAAGAGAGCAAATCTGTATTGGACGGAGGAGCGTTGATAACGGTTGTTAATTCCCACCCCCCCAAATTTTGATAGAATTAATTACGTTTTAAATTTTTTAAAAAAAGGCGAAGGCTGTTTCCTTTTTCAACCGGATACTTAATTACATATGTATCTATAATAATATCTTATATTTATGGGGCCCATAAAAAAGTGGGGCCCTAGGCAACCTCTTCTTTGCTTAAAGGATGAGCCGACCCTTTATATATATATATATATATATATATATATATATATATATATATATATATATATATATATATCCCGAAGAGGAGATGCGGGCGTGGCTTCCGCTCGCAGAAGCTCTCCTGCTCCTCGGCTACGGCCGGTGGCCGGCTGCCCTGGGCGACTCTCTCCACGTCGCGTGCCCCCCCTTTCCTGCCACCTCGGTCCTTCCAATTGGCCGAATCTCCCCTGACCGCTCCTCCCGCGGGGAGCCCACCCCCTTTCTCCGATCGGCGTTTGCCCGACGTGCGGGGGCCCCTCCCCTTTCCTCTCTCATCCTCGGCGCAGGGTCGCAGGCCTCGCCGTGCTCGGCGCCTTCGACCATCCCAGGCCCCATCCCTCCTCGGCCCTCCGCCAGCTCCCCTCGTCGCATCGCACACTGCGCGGCCCCACCCCATGCACCCCCCCGGCAGCCTTCTCAGTCGTTGGTCCGCCTCCCTCTCCGGTTGTGGCTCCTACCCCGCTCCCTCCTCCCTGAGGCGACCTCTCGCGCCAGATCCTCCTCCACCCCCGGTGCTCGACGTCCTTACGGCTCCGGGGGCCGGCTCAGACCCGTCTGGATCGCCTCTTCATTCTCTGCCGGCCCAGGCGCCCCCCGCCCTGGCAGATGCCCTCCCGCCTCGGATGTGAGTTTCTCTTCAGCGCCTCCTCCTTTCGCGCCTCTCCCCTGTCACGACCCGCTACCCAAATTGTTGGGCCGGGCCGAGTCATGTCCAGCCTGCGCTTGAGATAAAGTGAAGTAAGATGTTCTAGAGATAACAAGAGAAGACTAAATGTGCAAACAGTTCTATAAGTAATAAAGAGTCATAAATGCTCCAAACACAAAAGTCGTCTCATATAGTAATAAGTCCAAGTACAAGTCTGAAATGTAAAGCTGGATACAGTACCAGTTATAAAATACATAGTCTAATACGTGACTACTCTCAAAAGTCTAAGCAAATAGACAACTAGACGAGGTTCCCCGCAGGTACATCCTCGTAAGGCAAAGCCTTGTCCTCGACAGTAACTCCATAATATGAGTCACAGAGCAACTCCTCCTCAGTAAGAATACCTACAACGTTATCCTGTCAGGACGAGAGCAAGTACTGAATCTAACAGACATATAATACTGATCATGTGATGAAAAGAAATGACATATCATGTTTATCCGGTTTTAGTTACATTTTATCATGGCAATAATTTATTGTTTTTAAAGTTTAAAACTGTAGTAGGTGAGTGATCAGTCAATAGGTAATCAGGATGTACAGCGGTACATATCAATTTTTCTGAAGTGTACATACGTACACTTAACGGCATCGGTGTACATCTATACACAAACGCGGGACCAGACATACGAAACAGATACATATAGAATGTAACGGTGCTCAGTAAATACATACGGAGAAGGGGGTCATGATCACGTACACTACTAGCAGTTTCCCCTTAACCCGTTATTTAAACATGTGAGAGATATGAAAACTATCCTAAACATGGCAGAGACTGAAAGTAATACAACATGCAAAGTTTTAACTTGCTATCCCAAGGATCAATATTTAACATGGTTGGTGAATCGCAGTTTATTGTTTATAGCAGTATGTAAAGTTTGTAGAAAGTACTTGCCTCTAGCAAAGCAAAGCAGCGATAAGAATGCTATAGATGCCTGGTAACTCGTCACTATAGAAATAAATACATAACTTAGTTTTTACACTAAGTTAAACACTAAGACACTAAGTGGTGCAACACGACTTGTGACTGGGCACCTAGCCAAAATGATGACTTTAGCATAGGAGACCAATGTAGGGTGACTCAATACTATAACTAACTTTCTAGGGCCTTTACACTAGTGCGGGGTGAGGTCCAATACGACTAAAACACAAAACAACACAAAAAGTTGCAAGTCGTAATTATTCAATAAATAAATCAACTGTACATTGTGTTCCAACAATTTTTGAGATAGACAAAAAGCTCAAATTTATATAAAATAAAGTACCAAAATAATCCTTGTTAATTATAGAAATTTATTATAATTTTTTTGGAATTTATTAACCAGTACATGTATTTTACAAAAATCAGTTTTCATAGGTACACAGAAAGTGAGTTCTGGTTTCATATGTCAAAATAGTGACAAAACTATAAATTAAATACTATAAAAATTATGCTAAATTAGCTAAATTAACATAGTATCTAAATACTATTTATCCAGAATTTTAACAGCAATTAAAGTATTTTTAGAAATTCAAAAATAGCATAGTACACAATCTGAAATTAAATAATTAATTATCTGCGTATTTTGTCCATGTACATAATTTGAACCAGAGTTCAAATGCAGGACCCAAGACCATGAATCAAGTCCAATATGACTTGTACAGGTCTTGAATGTGTGAAAACACATTTGAGCCCAAAAACCCATGCTAGGCTTGGACACCAAATGGTTGCAGTAATAAAATACAGGATTTTTAAATAATAATAATATATTCTTAAAGTGATAAAAAATATACAAGTCACAAATTATAATATAATAAAAATAACTTGTGAAATTTACATAATAATATTTTATACAAGGTAGAATTTGAAATACATATATAAATATATAACCACAACATTTATATATATATATATATATATATATATATATATATATATATATATATATATATATATAATAAATATACATACGTATATATAAGTAATATTAAATATAAACTATATACATATATATATATACAAATACTGTATACAACAGTATATATATGTATAATATATATACAAAAATATATATACATATATACACACACACACACACATATATACATAAAATATATATATATATATATATATATATATATATATATATATATATATATATATATATATATATATATATATATATATATATATATATATATATATATATATATAAATACATATACATATACATAAAAAAAATACATATAAAAAAAATACATATACATATATATATAAAAAACAAAAGCAAAATAAAAAGAAAACAGAAAAGAAAAATAAAAGAACACAGTGGGGGGGTTCGAGCTCGGCCCAGGGGGGTCGGGTTCTCGGGTGCGGTCGGGCTGGCTAGGGGGTCAGCCCGAGCTTTGTGTTAGGGGTAGGGTTTGGGTTAATATTATTTGGGATTAGTTGAATATGTTTTAAACCCGATAAAAATAAACTCTGTGTCCTGACAGTTAAGGACACAAGAGTCGCGTGTCCGTACTAAGCACGACACGTACGGGTCCTAAAACGCGCGTCCAGACTTACCCCTAGGATGCTCGTGTCCAGGCGAACGTCGTACGTGAGTTCGAGACACGCACGACACAGTTTCGTAACCGTTACTTACGTGTCCGACTTCGGGGGGGGGGGGAGGGGGTTCGAGCGTGCTGGACGGCGACTGAGACGACGTCGCGGTGGCGCTCGGGTGGTGCTGGGCTCGGCTTGGTGTGGCGCATCGAATGGTGGTGGTGGATGAGGGTGATCGTCGCTGTGGGGGTGGCGTAGGGGATCGCCGGAGTTAGGGATTAGGGTTTAGGCCGTCGGGGAAGAAAGGGGGGTTGGGGTGGTCGTGGGGTTGTGCTAGGGTTAGGGTTTAGTCCGGGGGGTCGTATTTATAGGGTTAGAGGTCGGTTCGGGCGTCGGGCTGGCCGGAAAAGGCAAAAAAGATCGGGGTCGGTCGTCGGGGAGCTGGCGGTTGTCGGGGGTGGGTAGGATTAGGTTTCTCAGTAAGGTCCCCAAACTTTTAGTAATTACAGATAGGTCCAATCCTATCTAAATGCAAATAATAAATTGCAAACCAAAACTAAAACAATTTAATAAATTACAAACTACGATTAAAATAATTTAAATATTTACAAAATGCTATTAAAATAATTTAGTTAATTACAAAACTATATTAAAATATTTTAATTAATTACAAAGTGATATATTTTAATTTAAAAACTATTTAAAAATTATTTAAAAATTCTAGCAAAATTCCTAAAATCATAATAAATCATTTCAAAGCTAATTAGGCCATTAGCAACTAATTAACACTAATTAATTCAATTTTTGAAAAACAGGGGCTGACACCCCCGCCCCGACGGCGGTCCTTCTCTCTGCGCCATCCGCCTCGGCTGAGGACTCCCCTCCGGAGCTTTCCCCCGCCCCGGATGCGGGCTTCCTCCCTCCTCCCGTCGACCTTTACGCCGCGCCCCCTCCCTCCTCGGCGGCGGCTTACCTCCAGCCACCCACCTCTCAGCGGTGGTACTGGGTCCCACCCACGGCCCAGTCGACGTCGCCCTACTGGTACGCTCCGGCCCAAGGCGGCGGTTCGGGCCTCCCCGCTGCTTCGTCGTGGTGCCGTTGTGGCCGCTGCCCTACCCCTTGGCAGTAACGGCCCCCGCGGCTCTTCCGTCCTCCGCCGGGACTTGGTCGCCGCCCCATCCGCTTGGAACGGCGGGCTCCCTTTCCCCCTGCGCCGGTTCTCGAGCCCCCCGAGTCGACCCCTCTCCGCCTTGTGCCCCGCTCCCCCTCCCCTCTCCTCCGTTGCCCCTCCCCCGCCCGGCGGGCCCCCCGTGCCTCCCCCGGCGGGTCGGTGCCCCCTTCACTCGGGCGGACCGCGCCGGCTTCCCAGCCTTCGGGATGATCCCCCTCTCCGGCTCCCCCTCCGGCGGGTCGGAGCTCCCCCGCTGCCGGGACTCCGCCGTGGTCCTGCCCCTTCGTCGGATTATGGGGTCTCCTCGGGTCCCGCACCCCTGCATCGGGCCCCGTGCCCTTTTCGGGCAGAGCCCCCTTCGGGCCTCGCTCCCCTTGGGTGGCGTGCATCTTTGTCTTTTGCGTTTTGAATTTTGAAAGCGGTTGCCCGCCTGTGGGCCCCGCTCTTTAGTTCCGTTGGCTGCTTTTTAATAAAATATCCTTTTGAAATATATATTATATATATATATATATATATTTCCCCAAAATAATATTTGTCGGATTTGTATTATTCTACGGTGCAGATTAATCCTAGACCTAAACCCAATTTCTCTTCTACGTTAATTCATGTCCCACAAAAGTCCTAAAAGTTCAAACTTTCCAAAAAAAAAATCCCCTCTTTCCTCTCTATCGAGAACAGTTTCCTTTTCCCTCCTTCATCTCCTTTCTGCTCTCCCTTCTCTCCGCGAGGAAAAATAAAATACAAGTATTCATTCTTCTTCTTCTCTGCTAAATCCAATTATAATTATTATTCTTCTTCGATCTAGGTTTTTTCCCCTTTTTTCCTCTACAATTTCTTGAAATATCGAAGAAAAAAGATTGGATTTATCAATTTTTGATAAACCGAAGAAAAAAGAGTGAATTTTTTTAATTGTCTGATAAATCAAAAAAAGAGTGATTTTTTATTTATAAAAAAGATTGAGGTTTTTTGAGTTTTTTTAGGATATGGCACATAATATTTTGAATACACCCCTAAACATGTGGCCGGACTTTGAAGAGATAAGAAAATATTGAACGTACAAATAAAATCAGCTTCACCTTGTTCTGGGACAAGCAAACAAATAAGTTCTCAATAAATTTTTATGTTAGTATCTTCCTCATTTAAATTCATCCCATATAAATTGATTGAGGTACAAGTAATTTATAGCTCCATAGGGTGCCTACTCACGGCTGTCTTGGAGTAATGTCATTGAATGTCATTGGTTAACTTCATCAATTGACTCGTCATATAGTCCAATCTCATAATTGGAGCAGTAAATATGTTCTCTTCTTTTAAATAACCCCTTTCATAAATTTGTTATAATTTGGTCATTATTTAATTTATTTGTAAACTATGTGCTCTTTTATGGTTTATTCAGCATAATAAATGACAAGTGTGTAAAGTGTCCATAATTTGACCGACCAAGCTACGAACACTATGAAAGAAGTAGTATTAAAAAAAATGTCGTGGAAGACCAAGTTTTATTTGTTCGTAAGTTTTTCAATTCATTACAAGAGGCAAAAACTTGCTATAAAGAATATGCAACCAATAACGATTTTAACATCCGAAAGAAAGCTATGTATCGATCAATACGCGGTTGTTTTGATCCAACAAGAGTTAGATATACATGTTGTTGTGAAGGAACATATAAGCAGAAAAAGATGATAGAAGAAGAAAGTAAAATTAGGCGGAGCACTTCAACAATAAAAAGTGGTTGCATAGCTAGGATGCATGTCCAAAATGTAAAAAAAAAATCGAACTTGTGGAAGGTCAACGTGTTTGAAGATGTGCACAATCATGTCATGGTCAGCCTAACTAAACGGATTTATATGAGATCTAGAAGACACTTGCCTGAAGTTACAAAAGCATTAATAGAAAGTTTTAGTCAAGAACATATTTAGATTAGTAAGATCCTTGCAATTTTTGGTGGATGCACCAATACCCATTTTAATGCTAAAGATCTCTATAATCATTTTAGGCGGGTGAGAGCATCTATCAATGACTGTGAGGATGCCGATTCTGTGAGTCTATTTTCAACAAATGGGGCAAGGGAACAAAGATTTTTTTTATGCAATTGATACAGATGTAGAGGGAAGAGCAGTTAACTTTTTCTGGGTTGATGGACGGTCACGCTTGGTGTATCAACAATTTGGAGATGTTGTTACATTTGACACATAGAACAAACAAGTATTCTATGCCGTTTGGCCCCTTCACGGGTGTGAACCATCACCATCAATCATTTCATTTTGGTTGTGCATTGATTAAAAATAGAACCAAAATACTTTTGTTTGGGTGTTTAAGCATGGGCTTCAAGCTATGGAAGGGAAATACCCTGTTTCCATCATCACGGATCAAGATAGAGCTATGAGTAATGCAGTTCCGAAATTATTTCCTATGACTCGTCATCGTTTTTGTCTTTGGCACATCAAGAAGAAATTTGCAGAGAAGTTCAAGCATATCTCTTTCAAATGTTCCGGATTCAAGAAACCAGTAAAGCAGTATATTCGTGAAACACACACAATTGAAGATTTCGAAGATCAATGACTGCTTTGGTGCATGAACATAAGCTGGAAAACCACGATTGGATGAAAGAATTATATGAGATTCGTCATAGTTGGATACTGGTCTATTGTCGGAGTACCTTCTTTCCTGGTATGGATACAACACAACGAAGCATTAACTCTTTATTCGATGTTTCTTATGACGAAGACAACCTTGAAAGAATTTATTATAAAGTACGATCAAGCATTGGAGTCGATTTATGTGAATGATCGAAAGGAGGACTACGTCTCAACTTACAAACAACGTATTTTGAAAAGTAAGGATGATTTCTTAGGTCGTAGTGCATGTATCTACACAAGAAATATGTTTGGAAAGTTTGTGGGTGAAGCGTGTCGTCTTCGAGTGGACGAAACTGAAAAGGATGGTGTTGTTCGGACCTACGTTGTTCGTTACAAGAATGACAACAAGGAAGAATATGTTGTGAAGAATGGAGCGTTCATGTGGATGCCAACTATTTGTATTTCTAGGGATACCCTGCAAACACCTATGTAGGGTTTTTTATATACTATACTTAAGTGAGATTCCTTCTTATTTCCTATTGAAGAGGTGGACAAAAGATGCGAACAAGGTTGCAATCGTTTCTCAAAAAAGAATCATATAAATGATCCTCGTGTTGGATAACGAGCAACAAGAGCACCTTACACTACAAAAATTTGTCAGATTAGCGATGTTCCAAAACATCGTTAAACTCGGTGAAAACGTTGCTAAGTGAAATTAGCGACATTTTGGACGACGTTTTGGAAACGACGAAAAAAACGTGTAGGTAAACGAGAAAACGTCGCAAAACGTCGCTATGGCGACGTTATTTAGCGACGTTATTAATGTCGATAATTAGCGACGTTATTTGCGACGTTTTAACGTTGACGCTATTTAGCGACGCAAATGGCGACGTTATTGTGTGGTTTCCTTTTAGCGACACTTTTGTGACGTTTTGGCGACGACGTGCTGACATCAAATTTGGTGCTACGTGTTGCCCCGTCAGCATTTTTGTGACGCTTTTAGCGACATTTATTAACGTCGTAAAAATTTAGCGACGTTCTAAAACGTCGCTAAAAATATCGCTAAGTTAAAAAATATAAAAAAATAGGTTCCAGAATGCAAATGGAGCTGGAGCCTGAGCCAAAATACATAATACAAAATACAAAATCCAATCCCTGGGTTCGCCGACCCTTCGGTGGAACACTCAATACCGGCGTGCACAATACATTCCAGAATATACAAAAACTATAAAAAAATACTATCCGCAACGAACAATGTCAATATATAATATCCTCAACGAACAAAGTCAATATCCGCAAATACATACAAAGTCAATATCCTCAACGAACAAAGTAAATATCCCTAAATATGTACAAAGTAAAAAATATAGTACAGTCCAAAAATGTAAAAAAAATACTGATCGCCTGGAGCTGGACCCGATGCTGGAGTTGGACCAGGTGCTGGAGCCGAAGCTGGAGGAGGAGCGCCACCAGATGACTGTCGTCGCAACGACAGGATCATCTGATACTCCTCCGGTGACAACAGGTGGACGAGCATGTCCTCCCGTACACCGCCGAATGTAGATGATGCTCCTGGCGTACCAACAGATGGTCGCTCCGTAGCCATCTCCTGGAACTGCTGCATCTGTTCGACTAAACGCTGCGTAGCCTCCTGCGTAGCGCGGGTCATCTGTCGTAGCGCCTCAGTAGTCTCCTCAAGCCTCTCGAAGCGTGAGATGAGCGCAGAATCATCTGTATGCGTCCTCCATCATCTGCAGCATCTTGTCATGCAGAGCTGCGATCTGCGCATCGACACTCTTCTGGTGGCGGAGCGACTCCTCAGTCTGTGCGGGGCCAGGCACACTAGTGGCGGTCGTAGAGGCCTGTGATGCAATGGTGGCACCATAGGAGCCCGTACCATAGTACGTACCCCTATGCATGCCACCAACGGCCCTCATCCACAGCTCGTCATCTGACTGAACTGCAGCGGCCGGGGCCTGCTGGGAAGTGCTAGCACCAGCTCCCTCTGACCGTGTCGGCCCGGCCTCCCTAAGCCTCAAAAACTCGGCCTAGAAATAACATCTATATGAATTCTCACGTGGTCGCTAAAAATTAATATTAATGAACTAGCATTAAGTAAAACTTCTAAAACTCGGCCTAGAAATAACATCTATATGAATTTTCTACGTAACTAAAAATTAATATTAATGAACTAGCATTAAGTAAAACTTACGTAGGTGTCCCGGGCCTTGTCGTCTACGAACCGCTCCCCCTTCGTGTACGTGGCGAGGAACAAGGTCACCATATTCGAATCTTCTCCCGATTCAACCTGTTACGAAATTATTATTATATGATCTGTCAGTTAAGTTAAAAGAAATATATTACTATAAAGTATTAATTATGGGTATACGGCGAGATACGTACCATATGGGTGAAGAAATCCATGATGGACCGTGATCCACCACACCACTGCGACCCCGCCTGTCGTGCTCTTTTAGACTTTGCGGACTTCTCCTTGTAGGCTTCCTCCTCGAATCTTCTCTTTATTACCGCCCAGTCGGCGGCAGAGATCCAACCCTGAATAGGCTCTCTCCGGCGGTCGTGATCCTTTTGGTCGAGGATCGCGTCCCAAATGAGCTTGCTGGCGACGCTAAAAAAAATAGCCTCGACAGCAACAGCGCGGTGGGGAGGAAAGAAGTAAGTCCGCTGAAAAAATCATAGAAGTACGTAAGTTATAACATAACATACTAAATGTTAAAAGGAAATAAACTTTTACGTACCGAAAAGTGCTCAAACCAGAAGGCCTTGTTGTCGGCCGGGACATCCCTCCAGTTGATCCAGGGTCCCCCGTAGTTCTGTCGCAGGAATGTACCCAGCGACCGGTGTACGGAGGAGGGATAATATCTGTAAAATAGAAATTAAAATTTATTAAACAAGTTTATAACAAATTTAAACAAATTAAATGTAATAATTTTACTTACCGCCTGGTCCGAGTACAGGCCTAAATTTCCAATCTCAGATCCTCCTCTGGACGACACAGAGGATCTGTCTCAAATAAGAGCTGCACCATGCCCCTGCCCTACCCCTGCCCTCCCCCTGTCCGCAGCCTGCCCCTCGGCCTCGCCCTCGCCCTCGACGTGGGCCTCGCCATCGCCCTCGACCTCGACGTCGACGTGGGCCTCGGCCTCGGCCTGCTCCTCAGTAGTGGGGTCGACCTCTGGAATACTCGACGGTACTGGCTGCGTGGAAGAAGAAGGCCCTAGCCTCGAACTGCAAGAGCCAGGTAGGGAGACACTGCCGACGACTAGACCGCTAGTGTATACTGGAGTGCGGGGAGATGAGGAGTCGGAGGAGGAGTGGTAGATGGAGACTGTCGGGCTCGTCGACTCCCACCAGCACCAGAACCAAAGGATCCACGTCGAGCCATATCTGAAAAAATACAGAAGTGTACCATTCTACATCTGAAAAAACAAAAGTATACCATACTACATCTGAAAACGTCGCTAAGTAAACCATGCTACATCTGAAAAAAATAAAAGTAAACCATAGTACATCTGAAAACGTCTCTTATTAACGTCGCTAAAACAAAAGTTAACCATACTACATTTGAAAAAACAAAAGCAAACCATACTACATCTGAAAATTAAACATATTCAATCCTCTTCTGAAAATTCATCTTGTTCCTCTTCCTCTTCCTCTTCACTTCTATCAACTTCCTCTTCCTCTTTTGATACTTCTACCTCTTTCAATTGATGAAACATGTCATAAGGAACTTCCGTTGAGTCCACATCGACAATATTTGTAATAAGAGGTAGTTCATCTTCCTGATAAGCTATCTCGTCGACATCGAAGGTATTTCGAGCTTTAGTCTTACAGACTGCCCACCAATCTGATCTTCCGGCTCCTCGTTTTGGATAGCTGGTAAAGTAAACTAGCTGAGCCTGTCTTGCTAGAACAAACGGCTCATAAGCTTGATATCGATGGCGATAATTTATGTCAACAAGACCATGTTTATCAACTCTCCAACCTCGACCTTGGATCGGATCAAACCAATCACATCTGAACAAGACGATCTTACAAGGTTCTATAGCATAATTGTATGTCAGTTCCACAATCTTTCGTAAGATGCCAAAGAAATCATTGCATGGGTCGACGTCTTTGTAGTTTGAAGATTTTATGCAAAAACAGCTATTCTTCATAGAATCCAAATCCAAGAAGTCGTCTCTTATTCGAGCATTTGTTGACTTGAACCTGAAACCATTTACGTAGTAACTTGGCCAGGTCTTCACTTGATAAATTGGCCCCTTGGCTAGAGTTTTAATATACTTATTCTCAAGGATTGCCTCCGGACGATCAACCTAAATACCATATAAACGATGTTAACTTAATTATTATGTACAAGTATAAATGTACAAAAAAAGTAAATTATGAAGATATTCGTACATATGCTCTCAACCAAAAAGAAAAATAAAGTCTCATTTGCTGTTCTACTTCCTCCTCGGTTGCGTACGGATTGTTGGACGTTACCTCATCCTTAAACATGCTGAAAAGCAACGAAGCATAGGTATATTAGTTATATTCAGAAGCAACGAATACGAAGCATGCAAAATAATTTTACTTACCCCTCTAGCTTGTCCACTTCTTCCTCGTCGCAGTTGAGCAATACATATAATATTGCAGCGCTAACCTCATCGTCATTTAGATATCTTTTTTTATTTTACCAGATGGTTTTTCGTAGGCAGTAAATACTTTCAGCTTTGCCTCAATACCAACTTCATAGCCGTCGTCATTTCTGGGAGCCCTTGTTCTGTTTGTAGCAATATGAGGCTGAAAATACATGAAACAGAAGTTTGAAATCTCCTCAAGGACATATGCTTCATAAATAGAACCCTCCACCCGTGTCTTATTTTTCACCTTCCTCTTGAGGTAGTTCAACTGTCGCTCGAACGGGTACATCCAACGATAATCGACAGGTCCAGCAATAAGAGCCTCATGGATAAGATGAATCGACAAATGCTCCATTGAGTCGAAGAATGCAGGAGGAAAAACTCTCTCAAGTTTGCAAAGTGTTACCACAATGTCCTTCTCTTGCTCCTCTAAATGATCGACGAGCAACTTGCAAGAACAAAGATCTCTGAAGAATATGCTAAGCTCTGTTAATGGATACCAGACTACCGGCGGTAATAATTTTTGAAATACAACAGGAATTAACCTCTCCATGAATACGTGGCAATCATGGCTCTTCATTCCGGTCAGTTTACACTCTTTTATGTCGACACATCTTCTTAGATTGGAGACGTATCCGTCCGAAAATTTCAAGTCCTGGATCCATCTACAAAGTCTCACTTTGTCCTCCTTGTCCAACGAGTAGATTGCCTTAGGCCACAAAAGCTTTCCCTTCCCTTCGTCTATCATGTGCAATGTAGGGCGTCTGCATATTTCGGCTAAGTCCAATCTAGCCTTCTGATTGTCTTTTGTCTTTCCCTTGACATCCATTACAGTATTAATTATGTTATCAAACACGTTCTTCTCGATATGCATGACGTCAAGGTTATGTCTAATCAGATTTGTGCTCCAATATGGCAGATCCCAGAATATACTCCTTTTGGTCCAGTTATGATCTTTGCCAAATCCTTCGCAATGGCTGCTCGTTGTAGGATCTTCAATAGCACTTCGGATTTCTTTTACTTGCTCCCATGTGTCCTCTCCGGACCACATTGGTGGTGGATCGCCCTTCTCCATAGCTCCGACACGGAATGCAGTTCTGTTCCTACGGTACAGATGGTCTTTCGGCATGAACTGCCGGTGACAATCAAAGAAGCATGGCTTTCCTTCGTGTCTCAACCGAAAAGCCTTAGTACGGTCCATGCAATACGGACATGAAAGCCGACCATGAGTGCTCCATCCAGATAATATTCCATAAGTCAGAAAGTCGTTAATTGTCCACATTAGTGTTGCTCGTATCTGAAAATTTTGTTTTTTCGAAGCATCATACGTGTACGTCCCTGTTTTCCATAGCTGCTTTAGCTCATCTATCAACGGCTATAAGTACACATCGATGTTACTCTTCAGGTTGTTCGGACCGGGGATGATAATAGTTAAGAACATGTAATGTGTCTTCATGCACATCCAGGGCGGTAGGTTGTACGGAGTGAGGATTACCGGCCAGCATGAATATTGGAAGCATGGAAGACCAAATGGGGTAAAACCATCAGAGCAGAGCCCCAACCTTACATTACGCTCATCAGAAGCAAAATTAGGATATGCTCGATCGAAGTGCTTCCACGCTTCTCCATCAGATGGGTGATCCAATACTCCTTTGGTCTGTTGTCGCTTGTGCCAACTCATATTTTCGGCAGTCTCTTTCATCATGAACAACCTCTGCAACCGCGGCATCAACAGCAAGTAGTGCATTGAAGCAGTCGGTCTTCTAGACTTGCCTGCAGCAGTTGGCTTGTAGCGATCAGCACCATAGAATCCGCACACTTTTGCATCCTTGTGATCTTTGTTGTAAAGCATGCATCCGTTCTGACAGCAATCGATCTTATCGTATCCCATCCAGAGGGATCTCACCATCCACTTAGAGCGGTAGAAGTCTTTCGGTAACTTGGCACCCTCCGACAAGATATCGGTAATCAACTCGAGCACTCTATTATAGCATTCTTGCGATATGTTAAAGTCAGACTTTATGCTCAAGAGCTGAGTGATCACCTCTAACGGTGAATGGTCCTCACATCCAGGATACAAAGGAGTCCTTGCATTCTCCAGCAACTCCATAAATTTCGCGGCATCGATATTCGGTGCCTCCTCAGCTGCGTCACGATTGTATGGATCGAAACTAGGCCCCGCAGCGTCGAAGACCATGTTCATGTACTCGTTGTCGACACCAGTTCGGTTGTGGACATTCATATAAGGCTCCACATGTCACGACCCGCACCCTAGAGTAAGGACACGAGAGCGTAACAACGCCCAGCCTACGCCGCAGTGTCGGCGGTAGAACGCTGTTCTAGGTCATGAACTATAACTAACATAATATGAATACTCTCCATAAGGAGGCCAACACAGAGGTACAACCCAATCACAATCTAGAGATAGAATATGGTACGATAAAATAGATATGAGAATCCTCAACTGAGGTACAGCAGAATGAAATAACAAAGTCCCAACATCTCTAAAATATACAACTCTGGAAAATAAGGCAACAGCTAAACATGAAAAGAAGAACAGTCTAAGCTATCTATACTATACAAGGTATCATCCTGAGTAGCTGCCTGAACCTCCAGGGGTCCAGGTCGCGAGTGTCAACTAAGCAAGCTCCAAGTAAGGGGGTGCTGGGTTCCTCATCAACCTCTGTAAAATTTTCAACAGGTCCAGTCAGGACAGGAACGAGTACAATCTCATCTAGAAAACCTAAGTAAATGACAGAGAACTATACAGCAGTTATAGACAGTTATATTGATGAAAATGGCAGTTATATTCAGGTGATGGTAAGAAAGAGAGATAAAGTGCAAGGAAAGTAAATACTAAACAAGAGAAGAATCATAGCAATGAAGACTGTAAAAATAGAACTAGCTGAACCAGGGTAATATGATATAAAGTCCAAACAGAAAATGTAACCAGTGTAAAACCTATGTAAATCCAGTACGGGATGAATCTAATACAAGATGAATCCAGTAAGGGACGATTCCAGTTATAGTGATCAACGATTCCAGGGTGAGTCCAGCCTATACTCTAGCAGTGTATTTTAAAATACCGAGTTCGACATGTAAACGGCTGTAGGTAATACGGCACATCACACACCTGGCCGGGTGTGAGATGGCTATCATTCCAGTAGATTCCAGTTGGGAGATTCCAGATTGGGGTATGTCTACATGTCTTACTCTAGTATTTTCCCTCCCAGCAAGTGAATCCAGAATTCTGACACAATGATTCAAGATGAGTCCAGCCAAAATATAATGATACCAGTAAATGATTCCAGTTAAATGATTCCAGTAGGTGATTCTAGTAATAGAGATGATACCAGCAATAGAGGCCAAAAAATAAAAGTGTGTCGTATATATGAATCCAGAATATCTATACGTGTTGTAACAGAGAATCGCATACAACTAACTAGAACTGAAGTACAGTAATTGACAAGTAAATGAGAGAACTATCAGAGAATGTACTCGCCTGCTAACTGAATGTCCAAGACGAAAGTACTGTCCGAGGAGTGGTGTCTGGCTCCTATTAGAACAGCACAAGTCACAACAAGACCAGAATGGTAATAATATGCACTACAATGCGTTCTACATGAATCTAGGTCAAACTAGATCAAAGTCAACTCTTGGTCAACTCTGGTCAACCCTAGAAGTCAAACTAGCTCAACCAAGTCAAACCTAAGTCAACTAGTCTAGTTAGTCAATTCTAGGTCTAAACAAACTAAGTATATACAAATCAAGTATCCAAGATAGCTACTAACTCATAGCCTAAGTCACTTACTAAACCAAGCACAAAACTAAACCATAAGCTAACAAGGCACACAAACTTAGTCATATAATGTATATATATTATTCACATTCACATATTCATATACATAGATATATATAGGAAAGCCATATATATATAGGCACATACATATATATATAGAGAGAAAGAGAGGTAAAAAGTAAGTGAGTATGTGTGTGTTTGGCATGTGTGAAAGGATGTGTTAATGTTCTAAAATTTAGTGATAGGTAGGTGTATGTGACATGTGATACATGATGTCAAAGGGTGTATGAATGAATGTGTGTAAAAGGTTATAGGTTAACTCGGTTTATAGAAATGCATACATACATACATACATACTTACATTGCATACATGCATACATACATATCATGTATATTACATTACATGATACATACATGTATACTTGTATTATATTATACATACATTCATACATATTAGATACTTGTATTTATATTAACATATTGCAAACATTCATTTCATTCATGCATCTATGTATTACCTACATGTTTTATACATATGAATACATTGTATATCATTCTTTCATTCATGCATTTATGTATTTCTTATATGTATTATATTAATTGCATTCCTAAATGCTTGTATTCAACCATATATATACATTAATATAAAAAGAATATATATCATATATATATTATTTTATTTATCTAACATATCATGTATTACATACTCTATATTCATTTAATATCCATACTACATAGGCTCATAGGTTACACAAAATGCATATATCATATAGTCACTCTTCTACTTAAAATTAATACTGTACCAATTGGGCCTTCACTAAATTCTAGAATTTTAGTATGTTGTAGCTCATCGTGTTAGCTTTTCGAAACTTTAAACGGATCACATTTTCGTGTCCGGAAGCTCCCGGAATCGCGACAACACCGAAACGCGTTCGTTTTTCGTATAGCTGACACTCAAAAAATTCTACATAAAGTTTTAAACAAATTTCTCTTATTAAAATATATATTTGGAAAGCTAACTTCGATATGCTTCTTTTAAAAAAACAGAAGGTTAATTGGAGTTATGAGCTAAAAGTTATGGCATTTCTAAGTTGCTCTAGCTACTAAAAACGTGGATAAAAATTATGACCAATTTAGGTAGTTTGAGACAAAAGAAACACAAGTATATAACATAATATATCAAGAAGTCACTCTCTACACTAATATATATATATGAGACACTATAGAACACATCTCCAATACAAAAATATGAGATTAAACATGTAATAATTCATTCATACATAACAACAACACATAGTGTGTCCAAATTTGGGGTTTTCCCACATGGACACAACCACAACACAAAGGACACTCCTATGACCTCCAAATGGACACGAAATGGACACAAATGGAGATACAACCATGGGGGTCATTCCTATGGGTTCAAAATAGACCTATATGCATGAGGAAATAAAAAGGAGAAGGGATTTATACCTCCCGGTAGATCGAATCGAAGAAAAGCCTTTTCGGAGCGACACCGACACGTAGAGATTCTAAAAGGACACGAACGAGCTCCGAATCCTCCCAAACTTGGCTAGCTTCCTCCTTGGCTAGAATGGAGAAGGAAAGAAAAAGATTTGATGGCAAAATGGAAGAATTTGGTGGAGAAATTGCTAGGGATTGCTCTCTAGAAATTTGGGGAAGAACAAGAGAGAGAGAGTATAGATGAGAATAATGAAATGAACTAGAGCCTATCCTCTCCCAAAGTGGTTGGCCATATGGGGCTACTTGTCCTATTATGGTAAGGTCCAAAATGCCCCCACTAACCTATTCTATTAGTATTAGGAAAGGGCTAATTGGTTGGGGCTAAATTAGTCATTCTAAAGTCTCCAATCACACTAACCTTATCCATAATAATTAGTCTAACCTCTAACTAAAATATTTCTATCATGTGGGCCATGGCTAACTAATGTGTGGGTCCACTAAAGTCAATACTACCCCCGGGTCCCCGTTCCAAGTCGGATTGAGTTGAAATTCGAACCCGACTCAAATAACTCCAAAACAATATCATAAATAATAAAATAAATTTTAAAAATATTCAAAAATATAAAATAACAAAAATACTCCTGTATCTGAAAACTGGGGGTGACAAATTTCTCAAAATTAAAACCAAACAATAGTAAAATATCAAAATCACAAGTCATAATTTTAAATAGTTTAAAAATGATTAAAAATCACCAAAAATTATAATATAAAATAATTATCAATAAATAATAATTATAATTATAAATTTTCAAAATTACCCTCATTTGGAAAACTGGGTGTTACAATCCTACCCACCTTATAAAAATTTCGTCCTCGAAATTAAGATGATCGCATCCCCTTCTAGGTCAAACATAGTCAAGGGTCAATCACTAGTCAATTTCTCAACATCCAAGTACTTGGTCATCAACTGGTCAACTTCTTAGGGTTTTATCTATGCTAGCTATCTAGGTGTTGGCAACTAGAATTTAGCAAAAGAGAAACTCTATAATAGACTAGCTCTTAACTTCCCAATCCTATCAAGTCACCTATAACTAAATACCTACAAGCTAAGCACATGAATACCAAATACCACATATATATATATGCTCAAGAACAACAACCCATCACATATATCCTAAGTATATCATCTATATATATATACATGACTGATCAACCAAGGGTTAAGGCAGACTAAACTTGTAAGGGTCTGAAACAATGCTTAGAACTAGGCTAAGGATGAATGGTCTGAATCAAGGGGACATGGTATCTAGTGAAGGGTCTGCACACTGCCTATAAAGGTGATCAACACAAAGGATCTCAACACGAAGAGAACTTAACTAAAATAGAAAACTGAACCGAGTATAGGCTAAACAACATGTTTATAACCCTATACAACAATGGCCTATAGATACCAACTAACCTATATCCCATATGCCAATATCATCTGCAATCTATCTATGCAAATAGACCTCTCAGTCTTAGGTGAAACTACAACTATACTCAAAGGCAGGCTCTGGTCATGGGTGCCTCACTGGAAAAGGTAAGGGAAAGTAGTAATAATCATCAAGGCTGTAAGGCATACTAACATCCTATGTGTAACTGGTTGGTATTATAGATAACAGAAGAATTATCTGCAATGGATTACTATTCTAACACCAATGCTAACTATCACCTCTAGGGTACAGACACTCTACAAGTCATCATACCATTATACTATGAAGGAACTACCTATGAATAAGCTCTACAAAACTAAATATCCCTACTCCTAAGTCATTTATAACAATCAAAAGGGTATGATGTTTAAACCTTCTCAAGATACAATCTGTTAATCATATGCGTCTGTCCAAAATCATGTTGTCCAGAGTCTTCATCATGCTAGTGAGCAAGGCTACGATAATCACAGAGTCCTTGACTAAGGTACGTACCTCTAGGTTCATGGTATTTAAAATTTTTGCACTGTCGCATGCGACGGCGAAAACCTTAAATTCCCATACTCGAGAATACATCCAAAATCTGACTACATGTCCTCACTATGCCAACTAACACGACTATCGAGGATTCTAGATCCCACGATTTAGGCGACCTAGCCCATATAATTTTCTCAGAAGAAAAACAAACACAACAAAAGAGTAACATGACAAAATTAATCAATCAACAAGGAACAGATGGAATCGGATTTCAAGGTAATTATAAAAGACAATTGCGGAAATGGAATTGAGAAGAACGGAACTTGCAGCAAGATCTCCAACGGTCTGTGCATCGTCGACTGTCCTAACGATAGCTCGCCCTGCTGGTTTCCTCCAGCCTGATGCTGATAATGCATAAATCTCTGCTGTTGATGCTGGATGAATCGCTGCTGCTGAGAGAAATCGGAAACGAAGGGAAAAGTCTCTGTACAGACGGAGGTGCACCTCCAATGTAGCAGAAACGCTAACCTGAGTCGGCACAACAGAAGCTGCGATCTCGAGGCCCTAATGAACAGGACGAGAGGTGGCCAGCCTCTCGATAGTATCCCCCGAACTGAAGCGATGAGATCGTGTCTTCATATCCATCATGAAGACAGATCAAAACAAGAAGCAATTTCTGAGAATGAAGCGAAAATTCAAAGGAAAATAGTTTATATTCAAGGGAAGTCAATAAGCAATAATTTTAGACAAAAGGAATCGGATTAAGAGTTTTTTCTATTGTGATTGAGTACCTCCAAAAATATTCTAATCCTACTGCAGGCTGTAGTGATACTCTTGTTCGAATACCACTACATAAACTCGACCTGCATGGGCCACCACTAAAAACGTGTCACGACCCGCACCCTAGAGTAAGGGCACGAGAGTGTAACAACGCCCAGCCTACACCGCAGTGTCGGCGGTAGAACGCTGTTCTAGGTCATGAACTATAACTAACATAATATGAATACTCTCCATAAGGAGGCCAACACAGAGGTACAACCCAATCACAATCTAGAGATAGAATATGGTACGATAAAATAGATAAGAGAATCCTCAACTGAGGTACAGCAGAATGAAATAACAAAGTCCCAACATCTCTAAAATATACAACTCTGGAAAATAAGGCAATAGCTAAACATGAAAAGAAGAACAGTCTAAGCTATCTACACTATACAAGGTATCATCCTGAGCAGCTGTCTGAACCTCCCCAGGGGTCCAGGTCGCGAGTGTCAACTAAGCAAGCTCCAAGTAAGGGGGTGCTGGGTTCCTCATCATCCTCTGTAAAATTTTCAACAGGTCCAGTCAGGACAGGAACGAGTACAATCTCATCTAGAAAACCCAAGTAAATGACAGAGAACTATACAGCAGTTATAGACAGTTATATTGATAAAAATGGCAGTTATATTCAGGTGATAGTAAGAAAGAAAGATAAAGTGCAAGGAAAGTAAATACTAAACAAGAGAAGAATCATAGCAATGAAGACTGTAAAAATAGAACTAGCTGAACCAGGGTAATATGATATAAAGTCCAGACAGAAAATGTAACCAGTGTAAAACCTATATAAATCCAGTACGGGATGAATCTAATACAAGATGAATCCAGTAAGGGACGATTCTAGTTATAGTGATCAACGATTCCAGGGTGAGTCCAGCCTATACTTTAGCAGTGTGTTTTAAAATACCAAGTTCGACATGTAAACGGCTGTAGGTAATACAGCACATCACACACTTGGCCGGGTGTGAGATGGCTATCATTCCAGTAGATTCCAGTTGGGAGATTCCAGATTGGGGTATGTCTACATGTCTTACTCTAGTATTTTCCCTCCCAGTAAGTGAATCCAGAATTTCGACACAATGATTCAAGATGAGTCCAGCCAAAATATAATGATACCAGTAAATGATTCCAGTAAATGATTCCAGTTAAATAATTCCAGTAGGTGATTCCAGTAATAGAGATGATACCAGTAATAGAGGCCAAAAAATAAAAGTGTGTCGTATACATGAATCCAGAATATCCACACGTGTTGTAACAGAGAATCATATACAACTAAGTAGAATTGAAGTACAGTAATTGACAAGTAAATGAGAGAACTATCAGAGAATGTACTCGCCTGCTAACTGAATGTTCAAGACGAAAGTACTGTTCGAGGAGTGGTGTCTGGCTCCTATTAGAACAGCACAAGTCACAACAAGTCCAGAATGGTAATAATATGCACTACAATGCGTTCTACATGAATCTAGGTCAAACTAGATCAAAGTCAACTCTTGGTCAACTCTGGTCAACCCTAGAAGTCAAACTAGGTCAACCAAGTCAAACCTAAGTCAACTAGTCTAGTTAGTCAATTCTAGGTCTAAACAAACTAAGTATATACAAATCAAGTATCCAAGATAGCTACTAACTCATAGCCTAAGTCACTTACTAAACCAAGCACAAAACTAAACCATAAGCTAATAAGGCACACAAACTTAGTCATATAATGTATATATATTATTCACATTCACATATTCATATACATAGATATATATAGGAATGCCATATATATATAGGCACATACATATATATATATATAGAGAAAGAGAGGTAAAAAGTAAGTGAGTATGTGTGTATTTGGCATGTGTGAAATGATGTGTTAATGTTCTAAAATTTAGTGATAGGTAGGTGTATGTGACATGTGATACATGATGTCAAAGGGTGTATGAATGAATGTGTGTAAAAGGTTATAGGTTAACTCAGTTTATAGAAATGCATACATACATACATACTTACATTGCATACATGCATACATACATATCATGTATATTACATTACATGATACATACATATATACTTGTATTATATTATACATACATTCATGCATATTAGATACTTGTATTTATATTAACATATTGCAAACATTCATTTCATTCATGCATCTATGCATTACCTACATGTTTTATACATATGAATACATTGTATATCATTCTTTCAATCATGCATTTATGCGTTTCTTATATGCATTATATTAATTGCATTCCTAAATGCTTGCATTCAACCATATATATACATTAATGTAAAAAGAATATATATCATATATATATATTATTTTATTCATCTAACATATCATGCATTACATACTCTATATTCATTTAATATCCATACTACATAGGCTCATAGGTTACACAAAATGCATATATCGTATAGTCACTCTTCTACTTAAAATTAATACTGTACCAATTGGGCATTCACTAAATTCTAGGATTATAGTATGTTGTAGCTCATCGTGTTAGCTTTCCGAAACTTTAAACGGATTGCATTTTCGTGTCCGGAAGCTCCCGGAATCGTGAAAACACCGAAACACGTTCGTCTTTCGTACATCTGACACTCAAAAAATTCTACATAAAGTTTTAAACGAATTTGTCATATTAAAATATATATTTGGAAAGCTAACTTCGATACGCTTCTTTTAAAAAAAACAGGAGGTTAATTGGAGTTATGAGCTAAAAGTTATGGCATTTCTAAGTTGCTCTAGCTACTAAAAACGTAGATAAAAATTATGACGAATTTAGGTAGTTTGAGACAAAAGAAACACAAGTATATAACATAATATATCAAGAAGTCACTCTCTACACTAATATATATATATATGAGACACTATAGAACACATCTCCAATACAAAAATATGAGATTAAACATGTAATAATTCATTCATACATAACAACAACACATAGTGTGTCCAAATTTGGGGTTTTCCCACATGGACACAACCACAACACAAAGGACACTCCTATGACCTCCAAATGGACACGAAATGGACACAAATGGAGATACAACCATGGGGGTCATTCCTATGGGTTCAAAATAGACCTATATGCATGAGGAAATGAAAAGGAGAAGGGATTTATACCTCCCGGTAGATCGAATCGAAGAAAAGTCTTTCCGGAGCGACACCGACACGTAGAGATTCCAAAAGGACACGAACGAGCTCCGAATCCTCCCAAACTTGGGTAGCTTCCTCCTTGGCTAGAATGGAGAAGGAAAGAAGAAGATTTGGTGGCGAAATGGAAGAATTTGGTGGAGAAATTGCTAGGGATTGCTCTCTAGAAATTTGGGAAAGAACAAGAGAGAGAGTGTGGATGAGAATAATGAAATGAACTAGAGCCTATCCTCTCCCAAAGTGGCTGGCCATATGGGGCTATTTGTCCTATTATGGTAAGGTCCAAAATGCCCCCACTAACCTATTCTATTAGTATTAGGAAAGGGCTAATTGGTTGGGGCTAAATTAGTCATTCTAAAGTCTCTAATCACACTAACCTTATCCATAATAATTAGTCTAACCTCTAACTAAAATATTTCTATCATGTGGGCCATGGCTAACTAATGTGTGGGTCCACTAAAGTCAACACTACCCCCGGGTCCCCGTTTCAAGTCGGATTGAGTTGAAATTCGAACCCGACTCAAATAACTCCAAAACAATATCATAAATAATAAAATAAATTTTAAAAATATTCAAAAATGTAAAATGACAAAAATACTCCTGTATCTAAAAACTGGGGGTGACAAATTCCTCGAAATTAAAACCAAACAATAGTAAAATGTCAAAATCACAAGTCATAATTTTAAATAGTTTAAAAATGATTAAAAATCACCAAAAATTATAATATGAAATAATTATCAATAAATAATAATTATAATTATAAATTTTCAAAATTACCCTCATTTGGAAAATTGGGTGTTACACCACATAATTCTCTGCTTGGAATGCTAAAGGTACAAGCTCTCCGTGTGCGGTCCATTAGTAGTAATTCGGAAGGAAACCCTTTGTGTATAAGTGATATGTCACATCCAATTCTGGTTGAAACTTCATGTTCCGATATTGTGCACACGGGTACTTAATGTCCATGCCATCCATGGATTGAGGAAACGCCTTCATAAATTGGAGGAATTGTTCTACTCCGGCGATGTATTCTTCTCTCACACCGCACCTGTCATCTCGAATGCGGTTGTACATCCACGAACGGTCTAGCAGATACATGGATATAACCATTTCTAGATATCTACAAATATGAATAAACTTTAAAACTAAAACGAATATACTACATACTACATACTACGACCGTGACTCGGGACCATTCATATGAGTCGGGACCATTCCTACTACATATTACATACTAAAACGAATAAACTTCAAAACTAAAACTTCAAAACTAAAATGAATATACTACAAACTAAAACGAATATACTACATACTACGGCCGTGACTCGGGACCATTCCTATGAGTATCGGGATCAAGGAAAATAGACAACGATATTAACCAACCAACAAAACTACGTGTTACAAATATCGGCACAATCGGTACGTGGTTTCGAATCGGAGTATCAGATTTTTTTGGTGTCGGAAAACAAACAATTATTACTAAATTATCAGATTTTTCGGCACTATCGGTGCCCCTGACCCAGCCCCCCCGTACCCCTCCCCCGTACACCACCCCTAACCAGATCCCTATCCCTAACCCCTCCCCCACCAGCCCCCCTCTCCTCCCTAGCCCCCTCCCCTCACCAGCCCCCCTCACCCGGCCCCTGCTCCCCTCCCCCACCAACCACCCCTACCGCCCTTACCCCCAGCCGCCCTCACCCCCCGCCCCTCCCCCCCACACACCCACCCCTAACCCGAACCCTAACCCTCCTCTCCCCCCAGCCCCCCTCCTCACCCCCCTTCCCCACCCCCTAGCCACCCCCAACTATTCCTCACCCCCAACCACCCGTACCCCCCCTTCCCCGCCCCCCCGAGCAACCAGCACCCTCCAACCACCAACACCAAAAATAGAAAGAGAGAGAGAGAGAAAGAGAGAGAGAGAGTCACGTATCGGAGGAGAGTCACCGGAGAGAGTGAGAGCGCCGGAGAGAGTGAGAGTGAGAGCGCCAGAGGGAGAGAGTGAGATAGTAAAATGGATGGGAGGAAATGAATGGGGGGAATTTAATTTAATTAGAATTTAGCAACATTCTTACGAAAATCGCTAAATTAGTCGCTATTAGCGACTTCATAGCGACGTTTCGCGACGACTAACTCATGTAACTAATATATGTCGTTGTCACGTCGCTATTTGCGTCGCTAGTAGCGACGGTTAGCGACGTTTCAGTTATACGTCGCTAATGTCAGCAATTTAGCGACGTTATGTTAACGTCGCTAAATTTACGTCGCCAATTAAGCAGATTTTAGTAGTGTTATCTTTTGAAATCTGTAGCACAATGGGCTTATATAGCAAGTGCATTGTAGAAGCATGGAAATTCATGTGCCCAAAAACCTAAGTCAAAGAAGGCACATCCACATGCGCCGTAAAACATATGTGCCAGAGACACAAAACAGAGTTGGCATATCATAAAAAGATAGTAGATAAAACACATGAATAGAAGATTCTTTATTTTATCATAGACATTGAAAATCTATTACATGGACTTTTTATTGATATTTGTGATTACATGGAAAATCTACTACAAAATAGCCTACTCTAAACTCCAGACGCATCATTTCCTTGTCACGAGCGAATCACCTCCTCGTCATGAGCGAGTCACTTCCTCGGCAAGGGCGCATCACTTCCTCGTCTCAGCACCGACGTGTCTCCACATGAAGCAGTTATTGAGCTGAATGTGGGTTGGCAACCAAACCAAACCCGATAATCAACATCTTGGCATTCGATGTCGTCTTAGGGAAGAATGCTACCAATAAGGTGTATGAGCACGAACTGCTCTGCCCATAGCTAACTCGGCGTATCTCAGTTCTCTGATAGAGTCTTTCGTCAAAATCATAGCTTCTTTGAACGAGGAGATCTACAACCCACTACTGACTGAATTGCCAAAGAGGAGGCTCACGACCATCAAAAGACGAGATTGTTCTTGACATGAAGACGAGTGAAACGAGAATGAGCAAATTCTACACTCTGTAAATACATCTATTTATAGGCCAAATTATGGTCAAGCCCATGCACCAAGTGGCAGCTTCTCCGAAATTAATTGCAATGAACCTGGCATTAATGGAAATGAATCTGCAATCTTGATTACAACAAAGTCAAAGTCATTAATTCGGGCCTTAAAAATACTCTACGTGGTTGACTAAAAAGTGATGCGCCTCGAAGTCGATGCACGCCACAACTGATGTGCTCTGTGGTGCATGCACCCCACAACGACGTACCTACATAAACTCTTCGACCCTCAAGTATTTAATGTTAAAGTCAAATGTCAGCAGCACGCATCTCGAAGACAATAAAGACGACAGTTTTTTTTTACTGAAAATGAAGAGTCCATACGTCAGCACACGTTGGTGTAATCATTACTCGTTTGTCTGTTACAGCTGTGCTCTACCACGTTGCTGACCCGAACAAACTTCGCAGGCACCTTAAAAGCCATGCGCCCAAACTTCACATGCGCCCTTAAAGCCATACACATATACTTGCTATGCGCCCTCAGAAGTCATATGCTAAGTCTTCTCATGTGCCAGATCTTCCAGGCACATCGAATCTATTATTTTAAGATCTTTGAACAATGTACACATGCCACGTGTTACTGACTCAGTCACGCTCATGAACGGGTGCCAGCCACCCAAGATCTTAACAACAGACGAATCTCAACAACTGTCACATGTCCGCTCATCCGCAGCCCAATAGTATAATTACGCCTGATTCAATTCAAGCTTCCCGGGTACAGCACTCATGTGCCCAACAAAGTTATACACGTAGAGCTCCTACGTACAAAATTTCCATGCACGCATGAATGGATCATTCCAACCCCTATAAATAGAATGATCATTCCTTCATTTCAAGGGAGACGAAGACATAGACAGTGACATTCAGAGAGTCCGAGCATACTTCAGGAGAGCCAAATTGCCGTCCAGCCGAAGTTGCATTTGCCTCTTAATCGTCGTCAGATCGTCAACGGAGTAAAGAATCAAACCTCCATCGCCACCCATCCCTCCAAAAAAATAAATTGTACTCGAAAGATCCCGTCGAGGATCCAAATTGTACTTGTTTCATTTGTTCAATATAAAAGTTTCTTAAATACATTTTAATGGCAAACGTGCATCTGATGAAGGATTTAAATTGTGCTCAAACACACTTCATGGGTTATTCGAGCAGTTACGAGTATTATATGACACTCTACTTTAAAAGGAGAATGGTCATGAGCCTATAATGGAGGGTTTTAATAGTAGAGTTGAAAGGTTACTCCTCGATCCACATGTTTAATAAACGAAAGGTAGAAATAGGACAAACCAAGCAAATGAGGTTGAAGGTGCTAGTAATGAAAGAACAAACAGTGGACTAGAGAAAACATCTCAGCAAAAGAAACCAAGAGCTTGTCAGATGTGCAAAGGCGTTAACTGTTGACCCAAATCACAGTCAACCAAATATTGATAAAATTGACAATATGATACTTGTCATAATTCAATATGACACATCAAGACAGAACTCAGTGCAAGACGGACGTCGGCTCTCTCCTACAGCGTACTTGATTTTTGAGTTTGTATTTTTATATTTATTGAGTCTAGCTAAATGTAAACTGAGTAGCACTGAGTATTCTGGGCCTATACCTTATCACCAAACACAACCAAAAGCTCCACCAAACCAAACTAGCCCACAAAAGCCCAGTTGAGCAATTCTGTCCTATAGAGACAGAGTTCGGGCCGAACTCTGTCCCCTAAATTATAGGACCCTAATTTTTAGGGTTTACTGTATGCTAGTTGTCCAACGGCCAAAAATTTGAATTTTTGACACAGAATTCTAGTCGAATTCTGCCTATCCCAACTAGTATAAATAGGCCTTAAATTCTCTCATTTTCATTCATCCAATCATCTTCTCTTCTCTTCTCTATAAGCCTCATGTAAGCCTTAACCTTCTCATCTACTAGCCACAAGCTTCTTAAGCCTCAAAGTGCTCAGTACTAATCAGTTAGGAGTTTGTGCAAGAGTCAAGAAAGTCGCTTAGAAAATTCCAAGCATCGCCACAGCGATCTTTGTAAGAAGTTGACGTGCTCTTTTGAAGAAAAAGCACGGGGTGTAACTACTATTTCATAAATAGTGGATTTAATCCTGAGCTAGAGTTCTCAAGCCTGGACTAGTCCTCCACGAGGGAAACCAGGTTAAAAATGACTGTGTTTGGGTATGCTCTCTTGATCTTTCTATTTTTGAATTTACTCTGATTATTTACTGTTGGTGAAAAGAGTTTAATTTTTATTTGGCTATTATTGTTATAAACTTTATTCACCCCCTCTAGAGTTGCCTACCTGTTCTTTAATTGGTATCAGAGCTCTGTTCTCTTAACAAGGACTAACATTCTAGAGCTGAACCATGGCAACCACACAACCTATGTTTTCCAAGCATGGTGAAGGACAGTCCACTCATAGGCCACCCCTATTTGATGGAACCAACTACACCTATTGGAAAACTAGGATGAGTTTCTATCTCAAGTCTCTAGACTTTGACCTGTGGACCATTGTCACCAATGGTTACAAAAAACCTGCCAGAATAGTTGTCGATGGAGATCTCATCGAAAAACCCAACGACAAATATTCTGACGAGGAAAAGAAACAGGCGAGTCTAGATGCTAGAGCTATTAATGCTCTTTTCTGTGCAATAGACAGGAATGAATTTAACAGGGTCTCGACATGCACCACCTCGCACGAAGTATAGAAGATTCTAGAAGTGACGCATGAGGGAACCACTCAAGTCAAGGAATCTAAAATTAGTCGTCTTACTCAAGAATACGAGGCGTTCAAGATGAAGCCGAATGAGACGATCACCCAAATGTTCACAAGGTTTCTTGATGTCATCAACCCTCTGTTATCTCTTGGCAAACAATATACAAATCATGAGAAGATCCGCAAGTTACTTAGGGGGCTACCGAAGATCTGGAACCCTAAGGTAACAGCTTTTATAGAAGGCAATGATCTCACCAAGATGTCTATAGAAACTTTGATGGAAAAACTGATGACCCACGAGCTCGACCTCAAAGACTTCGACGAACCTGCTCCAAAGGCAAAAGAGATTGCCCAAAAAGCTCATCGTCGAAGGGCTGATCCTGAAGAGATTGACGACGACAATTCTGAAGGTGATGATCAAGCTCTTCTAGTCTGCAACTTCAAGAAGTTCCTTCGTTTCAATCGAAAAATGACGGAACAACAAGAAGACGACGAGGAAGAACCAACTCGCTACGGCTGCAAAAAGACTGAACACGTTCGAAAGGACTGTTCCTTCGCAAAGAAAGGCAATAGATATGAGAAGTCCTACAAGAAGCCTTCTTCAAGAAAGTATGCCAACACTAGTATTTGGCACGAAAGCGAAGCAAGTGATTCCGAGGAAGAAAATGACTCTCCTCAAGACATCGCTAATGTCTGCCTAATGGCAACATCCGAGAAGGTGGACCTTCCTTCCTCAACTAGAAGCAAATGGATTCTCGATAGTGGATGCTCGTGACATATGACAAGAGACGCAAATTTTTTCGTATCACTATCGATGAAGAGGGAAGGGTATGTATCCTTCGGTAACAATTTGAAGGGCTACATCATAGGTAATGGTACTATTGGTTTTCCTCTTTCTCCTGAATAAAGGATGTCTGCCTAGTGACCGAGTTAAAGCATAACCTGCTCAGCATAAGTCATCTTGCTAATCTTGGATATGATATTAACTTTGGACAAAATAAATACTATATTTATGATAGGTCAACGGGAGATATTGCTTTTGAAGGGATAAGAGAAGATAACATTTATATTTTCTATTTATCTAGAAATACTAACAGTATAGGAAGATGCCTCTACGCCCACAAGGATGAGAGACTGTTGTGGCACCAGCGTCTTGGTCATGCCAATATGGATACTATATCCAGACTATCGACAAAGAAGCTAGTAAGAGGTCTGCCCGACATCACATTCGAGAAGGACATGGTATGTGCCGAATGTGAACTGAATAAGACAACCAAATCTTCATTTTATTCCATAAACACTGTAAGTAGTACTAGACCCTTGCAATTACTGCACATGGACTTATTCGGTCCCAGTAGAGTAGCCAATCTTGGTGGAAAACTCTATACTTTTGTTATAGTAGATGATTTTTCTAGATTTACTTGGGCTTTCTTCCTTTCAAACAAAAGCGATGCAATTTTAGTTTTTAAAATCTTTGCCAAAAAGGTCCAAAATGAAAAAGGCTACATCATTACTCGAATTCGAAGTCACTACAAAAAAAACCCTCATTTACGACAAAAAATTACAAGGGTTATCGAAAAAAGTAGCATTTGCGACAACAAAATTTGTCCCGTCGAAAGTATCTCATAAAAGTCCATATTATTTCCGACGCAGAATGTGCTCTCGAAAAAGATGTATTTGTCTCTCGGAATTACTCAATAATTGGAGGGAGTTGTTGGCGCCAAAACTAGTTCCGACCAGATTTTTTTTTCTCGAAAAAGAATATCATTATTTTCGAGGACAAACAGGTCCCGTCGTAAATAGTGGCCTAATTGCAACAACAATTACAATTGGTCGTAAATAATACTTTATTTGTGAGAAACACTAGATATTGTTGTAAATAAATTTGTATTTACGAGGGGACATAAATATCATCGGTGAAAGTATACATTTTTTCAACGATTGTTTTTGTCATCAGAAGTAGTTGACTATTTCCTATACCTAGAAGATATTGTCGGAAATAATAATCAAATAAAAGTCCAAATTATTCTCCAAATAAATCAAAAACATTATCCAAATAATCAAATAATTTACCAAATAAATTATAAAAAACTAATAAATGCACGTGTGTTGCACGTATAATAAATTTAAATATAAAAATTTACGATATTATTGAAATATAAAAATATAGAAATATAATTTATGTAATCATATTCTAAATGATAGCTAGATAATATTATTTAGTTAGTTAAATATAATTTAAATTGTAAAATATTTGAGGATTTACAAATGTCAAGTAGTTAGGAGAACTTTTGGTTTTATAATTTTTCTTTTCAACTACGTTAGAAAACAAATACATTTACGAAACTTAAAAAGACTTTAATGTTTTTTAATTAATTGCTTGATGATATACATATGTTAGGTCTAGTCCCAAATTGAATTTGGGGTTGTGGAGACCCAGTAATTAGTGCCATTTTAATAAAAATTCACACAATTTGGGGAAGAATGAATTAGGGTTTATTGAATGAAGAATAAGAAGAAGGTTAGAGATTCATGAAATGAAAGACTAGAAAATAAAAACACAAATAATCAAATGATTCACCAAATAAATCCTAAAGATTTTGAGGCTAATCAAATGATTCACCAATAAATTAAATATTTCTCCAAATAATCTAATGATTTAAAATATTTCTCCAAGTAATTCAAAAGAGTTATCCAAATAATCAAATTGTTCACCAAATAAATTAAAAATATTTTCCAATTAAATTATTTTTTTTTCCAAATAATCAAATAGTTCAACAAATCAAAAAATTCTCTAAATAATCAAATAATTTACCAAATAAATTTAAAAAAATTGTGAGGACATAATAAATAATGTCTCATTTACGAGAAAAATTAGATATTATCTTTTGGTTTTAGATGATTCCAAAAAGATTTGATAGACTCATACAAAAGACAAAAGTTCCGCGGTCAATGAAAAAAAATTCGGGACGACAAAAGTAAAAGCATAAATTGGTGCAGTGCAAATAAAATACGTTAAAAAAATCGGTCAAATATTTGACAAATGAAAATATTGTGATTAGGAACTTCACGTTCTTATGATAATGTTGTCAAATTTGGCTAATTACGCATGTTCCTACCATATTTTTTTGCCAATTTTTTTAATAATTTATCTTAACACATTTAAAAGTTCGCGTGCTTATAATTTAATTACTGATTCGAATCTTTCAAAAATACGCAAGTATTATATTTTTCTGAAATATACGAAATATTTTACCTATAATTCGAGTATTATTCGGGTGATTGCTAACAAGGGTCACTCCCCCACCGTGCATGCGCTGCACCCCTCCTCGACTTTGTAAAGACACTGTTGAAGCACACTGAACTACTAAGTAGTCAATCTCTGTTAGTGTCCTCTTCGAAAGTTTTAAAATCCAACATTCATGAAATTATTAGAATTTATTTTCTCATGTCATTTCACTGATTCTCTCCCTCTCTCACTTCTTTTACTCTATTTTTGTTATATTTGCCAAAAATATATGTAATTTCCCTCCCCATTATTTGTTCAGATTGGTAGACTAAATTGTTTCAAAATGATTTCAAACTGTTTTAGAAAAATTCTGCAAGAAATCAAATATTATACAAAATTAATCAAAAAGATTTCTCAAAATAATCATTAATTCAGAAATAAATTAAAAATACTTCTCCAAATAATCAAATAATTTATAATGAATCTATGTTAACAAATTATCAATTGAACTTTTTTTATTCAAAATATGTGAAGAATAATTTTCGTTGAATATATTTTCTTGTTTTCCAATAAAATTTCAAAATATTTTATTACTTCTTTTTTTTTTCAAATAAAACTTCAAAATATTTGTTGACAGCTTTCCAAATAATCCCGCGGTCCCGCCCCCACCCCCCATATTATTTTGGAAAATCCCGCCCTCCCCCATATTATTTCGGAGTAATCCCGTCCCCCCTCCTAATTTTTCTGTTCTCTCCCATATTAGGTAATCTCCTTCTCATTAAAACCCACAACCCCGTACATACTAAAAGAAGAATTTTTTTTAGGTATTCTTTTCTACTTCCTCCTCCTCAAGTTGGCTGCTACTATTTTGTGAAGAATATATCTGACGGTGAACAGGAAGAAGCACAAAAAATTTAGGTATTCTTCCTTTTATTTTTTTACTTTTGTTCTTGCTATTTCATTTTCTTCTTCTATATGATGTAAACAAATGAAATTGGCTTTTAACAATCAGAAACCATGTTTCTTTCCAAACCCCCAACTATTTTTGCTTTTCTTTTTGATTTTTTTTCCAGACACCTGATCACCCGATCAATACTAGATGTGGACAACCGAATTTTTCTTTTTAATTTTTTGCTTTTTTCAGACACAATCATCCGATCAATGCTATATGCAACAAAATTATTGCTTTTTTTTCAGGACACCTTGTCCGTAGTGAGTAGAGCACCAGACACCTGATCACCCGATCATTTATATTTTCAGCCAATTATTGCTATTTCTGTTGTGAACTTTAGGTTGCCAACTAGTAGTTGTGTCTATAGAAAGTTGTATATATGGTGTGTAAGTTCTACAATTCATACTTTATTTTAAGGGGGCACATAACATGTTCGAAAAAATATCTCAAAGCTCTGCACCGGTATTTATGTACCCTATTAATCCTCACAGAAATCAGAAAAACTATAATTTTTTATTGGTCAATTATCTATTACAAATTATAAATTAGGTTAACGTTTATGGTTTAGGAACGGCAACATGTCAGAACTTATGTTTCTTCTTTCAAATATTTTAAAGTTAGTTATATTCACTGGCGAAGGAAGAAGGGACGAGTGGGTCATATGACCATACTCAATTTTTTTATCTTTTTCATATATATATATATATACACACACACACACACACCCCGAACAATAGAAAACGAGCAGCAACAACACCAACAATAGGAAACAAGTAGCAATAACACAACAACAAAAAAATGTGTTAAGTGACCATTCAAGTGGCACCTGATATTTCTATAGTCTAACTGATCACTATAATGATATTTCTTCTTCTGCGATCCGAGCTTTACCATTGCAAGTTCCGTATGGAAACTTTTTGTTCCCACTTCTGGACTGTGGTGGCTCATGTTTCTCAACGACATTCTGACCAATGGTTAAATCAGAAAAATGTCTTTCTTGGGGAGTTGTTGGATTGACCCTGTTAGATTTTACTGGCTGCAGTCGTGATGCTTCTCTCGTACTCCTCCTATCTGTTCAGAAACAATTTGAATCATCATTTCTCTAAAGTAAAAGTTAGATAGGCAAAATATTCTGATCTACATTGGTTTACCTTGGTTTGAGGATGCATGATGACTTCTAGTTGATCTTAGGTACTGCAAATCAGAAAAAGAAATGTAATTGCTCTTGTTTGCATGAAACACAAGCCAAAAACAAAACAAAATGTAAGGATGTTCCCACACTGAGCTGGATGATTAATAATTTACAGTATACAACTTGAGTACTATATGTTGCAGCTATATATATGATAATATGATGATGACATATAACGTATTGCAAAGGATCTGTTATTTCTACAGAGAATTTTTCTTTGTGATACTGATTATCACTTACATCAGTCAATAACCAATCAATTAGAGTTAACTTATAATGGATAACAAGGATCATGGTAGGAAAGGTCAAATTATCATGGAGCTTGTATATAATGGATAACACATTTCTAGGAATAGAAAATTCATCAGTTCTCCTGTCATCATGAAATCACGTTCTTCTTATGGTTCCTATCTTTTGCGTTTTAACTAATGAAGCAAATAAAGTAATTTGTACTTCCATAAGATCATAATTTTTACGTGGATCTTTTGGCTTTGAAAATGGATTATAGTTGCCTTGCTACATATCCAGTTTTCACTTAGGTAGACTTTCTTCTATAATGAGCCTAATATACCTTCTTTCACTATTCTTTTCATCTGGATTCTTTCCAGTTTAGGAGAACTTGGGCCGTGCTCCTTGCTTCATGAGCTTAAGCGACATAACAAAAATGGTAATCTATCTAACCATCAACTGATCTAAGTTTTATGGCAGGGTCTCTCTTGCTCATAACAACCTGTCTAAGAATTTGGCACCATAGTAAATGGTTGATGCGAGAAATGATGGCTGGTCATGGAAACTTTATAAATTCTTTTATATAGCTTTCTCCAGTCACCTAATTTTGACTGGAGAAAGCTCAAATATCCTTCATGGAGCCCATGGGTAAATTGTCCTGATGAGTTAAATGGTTTTCTGTTGTACTTAATTCAACTTGAAGTTGATGTTTCTAAACAACTAACGGAATAAGATGTGACTAAATCACCTTATGTGATTATTATATCTAGTTATTTGACTGCTTCAGTTTAGGAGACAATGAGTCATGCCAATTAATGGTCTAAAACTATAAATATCTAGCTAATAGCAGTTAAACATGTCCATTAGGGATGAAGTTCCTTTTTCTAATTGTAGTATCTTACCTCGTTATCTAGATTCTTTTGATTATACAGGAATTTGAAGGGGTGCTCCTTTTTTGAATGAACATAAACTACTTCTTTGTTTGAACTCTTTTCTAGTATATTATAGGGGTGTGTGTGTGTGTGTGTGAAAATGGTACAATCTCTTGCTTTGATACCATTTTTATGTATCAGAACAATCTCTTGTGTGTGAAAATGGTAAAATCATTTGTGTGTGAAAATGGTAAAATCATTTGCTTTGGTACAATCATTTGTGTGTGTGAAAATGGTACAATCTCTGATACCATTTTTTTTTCTCTGATACCATTTTTTCTCTGATACCATTGTGTGTGTGAAAATGGTTCAATCTCTGATACCATTTTTTTTCTCTGATACCATTTTTTTTATGTATCAGTACAATCTCTTGCTTTGACACTCCCATGCCATGCATGTGAAAATCAAGGTTTTAAGTAACGGCCGAAAACGATGCCGAAAATACAGAAACTGTTGAATCTATACTCATAGGAAGGCTCCGAAACTGAGATCGAAACCGAGTTTTTGAACCATGGTTAAACCACATTTTCTCCCCAAAACCCAAGGGGGTTGCAACTTGCAAGGAGTCCCCCAGAATTCTCTTAAACTGCCTCGTTTTGACGACGACCAACAACCTGATGATATGGTCATCATCATCCACCAGCCTGGATTATTGGATCTAGATGATACAAACTGCCACAGATTTCTACCTTTCAAGATACTCGGCCAATAGTCCCAGGATATAAAATCCACTTGGAGTAATAATTTTCGAGTAATTTCATTTTTACCTTCGTTTATTCGTATCGTGTCATGATTAGCAATGCCACTTCCACATATTTTATTGTGTATTATATCATTTACGGATACGACACTACGAACACGGTCATGGTAGAACATGAAAAAGTTAATTTTCTAATTAGTTATTTTGGTAAATTTATATTGCATACTCATGTGCTTTTAATACCTAGGATCATTACAAATGAAGCTGTAAGGAATATTGGTGTATTGTTCAAGCAAGAGATTAAAGGGCCATGGGTATACTTTTCTAAATATCCAAAGGAGGAATTGGATGTGTTGTTTGATCGGTTTAAGGAATCTGGCTATACTTATACATGCTCAAATGAAGAATTGAAGGCTGCATTCACTGACCATATTAAAAGAAATTATGCTGACTGGATGTGGAATTTGAGAAAACCAATATTTGAAAAGTATAAGAGTACTGGAGAGAGATATGCTAATCGTCCAGAAAATGTACCTGATCCTGCAGTATGGAATACAATGGTTGATGAATGGTTAAATCCTCAATGGCAGGTAAATGAACTTGAACTTTTACATTTCAATTTAAGTCATTTCTTATATCATGACATGGACTTTGACATATCACATGTAGAGTTCTTATATTGAATGGTAGATTAATTTTCCATGGCATGACTAGTATTTGTGTGTGAATATTTATGAATTATTTATTGAGTGGTAGATTAATTCAAATGAGGAATTATTTTATTTTGCAGGATCAAAGTAATTCAAACAAAACAAACAGGGGAAAATCAACAATTGTGCACACCACTGGTTCAGTTTCTTTTGCCAAATTCAAAAAAGATGAGGTATAAAAGTAGAATGCTCCCAAATTTTTTTGTATATTGTATATTTTCATGTCTATATATATATTTTTGCATATTTTTTGTTGCTTCGGTTTGTGGGAGGTAAGATTTTTCAAGTATTAGCTTAATATAATAAGAAAAACATAATAATATTTTCTCTTAACAGCTTGATCAAACTGGAATTGAACCTAGTCCAATTGAATGTTTCAAGAAGTTTCATATAAGCAAGGGAAAGGAGGAAGAAGGAGAAATTAGGCGAAGTGAGAAGGCAAAAGAAATCTATGTATGTTAGCCAACTTTTTCATTCTTCACTGTGTTCTTTAAATGCATACCATATTCTGTTAATTTAGTATGTTTGTAATATTCTATCGAGATGTTATATAATATTGTAGTAATTTTTATTGTGCAGGAAGCGATGGAAAACAAAAAAAGTACTGCTATAGAAGAAAATCTTAATGTCAATGACTGGGACATATATAGAGAGGTGATCGTACCTAGTCATGGTCGTGTACTTGGATTGGGGGGTGGTTTGAAAGGTAAAGACTTATACTCATCTGGCCAAAGTTGCAACAAGCGTAGGTGTGTTGAACATGAAGAAAATCACCAGCAATTAAAAGATGAGCTGAAAGATGTGAAAGGTCAATTAAGCACTCTGCAAGAACAAGTTCAAATGTTATTAAACAATATCCAAAATTCTGATCATAGTGCAAGACAATCACCATATGCGGTATGTACACTTCTTTACGATTTTATAAGTTGCAAGTTCAGTTTAAATCTTAACTTCATTTAAATTACATGAGTTCTTATTGATTTTTTTGTTGTAACAGGATAACGTTGGAAGTAATGGTTCGGATGCTAATCTTAGCGATGACGTTGAAGAATAAATCAAGCAAGCTTCAGTTTCATACAATTATTTTGATATTGCTATACGTAGACTTGGAAAAAGATTAGATTTGACATTACAAGTTTATTGTACATAAAATACATTGTTTTCTTTGTGACACTTTTTTTCATATCAATGAATGATTAGAAGACTATCTTTTACTTTAGTTGTCAATGTATTCATGCTTTACTATTAATTTAAATTATGAGAAAAGTTAGTTATTTTATGACAATTATTTCTATCGGAATTAGTAATTGTCATGACATGTACCATTTTTGACAAAATTTTGGACCAACATATATAGACATCGTAAAAACATAATTCCGATGTTATTTTTTATATATTTCCAATTACTATTGCTATCGGAAAAACAAAATTACGACAACCCTTGTACATCGAAAATAATGTTTAATCGTCATTTCCGACAAAAATTTTTACAAGATAAATTATCGCAAAAAAATAATTTTGATTACACATACTTTAATTTTCGACGATTTTCTTTCATCGAAAATAATCTCAAACATTTTCGAGGATCTCCTTTTGTCGGAAATAACCTTACAATCATTTTTCCGAGCAACTAAATTCTTTTTCTTCTATCGCAAATAGTATTTTCGAAAAACAGTAATTGTCGGAAACGTAGTCGGAAAATAAAATGTTCGTCGTGTTTGTAAACATTTGTGACTACCAATTCATTAATTGCGAAGGCGTACACTTATCGGAAATATCCATCCGTCATATATTTATAAAGCTCATTTCCGATAATGGAAAAACAAATACGAGGGGTTAGTTTCTATCGCTAATACTCTCATTCCCGACGGTTGGTCGGAAAACTACCTTTTACGATGCTAGCATTTTCGAGGGCATACGACGGCCATATACCCTCGGAAAAGATTATTCCCGACGGCAAATGGCCTATTCCGAGAAAGTTTGGCCTTCGCAAATGAGGGTTTTTTTTTGTAGTGGTGATCATGGAGGCAAATTCGAAAATTTTGATTTTGAAAAGTTTTGCGAAACAAATGGTTTTGATCATGAGTTTTCTTGTCGTCGAACTCCTAAATAAAATGGTGTTGTAGAGCAGAAGAATATGACTCTTGGCGATATGGCTAGAGTCATGCTGAATAAATTTTTACTTCCGAAATATTTTTGGACAGAAGCTGTCAGTACAGCATGCCATGTTTTAAATAGGGTGCTTATTCGACCTATTTCGAAGAAAACATCCTACGAGCTTTGGTTTGGTAGGACTCCTAATGTCTCATATTTTAGAGTATTTGGTTGTCGTTGTTTTATCCTAAACACCAAAGACAACTTAGGCAAATTTGATGCTAAAGCTAACGATGGTATTTTTCTTGGTTATGCTGCCAAGAGGAAGGGATA
The DNA here is from genome assembly GCA_029216955.1 of Iris pallida. Lineage (NCBI taxonomy): Eukaryota > Viridiplantae > Streptophyta > Magnoliopsida > Asparagales > Iridaceae > Iris > Iris pallida. Next base: position 11,362,997 of record JANAVB010041420.1, read on the forward strand.
TAGAGTGTTCAACAAACGCTCAATGATTGTAGAAGAATCTACTAATGTGACTTTTGATGAGGAAAATAGTGCAGCAGCTATCCCCGACAATGATGTTGAACCATCAACTTCCACGCCGATGAATAACACCCCTGAAACTAATTCCCTCGAGGGCTTACCGAAGAAGTTCGCGTTCAAGCCGTCACACCCAGAAAACTTGGTAATAAGTGAGGTATCACGCAGAGTAAGTACTCGATCATCGTTAAGAGATTCTATTGCTAGCACTGCTTTCATTTCGCAAATTGAGCCTAAAACTATTTTAGAAGCTTTTAATGATGAGATTTGGATTTTAGCTATGTAAGAAGAACTCAACCAATTCGAAAGAAGCCAGGTTTGGGAACTTGTTCCTAAACCAGCTAACCATTCGATCATTGGTACCAAATGGATTTTTCGTAACAAAGTAAATGAAGATGGTTAAGTCACTCGCAACAAAGCTCGTCTAGTAGCTCAAGGATACAACCAAGAGGAAGGTATCGACTACGATGAGACGTATGCTCCTGTTGCAAGACTTGAATCAATTCGGATGCTTTGTGCCTTTGCAAACTTTTAAAATTTTAAACTTTTCCAAATGGATGTCAAAAGTGCTTTTCTGAATGGTTTTATTAAGGAGAAAGTTTTTGTAAAATAACCCCCTGGTTTTGAAAATCACAAATTTTTCGACTATGTTTTCAAACTCAAGAAAGTGCTATATGGCCTCAAACAAGCCCCCAGAACTTGGTATGATCGCCTAAGCAATTTCTTACTAGATAAAGATTTTTTAAAAGAGAAGGTTGACACTACACTTTTTATCAAAAATTTTCAAGACACCATTCTTTTAGTGCAAATCTATGTTGATGATATCATATTTGGGTCCACTAATAAAAATCTATGCCAAGATTTTACTAAGTGTATGCAGAATAAATTTGAGATGAGCATGATGGGGGAGCTCACTTACTTCCTTGGATTGCAAGTCAAACAAACTTCGCAAGAAACTTTCATCAGCCAGTCAAAATGCACAAAGGATATGCTGAAGAAGTTTGATCTTGACAACGTCAAACCAATCAGCACCCCTATGGCTACTACAACCAAGCTGGAACCTGATGAAAGCGGCAAACCTGTTGGCCAACGTAAGTATCGAGGTATGATTGGTAGTCTACTTTACCTAACTACTAGTTGTCCCGATATCATGTTTAGTGTTTGTCTATGTGCTCGCTATCAAGCTGGTCCTAAGGAATCACACATGTCCGTCGTTAAGCGTATCTTTCGATAACTTAAGGGTACTGTTACAGTAGGCTTGTGGTATCCCAAATCCACATCCTTTGACCTTATTGGTTATTCGGATGCTGATTTCGTGGGATGCAAAGTCGACCGTAAAAGTACAAGCGCACGTGTCATTTATTAAGCAAGGCTCTAGTCTCTTGGTTTAGCAAGAAGCAGAATTCTGTCGCACTATCCACAACAGAAGCTGAATATATCGCAGCTGGTCGTTGTTGTGCACAAATTCTGTGGATGAAGCAAACCCTTGCAGACTACAACCTATCTTTTATACACATTCCTACATTCTGTGATAACACTAGCGCTATCAACCTTACTAAAAATCCTATATGTCACTCACACACGAAACATATTGAAATTCGTCACCACTTTTTACGTGATCATCAACAAAATGGCACTATAAATTTAGAATTTATTGACACTGATCATCAGCTGGAAGATTTCTTTACAAAACCACTATCCAAAGAGCGATTCAACTTTCTTTGTCGAGAATTAGGAATTTTGGATGAAACAGTTATTCATTAAATTGGCCTACGTAAATATCGATTATGTCATATTTCTTTATGATGACTTTGCTATGGGTACAAGCTGAAAGAGTCCTTCTGACAATAAAGCGTAAAAGCCTAAGCGACACGGTGCACTAGTCTTCGGACTACCACTAGCTGGGATCCGGCCCCGACAGCTACCCCATGGCAGTTTCACCGTACTGATTTGTGTCATAAATTCTTGTTTATTATATGGTTCAATTTCATTTATAACTTGACACATTTAAATTTTCTAACTTCATTTCGTTTACTCTATTCGATTTCCATTTAAAAATTTTCTACTTGGCCATTTATTTTTGAATTTCTTAAATTTTTATCCCTCCTATTCATTCTATTAAACTTGGCATTGGTTTCAAACTATTTTTAAACTGGTTTCAGTTCTGGTCCCAGAACCCAGCACTCGGACCGAACTCTGCCTCACACAGAGTTCGGGCCGAATTCGCTCTGTATATTCCAGAACTTCCAGCCGCTCTCAGCCCTCCATCTGTTTTCATCCTATGGTCCAGGATTCACTCGACCATCCGAACCCTCCTTCTTAAATTCGGGTTCTCCCTCTCTCTCCTCTCCATTGCCTCCTCTAAAACTTCTCAAACTCCTTCCTCTTCAAACCCTAACCCTAGAATTCTCTATCTAGTGTGGATTTCTTCTCCAAACTCAAGAAGAATAACTCTTGCATCATTCTCTTCCATACTCCACAATTCTCTTGATGTATAATTTTTTTTTCTCCGTCTTAATTTCAAATTTCCTTTATTGTTCAATGGCACCTAGGTTGTTTAATAGAGCAAAGAGGGCTAGAACCGAGCGTGCTTCCTCATCGAACCCTCCTCCTCGTGATAATCAACCTACGTATCCTCTTTTCAATCCACCATGACCCAATGACCCTGACACATTCGATTATCGAATTTTTGTGTCATTGGATGCCTCAAACGAATGATTCAATGATTTTCGATCACGACCCGTGTGTGTAGGTCATCCCATCAACTTTACTATATTTTCTCGTTATGACTCATTATTTCATGATCTTTGTCTTGATGAATTAGTTTCTACAACTTCACTTATTTACTTGAATGCAATTCAAATGTTTTATTGCAATCTCACATTTGATGGCACACAATTATATTCTCGTGTTGTTGGAATTGTCATCTCGTTCGATGATTTTGAACTTGCAGAATATCTCGAGATTCCGGATCCAAACTCTTGGGAGAAGCTTGTCGATGCATGCAAGTTTTAATTCCCCGATGGGTCTTTCCTTGAGAGTTTCATTTGTGTACCCCGAACACACGTCTACACAAGTTACTTGCAAAATTCCTTAACCCTTATTTCTACGAGCTTCATCGTATTGTCTTCTCCACGATCCTGTCCAAAGCGGGATCGACTGATGAAGTTTCGTATTTTAAGATTTCTGCTTTGTATCACCTTCACTTCCATGTCCCGTTCAACCTTCCACGTACTATGATGGACTGGATGATCAATGCAAGGAAGAGGCCACGATCTTTGATCTATGCTCTCTATTTGCCTATGGTTTTTCGTGATTTTCATGTCTCTCTCAATGAGTTCCAATCCCTTCCAGCCCCTGCCTTTCTATCTAAGGCAAGGCGACTTCAGGAAGCTATCGGATCTCCTGCTGCGTCCGTGCTTTCTGGTTCTGATGCTCAGGGTGATGCACCTGCTCTTGGGCAGCCTGCGCCCGTACCTCCTACTACTCTCGAGTCTATCCAGACCATGCTTCGTGATCGTTTTATGTTGGAGGACGACCGTTGGACCCAGCTCGACTATTGTACCACCTTGCAGATGAGTGCCATCAGCAACTCATTACATGACATCCGGTACACTATGTCTCGGCATCCTTCTATGCCACTTCCTATGGAGTAGGATCCATCTCACGATGGGTACCGTATTGACGGGTTATGCGATATCTGAATCCGGATGCAGCCTTCGTGGATCCTCGTCGTTCGGATATTGATCCATCTGTCGCCGCTGGACCATCTCGGGCTTCATGATAGATGTGGTTTTGTACCTGCTGCTGCTGCTGATGATCCTATTTAGTTTTTATGCATTATGGACTTATCTTTATGTAGTTGATTTTATTGTATGAGTACACTCTATGTTCTGTATATGTTTAGACTTTATTTGTAGTTTATCATTACTATGGTGTGCTTGCCATTTACTTTCTTCTACACTTTTCTGTTTGTTTGATTTTGCTATTCATATTTGCTATGCATCTTTGCTAAATGACAAAAAGAGGAGATTTATTTGATATTCATATTTTTATCATATCCTGTGATATCTATGTTTTGGTAGAGATTATGTTTATCAGGATAAGGAACATTGGCTTACAGAGAAGCTATGTTTATGGAGGAGCTATTTTTACGGGGGAGCTACTGCTTCTTTGCATGACTACTACTTGTGTCCAGGTATGAACATTGAATATACAAATATCATTTTGTCAATTATCAATATGGGGGAGATTGTTGACCCAAATCACAGTCAACCAAATATTGATAAAATTGACAATATGATACTTGTCATAATTCAATATGACACATTAAGACAGACCTCAGTGCAAGACGGACGTCGGTTCTCTCCTACAGCGTACTCAATTTTTGAGTCTGTATTTTACATTTTTTGAGTCTAGCTAAATGTAAACTGAGTAGCACTGAGTATTCTGGGCCTATACCTTATCACTAAACAAAACCAAAAGCTCCACCAAACCAAACTAGCCCACAAAAGCCCAGTTGAGCAATTCTGTCCTATGGAGACAGAGTTCGGACCGAACTCTGCCTCCACATAGAGTTCGGGCCGAACTCTGTCCTCTAAATTACATGACCCTAATTTTTAGGGTTTGCTATATGCTAGTTGTCCAACGGCCAAAAATTTGAATTCTTGACACAAAATTCTGGCCAAATTCTGCCTATCCCAACTAGTATAAATAGGCCTTGAATTCTCTCATTTTCATTCATCCAATCATCTTCTCTTTTCTTGTCTATAAGCCTCATATAAGCTTTAACCTTCTCATCTACTAGCCACAAGCTTCCTAAGCCTCAAAGTCCTCAGTGCTATTCAGTTAGGAGTTTGTGCAAGAGTCAAGAAAGTCGCTTAAAAAATTTCAAGCATCACTACAGCGATATTCGTAAGAAGTTGACGTGCTCTTCTGAATAAAAGGCACGGGATGTAACTACTATTTCAAAAATAGTGGATTTAATCCAGAGCTAGAGTTCTCAGGCCTGGACTAGTCCTCCACGAGGGAAACCAGGCTAAAAACGACTGTGTTTGCGTATGCTCTCTTGATCTTTCTATTTCCGCATTTACTCTGATTATTTACTGTTGGTGAAAAGAGTTTAATTGTTATTTGGCTATTATTGTTATAAAATCTATTCACCCCCCTCTAGAGTTGCCTACCTGTTCTTCATTAACGTTGGCCATGATAGTCGCAATTGCCCTAAAAATCCTAAAAGCATTTTGAAGAAAGGTTACTAAGGTCTAATCGGTATAATTTTTTTTGCTCTAGATAGTATATAGTTTTTTTTTATTTTCTTGCATTTCTTCTAACCCTTCTCTTTTTGCAGACTTGGATGATGTTATAGATTTGCAATAAACATACAAGCTTGGGCACAAAGATATTTGAAGTACTTCTATGATGGATGATGTTACAGATTTTTGCAGACTTATGTGAAGGGTCAAAAAGTTTGATAACTATCTTTTATCTTTTTTTGTCTAAAATGGCTCGGGAATGTGAGAAAGTATTACCATTCTTTGCTTGTCCTCGTCACGAGCAAATCACTTTCTCGTCAAGGGTGCATCACTTCCTCATCTCAGCACCGACGCATCCCCACATGAAGCAGTTATTGAGCAAAATGTGGATTGGCAATCAAACCAAACCCGATAATCAATATCTTGGCACTCGATGTCGTCTTAGAGAAGAACGCTACCAATAAGGTGCATGAGCACGAATTGCTCTACCCATAGCTAACTCGACGCATCTCAGTTCTTTGATAGAGTCCTTCGTCAAAATCATAGCTTCTTTGAATGAGGAGATCTACAACCCACTACTGACTGAATTGCCAAGGAGGAGGCTCAGGACTATCAAAAGTCGAGATTGTTCTTGACACGAAGACGAGTGAAACGAGAATGAGCAAATTCTCACTCTGTAAACACAACTATTTATAGGCCAAAGTATGGTCAAGCCCATGCGCCAAGTGGCAGCTTCTCCGAGATTAAATGCGATAAACCTGGCATTAATGGCAATGAATCTGCCATCTCGATTTCAACCAAGTCAAAGTCATTAATTGGACCCCAAAAATGCTCTACAAGGTTGACTAAAAAGTAATGCATCCCACTGTTGATGCGCCCCACAGTCGATGCGCCACACAATAGATGTCATTCTGTGGTGCATGTAGCCCACAACGATGCGCCTACATAAACTCTTCAACCATCAAGCATTTAATGCTAAAGTCAAATATCAGTAGCATGCATCTCAAAGATAATAAAGGCGACGGTTTTTTACTGAAAATGAAGAGTCGTATACGTCACACACATTGGCCTAATCGTTACTCGTTTGTTGATTACAGCTGTGCTCTGCCCCGTGGCTGACCCAAAAAAACTTCGCATGCGCCTTAAAAGCCATACGCCCTTCAAGCCATGCGCCTATACTTGCTATGCGCCCTCAGAAGTCATACACCAAGTCTTCTCATGTGCCAGATCCCCCAGGCGCATCAAATCTATTATTTCGAGATCTTTGAGCAATGTACACGTGCCACGTGTCATTGACTCAGTTATGCTCATGAACGGGTGCCAACCACCCAAGATCTCAGTAACAAACGAATATCAACAACCGATACGTGTTAGCTCATTCGCAGTCTAATAGTGCATTTACACCAAATTTAATTCAAGCTTCCCGGACGCAGTGTCCTTGCGCACAACAAAGTCATACGCGTAGCATTCCTACGTACAAAATTTTCATGCGCGTATGAATGGATCATTCCAGCCCCAATAAATAGAAGGATTATTTTTTGATTTCAAGGGAGACGAAAACATAGACAGATACATTCAGAGAGTCTGAGCATACTTCAAGAGAGCCAAATCGTCAACCAGTCGAAGACTTGTATTTGCCTCTTGATCGTCGTCAGATCGTCAATGGAATAAATAATCAAACCTCCATCGCTATCCATCCCCAAAAAAACAAATTGTACTCGAAATATCCTGTCGAGGATCCAAAGTGTACTTGTTTCGTATGTTCAATATAAAAGTTTCTTAAATACTTTTTAATGGCAAACAAGCTGGCGACTCCACTAGGGACAACTTTCTTCTCCAATGAAAAACTGGTGTCGTAATCCGACGAAAACAAACTTGGCTCCTCCCAGAAGATGATGGTTGTGCGCTTCGACCAGTAAGCATATAAGAAGTTTCTCTCTGAAGGCAGCACGAGTCCTTCAAAGCGGCTACAAAAGTCAAAGAAGACTCGCCGAGTTTGTGTTCCCAAGGGCGATGCGCCTCAAACCAATGCTGAAGAGACTACGCCAACACAGCCAATCCTGGCTGCTGATTCCATCAGAAAGTAAGACGTTGCTTCTAGAGTGGAGCATCTGCCAGGTAAGCAAAATACCGTCTGCAACTCTCAACCCACTTCGTCCCAATCGAAGATGAAGCACCAAAAGAACAAAGGCGCAGCCACACTCCCGCATATGGGTTCTGCTGCACAGGGAAAACTCTCTGTCTTTGACATAATCACTTGCCGTAGGCAAGAAAAAGTTAGATTCTGAGTACTATGTGCCTTCGCGGGCTAGTAAGAAGAAATCTAAGGCAGCACGGGCAATGCGCCCTCAATGTGCTATGCCAGAAGCAAGCCAAAAATGTGTGCTGAAAGTCATGCACGTCACTGATGGTAAGCTGTACAAAGTTGACTCAGATGTTCTTGCATCCGAAGGGGGTCAATTTTTAAAGTTCTCCTCCCACTTGGGCGTATCTCATGCACTGGAACCAAGTCAGGGGACAGATCTTTTGATGTCGAACCCATACGCCCATATGGGCTGTGTGCATGAAGTGGGTTCGACTCACAATATTTGTTGTTCTCCATCAAGGATCTGGACGCATCTTATGCGCTGGAACCGGATCAGGGAGCGCATCACTCATATACACACCCTGACGCTTGGCCTTATCGTACGCCTGAAGTGGGTGTAATTGTGAATCTCTCATGACATGATCTACGTAGCATGATTACTCACAAACATAGAGCGGAAGAGATGACTACTACGCACAACGCACCCTTCGTGAGACGTACTTGTGCTACAGTCACTATCAACTGTTGCTGTTCAAAATGGTGGTCCCACCTCCAAGGCAGTCCATGTTCCAGCGACTACAATATGCTGCATCCATCTGACATCATCTCGAAAAGAGGGTGCCAATTGAAGACGAGGAAAAACTTTTGGTCTCCTCGTACCACATCATTTCTAATTCTCCTGCTCCCAGAAGAATTGTTAAAACCAATAAACATCCAGCCTCGGCTAGTACATCAAAAAGCCGACCTCGAGGGAATAAAGCTATAATCTCTACTGCTGGGGTATTCCAGAATACCTGATTAAAGGTGAAGACCGCATCGACAGTGCAGGCTAGGGGTAGCTAGACCCCGATCATCCATAATTATCTCTCATTCGAAGATAATGACATCTGTCATGGAACTGACACTACTACGGCTAGGGGTAGCCAACTCTAGGACTCGAAGGAAGAAGCCTCGATGATGACTTTACCGAAAGAGAGCGAGTCTGAAAGTGAAAGGTCCATCATTCCGTCTACTTTGGCCCAAGTCATGCCTGTTTACATAATAGGGGATAGAAATGAAGAAAATGGAGAAGCTTTGGCCCCGGATATCCTACATCGCATTGATACCCTAGAGTCGGGTCTTAAAACTCTCTCCACCTCCATGCAGGCCTTGACGCGGGTGGTGCTCGACATCATGACGAGCTTAGCTGCACATACTCAGACTAGGATTTTGACATCCGTAATTTCTGACTCAAGTACCAATGGGGAATGAAATGTGCCACCCCATCGTGTACTCTTAAGAACGGATCATCATACCCTACCTCGGGCGTCCGTTCCCTTGTCCACCGATCAACATGCCCTGCCTCGATCATCTGGTCCGGCCTCGTTCGAGGAACTATTCGATCTTGTAAGGGATCTATGCACTCGCGTAGAGGCTAATGACAAACATGAGGAGCGTCAGAAGCTCGGGATCCGGTTGCCATATACTCTTGAATGGAACAATATGGTTTATCCCCCAAGTATAAACCAAAATTGCTGACACCATTTGACGAAAAGGAGTCTCCCCATTGATATGTGACATACTTTGCCTCCATTATGAGGCACTTGTCGAAGGATGACATCTTGCTCACAAGTCTGTTCATCGGGGCATTGAAGGGGGTAGCCTACAAATGGTTCTGTAGCCTCGCTGATAATTGCATGTCCTCCTTTGATGATAGGAACTTGCTCCTCTCCCGATTCTACAAGGGCTGGATGGACAAGACAATGTCCTCTCTCATGAACCTCACCTAAAAGAAAAAAAAGCCAGTACGAGCCTACATTGAGCGCTTTCGGTAAGTTGTACTGAGATTACCCTCCGATGTCCCAGAGCCCATGCTAATGGACTCTTGTCACAAGAACATGATGTCGGTAGTGTAGGAACAATGACACCTCTAGATGAGGGTGAATATAGTGCAGCGGAGAATATTTAGCAATTAAAAAATTAACTCTAAGCAGGTGAAGAAATATATATATACAATAATTGCAAGTAAGTCAGTAAAATCAGGGCAGAAAAGCAATATGCAAAGACAACAGATTTATACTGGTTTCCCTCTGTGAGGACTAGTCCAGTCTCGAATACTCAACCCGATGTTTGAATCCACTATTTGAAATAGAGATTACACCACGTTTTTTGCTCCGAAGAACACTCCAACTTCACCACCATCGTGTTTTTATCTGAACCCTACGAACAAACTTCAATGCCTTTCTGAAGAAAGTTTTTATACGCCAAGCTTGTACAACTCAAAACTCCTACTTGAAAACCATCGACACTTAGAAGAATTGAGTTGACTTGGAGATTTGAAGTTTAAAGCTTTGGGAATATAATAGGAAGCTTAGAAATGAATAGAGAAAATGAAGATTGAATGTGTGTTGAGAAATAAAAAATTCTTCTCTATTTATAGGTTTTTGTAGGACAGAGTTCGGGCTTAACGTTCAAAAATTCAAACGTTGGAGATCCACAAGAATATGTAAAGCTTCTGACCAGGAGTGATTTGGTCTAACCGACTTCGGGCAGAACTCTGGCCGAGTTCGGTTAGCCTAGTTCCAGGGCAGTTTTGGTTTAAGAAATGGTTTGGTTTAGGAATTGATTTAGAAATAGATTTGGTTTGATTTAGGATAGAATTAAGATGGGTTTGGTTTAGGATAGAATCAAGGATAGACTTCTAATTGCCAGTGATCCCGATTCACAAATATTCTAGACTCAATAAATAGAAAAATACATAATAAATATAAAATCTCAGAGACGACGCAATCTGCATTCTTCATTTCTTTTCATATCGAGATCGAAGTTTAAGACACTTATCGAAATCGGTTTGACTATGGCTAAATGTGCCAACAATCTCCCCCATTTTGATAATGTGACAAAACTTATGATTGATACTTAAAGAATGGTTCAGCTTGAAGTGGAAGTAGACTTGATGAGTACGGAAGGTACGGTAGTAGCTTTTTGTCCGTCAAACAGTTGGTACAATGCAATGTTCAATGCTTCCCCGTAGTGTACGATCAAGTCTTATTATTCTTCCGTAATAAAACATTCTGCTGAAACTATATCTGTAGAGTCTTAAACCAATATTCTTTCAAACCATTGTGAGTATGCATCAGAAATCTTAAGTTGTCGCCAAGATGAATTAAATCAATCTTATTAAATCAATCTTATTATCAATAAAATCTTATCAATTATCAATCTTACTCCCCTATTTTGTTATAATAGAAAAATGGTATAGCAATATTATGAAACCACAAAACATAAAAGATGACATGTATGGAATAATGGAAATACTAGCATAAACTAAAAAGAAGTTTTACATACATCACCAAAAAAACTGAAAAAGTCATAACTGATAATGTTTAAAAGAAGCATTTATCACTAATACATGCATAAAGTCAAAACAAAACAAAAAAGTCACTGAACTATCACGAGGAATAATAAATCCTCAACTATCATCCTCATCATCATCAGCAGCTGCAGCACCAGCAGCACTAGAAGGATCGGTCTCAGCAGATCGACTGGGGTCATATCGAGCGGCAGCAGGATCAAAGTAATGCTGTGCGTCACGGTCATCAATGCGATAGCCAAGCCTGGATGGATCACGAACCATAGGAATGGGGACTCTAGGGTTGTAAGCAAGGCTATACGACAAATCATGAATCATGTTCGAGATGGCCTAGAGCTGAAGGATAGTACGAAAATCTATAGCTCGAAACTGATCCAGCATGAGAATCTGAAGGGACTCAATAGTAACACCGACAGGAGGATGAGTGGCCTAAGAATCAGTGTAAGTGGAAGTGACTACAGGAGGTGGAACCTGTGCAGGCTGAGCTAGGCGACAATGCTCATAAAGATAGGCCGGAGCAGCATCCTCAGCACAGTCCTCAAGACTGACCTCAAAATACTGGAAGATGATAGGAAGATACATCGCGTATAGAAGGCGTCACGAGGAATTCTTGCGACAACGATCCATAGCGGAGATGATAGTCTTGGGTAGACTAAAGGGAACATGGAAGTGAAGATGATAAATTATCGAGAGTTTCATGTAAGAAATCTCATCTGTGGCAGTGTTCTTAGGAAGGATAGTGGAGAACCCCATGCGATGTAGATCATAAAAGTAGTTGTTCATGTGTCTAAGGCGAAGAGTGCCATGGGGTCGAGGATTCGGCTCACAAAGCGAATCACGGAAGGAATCAAAGTTGTTTTCGCAGAAAACTCAATAGATATAATCTTTACAAGTGCTTCCCTATCATTGGGTACGTGGAGAATGATCGCAAGATCATCGGCATCGAACTCAATGTCGACTCCACCAACTTTAGATTTTATCGTGCCCTTTGTGACCGAGAAATTACAATAAAACATATGAATGGCATTTGTATAAAAGAGAAAAGTGGATTGAACTAACTCTAGCAAATGATGATATGTGAATACACTAGAGTTATCAGGAAATACGGTAGGGTTTGGAGGTGCTTGATGAGGAAGATGATGAGAATTAGGTATTAAATAGAAGAGGGGCTTGACTGTCCATCTTCTGTTCGAAATCCCCCTGACCGAGTTCGCTCCGAGTTCGGCCTAAACTCTGACCGAGTTTGGTCACTATGGTTTCAAGACAGAGTTGGAAACAATGTGATAGTTTTTAACATAAATACGAAAATAATTTAGAAATAATTGTGTTGAAGAAAATAATTTAATATTTATTAATTAATTCCTATAAATTGCTATAGCTACTTTGAGTTAACTGTAGGGACTGGATCCCAGCTAGCGGTAGACCGAAGACTAGTACACAGTGTCGCTTCAGGTTATTTATACCTATGTGACAGAAGGCCCCTTTCGGCTTATAACCAAAATAAATTTAGCGAATTCATGTTCATTAAATAATAATAATATATTATATTACCTCAACATCTAGAATTCCTATTCTCTTCGTATAAAGTTAAAACGATCTTCAGCCAAAGGCTTTGTGAAGATGTTAGCTAGTTGATGTTCAGTATCAACAAATTCTAAAATAATATCACCTTGTAAAACATAGTCTCTCAAAAATTGATGTCTAATTTCTATGTGTTTAGTGTGTGAATGACATATGGGATTTTTAGTGAGATTTATAGAGCTAGTGTTATCACAGTAAATGGGAATATGATGAAAGGATAATTGAAAGTCTTCTAGAGTTTGTTTCATCCATAAAATTTGTGCACAATAATGTCCTGCAGCTATATACTCAGCTTCAGTAGTTGATAATGCAACTGAATTTTGTTTCTTAGAAAACCTGGAGACTAAGGACTTTCCTAGAAAATGACATATACCGCTGGTACTTTTACGATCGACTTTGCATCCAGCAAAATCTGAGTTCGAGTAACCTACCAGGTCAAACGAATCAGATTTGGGATACCAAAGATCGGTTGTCAAAATTCCTTTAAGGTATTGTAAGATACGCTTAACAGCACTTACATGTGATTCTTTAGGACAAGCCTGATATCTAGCACATAAACATACATCAAACATAATGTCTGGACGACTAGTAGTTAAGTATAGTAAACTACCAATTATACCTCTGTACTTACATATGTCAGCAGGTCTACCGCTTTCATCTATATCAAGCTTTGTAGACGTTGCCATCGGAGTGCCAATAGGTTTGACGTTTTCCATATCGAATTTCTTTAGCAAGTCTTTTATATATTTGGCTTGATTAATGAATATCCCTTGTGGACTCTGCTTAATTTACAGTCCAAGGAAGAATGTTAATTCTTCCATCATGCTCATTTCGAATTCACTCTGCATATACTTAGCAAACTTGTTACATAGCATCTCATTAGTAGCTCCAAAGATTATGTCATCTACATATATCTGGACTAATAAAATGTTTTTATCCAAAGATTTTATAAACAAAGTTGAATCAACCTTCCCTTTTAAAAAACCGTGTTCAAGTGGGAAAGAACTAAGGCACTCATACCATGTATGAGGTGCTTGTTTGAGACCGTAGAGAGCTTTTCGAAGCTTCAAAGCCTAGAGGTTGTTTTACAAGTTCTTCTTTTATAAAACCATTTAAAAATGCACTTTTAACATCCATCTAAAAAAACTTTGAAACCATAAAAACTTACAAAAGCACAAAGCATGCGAATTGACTCTAATCTAGCAACTGGAGCATATGTCTCATCATAGTCAATGCCTTCTTCTTGATTATAACCTTGAGCTACTAGATGTGCTTTGTTGCATATGACTGAGCCATTCTCATCTAACTTATTTCGGAACACCCATTTAGTACCAATGATCGGATGATCAATAGGTCTGGGAACAAGTTCCCAAACTTGATATCGTTCAAAGTGGTTAAGTTCCTCTTGCATAACAGAAATCCAAAACTCATCAGAAAACGCTTCTAAAACATTTTTAGGTTCAATTTTGGAAATAAATGCAACATTTGCTATTACCAATTGTCTTGAGCTGGAACGAGTGCTTACGCCTTTTGACACATCACCGATTACCAGTTTTTTGGGATGGTCTGGTATAAATCGCATACGTTTCGGCAAACTTTCTAGATAAGACGTAGAGGTATCTTCTGTTGTGGGAGTTTCTTCTTCATTGTCACTGTCGTATTGTCTTTTGACATTTAGCTCATCGAACTTGACGTTGATTGATTCTTCAACAATAAGTAATTTCTTGTTGAATACTCTGTATCCTTTGCTTTTCGTCGTATATCCCAAGAAAATTTCTTCATCAGCTTTTTTATCGAATTTTCCCAAGTTGTCTTTTGTATTTAGAATGTAACATCTTCATCCAAAGACCTTGAAATAGCTGGTATTAGGAGTCCTATTAAACCATAATTCATAAGTAGTCTTTTTAGAGATAGGTCTAATAAGAACTCTATTCAATATATGGCATGCTGTATAGACAGATTCTGCCCAAAAGTACTTAGAAAGATTGTACTGATTAAGCATAACTCTGGCCATATCACCGAGAGTTCTGTTCTTCCTTTCTACAACTCCATTCTGCTGAGGAGTTCTGGAGCAAGAGAATTCATGAGATAATCCATTTGAATTATAGTAAGACTTGAATTCATGGTTATCGAATTCTCCTCCATGATCACTTCGAACACGAATAATCATGAATCCTTTCTCGTTTTGTACCTTCTTACAGAAAGATACAAACTCAAAAAAGACCTCATTCTTATTTACAAGAAAATAAACCCAAGTATATCGTGAATAGTTATCAACTATCACGTAAGCATAAAGCTTTCCGCCAAGACTGACGACTCTACTTGGTCTAAACAAGTCCATATTAATTAATTACAGAGGTCTAGAGGTACTTACAGCATTTATTGATTTGAAAGATGATCTAGATGTCTTATCCTTCTCACAATCAGCACAGACTATATCTTTCTTGAAAGTTATTTCAGGTAAGCCTCTTACCAGTTTCTTGGTGGACAATCTTGCAATCGTGTCCATGTTTGTATGACCAAGACGCATATGCCAAATCCAACTGTCGTTTTGTGTTGTAAACAGACGCTTTCCTGTATTGTTAGTCTTTTCTGACAAATATAAAACATATATGTTGTCCTCTCTTATTCCCTCAAATAAAATTATTCCAGAGTTTTTATCATAGACAAAATATTTATTTTTAACAAAATTTATTTCATAACCGTGATCAGCTAATTGACTGATACTCAACAAGTTATGTTTCAATTCTGTTACTAAGCAAACATTTTTAATAATAGGAGAGGGAGAGATACCTATGTCACTAATGCCAATGATATTACCTTTAAGATTGTTTCCAAAGGAGACATAGCCTTCTTTCTTCATCGATAGAGTTGCAAACAATTTGTCGTCACCTGTCATATGCCTGGAGCAACCACTATCGAGTATCCACTTTCTTTTAGAGGGAGGAGGAGGGTCCACCTACAACACAAGTTGAAGATATAACCTTTGGTACCCACTTTTTTGAGGGTCCCGATGTGTTAGCTTTTGGAACCAATTTATACACATTCATATCTACTAGCTTTCTAATCTTACACTGTGTTGACATATGTCCTTTTAATCTACAATAATGACATGTAGCAGAAGTGTTGGTGCTAGGTTTTGTTTGAAAAACATGCTTTTGAGTTTTTGAAAAGGTGTGTGCACTCGTGTTGTATGAAAACATGTATATATAAGCATGATTTCTAACATAACCAGGCGTGTTGTTAGTGTGGTGTTTGTGTTTAGCCTTCTAACTAGTATTTATCTGAGCAATTGGTCTAGCGACTTGTTTGTCCAATTTTATCTCTAACTTTTTAGAGTTGTCATTGGCTTCATTTAATTTGGCCGTGAGTGCATATACTCTTTGAATAGCAATGTTATACTTCTTCTTCTCTAGTTCATAGAGATCGTTAAGTTTTGTATTTTCTTGATTTACTTTTTTAAGCTTTTCAAGAGAATCATGCAGACTCAACGTTAAAGAAGTAATCTCATTGGTGTTAATAGAGGAATCTTTAATATCTTCTAAGATCCTAGATTGCTTTGAAAATTCAGACTGTACAAATTTTAGCTCTTTCTTAGCATTTTTGTACATGTCTATCATTTTCTTCTGATCAGCCAATAGATCAGAGAAAGCCTCACATAATTCATCAAAATAAAATTCTTCATAGAGAGGGTTATTTATTACCTTAGCATCTATAGCCATGAAGCATAGGTTTGCTGAGCTCCGAGAGTTGTCTTCTTCTTCAGAGTCACTAGCCTTGCTTTCACACCAGATACTAGTATTTGCATAGTTTTTAGTTGTTGACCTTCTCTTGCTTGTCTGATCATGTCTGCTTGTTTGATCGTGTCTGCTTCCTTTTCTTATAACATGGTAATCCTTCTTTATGTGACCTGTTCTTTTGCAGCTGAAATAGATCGGTTCTTCATCATCTTTGAAGTCCTTCTTCTTCTTCTTGTTTGACTTCTCGCGTTTGAGGAATCTTCTGAAGTTCCTTGTTATCAGGGCCATTTGCTCGTTGTCCAAGTCGTCTGATTCACTCTCGTCGTCAGAGATTGTTTTGTGATTTGCCTTGAATGCTATTGTCTTCTTTTTCGGAGGTTGATCTTCAAAATCCTGAAGGTCCAACTCATGTGTCATGAGCTTTCCAGTCAGGGTTTCAAGACTCATTGTCGAGAGATTATTTCCTTCTCTAATGGTCGTTGCTTTTGGATTCCAGCTTTTTGGTAGTCCACAAAGAATCTTCCGAATCGTTTCATGATCACTGTAATCTTTGCCAAGGAAGCTAGAGGATTAACAATATCTAAAAATCTAGTAAATATAGCAGTAATAGTCTCATTAGGCTTCATTTTGAATGCCTCATATTCTTGTGTAAGTCATGAGATTTTGGATTCCTATACTTGTGAAGTACCTTCATGAGTAACCTCAAGAAGTTTTCAAACCTCGTTGGATGTGGCACATGTAGGGACTCTATTGAACTCAGTTTTATCAATAGCACAGGATAAAGCATTGATGGCTTTTACATCAAGACTAGCTTATTTCTTCTCATTGTTGGTGTATCTATCAAATGGTTTGTCAACTAGAACACCATCTATTGTAATAGGTAGAGGTTTCCTATAACCATTGATGACAATCGACCATAAATCGAAATCAAGTGACTTGAGGAAAAAGCTCATCCGTGTCTTCCAGTACGTATAATTTGTGCCATCGAATAAAGGTGGTCTATTGGTTGACTGACCTTCACCGTTGCTTGGAAATAGGGATGCCATATCTCAAGGAGTGTTAATTCCGTCGAGAGAAATCTGCTCTGATACCAATTATGGGAACAATGACACCTCTAGAGGGGGGTGAATAGAGTGCAGCGGAGAATATTTAGCAATTAAAAAATTAACTCTAAGCAGGTGAAGCAATATATATATATATATATATATATATATATATATATATATATATATGAACGAAATTGTAAAGCAGAATACTCTAGAGGGGGGGTGAATAGAGTAGGCAGCGAAATATTGCTAATTAAAAACTTTGTTAGCTGTTAGATCACAGAAATAATAATAATCACAAAGTAATAACTGTAAAGATAAGAGTCCAGAAGTGAAACGCAAACACAGAGATTTATACTAGTTTTCCCCTTGTGAGGACTTGTCCAGTCGAAAGAACTCTAGCTTCCAGTTGAATCCACTATTGGAAAATCCCGTAAGTTTTTATACAAAGTCCTTGTAACTTCTACAGACGCGAGCTTTGATACGAAGAACTCGACCAACTTTAGTTTTAAAGAGTCTTTCTTCAATCAAGCCTCTGATTATAATTTCTCTGAAATCTTCTAGACCGCACCGTACCGGCAAATTGACTAGGGAATTGTAACTGGCTTGGGATTTGAAAATGGAAGCTTTTTTAAAAACTATTTGGAAGAAATGTAAGCTTTAGAAGAGAAGATATGAAAGTCAATGAGTGATTTGAAATGATCAGAATTCCTCTCTATTTATAGTTTTTCCAAAGATAGAACTTTGACAGAATACGGACAGAATTCAGACATAATTCTATGTAACAAACTGCAACTGAAGGGAGACCAAGTTCAAAAACCTACGTTCATATAACGTTCACCTTGGCCGAACTCTGGCCGAGTTCTGTCAGGGTTGGTCAGGTTTATTTTATGAAAAATATTTTAGGCTTTTTGAAATCATTCAGAAGCTTTTGTAAATAGCAGATGTTTTTCAAAACATAGGTCAATTTTGAAAATGATAGGTCAATTTTGAAAAATGATTTTGGATAGCCTATTTACCAGTACGACTTGGTGTACAATGTATTCCTAGACTCAATAAAAAGAAAAATTATATTGCATAAGCAAATATAGTCTCGAGTGACAAACATAGCTTCGGTTTTGAGCAGTGTACAAGACGTCTTGAATAAACATCTGAATTGTTTCGTATATCGAGACATAGTTTGATCAATTATTAAAATCAGGTTTGACCATGACCAATGGGCCAACAATCTCTCCCATTTTGATAATTGACAAACTTTGACTGATATAACATCTTTGGTCTTTATCAAATCAAAATTGTACCGATATAATGTACCAAATTATTCCTGTAAATTGTTCATAACCTATATCCTGTATTCATAAAGATGTTCATAACTTGTATCCTGTATTCATGAAGATGTTAGATCTTATTTCTCCCCCGTTGTCACTTAGCAAAATAATTGCAAAAGAGAAAGCTCCCCCGCAATATATGCATAAGTAACAATCAGTAAAGAAACACAAAAGTATGGATATATAAAAACATTTATCACAGGCATGGTATAAATGTCACAGACAGGAAAGAAATGTGATAAGCAGAGATTATTTCACAGGCAGTGTAAATGGAAGCATAAATAAAAGATAATGCTTTAAGAAAAGCTGAACTGAATAAAATGCTAAACTAAAGCATATAACATATCCATCAAACAAAAAGTCATAAATCATAACCACATAACTAATAAGAGTACTGATACTAGCTTGGAATGTCGGAGCATTTCCAAGTAAACAAAAGACAAAATTATTAGTCTCAAAAGTATGACAAATAAAAAATCATCCTCATCGTCATCGTCATCATCTGCAGTGCCAGCATGTCCGGATGGACCAGCTCCAGAAGTACCAGCTCCAGAGGTGTGTAGAGTAGCACCAGAAGTACGATACCAATCGTAAGCGTTCCCTGGATGGAACAGAGAGTGGACCGCCTCATCGTCAATACGGTAACCAGATATAGAAGGGTCTCTAGGAAGTGAGCTAGCAGAGTGACCCGTCTGAGCAAATCTGAGATTGGCAAAAGAGTTGGCAATAGCCTAGAACCGAGTCACATCACGGAACTCATATTCCCTGGAAGTATCAACAAAGAAAGTCTGCAGATCCGACATGTGCTGATGAATACCCTTAAAAGTTATATGGTAAGACTGAGAAGGAACAGGTATAGTAGGAGCAGGTACAGGAGGTGGAGGAGCAGTAGCAATGCTACAACGAGAAAGCTTAAGAAACTTGGGCTCAGGGTCCAGAGCACAAGTGGATAAGTCTATGTCAAAACGCTGAAAGATGCGTGGGATAAACATCGTATAAGAGAGATTGCGGTCTCTTCCGCGACATCTACCCATCATCTGGATGATAGTCTTAAGGAAGAAAAAGGAATCCCCTTAAGAATGTGATAAAGTGCAGAAAGTTCTAGTACAGTGACGTCATCTTTTGAAGTAGATTTGGGAAGAAGAGTGGAATAGATGATGCGATGTAACTCGTAGTTAAACAAGTTCAAGTTATTGGCCTTGAACTTTCCACGACGAGCACGTGCGGGCGCACAAAGCTCATTCTTGAAACTAACAAGAGTCATGCCCTCGGGAAAATCAAAGTTGGTGATGTCATCGAGCAGGGCATTCATTTGGAATACCAAAGATTTTCGTTAGCAATACATCATCGAACTCGATATCTATCCCGCCAACACGAGTTCTTACGGTAAAAGTATCTAACACGAAGTTATAATAGAACAATCTAAGGGCATTAGTAGCTATAGGAAATTGTAGGGTAGCAAGATGGTGTAACCCTAATGCCTCAAACAAGGGACGGTGATCAGGAAATACAGTCCATTTAATCGGAGCGCCGGTGCATATAGTACGCATAGCAAAGTCGGTATACCAAAGCAATGCTTGGTCATGAGTTTTGAAATAAAACTCATCCGATATCCCGTCATCCGATTGGATCGAAGAAAAGAGGGAATCCGTGTTCGGATCAAAAGACGATGCCTCTTCACTGGCACGGGTCTTCTTCCTCTTTAAAGGATTGAATCCCTTAGGCATTCTTTTCCAAAACTAAGAAACCCTAAAAATTTAAAGTGGAGGAGAGAAGGAGTTATACCTTCCGAGAATCAAGTATGTTATAGAGGACGCGATTCTCCGCACGAATCCAAATTTTGGATCGCAATCTCCACGTAGATTGGAAGAAAAGGAGTAGAGAATAGCTAGGGTTTGGGGTGTTCTTCGGCTGCTGCTGCTGTGATGATGAATTGGTTTGAAAGTGATGAAGAGGAGAAGGCCTCGGGTTCTGGTTTAAAATGCATACAACACCAACAGAACTCTGGCCGAATTCGGACCGAACTCGGGCCGAATTCGCCTAGGGTTCTCCTGTTTTTTTTTATAAAATTTATGGGCCATATCCTTTTCATCAACTCATTTTAAGTATTAATTCAAAGTTTAGTAATTTTAAATTTCAAATAATATAATTAATATTATTTCATAAATTAATTTTCTTTACTCAGCATCTGTTTCAGATTAGCTGTAGGAGTACTGTCCCAGCTAACGGGAGTTCACCGGGGAACAATTAAGTACCGCTTTGCTTCGACCGTAGTCGTGGTGACAGACAGACTCTTTTTAGGCTTGTCTCAAAAACAGTTATTGAGTATTGAATAAATTTATTAATAAAATTAAATTAATTAATATTATTGACATCTAAAATTCCTAATTCTCGACGTAAATAATTGAAACGATCTTCCGCTAGAGGTTTTATGAATATGTCAGCCAATTGATTCTGTGTGTCTATGTATACAAGGTCTATATATCCATTTTGTTGATGATCTCTAAGAAATTGATGTCGAATCTCGATATGCTTAGTACGAGAGTGACATACTGGATTCTTAGTCAAATTAATAGAACTAGTGTTATCACAGAAAATGGGTATGTGTGTGTAATGCAATCCAAAGTCTTCTAAAGTTTTTTTCATGCACAAAATTTGTGCACAACAACGTCCTGCGGCGATATACTCAGCCTCAGTTGTTGATAATGCAACAGAATTTTGCTTTTTGCTAAACCAAGAGACTAGGGCTTTTCCTAGAAAATGACATATGCCGTTGGTACTTTTTCTATCTACTTTGCGTCCGGCAAAATCAGCATCAGAATAACCAGTTAGGTTAAATGACGTGGTTTTAGGATACCATAAGCCGACAGAAGAAGTGCCTCTAAGGTATCGGAAGATACGTTTAACTGCGCACAGATGTGATTCCTTAGGATTGGCTTGAAAATGTGCACACAAGCAAACACTAAACATAATGTCTGTTCGATTAGCAGTTAAGTACAGTTAGCTACCGATCATACCTCGATACTTACGTATTTCGACGGGTTTGCCTTATTCATCAATATCAAGCTCGGTTGAAGTCGTCGTTGGAGTGCTAAGTGGTTTGACTGCTTCCAGGTCGAACTTCTTTAATAGATCGTTTGTGTACTTTGCTTGATTTATGAACGTCCCATTACTAGTTTATTTGATTTGCAGTCCGAAAAAGAACTTCAGCTCTCCTATCATGCTCATCTCAAACTCATTCTGCATGCACTTTGAAAGTTCTTGACAAAGAGATTCATTAGTGGATCCAAAAATAATATTATCTACATAGATTTGAATCAAAAGAAGATTATTATTCAAAGATTTTATAAACAATGTAGTGTCAACCTTTTCCTTTAAAAAACTATTGTCAAGTAGAAAAGAGCTTAGACGATCGTACCAAGCACGAGGGGCTTGTTTCAAACCGTATAAGGCTTTCTTCAACTTGAAAACATAATCATGATTTTTGAAATCGGTAAAACCTGGAGGTTGAGCTACATAAACTTCTTCTTTTAAAAAACCATTCAAAAATGTGCTTTTAACATCCATTTGAAATAACTTAAAATTATGAAAACATGCAAATGCACATAACATGCGAATGGATTCTAATCTCGCAACTGGGGCATAAGTTTCATCGTAGTCGTTACCTTCTTCTTGATTGTATCCTTGAGCTACGAGTCGAGCCTTATTACGAGTCACTAAACCATTCTCATTCAGTTTGTTTCGAAATACCCAATGGGTGCCAATGACCGGATAATCAATGGGCTTGGGAACAAGTTCCCAAACTTGATTTCGTTCGAATTGGTTTAATTCCTCTTGCATAGCATCTAACAAAAAATAATCGCTACATGCTTCTTCAATACTTTTGGGTTCAAGCTGTGAAACAAAAGTAACACAAGAAGCTATATCTTTATTAGAGGAACGAGTACTTACACCCTTGGTAATCTCACTAATTACCAAGTCCTTTGGATGATCTGCAAAGAATCTCATCTCTTTTGGCGTATCCTCAGGATTGCGGGTTCCAGCTTCTTTGCTTGAAGGTTCTGCATCTTTGTGTGAAGGTTTTGCAGTAGCTATACTTGGTGTAATCGCGTCTTCATTATCGTCATCGACTGAATATTGATTTAGTTCATCAAACTTGACATTAATTGATTCTTCGATGATCATGGTTCTCTTGTTGAAGACTCTGTACCCTTTGCCCTTTGCCGCATAACCTAAAAATATACCTTCATCGGCCTTTTCATCAAATTTATTCAGATTATCTTTAGTATTAAGAATAAAGCATTTACAACCAAAATCTTAAAATATGAAATAGTGGGTGTTCTATCAAACCATAAATCATAGGGAGTCTTCTTCGATATAGGTCAAATTAGAACCCTATTAAGAATATAGCCCGCTGTATTGATAGCTTCAGCGTAGACTAAACTGGTTCAATATTACTCTAGCCATTTCAGATAGAGTCTTGTTCTTACGTTCCACAACTCCATTTTGTTGTAGAGTCCTAGGGCAAGAAAACTCATAAAAATAACCGTGTGTGTCACAGAATTGCTTGAACTCTGCATTCTCAAATTCATCGCCAAGATCACTACGAATACGAGTAATCATGAAACCTTTTTTATTCTGTACTTTCTTGCAAAAGGTGACAAATTTTGACAAAGCATCGTTCTTGCGTGCAAGAAATTATACCCATGCGTATCGAGAGAAATCATCTACAATGACAAATGTATATAACTTACCACCTAGACTAGCAATTCTACTGGGTCCAAATAAGTCCATGTGCAAGAATTGTAGAGGTCTAGTGGTACTTACAGCGTTCTTGGATTTAAAGACGGATCGGGTAGTTTTGTTCTTTTCACATTCGCTACATACCGTATCCTTCTTGAAAGATATGTCCGGTAAGTCGCGTACCAACTTCTTTGTGGATAGTTTTAAAATTGTCCATATTTGCATGACCGAGTCTCATATGCCATAATTGTGTCTCAATGCTTTTGGCCATCAAGAATCTACCTGCTTTGTTAGCATCTTCTAACAGATAGAAAACATATATATTGTCCTCCCTGATACCTTCAAAGATAGTACTGCCAGTTGAGATATCAACTATAGTACATTTGTCTTTGACGAAGTTAATGCCATAACCGTGATCAGCTAAATGGCTTATGCTGAGCAGATTATGTTTTAACTCGGTAACTTGACAAGCATCTTTAATCACAGGATAGGGAGCCTTACCAATGTCATCGATACTGATTATGTACCCTCTTAAATTATTACCGAAGGAGATGTATCCTTCTTTATTCTTCTTCGACAGTGTTACGAATAATGAAGCATCACCGGTCATGTGCTGTGAGAAACCACTGTCGAGGATCCATTTGCTTTTAGCATGTGAAGGGCGTTCCACCTTATCGCAAGCCATCAAGCATACATTTGTAGCGTCATCTGATTATTCGTCTTCTGAATCGTTGGCTTCACTTTTATGCCATATGCTTGTATTGGCGTACTTCCTTGATGTAGATCTCTTCAGGTAGCCTTTGTCATATTTGCTGCTTTTTCTTGTTGATGATGATGTTGTTGGACAATCTTTCTTCATATGTCCTTTCTTCTTACAACCATAGCAAATAGTATCTTCCTCGTTGTTGTTGCTGCTGCTATTTTTTGTTCTTCTGTTGAATCTCATAAACTTCTTGAATTTTCTTACCAGAAGAGCTTGATCTTCAGAGTCAGAGTTGCTATCGTCAGAATCATCTTCGACAGTTCTTTTATGTTGAGCCTTCAAAGCGATCGACTTCTCTAACTTCTCCTTTGGTGTAGCATCTTCAAAGTCTTGAAGTTCCAACTCGTGAGTGAGTAGCTTACCCATGAGTGTTTTCAGTGACATTGTTGAGAGGTCATTTCCTTCAATGATTGCTGTAGCATTTGGAATCCAGTTCTTTATGAGAGCTCATAGAAGT
>JANAVB010041420.1:11392620-11453612 GCA_029216955.1 Iris pallida
CACAATTTAGAAAACTAACTATCCTGGAATTGATAGAGCTTCATTCTGTCAATTCTGATTGGGCATAAAGTTGGGTTTTACTACTAGAATTAAATATAGAAGTCCAGAAGATCTACCGGAAGTCTGACAAAGGAGAACCGAAGGGTGGCTTCGGCCTTGATGTCGCACAAAGCGATGGAACTCGGCAAATACGGACGGGTTGCATGCGAGCGGGATCGACGCACGCAGGGGCGGTACATGGACACGCAGGAAGCGCGAGGACGACATGCGGGGATGGCGCGGTAGCGCTAGCGGCGCCGGGGGACACCGTATGGGGGCACTAGATGCCGGGGGACGCGCACGGGAGGCCGGTCGGCGGTCGGGCGGTGCGTCGAAAATGCCCTAAGAGAGATGTTGAAATGTTTGGGGCATCGCGGAGAGTGCCGGGTGCGATCGGATTTGGGAGAGGAGAAGTGTGGAGGAAGTTGTGGTGGAGTTTGTGAAGGTAGAGAGGAGAGAGTCTCTGTGAAGTTTCTGAGAGTTTGTACGAGGGAGAGAAGATGATAGATCCGGGAGTGGGGGGTTCGTACGGGGTAGTCGGGTGACTGGGTAGTGAGGTTGAACGGGTAGAAGTTTTGTTAAATGGATTTGGGTTAAAGGGTCCGGATAAGAACATCATCCAATAATTAATATTAAAAAATCAAAATCTATTTTTTGACTAATAAAATAATGATGATAATAATAATAATAGTGAAAAACTAAAATAGAAAATAAAAGCCAAATGATTTTTTTTTTGCAAATCCTAATTTAATTAACCTATTTAGATTCAGGGTTTTACAACCTTCCTTCCTTAGAAAATTTTGTTCTCGAAATTCTATGGGTAGAGATAGGGGTATAATCAAGTCTCAACAAGCAAAGACATTACTCTTTTAACTGCCTCAAACGAAACTACATTAGCTGTCCCATGGCTAATCTATAATGAAAAAAATATCTTGGTCAATTCATGCACTCTCTTTAAAATAACATTCTTCCCTCATTTGAAACACAGTCACTATCCACGATTGTGGATTTCTGCTTCTATTTCTGAATTATCAATTACCGAAGAAATTGTGCAAATTTACTCATTTTATCATTGCTTACCAATCATACATAATATTTTTATAATATTTTTTTTCTCCAATCACTCTAGAATGTTATATTTATCGATCAACATTTCTTCTAATATACGTGTTCCATCTGAACATCAATTGTGCTCTAAGTCTTCAAAGATGCTAATCCCATAAAGGAATGACATAGTCTGACTATTGTTCGCCATCGAAAATGTGACAAGGTCTTTTTGATTGATAAACCTTGGTATTTCAATTAAAAATAGAACAATATACAATATAGGACTTAGACGTAGTCCTAGGAGTACACTTTTGTTTTTATCTGAGAACTGTATCAGTAGAGCGAGTAGTAATGCGTTGACTCCGTTAACGATCTGACAACGATCTTGGATTCTCTGAAGGTCTGGGTTGCTCTGGATGCCGAAGCATTTGGAGGAGAAGTAGACGTTAAATGTCTCTCTTTTCGTTTCTGTCTATAGATATGATGATCTTCGTGTCTGTAGGTGAAGGAATAATCCCTCTATTTATAGGCAGCAGACTGCTCTACTCATGCGCGCATATGTAGGATGCCCTATACGTAGAAACGCCATATGGTTGATGATGTGGGGCGTATGGATGATACGCCCTGAGTCGGAGCTGAATCTGTTAAACTTCTCTGTTGGGCTGCGGTGGAGCTGACACGTGGCAGTCGCGAAGATTCGTCTGTTGCTGAGATCTTGGGTGGTTAGTACCCATTCTTGAGCAGAACTGAGTCAAAAGACACGTGGCGCATGTCTGTGGCTCAAAGATCTCAAATTTTGTGGGGGAATGATCTGCCAGGATGCGCCTAGGATCTGGCGCATGGGGCAACTCGATCTATGACTTTTTAGTGGTCACAGACAAGTCTGGAAGCATAGCTTCTGAGGCGCATGCAGAGCTTTGGACGTATGGCTGTGGGAGCGTATGCAGAGACTTGGTTTCTGTCTTTTGGGATCTGGAGTAAGTTAGGGGCACATGGCTTTTGAGGCGCATGCAGATTGCTGGGCGCATGGCTGTGGAGACGCATGTAGTTAATCGGTCGGCCATATGGCAAGGACAGTTGTAGCGACAAAATGTAATGCTGTCGACTTTGTCATATAGCATTAAATACTTGATGGGTGACGAGTTGAAGTGGGTGCATCAGTTTGTGTCCCACTAGGCTAGTCCTATTGGACGCATCGGTATGGAGCACATGGCTGGCGACGTATCTGCCGCATGGCGCATCCTTATTAGCCCGTCCGTTGAGTTCTTCGAGGCTTTAATGGCTGTTTTGACTTGGTGTAATTCGAAGGGGCAGATTTATCACCATAAATAGAAGTTTATTGTACTGACTTCGAGAAAGTTGCCACTTGGCGCATGGGTTTGATTTGCCCTGGCCTATAAGTAGCAGCATGAAGAGAAGTTTTGTTTTTCGTTTCATTTTTTTTTCTTCATGGAGACGAACTCGATTGGTCTCCTACCTTGGCGAGTTGACGATGAACTCCTTCCGAAGACGAAGATGTGTCGAGTTTGGTTTTTTCACCATCGGCCCTGTGAAAGTGCCTGTTGCATCCAAATATTAGGATCGTCGTGTCCCGACACAGGCTGAAGATGCCTGTTGCATCCAAAGATCGAGGCGGTCGTGTCCCAATTTTTGTTATGCTGGAAGAGCCGCAGGTCGGGATTATCGTACCCCGACTTTTGTTAGGCTAGAAGAGCCACTCCTCCTGCTAGAGTGCCTGCATGCTAACAAGGGAGTGATTCGCTCTGACTATGCATGGGGATGTGCATGCACTGAGATACTGGAATGATGCACCTAGCTGTATGTCGAAGTGGTACGCCTGGCTGTAGCACTGTGCCTGACTATAGCTTCTAGGATTTTCTTTCTCTTTTGTAAAAGAATTCTCCTTTGTAAAAGACATGTAATAGACTTTCATATGAAATAAAAGCTCTATTTATATGTGTCTACTTCTTTGTTATTTTTTGCTGTGCCAAGTATTCTGTTCCTGGCGCATTGTGCATGTGAATTAGGGCGCATAGGTTTTGGCTTAAGATGTGCCTGAAATTCCATGCTTCTACAAGACCCCCTTCAAAGTTTTCAAAACTTTCTGCCAAGTTTTGGAATACTTTGAACAAGAAGCATGGGTAGTCTGTGTTCTGGGCGCATGTCCTTGTTTGGGTGCATGGCTCTTCTGGGCGCATTATCGCTTCGCGCATTGCTGTGGGGGCACATGTTCTTCTCAAAAAGATAACGCCTCGAATTTTGGATGATTAATAAAAAACTTTTGGAAGATATGCAGCCGTCAGTTTCACAAGACCCGAAGAGTTTTTCGTTGATGTCAGCTTTTATCAGTTCACGCGCGTGGCTCATGCCTATAAATAGGCGTCTGTGAGAGGGAGAGAGAGTCTTCTACTTTTGTTTTCTCCTTCTCCTTCTTCCTCTAGAGTCTTCAAAAACCCTAGCTTCTTTAGAGAGATTGCTCCTAAGACTCCTCGTGGCGGTGCTGGCCGAAGAAAGGGCAAGGACAAGGAGCCCGTGGAGGTCGACATGGAGGACATCCCCGTTGTCGTAGCGACTCACACCGACGTACGGCCGGTGGTGATCGGTGAGTGATCCTCCACTTCGTTGCAACACTGTTGGGGCACATAGATATGACTGAAATGAGTCGTATCCCCATTGACATGCCTAGGCTTTCCATTGCTGACGCGTATGGACTTTGTCCTGATGATGCGCTGAAGCTCCTTCTGATGACGCACATGGACCTAGGTCCTGATGATGCGCCGAAGCTCCATTTGTTGACGTGTTTGGTCTTAGGTCATGATGATGTGCCGAAGCTCCCTTTGCTGACGCGCATGGACTTAGGTCCTGATGATGCGCCGAAGCTCCCTTTGCTGACGCGCATGGACCTAGGTCCTGATGATGCGCCAAAGCTCCCTTTGCGGACGCGCATGGACTTAGGTCCTGATGTTACGTCTCAGAACCAGAATACTGGAGATCGGGGGCGTACATAGCCAGCTACGTATATTGAAGTGCATCCCACCTTGCTATACGGTCACGGCTGTCTAAATACATGAGGGTTTAACTACAAGCCAACAGTCTCCTATGGTCATGAACAAGACTATTGTCTCAATCTCAAGCAAGCAATAATAGTTACAAGATGTCAGAGCACCAAATATATAATAGCAAGGCGTCCCATACATTACATATTGGATGATCATGAAGCTAGTCGTACAAAATGTTAAGACTAGCAAGAGTTTAGTCATACATGATCAACCCTAGGATCTGTCAATCATGTTACAGCCCGTAGGCAGACAGTAAATAAAGGTGCAACCGAGCTAACAAGTGCTCGTCGGCTAAATGTCTCAAAAGAATAATTTTATAATAAATTGGGAGAACAAAAAGAAATCCAGTCGTTGCCAGGGTTACACCTGGTGGTCACCATCTGGCGAAAAGGTCGGTAGATCCTCTGGTGCTGCTCCGATATCTGGCCACACAAAACCAGCTGGGTCAGACCCCAGAAAGAGCAAGTGCCACAAAGGAGGCTTCACTTAGGAACTAAAACCAGCATATCACAATAAAATATTAAAGATAAATAATAAATAAAGAACTGATAATAATAGAGATAACAACAGTAAACTGAGTACGAAGAAACCATTCAAGTAGCCAGGTCACAACCCTTAAACCAAACAAGGACCGAGGTTGCAGCCCTTCACCTGAAAAGAAACCCGTCTCAAATACTATTGGTACAGTGAAGACAATAAACGAAGAGAGGATACAGAACTGCTCCGGGAGCCAGGTTACAACCCTTAAACCAAATAAGGACCGGGGTTGTAACCCTTCGCCTGAAAAGAACTGGACCCCTGATCTTTATTGCTAAGGCCAGTATAAATAATCATGGTATTAAGGTAAGGTAAAATATGATGAACATGGCATGGGGTTGAAATAAGACAACAAACAAAGAGAGGACACAGAACTGCTCCGGGTGCCAGGTTACAATCCTTAAACCAAACAAGGACCGGGGTTGTAACCCTTCGCCTGAACAGAACTGGACCCCTGATCATTATTGTTAAGGCAAGCATCAATAATTATATCATGTCACAATCTTGTACAGGATCAGGATAAGACTAAGCTGGAATAAACTCCATCCAATCAATCACGGCCAATCAAGAGGACGGCTTGATACTTTTAACTAACTAGGGTTATCACAGGCCTAGTTACTAGCAAGATGCAATGAGATTATCCCAACAGCCACAAGCCCTGCAGACCATCCGGTTATCCAGGTCGAATGTACGTTTATGAAGAATGCAACACGTGACTGTGTGCTGGAAATGTGCCCTACTCGTCCGTAGGCTACAAGTCCCCTTGAGCGCCCAGATAACGGGATTGCCTGTAGCTGGGAAATCTTTTCATGACTACTGGATTATTCTAGTTATTAGCCTTAGTTGAATTCAGTAGGTACCCCTGACCGTGGTACTCAGGGATCCCCATCCTAGACATGATGCAAGACAGTACCAGTTTATTTGTACAAACACAATCGCCCACGGTGTCCTGATCTTTCAAACTTGCCATGTCAGGCTAGCTGTCGTAACAGCATATCGAGATATATCATGTCAATTTACTTGTCAAGAGTTCGCCACAGCGGGCCACTATCGAGTTCTATTCTTACATTATCATGAATGAGAGAAACTTGCATAAAATAGCTAATAACATATTCTTGAAGCCAAGGAAAAGATCTACAACTTTTATGTTGGAAGTTGAGAGAAATTCTGGCCACAATTCAGCTAAATAGGACTTAAAACAGCCAAAAACATCCAAAATAGGCCCTATGCGGCATTCTGCGGCACTATTCATCTATGCGGTACTATTCATGCTCATGTGGCTGCGGCACTATTCATGCAGCACTATTCATCCATGCGGCTGCGGCACTATTCATCTATGCGGCTGCGGTACTATTTATCTCATGCGACTGTGGCACTATTCATCCATGTGGCTGCGACACTATTCATACGGCACTATTCATCCATACGGCTGCGGCACTATTCATATGGCACTATTCATCCATACGGCTGCGGCACTATTCATCCATGCGACTGCAACACTATTTATCTCATGCGGTTGCGGCACTATTTATCCATACGACTGCAGCACTATTCATGCGACACTATTCATCCATGCGGCTGCGACACTATTCATGCAGTACTATTCATCCATACGGCTACGACACTATTCATCTATGCGGCTGTGACACTATTCATCCATGCGGCTGTGGTACTATTTATGCGGTACTATTCATCGTCCCTGCCAAAATCAGGACAGATGAACTAGAAAATGGCCAAAAATGCTTTTGGCCATAACTTCCTCAAAATACGTCGAAATCTAACTTTTCAAAGGTCTATTTTGTGTAAAATCGAATTCTTTACAACATGGAACACTCAAAACATAAAAATAATAAAGTTTAATAGATCTAAATCCAAGAAAACCAAAAATAATACACACTTAGATCTACATGAATCTATCCACCAAAATGAAAAATGTCAAGTTCTAAAGTGGCTTAAAATCAAGTAAGGAAGAGAATGGAACAATAAAACTTGAGATCCATCATGAAGCAAGTTGCACTTGCCTAGGACTTGGTAGGTAGGAGGAGTAAATGAAGAAGATGAAGAAAATAAATGAAGAAGTGAATGAAGAGAGAGAGAGAAGGAGTTGGGTTATATATCAACCCTCTCCATCTCAAACCAAGCCAAGCCAAGCCAAACCAAGTCAAATTGAACCGAACCGATTAATAAACCAAGTCTAGATTAAACCAAGACTAGGCTAAGCAAAACAAGCCTAACTACGGTCCACCTAATAAATGCCAGAAATCTCGTATACGCATACGAAAATACGTATAACAGAAAATGGGAGTGATAACTCTACCAACCTTAAAAGAATTTTGTCCTCAGAATTTAATTAAAGAGGCTAGAGGTGTCGGGACAAGTTACACTATCAGATGCAATCTACAGCTAAGCAATCAATCAAGCAATCAAATATGTAAGCAAGGATTCGAAGTGTAAGGCATAAGGAAGATATTATACCTCATAAGTCAAACATGTCGGAATATCGCGATCGGATATCATCCTTACGCTCCCACGTTGACTCACCCAAAGAGTGATGACCCCAAGCAACTCGGACTAACTTGATAGTCTTGTTCTTGAGTGTCTTCTCTATTCGGTCCAATATTGACACGGGCCTCTCCTCATACTAAAGGTTAGTACCAACAACCAATTCCGAATGATCTAGGATGTGGCTCGGGTCCGTGATATATCGCCACAGTTGGGATATATGGAATACGTCATGAACCTCATGTAGCGATGGTGGAAGAGCGAGATGATATGATACATCTCCTACTCGCTCCAAAATGTCAAATGGCCCTATATACCTAGGACTAAGCTTTCCCCGCACGCCGAAATGAATGACGCCACGGTTAGGCGAAATCCTCAGGAATACATGGTCGCCGACAGAAAACTCAAGAGGGCGCCGATGATAATCGGCCAATGACGCGGGCGATCTTGGACAACTCGAAGATGATCTCTGACTCTCCTGACCACCTCAACGGTATGAGCAATCATTTATGGACCGAGCATCTGCCTCTCTCCGACATCGTCCCATGCAAGCGGGGATCGGCACTTCCTACCATACAGTGCCTCGAACGGTGCCATCTGGATACTAGCTTGGAAACTGTTGTTGTACGAGAACTGTACCAGGTACAGGTGATCTTCCTACGAACCACCGAAGTTGAGTGTACAAGATCTCAACATGTCTTCCAAGGTTTGTATGGTACGCTCTGACTGACCATCTGTCTGTGGAGGATACGCTAAGCTGAACTGGAGACGAGTCCCCAAACTCTCTTGCAGGCTACGCCAAAAGTGCGACGTAAATCTAGAATCTCTGTCCGAGGTGGTACTGACTGGTACACCGTGTAATCTGACAATCTGTCGGAGATACATCTTCGCTAGCTGAGCTGTCGACTGACCAACTCTGAACGAGAGAAAGTGAGCCACCTTCGTGAGCCTGTCTATGACAACCCAAATAGCGTCTCTGCCAGCCGGGGATCTAGGCAATCCAGTCACAAAATCTATGGTTATATGCTCCTATTTCCACTCTGGAATTGGCAATGGTTGAAGTAGTCCAGCTGGTCTCTGATGTTTAGCCTTAACTTGTTGGCAGACTAAACAACGAGAGACACACCGGGCTATCTCCCTCTTCATGCCATTCCACCAAAAGTGCTGGAGGATATCACGGTTCATCTTCGTACCACCGGGATGAATAGAATACTGTGAACTGTGGGCCTCTGCCATGATCTTCTGTCTGATATCTCTACTGGGTACATAAAAATGCTTACCATGTCGAAGTGTACCATCTTCATGAATGCATAATTCTGGTCTTCGCCTCGCCTCACACTCTGCTCTGAGCCGCTGAAGCTTAGAATCTGCCGACTGCGCCATCTGGATCCTCTTGACTATGCTGGACTGAACCTGCATGCTAGCTATCAATGCCACATTGGTAGGAAGGACAACTTCTATTCCCATCTTCTGAAGATCGGCTAATAACTCCGGCTGCGCTGTGAGAAAATAAACTCCAGCTCTCCTGCTCAATGCATCTGCAACAACGTTGGCCTTTCCAGGATGATACTGCAAGTTGATGTCATAATCCACAAGCAGCTCTAGCCATCTCCTCTGACGCATGTTGAGATCCTTCTGGGTGAACACATACTTCAGACTCTTGTGGTCGGTGAAAATCTCTACCCTATCTCCGTACAAGTAGTGCCTCCAAAGCTTAAGTGCAAATACTACTGCTGCCAGCTCCAAGTCATGGGTTGGGTAATTCCTCTCATGATCATGAAGTTGTCGTAACGCATAAGCTATTACCTTCCCATGCTGCATCAGAACACATCCTAAACCTCTGTCCGAAGCATCACAATACACTGAGAATCCTTCGGTTCCATCTGGAAGCGTGAGAATAGGAGCCGTCATCAAGCCTCGCTTCAACCTCTCAAAAGAATCCTGGCACTCTGCTGTCCAAGCAAACTGCACATCCTTGCGGGTCAACTGGGTCAATGGCGCTGAAATTCGAGCAAAGTCTGAAACAAATCGCCGGTAGAAGCCAGCCAAGCCAAGAAAACTGTAAATTTCTGCTACTGTGCTAGGTATCGACCACATTTCAATGGCCACGATCTTCTGGAGATCCACTTCAACTCCTCTTCGGGTGATGATATGACCCAAGTACGAAATACGATCGAGCCAGAACTCGCATTTACTGAACTTGGCATACAAATGGTGCTCTCTGAGAATCTGAAGAACCACACGAAGA
The DNA here is from genome assembly GCA_029216955.1 of Iris pallida. NCBI lineage: Eukaryota > Viridiplantae > Streptophyta > Magnoliopsida > Asparagales > Iridaceae > Iris > Iris pallida. The sequence goes on from JANAVB010041420.1 coordinate 11,402,053, forward strand.
TGCTGCTCATGCTCCGCCTCACTCTTGCTGTAGACTAGGATGTCGTCTAGGAACACGATCACGAACTGATCCAAATAAGATATAAAGATACGATTCATAAGGTCCATGAATACTGCCGACGCATTGGTTGCTCCAAATGGCATCACAAGGAACTCCCAATGTCCATATCTCGATCTAAAAGTTGTCTTCGGGATGTCCTGCTCTCTGACTCTGATCTGATGGTATCCTGACCGCAAGTCGATCTTCGAGAATACTGCTGCCCCCTTGAGTTGATCAAATAAGTCATCTATCCTCGGAAGAGGGTATCTGTTCTTGATTGTCACTGAGTTCAAGGCACGATAATCTACACATAATCTGGATGTACCATCCCACTTTTTCACAAGAAGCATCGGGGCTCCCTGAGGTGATCCTCTAGCACGAATGAATCCTTTGGTTCTGAGTTCTTCAATCATCTTGTACAATATCTCTAGCTCTGACGACGCCATCCTGTAGACTCTCTCTGACACTGGGGCTGTCTCGGGAATCAAGTCGATGGTAAACTCGATCTCTCGCTCTGGTGGCATCCCTGGAAGCTCTTCGGGAAAAACATCTGGAAACTCTTCGACTATCCGAGGTAACTGTACTACTGCTACTGCCATCCGCAATACGGGAGGAGAAGGTTCAACTTCGCCTCGGAAGAAGAAAAACTCCGGCTCGCCTGGAATGCTAAAAATAACCCTGCCAATATGGCAGTCTATCCTAGCATACTGGTCCCTCAACCAATCCATCCCTAAGACCACATCATAATCGGCCATCGGGAACTCTATCAATCTAGCAGAGAATTCTCTACCGCTAACTACGATCCGACACGAGAAAAATACTCTATCTACTCCCACAAGTCCGTTACCAGTAAGTATATTGAGCCTTACTAATAATGACTCGGGCTCCAATCCTACCCGTGTCGCGAATCGTACAGACATAAATGAATACGATGCACCAGAGTCAAATAATACTGAAGCTGGAAAGGTGTTGACGAGAATAGTACCTTCCACTACCTCTCCTGGTGCTAATCCTTCTTCTCCCATGGTCAAGGCCAGCACTTGACCATGTCCTCTAGGTGCGGGTCCCCTCTGCTGAAAATTTCTCTGCCTGCTCTGGATTAGGGCTTGGGCTTGAGCATACTGCTGCGGTCTCTGCTACTGGAATGCCTGGGCCTGTGTCGGCAATGGCCTCGGGAACGGGTACTGCAGCAGCTGCTGCTGTTGGACTGGTGCTGGACTGGTGCTGGTCCTCTAACTGAAGGACTAGAGAAGGTCGATGAACTCTCCCTGTTCGGGCAGTTCCCAACCGTGTGGTCCGGGGCACCACAAACTAAGCACAAACCCTGTGCTCTGCGACACTCTGATACCACATGCCCTGGCTTCCCGTAGTGTGAACATCCCACTACGAAAGACTGCTTCTGCTTCTGCTGCTGAGGGTACGTCGGGGTAGAATGCTGAACCGACATCACTGAGGCCGCCCGCCTCGGAGCTCCAATGGTCAAAGCCCTGGCTGCCGGGACTGCTACTGAAGACTGATTCATCTGGCTGTGGGATCGCTTCCGACCTCCGGTCCTATCCACGATCCTATGGGAGGTATATTCATGCCTCCGGGCTGCCCTCAGCACTGTATCAAAAGTCTGATGCCCAAACTGCTCCACCACCAATAAAATCTCTAGGTGGAGCCCCTGCTAGAACCGCTGGGCTCTATCGAACTCGGTCGCCACCAAGGTGGGAGCAAACCGACTAAGCCTGGAGAACTCGGCCGCATATCCATCGACCGTCCTGTCCATCTGCTTCAGATTGGTAAACCTCGTTTGTAGATCGTACCGAGCTACAGCATCAAAGTACTTGGTCTGGAACCTTTCCCTGAATACTGCCCAGGCAATAGGGGCCACTAATCCAATGGCCTGCGCCGCCCACCAGCTGCGGGAAAGATCTAATAGCTGTAGGCGCACCACCGCCACCTTCTCATTCTCTGGAGTCCTGGCTGCTTCTAGAATCACCTCTGTGTCCTGAAGCCATGCATCTGCAGCGATCGCATCTTCACTGCCATCGAAGAAGGGAGGGTTCAAGCGCTTGAAGCTGTTGGCCGCGCTATTACCCTGATGACCTCCTCTGGTCAAAGCGTCTGCTATCGCCTGGTGCAAGGCATCTCCTCGTCGATCCTGAGAGGCTAATAGTGACCTGATGAGACCCACCAAAGTGCCATTATCAGGCTCTGCAGGCTGGACGGGCTGAACGGATGGTTCTCCTCCGGTAGGCACGACTCTGGAGGCTACTCCGGAATGCTGGGTTTGATCTCCAGGTTGCTGCTGGTCTACGGGAGGTGCTCCGCCTTGCTGATCGGCAGGTCCCGGAATAATGCCGCTGAAGAAGACGACATAAGAAACAATAAGGAAGGACCAGGATAGATCAAAGATGCAAGCATGTGACCAGGTCAAGAGTTCGGAGATTTAGAGGATACGAGCAGAGATCGAGGGCGAGTGCGGATTGAGACATCTATTCGGTAAACCCTCATATAGCTTGATTTACAAGACCTACATGGGCCACCACTTATACCATGTAACGCCCCAGAACCAGAATACTGGAGAGCGGAGGCGTACATAGCCAGCTACGTATATTGAAGTGCAACCCACCTCGCTGTACGGTCACGACTGTCTAAATACATGAGGGTTTAACTACAAGCCAACAGTCTCCTATGGTCATGAACAAGCCTATTGTCTCAATCTCAAGCAAGCAATAATAGTTATAAGATGTCAGAGCACCAAATATATAATAGCAAGGCATCCCATACATTACATATTGGATGATCATGAAGCTAGTCGTACAAAATGTTAAGACTAGCAAGAGTTTAGTCATACATGATCAACCCTAGGATCTGTCAATCATGTTACAGCCCGTAGGCAGACAGTAAATAAAGGTGCAACCGAGCTAACAAGTGCTCGTCGGCTAAATGCCTCAAAAGAATAATTTTATAATAAAATGGGAGAACAAAAAGAAACCCACTCGTTCCAGGGTTACGCCTGGTGGTCACCATCTGGCGGGAAGGTCGGTAGATCCTCTGGTGCTGCTCCGATATCTGGCCACACAAAACCAGCTGGGTCAGACCCCAGAAAAAGTAAGTGCCACAAAGGAGGCTTCACTTAGGAACTAAAACCAGCATATCATAATAAAATATTAAAGATAAATAATAAATAAAGAACTGATAATAATAGAGATAACAACAGTAAACTGAGTACGAAGAAACAATTCAAGTAGCCAGGTCACAACCCTTAAACCAAAGAAGGACCGGGGTTACAACCCTTCACCTGAATAGAAACCCGTCTCAAATACTATTGGTACAGTGAAGACAATAAACGAAGAGAGGATACAAAACTGCTCCGGGAGCCAGGTTACAACCCTTAAACCAAACAAGGACCGGGGTTGTAACCCTTCTCCTGAACAGAACTAGACCTCTGATCTTTATTGCTAAGGCCAGTATAAATAATCATGGTATTAAGGTAAGGTAAAACATGACGAACATGGCATGGGGTTGAAATAAGACAATAAACGAAGAGAGGACACAGAACTGCTCCGGGAGCCAGATTACAACCCTTAAACCAAACAAGGACCGGAGTTGTAATCCTTCGCCTGAACAGAACTGGACCCCTGATCGTTATTGTTAAGGCAAGCATCAATAATCATGTCATGTTACAATCTTGCACAGGATCAGGATAAGACTAAGCTGGAATAAACTCCATCCAATCAATCACGGCCAATCAAGAGTACGGCTTGATACTTTTAACTAATTAGGGTTATCACAGGCCTAGTTATTAGCAAGATGCAATGAGATTATTCCAACAGCCACAAGCCCTGCAGACCATCCGGTTATCCAAGTCGAATGTCTATTTATGAAGAATGCAACACGTGACTGTGTGCTGGAAATGTGCCCTACTCGTCGGTAGGCTACAAGTTCACTTGAGCGCCTAGAAAATGGGATTGCCTGTAGCTGGGAAATCTCTTCATGACTACTGGATTATTCTAGTTATTAGCCTTAGTTGAATTCAGTAGGTATCCCTGACCGTGGTACTCAGGGATATCCATCCTAGACATGATGTAAGATAGTACCAGTTTATTTGTACAAATACAATCGCCCACGGTGTCTAGATCTTTCATACTTGCCATGTCAGGCTAGCTGTCGTAACAGCATATCGAGATATATCATGTCAATTTACTTGTCAAGAGTGCGCCATAGCGGGCCACTATCGAGTTTTATTCTTACATTATCATGAATGAGAGAAAATTGCATAAAATAGCTAATAACATATTCTTGAAGCCAAGGAAAAGACCTACAACTTTCATGTTGGAAGTTGGAATAAATTCTGGCCACAATTCAGCCAAATAGGACTTAAAACAGCCAAAAACAGCCAAAATAGGCCCTATGCGGCATTCTGCGGCACTATTCATCCATGCGGCACTATTCATGCTCATGCGGCTGCGGCACTATTTATGCGGTACTATTCATCCATGTGGCTGCGACACTATTCATCCATGCGGCTGCGGTACTATTCATCTTATACGGCTGCGGTACTATTCATCCATGCGGCTGCAGCACTATTCATGTGGCACTATTCATCCATGCGGCTGCAGCACTATTCATGCAGCACTATTCATCCATACGGCTACGACACTATTCATCTATGCGGTTGCGACACTATTCATCCATGCGGCTGCGACACTATTCATCCATGCGACTGCGGCACTATTCATGTGGTACTATTTATCCATGCGGCTGCGACACTATTCATATGGCACTATTTATCCATACGGCTGCAGCACTATTCATGCGGCACTATTCATCGTCCCTGCCAAAATCAGGACAAATGAACTAGAAAATGGCCAAAATTGCTTTTGGCCATAACTTCCTCAGAAAACGTCGAAATCTAACTTTTCAAAGGTCTATTTTGGGTAAAATTGAATTCTCTACAACATGGAACAATCAAAACATGAAAATAATAAAGTTTAATAGATCAAAATCCAAAAAAAACCGAAAATAATACACACTTAGATCTACATTAATCCATCCACCAAAATGAAAAATGTTAAGTTCTAAAGTGGCTTAAAATCAAGTAAGGTAAAGAATGGAACAATAAAACTTGAGATCCATCATGAAGCAAGTTGTACTTGCCTTAGACTTGGTAGGTGGGAGGAGTAAATGAAAAAGATGAAGAAAATAAATGAAGAAGTGAATGAAGAGAGAGAGAAGGAGTTGGGTTATATATCAACCCTCTCCATCTCAAACCAAGCCAAGCCAAGCCAAACCAAGTCAAATTGAACTGAACCAATTAATAAACCAAGTCCAGATTAAACCAAGACTAGGCTAAGCAAAACAAGCCTAACTACGGTCCACCTAATAAATGCCAGAAATCTCGTATACGCATACGAAAATACGTATAACGGAAAACGGAAGTGACACCTGATGATGCACCGAAGCTTCTCTTCAAATGCGCATGGGCCTCGGTCCTGTGTGTGCGCCTTTGATGAGGTTCTATTTGTGCGTATGGGTTTCGACCCAGTTGATGTGCCAGATTTGTTGATGTACCTCAGATGCTTGTTTTTAAGCTTCTAAGTCTTTTTGCTAACTTTTCTTTGACTATGTTACAGTATCCAAGCCGAAGGCGGAGGCTCTCATGAAGGAAGAGATACTGTCTCCTCTCGTCAAACACGAGCCGATGACCGTTAAGGAGGAGGTGTTACCAAAGGTTGGGGTCAAGGAAGAACCGATGACCATCAGGGAAGAGATCGCTCCCATGGTTGAAGTTAAGGAGGAGCCACCATCAGAGGATAGTAGCACCGGGAGTTCTGATCCTCCTACCCCTGCCGAGGATCTGAATCAAATAGGGCCTTCATATGCGAAATGGTTGAGAGAATGGTACATGCCTCAGCGCAACTATGATCCCTGGCTGTAAGGATTCGTAGGTTGCCTTATAGTTGCTGTTTCTGGAAATACGAATAAAGTCAATGTCCCTATTTTGTCTTAGTATTTTTGTCTGTTTTCTTTTGCAAATATAGTCCTTTTACTTTTTGTTTAAGAAATAAAGAAATTTTTGTTTTGTTCATTTTTGTGATGATCCTTGTGATTTTTGGGGGACCTATTATCTTTTGCGCACCTTAGTTTCTAGGTATAGATAATAAGTTGAGAATGGAGACTGACATATTTACTCAGAGACAGTATGGACGTGGTAAATATGGGTAAATGGTAGAGCTTTCCTACTCCGAGATAATATGGACGTGGTAGGAGTGAACTCTGTAGGGATGTATAGAACAACTCAGAGGTGATATGGACGTGGATGTTCTATGATCAATGTACAAGAACACAGGGGTGGTTGCACGGGATGTTTACTCAGAGGTAATGTGGACGTGGTAAACATAGTAATGAGTATGATCTTACGTAGTATAAGGTTCTGCTTTATGGGGTGTAGAGAAGCAACTCTGTCACGACCCGCACCCTGTGTAAGGGTACAGTACGTAACAGCGCCCAGCCGCAGAATTGGTGGTAGAATGATGTACAAAGTTACTATCTAAACAACAACTCACGCAATTATATAATATACTTGTCAAAACTCAACTCCGAACGGAGGACAAGTATAAGATATGATAATACTCAATCACAGTCTAAGCACGATAAGATAACACAGAATCATAAATCTATACTAACTCCAAACTCCAACAACTGATATAAACTACTAAAATAATAATATCTCAAACAATCTCAAAACAAAGTCGAGATCTCAACTCATTACAATACAAGTTCAAATGAAAGTCTAATGCAAGTCTATTAAACTAATATTCCGATCACTCCAGAGTGTCGGGGCCAAAGGTAGCTATACCGTCTCTAGATCCCAAGCAAGTAGGGCAAGTGTGCTCAAGGTAACCATCTATAATATTTTTAATAGGTCCAATCAGGACAGGAACGAGCACAATACATCTCACGCAGTTCATATCATGACAAAAAATGTAAGCATACTATAGAGTAAGATACATGAAACGCTGAAGAATATACATAAAGTAAAAGAGATGACTGAAAGGAAATAACTACTATAAGTAAAGAACTATCAGCGGCTAGTGATGTAGAGTACAAGATAGACATGTGAACGGCTTGAATTTGCACATGATTACACTAAAGAGTTTGCACATTATTACACTACTTTAGAATTGTTCACATGACCATTTATACTCTCCCGTATCCCAATCAATACACAAAGATCCAGACAAGTTATGTTATTGTACATAATTTTACATGGGGGCCCATAAATGGGTGCACATGAAGTATACATGGGGGCTTTGTGAACATGAGATTACATGAATCACAAGAGTGCACATGAATGATGAAAGCACATGAATACATGATGTACGTGAAAAGCACATGACATGACGTATCCCGATGCTCCTGAAAGGGATAACATCTCATGAAAAGATCCATATAGTACTAATCCGTGTTAACAACGTGATAGCATCAAGTAAAGTAATCTAGAGTAAGAATATAAATCCCAATAATTATGAAACGGTCAGAAAATGTACTCGTCTGATACCCTGAACAGCTGATATGAAAAGATGGCCAACTGGAGTCACAGAGTCCTAGTTAGAGCAATACATGATATAAAGAGTTCAATTTATATGGTAATTGAAATTATAATACAATTTATATGAGTCTAAGTCAATCTAGGTCAAAGTCAACTCTTGGTCAACTCTGGTCAACAATCTAGTCAAACTAGGGCAATTAGTCTAATGTGGTCAAACTAGCTAGGGTTTGGTCAACAATGGTCAAACTAGTCTAGGTTAGTCAATTCTAGGTCTAAACAAGTCTATGGCCTAAACAATCAAGTATACTAGTACCATTGCTATCTAACACATAGCCTAAATCAAGGCACATAAACTTAGTTATATAATATACATTACATATATATCACATATATCCTTACCCATATAGTACCACCCTAACACATACATATAGATATCATATATCAAGTATATACAAATTCTCACTAAGAACCAAAGCCTATATCTATATGCTCTCATAATATATATAGATACTATATAACCCAAAAATATATATATCTAATCTATATAACCCTTCTACAATCTATCATCACCTACTCAAACTCAAACACTTAGACACTAACCCACTAACACTAGGATACCATATCAACCTTAGTAATATTGGCATCCTAAAAACAATACCTTGGTCATAAGGTAAACAAATCATTTACCTTGAAGGTAAAGATAATTTATATTTATCTTAAGATACTAACTTGGTATCATGAGATACCAAGATACCCCTCAATTATCTAATTAACTAACTATCTAATGTACTAACATAACATGTTAACTAATATCTAACATATAACCTATAGAGACTAACTTGCTAACAAACCAATATCTAGAACTAACATAACCAACTAACATATTAATATCTAACATACTAGATATCTAACATCAAACTATCTAACAACATATCAAATATCTAACAAAATACTAACCTCTACTATCTAACTAACACTCATACTAACAAATATAACACACTAACATATAACAAACTCTAATATATCTAACCCTCTACTAACCAACATCTAACAAACATACTAACATATATAACTTATACTAACATATAACAACTCTAACATATCTAACCCTCTACTAACCAACATCTAACAAACATACTAACATGTATTACCTAACAATAATATATATATATATATATATATATATATATATATATATATATATATATATATATATATATATACTCGACAACCTATGATACCTACATTCACTTAATATCCATACTATATAGGCTCATAGGTGACACAAAATGCCTATATCGTATAGTCACTCTTCTAATTAAAAATAATAATGTACCAATTGGGCCTTCACTAAATTTTAGGATTAAAGTTTGTTGTAGCCCTTCGTATTAGCTTTCCGAAACGGATCGCATTTTCGTGTCCGAAAGCTTCCAGAATCGCGAAAACACCAAAATGCGTTCATCTTTCGTACAGCTGATACTCAAACAGTTCTACAGAAAGTTCTAGAATGCATTTGACATATTAATATTATTTGGAAAGCTAACTTCGATAAGGTTCTTTTAAAAAAAAATAAAAGATTAATCGGAGTTCTAAGCTAAAAGTTATGATATTTCTAAGTTGCTATGGTTACTAAAAACGTGGATGAATATTATGACGAATTTAGGTTGTTTGGACAAAAGAAACACATCTCACTCTCCACACCACTCAAGATACACATCAAATCACACTCCCCTCTCCTCTAACACAAGTACACCACTAACAACATATCCACACACATCTAAATATATGAAATATATCTAAGATACCTATTATATATATACAAAATAGTCCATTATATAAAGAGAAACTAAAAAATATGACATGTAGACTAAACCACTTAGATCTAACCATGGGTATCCAAATGAAACTCATTCTAACCATCCTAACTAACATCAATCCATCCTCTAACATGTCTAAAACTGAAATTAAAACATAATTAAACCTATTAGACATTAAACCAAATACATGAGGTGTCCTAATTTGCGATCTAATAAGTAGGACACAAGACACAATTCTAACTTGCTCTAGAGAGCTCCAAATGGTCTCAAACTTGAATCTAAAGGGGGTACATGCATGGAGGTGGATCCTATGGATTCAAAACTAACTAATATGCATAGAAAATCAATTTACAGGATTAGTTTTACCTATTGGGAGTGTGATCCCAATGATACTCTCAAGGACACGGCTCCGATACGAAGATCCTTCCAAAATGGACACTCCTCCCTGCACTTTGATCCAAATCATTGCTAGCACCCTCCTTTGATAGTATTAGAAGGTTGGATGGAAGTTTTGGTAGAGGAATGAAGAGATTTGGAGATCAAATCAAAGAGAAAAGCTCTCTAATTTGGGAAAGAACACTTTGTGAAGGAAAATAGGCAACATGGAATGAAATGAAAGGAAGGGAGGCCAACCTACCTATAGTGGCTGCCATTAAATCCTATTTGGGCCTTGAAGGAAAGCCCAATAAGGTCTCAACTAGTCCTCTTAGTTAATTTAAAGTTAGGTTCAAGTTTAGGATCAAAAGGGTTAAATTTAAGCCTCTAAATTAACCAATCTAACAAGTGAGATTAGTCTAAACTTACTAACATAATTAGTAGGATTTGTGGGCCATAACTAACTAATCTTGGGGTCCCGTCTAGAGTCTAAGCTACCCGGGTCACTAACACAAGTCGGAACGAAACGAAACTCAAACCCGACTAAACAAATCCCGTAAAATCAATATTAAAGTATAAAAATTCACAAAATATTAAAATATGAAAATGACCAAAATTATAATGCATCACTTTAAATAATATTAAAATAATCAAAATTCACCAATAAATTAATAACATAATTTAAACCTATTATAAATAATCAATTTTATAAAAGTTTAAAATTATCTTCATTTTAGAAAAGTGGTGTTACAAACTCAGAGGTGATATGGACATGGTTGTTATCTTACTGAGGATGCAACGAAACAACTGGGTTTCGGAAGCACTTGATTGTCAAGGAAGGGGAGCGAACTCGGTTTATCAAGTTCACAAATTCTCTTGCTGGGGAGAAGGAAGTACATTCTGAAGGATGTCAGAAGTAGTAATTCTTTAGGAACTTGTCTCTAATGGGCATCATGAACAAGTCCCCGTTAGGTTGAGCGAGACGGTAAGCACCGTATGAGTATACTGTCTCTATGATAAAGGGTCATTCCCATTTGGTTTCGAACTTTCCCGGTGTCTTGTGAATCATCACCATCGGTCTCCTGACTGCCACAACCATGTCGTCTACTTGGAAAGTCCTCTATTTGACTCTTATGTTAAAAGCCTGTGAAATGCGGGCTTGATAAAGTTCGATGCGCTGTTGAGCCAAGAAGCTTTTTTCATCCAACGCTTCCAACTCTTGCAGACGGCGACGTTGATTGTCTTCTTCCGTCAGCTGGTTCGTGATCGCCACTTGGAGTGAGGGTATCTGGATCTCTAGAGGCAGTATTGCTTCGCTTCCATAGATGAAAGAGAATGGTGTGTTACCCGTCGGGGTCCGTACTGTCGTGCGATAGGCCCAAAGGCATTCACTAAGCTTCTCATCCCAGTCGCACTTGTTAGATGACACGACCTTTTTGAGTAGCTTAACGATGGTTTTATTAAAAGCTTCAGCCATCCCGTTTGCTGCCAGATTGTAGGCATTTGATGCCACATTCTGAATGCGATTCTTGTCGCAGAATCTGTTGAACGCATGACTGATGAATTATGGACCGTTGTCGTCAAGAATCCTCCGAGGTACCACAGACGTGATGCTTAATGAAGCTGATCACCTTTGAGCTTTTCACCTCTGTCAGTGGTACTGCTTCTGTCTACTTAGAGAAGTAGTCGATGATTGCTAGGATAAAGCGGTTTCCCCTGGATGAGGGAGGGATGATAGGTCCCACTATATCCATACCCCATGATTTAAATGGCCAAGAGGCGACCGTAGGATGTAGAGGTTCTGATGGTCTATGGATGAATTCGGCGTGTAGTTGGCAAGCACAATATTTCTTTACATACTCGACAGCGTCGGCCATCATGGTGGGCCAGTAATAGCCCATGCATCGAAGTTGGTCCTATAGCTTAGGACTGGGTTGGTGAGCTCCGCATGTTTCTTTATGGGCTTCTCGAAGAGCTTTGGCTGCTTCTTTGTTTAAAAGACATCGGAGGAAAAGTCCATCGAAGGAACGTCGGTACAACATTTTAGTGGCCGTATCGTAATAGAACCGGAGCGAGTACCTTCTGACTGAGACTGCTTCCTTCGAGTCTTTTGGAAGAATCCCGTAGATGGCAAAGTCAATGAAGGAGAATCTCCAGTCTCTGACATTGATGCTGGTGTCAGTAGCCATGGCATAATTTATTCGTATGCATATATTATTTCTGGGGCCAGCCAAATCCCGACCCACCACTGTGATGAAGTATTGAGTCCCGACGGGTGCTGCCAATGAGGCCGCGAGACCAGCAAGAGCACCAGCATCCAAGTTTTGTAGCCGAGGCACATATTATATGAAGAATTCAATGAAGGTTGAGATGATGTCCAATGCTGCTTTGTGATAAGGGACCAGGTCTTCATGGTGAACCTCGTATTATCCTCGAATTTGATTGATGATGAGGTTTGAGTCGCCGTAAGACTCGTGGTATTCTACCCCCAGCTACTTTGCTAACTAGAGTCCCATGATGAGAGCATTGTACTCTGCAACGTTGTTGGAGCACGGCTCTAAAAAGGAATAGACATGCTGGATGACCAGCTTGTCGGGAGAGATCAGGACTACCCCCACTCCTGCGATGATCTAGCCTTTGGGGCATGTTCTTGAAGCACCATCGAAGAACATCCGCCAAATGTGGATCTCATCGGTAATGTTTGATTCTCGCACTTCATCTGGAATGTCCTCATAGAGTCGGGATGATTCCGGAATTGGATATAAAGCTAGGAAGTCTACCAGTGCTTGGCCTTTGACAGCCTTTTGCGATACAAATACTATGTCATATGGCGTCAATAGTATCACCAAAGTAGCTAATCAGGAATTTAGCGCTCCCGACTTAGTCATGAGGACTCTGAGCAGATTGACCCGGGAGATGACATGAATTGTCTATCCCGAGACTTAATGGTGGGTCTTCTGGACGGCAAACACTAGAGCTAGACATTCTTTTTCGAAGGGGTTGTACCGGTGTTCGGTCCCGACCATTGTCCTGCTGAGGTAGTAGATGGCTTGCTCATGGCCCACATTATTGTTCTGGGCCAACAAAGCGCCAAGGGAATGGTCTATTGTGCGGACATAGAGTAGAAATGGTTTGCCTGTGACAGGTGCCACCAAGACTGGAGGGCTCGTCAGATAAGCTTTAATGTCGTCAAAGGCTTTCTAAAATTCTTCCATCAAGACATATGAGACTCCCTTCTTCAGGAGATTGGTAAAGGGCTGGCATTTCCTGGAAAGGTTTGCGATGAACCTTCGGATGTATGCGAGACGTCCCTGCAGGCCTCGAAGTTCTCTAAGGTTCTTCGGAGGGTCCATGTCAAGGATAGCTTTAGTCTTCTCGGGTCAACATGGATGCCTTTTTCAGTAATAATGAAGCCCAAGAACTTTCTACTGGAAACCCCAAAGAAGGATTTGGCGGGATTCATCTTGAGCTGATGTGCCTGCATGAGATCGAAGACTGTCTTCAGAACTTTTAGGTGATCACCTCGAAGACGGCTCTTGACGACAATATCGTCAATATAGCATTCGACTATTTTACGGAGGTGCTGGCGGAAGATGGTGCTCATAGCTCTTTGGTATGTGGCACCTGCATTCTTCAAGCCAAAGGGCATTACTGTGTAGCAGTAAACCCCCTTCGGAGTCCTGAACGATGTATATTTTTTATCGTCTAGGAACATCTTGATCTGGTTGTAGCCTGAGTACCCGTTTATGAAGGACATACGCTCGAAGCTACACGTGTTGTCGATCAATACGTCGGTGATCGAGAGTGGAAATTCATCCTTCGGGCAAGCAGAGTTGAGATCCCGAAAGTCAATGTAGACCCGGATCTTCCCGTTCTTCTTTATGACGGGAACAATGTTAGCCACCCAGTCTGGATATTGCTCTTCGCGAATAAACCCACTGTCTAGGAGCTTATCTACTTCTTTGTCGATAGCATCCATATTATTGGGACAGAAGCATCGCTGTTACTGCTTAACAGGCTTAGGGTCAGGTAAGATATTAAGCTTGTGCATTGTGACTTGTGGTTCGAGTCCTAGAATGTCTTCGTTGCTCCAGGCGAAGACGTCTATGTATTATTTGACCAGTTGGACCAAAGATTCTCAGTCCTTTCCTGCTAAGCTCTTGCGGATGAAGATAGGTTTGGATGAAGATCCATCCCCAAGGTCGATCTGCTCGACTTCATCTTCAGTAGGGGGTTTCCATAGTTCAAAGCGAGATTCCCATTGCGCGCCTAGGCGTTGAGCCCAGGGTTCTTCTTCGAAGAGCTCTATTGTTTGATTGTCGTCTTCATCTTCTGAAGGATGTGCAGATGTCATGTTAGCTGACAACACCTTCCTGAAGATTGGGTTGACACTGGTGTCGGAGTCCCAAGTTGAAGCCTCAGACGAGTGAGAATGTGCGACGTATTTTGTTTCTGAACTTTCTGGGGTTGTTGGAGGCGTGATGTAGCCCACCCTCCATCGAATACGGTGATAATAGTCTTGTGGCTTCCCTTTCGGAATAGGGAGTCGCAAAGAAAGACGTCGGCCCTTGCCATAGTTTAGACCCTGGCCGCTCTTCAGGTTATAGCCCATCTTTTGGATGAGAAACTTGGCTCGATCATTGTACCAGTAAATTTGTATTCTGCCGATGTCAGGTTCTGGCTCCGTTGGTGGAAGGTCTTGGTGACGCTCGAATTTGCCAAAGATGATAGGTTTTTTGTCCTGATTCCTAGGCGGGACTATATAACAGACTCCTTGGTACAAGACGACTCGATTTATATGATTAACAGTCGTTATTTGTGTTTGCAACGACTGTAGAGCATTATCTAGAGTATACATGGCATTCCAATATGGAAGACTAGAATAATTAAAAAATACCCTTTTATAGGTAAAATACGGGATCTTGTCCCGAGGGATTACATCATCAAGGGATGGTGCATTCATATTGGCGGATATGTAATCTCCCAGTTCTTTATCAGTGAGTACTGGAGTTGCCTAAGGAGGTTCGAAAGAACCTATTAGGAGCTTATCTTTTGTCGGCTCTAGTGCCGATAGAGATACATGGGCCTTCTCTTGAAGCTTAAGAGGTGCTAAAGACTGATGAGGTCTACCTTTAAGCCGCACCTTGAGAGGTACCTCAGTTGGTATTTCATTGAGTGGTGCTTTCCCACATAGTTTTCCTACGAGAGGAGCCATCATTTGGGGATACTTTCCCTTGAGTCGTATCTTAAAAGGGGCTTCTGTGTTTGTATGGCCCGAAGAAGTTGGTGCTCTCTCACGAAGTCTGAACACTAAAGGAGGCAGTGTTTGAGGTGGCTTTCCTTTGAGTCGTACTTTCAGGGGAGCATCGATTATCATTTTTGCCTCCAAAACAGCTTCAGCTTCGGCTTCAGCTTCATCATCGCCGTCTTTGGCTTCATCTTCAAGGTAAATCAACTGGTACAGTTCAGAGTCGGTAAAGAAGGCCTCAATCCTCCTGAAGGGATCGACATCAGCAAATTCTGTTCTGACTACGTTGTTGGTAGATACATACTTCATACATTGACGGACAGTATATGGCACCCCCATGTATTCGTGTAGCCACAGCCGTCCCAACAGGATATTGTAGTTGACATCCGTATCCACGACATAACAAGTCACCTCGGTCTGGAGATCACCGATATGACACTTCTGTCAGATCTTGCCCAGCGGCTCACTCTTGCTGGCGTTGAAGCTACTGATTGTAGTGTGAGATGCTGTCAGACGATGCATTGGGATTCCCAACGTCTGAAACAGAGTCCGAGGAATGATGCTGAGAGAAGACCCCAGGTCGATCTGTATCCGATCCACCTTGATGGCCCCAACATAACCTGTGTAATACAACGGTCTGTTATATCGGTTGTTCTTGAGTACCATATCTTGTTGAGTGAATGTGATGTTGGGGATGATCTTTCCATACTATGGCAGTATTGACATGCTGTTGGATCATCCACAGGCTGCTTGACCTGACTTATGAAAGACTCAACATCCTTCTGGGCTTCGTAAAGAGCTTCCCGAGTATCTTTAGACATACGGAGGAGCCAGAACAAGGACAGCCGAGCTGGAGTACTGGCAAGTTATGCCAATATGTCGAAGTTGTGGGGTTTGGTTAACCCTAAAGCGTTGTCTCTTTATAGAGGCCTGTCGAAGCGGGCCTCCTTATGCTTTTGTTTTTCAGCTCTTGAAGCTGGGATTCACCTTAAGCAGTCGAGGTGGTGACAGGAGGTGCCACTTTGAAAGGGGCTTCCTCAGGCTGAGAATTCTGCTGTGAACGTGTTTGTACAGGAAGTGCCTCCTTGGGAGAGAAAGTCACCATTCGACAAGACTTGGTCTTCTTGCCTTTAACTTTAGAAGTAGAATTTACCCCCGGTTGAGTCAGTTTTGGAGCAAGATCTGGGTGAACCCACATGATCTTCCCCCGAGATGTAGTGAGTAGAATCAGTCCACTCGCGTTGTCACGAGTCGGCAGAAGGTTGACCACCTCCAATGTTGTCTTCGGGATGGGGACAACACCATCTTGAGTTATAGTAGGCGGTAGGGTACCAAACTGGAGCGACACCATGTTGGTCGAGACTCTCTTCTCTTCGTAATCGATTACGATGATGTTCGCATTGATCATGCATTGTATGTAGTTCTTGAGGACGTAGCAGTCTTGAGTTGGATGTCCAACAAACCGATGGTGGTGACAATACCTCTGGTCGCCCACTCTGTCCACCTCGTCGGGATGCTTTAGATTATGCAACTTGATCTTATCGCTCTGTTTCAGTATCTCAAAGAGTTGTAAGGTGTCCTCGTCATTGAAGAAGTAAACCTCCTTTGGCCTCGGTACAGGTGGAGGCTTCTGAGCGGGCCCCTGTATGCTCTTTAAAGCGTTGACAGTCAATGCCTGCTTCCTTTTCGCCTCGTACCCACTGTTGCTGGTAGTAGGCCATTTTCCTTTGTCATCAAAGGCGGAGAAGTTAACCCCTAGAAGACGAGAATTACGTATCTTCTTCTCAGCAGCTTCGGCCCCGATGATTAATGAATTCCAATCGGGAGGTTGAGAGGAGTCAAGCCAGAGCTTGATTGCAAGAGTCATGTTTATGTTGTAGGCATCGATCAATACATATTCTGGCATACCCGGAGGCAACCTTAAGTATGCTTGTCAAAATTTTTTGATAAAGGCTCGAACAGTCTCCTTCTCTGTCTGGTGTACTTCTATAAGGGATGACATGGTCGTAGAATCAGTCGAGGAAGAGGCGTGTCAAGTCATCAAAGGATGATATGGAGTGGTCAGGGAGACTGCAGTACCAGTCGTAAGCAACTCCCTTCAATGCCTCGACAAATAGGCTGGTGAGTAGGGCATCTTTCTTTGGGAGATGTCCCATTTGAGAATGGAAGTAGGTCAGATACCGGCAAAAAGAATCTTTTCCATCGTATGGCGAGAATGTTTGAGGTTTATACTTGGGAGGGTAAACCACTTTGTTCCATTCGAGAGGGTAAGGTTACGAGATTCCCATCTTTTGACGTTCTTCCTATTTGTTTCGTGCTTTAAAGTGCTCGTACAGATCTCTGATCATGTCAACCAGCTCTTCTGTAGAACTGGGAGCCGGTGAGGGCGGTAAGGTGTGAAGCTCGGCATTTAAAGGAGCTGATGTCCGAGGTGCAGTGTGATGATCTGCGCCCGAAGATACCCGTTGAGGGGGTATATTTGATTCTCCATTGGCCCCTGGATCGGGACTGGTGAAGACAGCTGCCCTAACTAATGGTTGAGATGCCAGAGTGGTCTGAATCTCAAATACCATTTGAGTCAAGGATTGCATGGCGGCAAATAGGGTTTTGAGGCTCCCTTCCAGGGTGTCCATGTACAGCACGATGTCCGGAGCTGGAGCGTCTAACTCTCCTTCGTAACCACCCCCAGCCATGTAAACTGGCATAACATGGGTGGAAGTGGATGGATCGGTTGAGGCTTCGCTTTCGACCTTACTTTCCTGCGGAAGAGCTTCTCCTTATGAGAACTCGTACTGGCTACCCCCAGCTACCTCGGGGTCGGTTCCTTGGAGAACACCCTCATATTCAAACGGAGGGTTGTCGTAGATAGCAGGAGTCTGATCACTCCCAGCTGATGCTTCCGCTAGAACCTTCTTCCTTGACCGGCTGCTTTCAAACACCCCTGAGGATGGGACCATTGTTTTGCTTCTCCTCGGCTGACTCTTAGATAATACTGTTGAGGTCGAGGGATTGGTGGTTGTCTTTCTCCTTGTCGAATGGGAGCTGGAGACAATATGGCAAGAAGCGACCTTGGGCTCTGGCTCATCTTCAACTGGCACCTTCTTTTCAAAATGACGTCAGATGGGTGCAAAAGATTAGAGTTGCTGGAACACAGACTGCCTGGATGAAGGAGCCGTTGTTTTATAATAGCAGCAGTTGATGGTGACCATGGCATAAGTGTGTCCCTCGAGGGACACATCGTGCTTAACGGTCAGCTCTCATGATCTGTGTTTGTGAGTGATCATATTACGCAAATCATGAGGGGAGAGTTTCACTTTCACACCCCTTCAGGCATATTGCAAGGCCAAGCGCTGGGGTGGTCATGTGAATGTTGTACCCCCTGATCCAGCTCCAGTGCATGAGATACGCCTAGATCATTGGTGGGGGAGCAACATGTATTGTGACTTGAACCCACTACATGCGCACAACCAACGTGGGTACATGGGTTCAAAGTCATAAGTTTTGCCTCACATGACTTGGTTTCAAGCGCAGAAGATGCGCCCAAGCGAAACGGGGACTTTGAGAGTCGGCTGCATCTGGTACAAATACACCTGAGTTGACTCTGTAAAGTTTACCATCGGCAGTGCGCATGATTTTGAACGTGCATCTCTGATTCATTGTAGGCGTAGCACATTTGGGGCGCATAGCCCGTGCTGCCTTTGATTTCTTCACACCGGCCTGCGAAGGTGCATAGTACTCAGAATCTAACTAATTCTTTCTACGACAGCTAGTGATTCTGTCAAAGATAGAGGTCCTCTCCTGTACGCCAGAGTACATACAGGGGAAGTTAGATGCACCTTTGTTTCATCGACGCATCTTTTTTGTCTGGAAAGAGGACAATTGGGGAATGCAGTCAGTACTGCATTTCCCTGGCAGATGCGCTGCACTAGCGGGCACATCTTGCTTGCTGAGAACATCAGCAGGAAGGGTGGGCTGCGGTGGCACGTCTCCTTCAATGATGGTGCTCGACGTATCTCCTTTGTGCACCCAGACTTGGCGAGTCTTCTTCGGCTTTGGCAGCCGCTTCAAAGGACTTGTGCTGCCTTCAGAGATAAACTCCTCATACGTCTGTTGATTGAGGCACACCACGAGTGTCTTATGGGAGGAGCCAAGCTTGATGTCGTCAGATTGCGACACAACTTTCTCGTCAGAAGAGAAAGAAGTCCCCAACAGAATTGCCACTTGTTCGCCATCAAAAATACGACAAGGTCTTTTTGATTGATAAACCTTGGTATTTCAATTACAAACAGAACATTATAAAAGTATGACTTAGGCGTAGTCCTAGGAGTACACTTTTGTTTTTATTTGGGAACTGTATCGGTGGAACGAGTGGTAATGCGTTGACTCCGTTGACGATCTGACGACGATCTTGGATTCTCTGAAGGTTCGGGTTACTCTGGATGCCAGAGCGTTTGGAGGAGAAGTACACGTTAAGTGTCTCTCTTATCGTTTCTTTCTGTAGATATGATGATCTTCGTGTCTGTGGGAGAAGGAATGATCCCTCTATTTATAGGCAGCAGACTGGTCTGCTCATGCGCGCACATATAGGATGCGCCTGTACGTGGGAACGTAACATGGCTGATTTTATGGGGCGCATGGACGATGCGCCCTGAGTCAGAACTGAATCTGCTAAACTGCTCTATTGGGATACGGTAGAGCTGACACGTGGCAGTTGTGAAGATTTGTTTATTGCTGAGATCTTGAGTGGTTAACACCCATTCTTGAGCAGAACTGAGTCAAAAGACACGTGGCGCATGTCTTTGGCTGAAAAATCTTAAACTTTATGGAGGAACGATCTGTCAGGATGCGCCTAGGATCTGGCACCTGGGGCGACTCGATCTATGACTTTTTAGTGGCCACAGACAAGTCTGGACGCATGGCTTCTGAGGCGCATGCAGAGCTTTAGGCGCATGGTTGTGGAAGTACATGTAGAGACTTGGCTTCTGTCTTTTGGGATCAAGAGTAAGTCGGGGGTGCATGGCTTTTGAGGCGCATGCAGATTACTGGGCGTATAGCTGTGGAGGCACATGCAGATGATCGGTCGGCCACGTAGCAAGGACAGCTGTAGCCGATAAAATGTAATGCTGCCGACTCTGCCACATAGCATTAAATGCTTGATGGGTAACGAGTTGAAGTGGGTGCATCAGTTTGTGTCCTACTAGGCTATGTTCCAATAGGCGCATCGGTATGGAGTGCAAGGCTGACGACGCATCTACCGCATGGCACATCCTTATTATCCCATCCGTTGAGTTCTTCGAGGCATTAATGGCTGTTTTGACTTGGTGTAATTCGAAGGGGCAGATTCATCACCATAAATGCAAGTTCATTGCACTGACTTCGGAAAAATTGCCCCTTGGCACATGGGTTTGATTTACCCTGGCCTATAAGTAGCAGAATGAAGAGAAGTTTTGTTTCTTGTTTTACTTTTGTTCCCTTTATGGAGACGAATTCGATTGGTCCCCTACCTTGGCGAGTTGACGATGAAATCCTTCCGAAGACAAAGATGTGTCGAGTTTGGTTTTTTCACCATCGGCCCTGTGAAAGTGCCTGTTGCATCCAAATATCGGGATTGTTGTACCTCGACACAGGCTGAAGGTTCCTGTTCTATCCTAAGATTGGGGCCGTCATGCCCCAATTTTTGTTATGCTGGAAGAGCCGCAGGTTGGGGCTATCGTGTCCCGAATTTTGTTAGGCTAGAAGAGCCACTCCTCCTGCTAGAGTGCCCGCATGCTGACGTGGAAGTGATTCGCTCTGACTATGCATGGGGATGTGCATACGCTGAGTTGCTGGAATGATGCGCCTGGCTGTAACACTTGAGTGATGCGCCTAGCTGTATGTTAAAGTGATGCGGCTGGCTGTTGCACTACGCCTGATTGTAGCTTTTAGGATTTTCTTTATCTTTTGTAAAAGAATTCTCCTTTGTAGAAGACATGTAATAGACTTTCATATGAAATAAAAGCCCTATTTATGTCTCTACTTCTTTGTTGTTTTCTGCTGTGCCAAGTATTCTGTTCCTGGTGTATGGCGCATGTGAGTTAGGGCGCATAGGTTTTGGCCCAAGATGCGGCTAAAATTCCATGCTTATACAACTATTAACTACACAATATACATAACAATATATGTAACACACAACATGCCTAAAGGTGTCTTAACTAAGAGAAATTTATGGGTGTATCATGTCATAGTATGAGAAGAATAAAATAGAACATGATAGATGATGTCCTCAATTTTTTTTTCGTCAATGACATAATATTTGCCTGTTTACCAATAACATCCTAATCAATTCATAATTACCTTTTAAACTCGTATAATTCCTTCTCTAAGTGGTAATCCTTAAATATCATGTTGAACAGTCATTGTCGAAATTATTCCATACTCATACCTGTTCTTGCTTGTTGTAGTCTTCCTCTCTCTACCAATAGCATATTTCTGAAAAACTCAACATTGCTATAATATCCAAGAATTAAAAAAGACAAACTAAATAATAGTTACACTGATTTGGCAAAATTACAGTTATAGGCTTGTCACTAATCCATACAAGAATGGTATTACTGAAAATATGATATCGCCTCCAATAATCATGAGTACCTTCGCCTATCAACATATATCTAAGGATTTATATCAAAATTATATTCTTCCAATCCTTAACATTAATATATATTTGACAAGTCCTATCTCAATAATTATTACCTACCTTCTCCCTAAAATAGAAATCCTCAAGTTTTCAGAAATTGTATTGTAAGGAAAACATGACATTATGAAAGACATTCGCCAAAATAGGAGTGTAACTAAGGATTCATTTCACGTCATCAGAGAATTATAGGAAGATTGTCCTAAACTTCTTCTAAAGTTATCTAGTTACTACTTCACAAAGAATCGCCTAGTGCTACTAACAACTCTAGATTCTCTTAGCACTAGTTCTCAAAGTCTTGGTCCTGGTGTGGGTGCAGTCTCCAACTGCTTCATCTTCTTCTAAAACCCTTGAACTTGGGTCCTGCTTTCTTAGTGCAGATAATAGGGTCTAAGTGGGTGTTTGAAATGATAAATGTGCTAAGAAAGTTCAAACTCAATAATGATATGAATGGTTTGTAATCTGAAATGCTAATGGCACTATTGAGATAATGAATTTGATAAAATGGGGGAAAGAACCAAGTATAAGAATAAGAGTTTGATCCGAGAAGTCAATGATTGTCTGAAAGTATACAAACTGATAGTAATCATATTTTAGTCTAATACCATAATGCTTAAGAACATATGCCTCGCTAGTGCATATACATCTAGCTGCAGTAAGCCCTTGACTTCATGACTCAGATTAAAACATAAGGATCTAGGACGTAGTCTCAACAATACTAAAAAACTAATGTGTACCTGTAATCACCTTAACTAAATTTTATTCTCCGCCAGTACGCATCTGGCTGCAGTAAACTTACAGTTTTCGTGAATTGGGGAATGGCTATAGTACACATCTGTAATGCCATGGTGGTTTGTTGAATACTGTTTCAACTAATCCATAAGATTTTCAAAAGGTAAATGAGTTAACGAAATGTTATCATGATGAATATGACTTTTTCCTTGGTGTCAAATAGGAATGTCACATTCGAAACAAAGATGTTTGTTGAAATTATAAAGTTGAATGGTCTAAAATGGATAAAGATCATACTAATGTGAATACACTAGTAGTTGCAAGGATTCTGGGTTGATTAAGTCAAATAGGGTAAAGTTATGTTTTACAAGTCAAAATGAAGACGTCACAATTTGATTAAGGCATTCTGATAATGAAATCTGATTTAGGAAAGTAGAAGGAATGGGTTAAAGCTTAGTGACTGGTATTAATGGCAGGCATGGATTCTAAGACAATTGGGATGGTAACTATAGCCTCAACTTCCAACTAATCCTATAATTTTATACAACATTATTATGAAGAATATAATGTCAAACACAACTTAAAATATTTGGCCTAACTGGACAAGGTTTCTACTTAATCAAGATCGAGTAAGTCCTTCGTCAACCATTCTCTGGAATGGATGGAAGGAAGATAAGTAACAAACATAAGCAGGGTAACCAACGAAACTATAAGCAAGCAAAAATAAATTATATAAATAGATAAATTCGGTCCTATGTTGCGACAGGATGGAAATAGTCTAAGTGTGCTAATTGTTTCTAGAGTATGTTTTTCTAAGGTCATTATTAAGTTTAAAGTCAGATTGCAGGACTGTACGTTTGTCTAGACTACGTTGACTAGACCAATTGCAGAACTTGACCTGCATGGGCCACCACTAAAAATATGTCATGACCCAATCCCAAGATACTGGGTCCAGTCGGATCATGCCCAGCCTACACTGTCACTACCAATTTTCAAAATAAGTATAAAATTTTTATTTTTCAATATTATAATATTTATGAATATTTATTTATCATATATTGTGTTTTTAGGGATTAGTTAGTCGGATTTGAGACTAGACTAGTTTTGACTTGAGTTAGTGGCCCGGTTAGCGTAGACCCTAGTTGAAGCCCAATAATTAGCTAGACATGGCCCACAAACTTGACCCAATAGGTTAGTACAAGTAGGCTAATCCCACATGACAAGTTTAGTCATTTGGAGATTAGAACTTGGACCTTTTGACCCCAACCTCTTGCATTCATTTAATTAGCCAAAAGGGGACCTAATAGGGGCATCCTTGACATTTCACCATAGTTGACCCTAGATTTAGGTGGCCAGCCACAAGAGGGATGTATTCTCATCTCTTTTATTTCACCAAGAAGCCTCTATTCCCATTTTAGAGTTCTTCTCAATCTTGAGAGCAAATCACATTGATTCGTCTCTCAAATCCTCTCTTTTCTCCACCAAACTCTCTCATTATTATAAGAAGAAGGAGCTATAAGTAAGGTGGAGCTAAGAGCAAGGAGGGGTGTCCATTTGGTAGAAGAGTCTGTGTCGGATTCGTGTCCTTTGGAGTTTTTATTGGAAAACCACTCCCAATAGGTATATCTCTCTCATTCTTGTCATTTTATATAGTATTTATGGTTTTGAACCCATAGGAACCCACCCCCATGTTAGAAACACCTTTAGGAATGTTTTAGAGGCTCATTAGAGTCCTCATTTGGTATTTAGAATGAGTTTTGTGTCACCCATGGAAGAATTTCGAGGGTGACACACCATGTGTTTGTAAAAAAAATGCCAAAATGGACCTATTGAAGTCTAATTTCAGAATTTATTATGTTAGAGAGGTTTCCTACATGTTTGGGCATATGTTTTTGGCTTACAAGTCAAAATTATAAGTATCTATATGATATATTGATATATATAGCTGATGTGGACTATTTTGAGCAATATTCATATGTATTTGTGTGTGTGGTGTTGCCTTGGTGTGTGTGAGAGAGATGGGGGATCATGGCCAACCTAATTGGTTTGTGGTTGATAGTGGTAGTGATTGTGAGTTTGTGTTGGTTATGGTAGTGGATATTGTGTAGGTTTTTGTGTGTGTCAGAAGTGGGTTTTGATTTATGTATATGTGAGTGGGTGTGTGTGTTTGTTGTAGAAGGAGAGGAGTTTTATATATATATATATAGATATAGTATTTGTGTGTGTGTGTGTGTGTGTATATTGAGGGGGATGTATGATAATAGAGGAGTCAAGTGAAGGTGGATTAGAGGAGTGAAAGCGGGCATTAGATGGAAGGTTATAGAGAGGGTTGTGTGTGTGGAGGAGGCAAGGTGGGGCTGCAAACAGCAGCACCACATCAGCAATTTCTGCTGCACTGTGCAGCAGCATGGTGCTGCAAACAGCAGGCCTTGCTGCCATCTAAACAGTAGCAACAACAGCCCTCCAAGGCACCACCAGCAGCAGCTGCAAGGAAGGGCTGCACTAGGCAGCCCTCTATCCCCCTTGTGCTATATGTGTGTGTGTGTGTATATAGCTAGTTAGTGGTTTATATATATATATATATATATATATATATATATATATATATATATATATATATATATAATATACATCATAATCTCCCTCCTTTCCGTGCCCGCATGGTCCCATGACCCCCTCCCCCCGGTCCGCTCTCAGCGCCGTAGCCGAGCTCCGTAAGCTCGCCGGCAGCCGCCCCACGGCCCTCCACGCCGTCGCTCGAGGGAGACGCTCGCCACCCCGCTATTTTCTTTGGCCGGTCTCGGCGAGCGAGCATAGTAGGCTTCGCGGCAGCTCCCAGCCTGGACAAAAGATCAGCTCTCGCTGGTCGACGTCGCTTCCAACGGGGTGGCCACCAAGCTCCGGTGGCCACCTCTGAGCCGCGACCCGGTCATCGAGCCCTCGGCCATGCCCTCTGGCAGCAGCCGAGATTCCCCCCGCCACCCCTTCGCACCGCCTTCCCCCTCCGGTGGCCCAGTACCTCGGCGGCCCCCTCTGGCGCCCTCCTCCGGCCATGCTCGGCGTGTCCGGTCGCCGTCGAGCCTGCCGTGCCGGGTGCGCGTGCTTCCCGCCCAACAAGTTCAAAATTCGAATTTTCTCCAAAACTTCCTATGCGCCCCCATCCTTCGGAGAGGGACCATTCATACTCTTCCCGCGCGACTGCTCTGCGCCCACAGTCGGCCAAGCACTCCCCACCGCTATGCGCCCTCGTGTCCTTGTGCGGGGTGCTATACATCCGCCGCTGGATCCTATATGCCCTCCTCCTCAAGTACCGCCGTCGCTCTCCAGCATGCGCCCCCGCTTCCTTGTGCGGGAGGCTATGCGCCCACTGTTGTTGCCCATGCACCCTCTCCCCCTGCTTCGCGACGCATAGACCGGGCGCTCCCTCTATCTTCTGCCGGGCTGGCCTTGGAGGCCATGCGTCAGGCTCCTTCTTTCGGGGGCCATGTGCCCCCCCAAACAGCACTTGTCAAGGAGGTTTAGAGCCTAGCACCCTCCTCTTCACCCTGAGGCCATGTGCCCACTAATCAACGCCCGGGTGCATGCGCCCCCCCATCAGTGAGTGGGACACCCCCTGGTGGTCATGCACCCACACCCCGCGTGGCCCATGCGCCTATTATCTCTGGGGTCTCCTCCGAGAAATCTTTTGTGGAGATTCTGAGGCCAGATCGTGGGACGCCATTCTCTCTCCAGACGATTGACACCGAGCTGCCAGACATCGAATTCGCGTATCCTTCCGACGGGCAACCCATCCGCGTCCTGTTCTCCACTACAGAGATATCCTCTATCTTCGCCAGCTTTGCGAGGACAATCGTGTTGAAGTTTCCCTCTTGGTGCCCCAAGATCACCGTCGTCCAAGCTGCGATCTTAGGTTGAGGGCTCACCTCCGCCTACAGGATTTCCCCGTTGGACCCCAAACACCTGCTTCTCTACCTTTCCTCAGACCTCGACTACTCTTTGGTCTGGGCCAAAGGCACCACCCGCGTCGGAGCCAACAACATCCAGATCGCCAAATGGTCCCCCGACTTCAGCCCAACAGTCGACTCTTTGATCATCTCGATGTGGATCACCCTCCCAAACCTTTCCCTAGTCTGCTTCGCGACCGCAACTCTCAAGAGAATCGTAAGATTTTCGGATCTCTGGCGACCATCGCAGAAGAAACCCATACCCTATCCAAAGACAACTATGCGAAGATATGCGTGGAACTTAACCTGTCTTCAGACCCCCCGACCAGATTCAGATCGACCTCGGGGGATTGTCACACTTCCAAAATCTAGAGTACGACAACAACATAATCTTCTGCAGGCACTGCCAGTCCAGAGGACACCTCACTAGGCATTATTTCAAAGCTCACCCGGAGATTCAGAAGAAAGCCCCCGCAAGCTGCACTCACAAAAGATGACCCAATTCATTTCCACATCTCCCATTCTCCCCCTCCCTAATTTTCACTCCCACTTCGTTGATAGCGACAGCTCCCCCAGCCCCCGATCTCCTTCGGAGAAGGCCATCGCCCCCTATGATCCCCCGGGCATCCTTCTCAACAACCAGTTCGACATCCTCACCGTCACCCCGTCTGACACTCTACATGAGCAACCCCAACCAGGCCCGAACTCTCCCGAGGTGAACGAGAAGTCCATCGCCCTATCTCAGACAAATGACACTTCCCTGAGCGACGATGGAGAATATCAGGAGGCTTTGATCATCCATCCCGACCCCCCCACTGAATCCCTTCTTATCCCCGGGAGAGATTTCGCGATCGACCCGGCAATACTGAGTATAGTCCCGGCTGACAGGCTTCAGCAAGCCATAGAAGCAGGTTTCCTAGACCCGGACAACCCTCTCCGTGCTCTTGTCGAGATAAACAAAGAAGATGTCTCCCCCCGAAGGAGGGCATTGGATACTCCGCTCGTGACACGTCAGACTCAAAGGATGACGTTAACGGGACACCACAGAGAGCCTCCAAAATCTCCATCAACAAGAAGAAAAAACTAGAGCCGACGACCATGACAACTCGGTCAGCCACTAAGCTCAATACCCACCCCCTCCACAAATAATCTAATGCCTAACATCCTCTCGTGGAATGTTAGAGGGCTGGCCAACAAACCTACCTTGAGGAGATTAATTAGCCTCAAGAAAATCTACCGAATCGATCTTTCGATCATCATTGAATCCAAAATCCCCCAAAGGAAACTCAAATCTATTCAACTCCAACTTGGTTTTGCGTCCGCGGTTGCCAGATGCCATGACATTTGGATCCTTTTTACCGACGAATGCAGAATCAGCATCGTGAACGACTCCAATCAGGCGCTTTCCTGCTGGGTAGAGCTTTCCTTCCTTAAGTCTTGAGTACTTATCTCTGCTGTTCACGGCAGCTGCAACTACCCCGAGCACAAGAACCTCTGGGATACCCTCATGGACACCCACCAACACCTTAACAATCTTCCATGGATCTGCATTAAAGACTTCAACATGATCTTACGTCGAGAGGAGAAATCAGGTGGGTGCCCCCCAGCCGGCATGACCAACTTTAACACTTTCATCTTCAATGCCTACTTGTCCCTGCTGCAGTTCTCCGGCAACGCTTTCACTTGGTGTAACATGCAAGAAGGCGCCCACAGACAATACTCCCGTCTGGATCGAGTGCTGGTAGACAACCTGTGGGCCGACTTGGATCTCACCACAAACCTCTCTCACCTTAATACCACAAAATCAGACCATTCCCCTCTCCTGATGGAAATCAGCAGCAACTTCACCGAGATCAAAAAACATTTTTGCTTCTTGAACTTCTGGAGCCATCACACCCATTTCAGGAACATTGTGGCCTCCGCATGGAGATCAACCAACAACCCAAACCCCCTCATCCGCGTAGCAGTCAAGCTCAAAGCCACCGGGGGTGCATTATTGTCTTGGAGCAGACTCGCTTTTGGAAATATTTTCCAAGCTATCAAGACAGCACAAGATGACATCACTCGTGCCGAGATCCTGTTGGCTGTGAATAGCTCGTCGGAATCCCGTACCGCCCTGAACCTTACCAAGGCGATACTCAAGTCCAGGTTGAAGGTCGAGACAAAATTTTGGAAGCAAAAAGCCAGATTGACCTGGGATACCGAGTGTGACAGAAATTTTGGCTTCTTCCACGCCCGTGTCAAGGGTCGCAGAAATCAGCTCAATCTTCACAAAATCTCGGATGACAACGGCATCCCCCTCAAAGACCAGAAAAGCATTAACATGGCAGCTGCCAACTTCTACACCAAACTTTTCTCTAAAATGAACGTCGTTAAAGATGAGGCTTTCTTGGCTAAGGTCCCCAGCATGATCAGCGAGCAGGAGAACGTCATGCTGTTGACCCACCCCTCTCCGGAGGAAGTCAAGTCGGCTGTCTGGTCCCTAGACAAACACATCGCCCCCGGACCAGACGGTTTCTCCGGAGCTTTCTTCCGTTCTTGTTGGAAGATTATCGGGCCTGACTTTCACGATGCCGCGATGGCATTTTTCGAAGGAGCGAGTTACCCCAAATCAATCTCCCAGGCCAACCTTATCCTGATCCCTAAAAAAGATAATCCGAAGACATTCAAAGACGTCAGACCGATCAGCTTATGCACCTTCACCAACAAAATTATCTCCAAGATCATCGTGACCCGCATGTCCACTCTTCTTCCCAAGATCATCTCTGAGGAGCAGAGCGGCTTCGTCCCCGATCGGAACATCACCGATAACATCTTGCTCGCTCAGGAGTTGATCACTTGCGTGGAATTCTCGTCCAGGGGGGAAACGTTGCCATCAAACTCGACATGGAGAAAGCCTATGACCGTCTGGACTGGCAATTCATGATTTGGGTATTCAGAGCCTTCGGGTTCTCGGAGACTTGGATCGACATCATCTTCAGGTATGTCAACAACTCTTGGTTCTCCACGGTCATCAACGATCAAACCGACGGTTTCTTCAGATCTAGCCGCGGGATACGACAAGGTGATCCTTTATCCGCCACCATTTTCATCATTGCAGCCGAAGCGCTCAGCAGAAACCTAAATAACATGGCGAACACCCCCAGATTCTGTCACTATCACACCACCACGGGTTGCCCTCTCATCACGCATCTGGCCTATGCTGATGACATCCTTATCTTCTCTTCCGGGAATATCGGGTCGGTGGTGGTGGTGTGCAGCATTCTAGAGAAATATACCAGATGCTCTGGCCAATGTATCAACACTGACAAAAGCGTCATCTACACCCACCACAACGCCGACCGGAATCACTCGACCACCCTCACCAACCTAACCTCCTTCTCCACTGTATACCTACCGTTCTCCTACCTGGGATGCCCACTGGTGTACGAAAAATCAAACTCTGGCATTTTTGAGGGTTTGGTGAACAAAATTAAAAGAAAAATCGAAGGTTGGCACAACGCGGCCCTTTACCCGGGAGGCAAGATGATCCTCATCAAGCATGTCCTATCCTCCATCCATATCTACACCCTGGAAGTGTGCTCCCCACCCAAGAAAGTCTTTTATGAGATCGAGTCCCTTTTTACCAACTTCTTTTGGGGCCACATCGACGGCAAGGACAAGCACCACTGGGCCAGCTGGGACACTATGGCCAAACCCACCGATGTGGGAGGACTTGGCTTTTCCAGATTAGCGTACATCATCGATGCCTGTTCAATGAAGTTGTGGTGGAAGCTTTGCATGGACAACTCCATCTGGGCTAGGTTCATGAAGGCTAGATATTTCCAACATTCTCACCCCGTGACTGCCGTCGCCAACAATCGATCCTCTGCATTTTGGCGCCAGATCCTTCATGGCCGCCACCTTGCTGAACCCTTTATCATCGAGAACCCCGACACCCTACAGTGGTCCTCCACGCCCGATGGCACCTTCACGATGGCCTCTGCCAAGACGAAGGTGAGAGGCACCGACTCGCCCGTACTGTTGATCGCTCCTTTTTGGCACTCCTGCATCCCCAACAAATGGTCGATCCTCATTTGGAGAGCATAGCGCCGGAAGTTACCTACCGACGACTCCTTTACCTCCGTCGGCTACAGCTTAGCATCCAAGTGTCATTACTGCACCTCACACCAATCAGAAACAACTGAACACATCCTTCTCCATGGCAGCATCGCTTACCAGTTGTGGTCCAGTCTTTCACTGCGATGCGGCCAGGCCCTCCATACTGGGAGCTTCAACGATCTCCATGCCAGCTGAGGATCCTCTCATGGGCATCAGATCGTCACAGCTGCTGGCATTTGGGTGTTATGAAAGAACAGAAACAAATTTAGGTACGAAGGTCACCAATACACCCCTCAACAGCTTTTCAGGGAAGTCCTCCGGCAGTATCTCCACATCAGCAGAAGATGCTTCCACGCACCGGAATGTTTTTGGCAGGAGCTGTACTAGTCCGACTGGCACTTTTTGTTGTGCTCGGTCTATTTTGGTTTCAGTTTTTAGGTTTCCTTTCGCGCTTGGCGTGCTTACTTCTATAGGCTTCGGCATTTTGCACCTGATACATCAATAAAGTCCCTTCGTTCAAAATATATATATATATATATATATATATATATATATATATATATATATATATATATATATATATATATATATATATACATTGTATGTTAGTATGTTAGATTTATGTTTGTATCTTGGAGTTAGATATATATGTTAGTGTCATGGTATAGTATCTTAAGTATATGTTAGTAGTGAGTTAGTATCGTAGATAATATAGTTAGTGTGTGTGTGTGTGTGTTAGAGTCTTGAGTAGGATACTAGTTAGTATCTAGAGTAGGATACTAGATAGCTAATATATCTTAAGGGGTATCATAAGTGGGTTGGCAAGGTATTGGGGTTACCTTGGCAAGGTATTAGGATAAAAATGTAAGGTAATGGGTATTTACCTAAGTAGAGGGTAATGTTCTAGTAAGATACTAAGATAGTTAGTTAGATGTTAGTCTAAGGGTTTATTAGGATCTAGTTAGGCTAGTTAGTGGTTTATCTACTAGCTAAGGTAATATTACTAGGGTAAAGAGCATTACCATATATCCAAGGTATTGGGATACCTTGGTAGATAATGGTTAGAACTAGGATAACTTGGTAGGTAAAGGTTAGAAATAGGCTTCTTGGTCTAGTTTGACAAAGGTTGACTATTTTGACTGAAAGTCAACGTAGTCAACATCCGACCTAAAATGGACTAGGAGTTGAGTAGAGTGGACCAGTTGACCAAAAGTCAACTGTAGGTCAACCATTGACCTAGTTTGACCTAGATTGGATTGGGGGTTGACCAGTTGACCAAAAGTCAACTATAGGTCAACCTTTGACCTAGATAGACTTAGTTTGACTTGTTTTTACTTCCAAAATATTATATTGTTACAACATTCCATCTTTAGGACCTCGATGCACTATATTCGACTCAGTTGGCATTTTCCATCACAGCTCAGGCGAGTACATTCTCTGATAACTTTTCTAATTTACGATAATTGTTATGATTCATGTACTTAGTGTAGATATACTTGTTCTTGACACATTGGTCACACGGATTGGTATTTATGGATCCTGACATGAGATGTTATTCCTTGGTTACTTGGGTGTACATTGTGCAAGCCCCCTTGTAGTTCTTGTGCAAGTTATAGACACCAATTTTCGAGGAGACTTGCTACCTTCTCATAGATCCCGTGTCATAATGTGTCTTGTTTGGATCCACTCTACCAGTCGGGAGCAGGGAGTATTAGTGTAGATATATGATCAATTCCCTATTGTGCAACTATTGTGATTGTGAGTGTTGATCATACACCCCACGTATGATTAACCAGGCCATGAAGCTATTATGCAAGTACCCAAGCCGGCCACATGTCGTAGCTAGTACTCACACACCTAGATAGATGATTCTTGATTCTTGTAGAAGCATAGAATTTTAGGGGCATCTTAGGCCGAAACTCTCATGCGCCCTAACTCTCATGCGCCAGAAATCAACATGCGCCAGGAACAGAATACTTGGTACAACAAAAAACAACAAAGAAGTAGAGACATATAAATAGGACTTTTATTTCATATGAAAGTCTATTACATGTCTTTTACAAAGGAGAATTCTTTTGCAAAAGAGAAAGAAAATCCTAAAAGCTACAGTCAGGCGCAGTGCTACAGCCAAGCACATCACTTCAACGTGCAGCCAGGCGCATCACTCAAGTGCTACAGCCAGGCGCATCATTCTAGCATCTCAGCATTTGTGCATCACCGTGCATAGTCAGAGCGAATCACTTTCTCGTCAGTATACGGGCACGATAGCCTCGACCTGTGGCTCTTCCAGCATAAAAAAAATTAGGGCACAACCGCCCCGATCTTTGGTTCCAACGTCATCTTCAGCTGTCTTTGCCACGTGGCCGACCGATTACTTGCATGCTCCTCCACAGCCATGCACCCAGAAATTTGCATACACCTCAAAAGCCATGCTCCTCCGACTTACTCCTGATCCCAAAAGATAGAAGCCAAGTCTCTGCAAGCGCCTCCACAGCCATGTGCCCAAAGGTCTACATGCGCCTCAGAAGCCATGCGTCCAGACTTGCCTGTGACCACTAAAAGTGATAGATCGAGTCGCTCCATGCGCCAAATCCTGACATATCATTCTCTCCACAAAATCCGAGATCTTTGAGCCACAAACATGCACCACGTGTCTTTTGACTCAATTTTGCTTAAGAATGGGTGCTAACCACCCAAGATCTCAGCAACAGATGAATCTTCACGACTGCCATGTGTCAGTTCTACCGTATTTCAATAGTGCAGTTCAGCAGATTCAGCTCTGACTTAGGGCGCATCGTCCATGCGCCCTACAGCATCACCCATATGGCGTTCCCACATACAGGTGCATCCTACATATGCGCGCATAAGCAGACTAGTCTGCTGCCTATAAATAAAAGGACCATTCCTTCATCCACACAAGCACAGAGAAAAAAACGAAGATCATATCT
The DNA here is from genome assembly GCA_029216955.1 of Iris pallida. Classification (NCBI taxonomy): domain Eukaryota; kingdom Viridiplantae; phylum Streptophyta; class Magnoliopsida; order Asparagales; family Iridaceae; genus Iris; species Iris pallida. The sequence goes on from JANAVB010041420.1 coordinate 11,435,470, forward strand.
ACAAAGAGAAACGAGAAGAAAGATACTTAACGTCTTCTCCTCCTCAAAACGCAACGACATCCAGAGCAACCCAGACCTTCAAAGAGTCCAAGATCGTCGTCAGATCGTCATTGGAGTCAACGCATTACCACTCGCTCTACCGATGCAATTTCCAAATAAAAACAAAAGTGTACTCCTAGGAATACGTCTAAGTCCTACATTATATACTGTTCTGTTTGTAATTGAAATACCAAGGTTTTTGATGGCGAACAAGCTGGCGACTTTGCTGGGGACTTCTTTATCTTCTGACGAAAAAGTCGTGTCGCAATCCGATGACATCAAGCTTGGCTCCTCCCACAAGACACCCGTGGTGCACCTTAATTAACAGGCGTATGAGGAGTTCATCTCTTAAGGCAGCGCAAGTCCTTCGAAGCGACTACCAAAGTCGAAGAAGACTCGCCAAGTCTGGGTGTGCAAAGGAGATGTATCGAGCACCACCATAGAAAGGAAGGTGCCACCGCAACCCACCCTTCCTGCTGACGTTCTCAACAAGCAAGATGCGCCCGCCAATGCAGCACATCTGCAAGGGAAATATAGTATTGACTGTATTCCCTAATTGTCCTCTTCCCAGTCGAAGAAGATGCGCCAACGAAACAAAGGCACATCCAACTTCCTCCGTTCGGGCGTGCAGGAGAGGACCTCTGTCTTTGACAAAATCACTCGCTGTCGTAGCGAGGATGAGTTAGATTCTGAGTACTATGCGCCTTCATGGGTTGGTACGAAGAAATCCAAGGCAGCACGGGCAATGTGCCCCAAATGTGCTACTCCTACAGTTAATTGGAGATGCGCACTCAAAATCATGTGCACTACCGATAGTAAACTGTACAGAGTCGACTTGGGTGCGTTTGCACCTGATATGAGCCGACTCTCAAAGTCCTCGTTTCATTTGGGCGCATATTCTGCGCTTAAAACCAAGTCGTACAAGGCAAAACTTGTGACTTTGAACCCATGCACCCACGTGGGTTGTGCACATGAAGTGGGTTCAAGTCGCAGTACATGTTGCTCCCCACCAATGATCTGGGTGTATCTCATACGCTGGAACTGGATCAGAAGGCACAGCATTCATATGACTACCTCGGCACTGGGCCTTGCCATGTGCCTGAAGGGGGTGTGAAAGTGAAACTCTTCCCTCATGATTTGCGTAATGTGATCACTAACAAACGCAGATCAAGAGAGATAATCATTAAGCACGATGTGCCCTTCGTGGGGCACACTTGTACCATGGTCACCATCAACTGCTGCTGTTGTAAAACAATGGCTCTATCATCCAGGCAGGCTGTGTTCCAGTGACTGCAATCTGTTGTACCCATCCGACGTCGTCTCGGAATGATGGTGCTAATTGAAGATGAGTAAGAGCCCAAGAAAGCTTCTTACCATGTTGTGTCCAACTCCCATTCATCGGGGTAGAGGACAACCACCAATCCCTCGACCTCAGCAGCATCGTCCAAGAGTCAGCCGAGGAAAAGCAAAACGATAGTCCCGTTCTCAGGGGTGTTTGAGAGCACCCGGTCAAGGAAGAAGTTTCCTGCGGAAGCATCAGCTGGGAGTGATCAAACTCCTGCTATCCATGACAACCCTCCAGTTGAAGATGAGAATGTTCTCTAAGGAATCGACACCGAAATAGCTGGAGGTAGCCAGTACGAGGTCTCAGAAGTGGAAACTCTCCCACAGGAGAGTGAGGTCGAAAGCGAAGCCTCAACTAATCCATCCACCTCCGCTTATGTCATGCCAGCCAACATGGCAGGGGGTGGTGAAGAAGAGGAACCAGACACTCCAGCCCCGGGCCTGTAGTGCGTGGACACCCTGGAGGAGGGCCTCAAAACCCGCTCTACCACCATGCAATCCTTGACTCAAATGGTATTTGAGATTCAGACCACTCTGGCATCTCAACCATTAGCAAGGGCACCTGTCTTCACTAGTCCCGATCCAGGGCCCAAGGGAGAATCAAGTATACCCCCTCAACGGGTATCTTTAGGTGCAGATCATCACACTGCACCTCGGACGTCGGTTCCTTCAAATACCGAGCCTCACACCTTACCGCTCTCACCGGCTCCCAGTTCCACAGAAGAGCTGGTGGACATGATCAGAGATCTGCGTGAGCGCTTTGAAGTACGAAACAAGCAGGAAGAACGTCAAAAGATGGGAATCCCGCAACCTTACCCACTCGAATGGAACAAAATGGTTTCCCCTCCCAAGTATAAACCACAAACATTAACGCCATATGATAGGAAGGAATCTTTTCGCCGGTATCTGACCTACTTCCAGTCTCAAACGGGACATCTCCCAAAGGAAGACGCCCTACTCACCAGCCTATTTGCCGGGACATTGAAGGAAGTCGCTTATGACTGGTACTGCAGTCTCCCTTATCACTCCATATCATCCTTCGATGACTTGACTCGCCTCTTCCCCGACCGATTCTATGACGGTGGGAAGGATATGACCATGTCATCTCTTATATAAGTGCGCCAGACAGAGAAGGAGACTGTTCGAGGCTTCATCGAACGTTTCTGACAAGCATGCTTATGGTTGCCTCCGGGTAGGCCAGAACATGCATTGATCGATGCCTGCAGTATGAACATGACTCCTGCAATCAAGCTCTGGCTTGACTCCACTCAACCTCCCGATTGAAATTCATTAATCATCGGGGCCGAAGCTGCTGAAAATAAGGCACGTAATGCTCACCTTCTGGGGGTTAACTTCCCCACCTTTGATGACAGAAGGAAACAGCCTACTACCCGTAACAGTGGGTACGAGGCAAAAGGGAAGCAGGCATTTAATGTCAACGCTTCAAAGAGCACACAGGGGCCCGCTCAAAAGCCTCCACCTGCACCGAAGCCGAAGGAGGTCTACTCCTTCAACGATGAGGATACCTTACAACTCTTTGAAAATCTGAAACAGAGCGACAAGATCATATTGTTGGATCCAAAGTATCCCGAAGAGGTGGGCAGAATGGGAAACCTGAGGTACTATCACTACCATCGGTTCGTTGGACATCCAACTCAAGGCCGCTACATCCTAAAAACTATATACAATGCATGATCAATGTGAATGTCATCTCAGTCGATTACGAGGTGAAGACAGTCTTAGCACCCTAGCGCCTACTACAACTCAAGATGGTGTTGAACCCATCCCAAAGGCGACATTGGAGGTAGTCAATCTTCTGCCGGCTCGTGACAACGTGAGTGAATGATTTCACTCACCACATCTCGGGGGGAGATCATGTGGGTTCACCCAGATCTCGCTCCAGAACTGACTCAACCAGGGGTACATTCTAGCTCTAAAGCTAAAGGCAAGAAGACCAAGTCTTGCCGAATGGTGACCTCCTCTCCCAAAGAGGCACTTCCTGTACAAACGCATTTAAAGCAGTATGCTCAGCCTGAGGAAGCCCCTGTCGAAGTGGCACCTCCCGTCACCACCTCGGCTGCTCAAGGTAAAGGTCCTTCCCAACTTCCAGCAGCTGACAAACAAAAGCATAAGGAGGCCCGCTTCGACAGGCCTCTACGAAGAGACAACGCTTCGAGGTTATCCAAACCCTACAACTTTGACATACTAGCACAACTTGCCAGTACTCCAGCTCGGCTGTCCTTGTTCAAGCTCCTCCGCCTGTCTAAAGATACCCGAGAAGCTCTCTGCGAAGCCCTGAAGGATGCTGAGTCTTTCATCAGTCAGGTCAAGCAGCCTGTGGACGATCTAGCAGCATGTCCACACTACCATAGTATGGGGGAGATCATCCCTAATATCACATTCCCTCAGCAAGACATGCTACTCAAGAACAACTGACACAACAGACCGTTGTATTACACAGGGTATGTTGGGGCCATCAAGGTGGATTGGATGTAGATCGACCCAGAGTTTTCTTTCAGCATCATCCCCCGAACTCTGCTTCAGACGTTAGGAATCCCAATGCATCGTCTGACAGCGTCTCTGTGACCCTGACTTTCCTAAATAAGGGTAATATGGTCATTTCCTATTATTTTTAATATTTAAATAATAATTTAAATTATGGTTGTTAATATATATATATATAATTTTTTTTTCATATATATATATATATATATTTAATATATATATATTTAATATATATATATATATATATATATATATATATATATATATATATATATATATTATATGAATAAAAAATATATATATTGAGTTTTTATTATATGAATAAAAATATATATTATATAGGTATACATATATATAGTATATAAAAAATAAAAAATAATATATATATATATATATATATATATATATATATATATATATATATATATATATATATATATATATATATATATATTTATATATATTTATATATATATATATATGTGTGGATATATATATAAGTATACATATGTATACATGTATATATATTTGTATGTAACCGAACCCAACTAAACCTAAAACAAACTACCAGCTAACAAAGCCCACACTAACCCAGCATCCCACAAGCCCAACCGAGCACCCATCAACAAACACTCTTTCTCTTCCCATTTTTTTCTTCAAAACCGAAACCAAAACCCCCTCCTTTAAACGTGAATTTAGTGAGAGAGAGAGAGAGAGAGAGAGAGAGTTATTCTCAAAAAATCACAGCCAACCCCAACCCTGACTTCTCCCCGACGCCAACGACCACCAGGGAATGTCGGAGCGTCGCCCACTGCCACCCGAAGCCGCCGCACGCGCACAACCCGCGTATAGGCCGCAGAAAACCCATTTAAGGTACCCATCTTCCCCATCTCGTATCTTTGTGCACGCTCGATCAAATCGAGATCCGTAAATTTCTACGGATAGCTGATATGACCCCCTTAGAGTCCCATTAAATAGATTTTCCAATACCAAACCTTGCTGTTCGGAAATTTGACGCAAAGTTGTCGAAAAACTACGTTTAAATGAACAGATTTAGGTTCCCGGATCACTGTTTTTGGAGGCGATTTCTCACCCATCCTTCGACCGATTCAAAAATCCGTTTGAAAGGACATATAGACAACCTATAGGGCTCTGTGAACCTTCTTTTAGTTCCTATTTTTGTGGACAGTGTCTCAAAAATTGATTTCCAAAATGAGGAAAAATAGCATTCCGAAAACCTGAATTTTAGAAAAAATTTCAGATACGGCGTGCGTCCTATTAAATCGGGCGAATTGGTCACAACCCGTAGGCATCGAAAGGCGTGTACGGGTGTTATGGACATATGGGTTTCGACGAAACTTGATTTCTCCGCGTGTGTGTGACGAAAACAGTGCGTATCCGTCGAGATACCCCGTTTCGACCTTTTGTGAATTTGCCAATTACTTTGTGTACGTTCATCGTCTCGAGACAAAACTTGCGCCAACAGGACCGAGTTATTTTTATGGTCCTGTACGCCAAGTTTGGTCCAATTCTGAGAAGGTCGACCGAAACGCTAATTTTGCGGGCCCGCAACCCGATCGAACGGGCAAAATTGTGCACGGCCTACCGGAATCCAATATTGGACATACGGTTGGGTTCGTCTCATCAAATCGGACTCGTAGACATATGATTTGATGACTTTAGAGACCGTAGATACAAGCATATTTTTCGGTGCAAAGCGGATCCAACGACGGACATCGTTTTGGCCCATAATTACCGTTTTGCCCCTGTGTGTAGAATTAGACTTATGGGTAGGCTATCCTAGCTAATTTGACCATTCTGAACACATTGGTATTGTCTATTTCAGCATTAGGAGACTATTGCACGAGTTGACCCTTCGAGGCTCATTGAGTGGTAGTATTGATTCCTCAGTTCAGGACCAGGCGAGTACATTCTCTGATTATTTTTCATTCATGATATTTACTATGTTTCTTCTATCTAGTATAGATATTCATGATTCTTGACACATTGGTCACACGGATTAGTATTATATGGATCCCGTCATGGGTTGTTATTCCTTGTTTACCTTGGTGTACCCTGTGCAAGCCTTCTTGTAGTTCTTGTACAATGTATGGACATTAATTCTCGAGAAGACTTGCTACATTCTCTTAGAATCTCATGTCGTAACGAGTTTTGGCTGGATCTACTATATTAGTCGGGGGCGGGAGAATATTAGTCGAGGCATGTGGTCAATACCTACCTTGTGCATTGTATAGATCCTTGTGAGTGTTAATCATACACTTCACGTATGATTAACCAGGCCAGTAGACCTTGTGCAAGTTCCTAAGCCGACAACATGTCAAATCTAATATTCACTCACGTAGATAGTTGTTTTTGATTTTTGTACATGACATGTTCAGATATCTTCATTCTTGCTCTAGTTTACTGCTTTACCCTTGCCATGCTACTTTCATGTACATTCTATTTTACTCGTGTTTATTCTCTCTATTTACTGTTACAAAGTACTTGTTATTTATTGGAAACTGTTGTTGGAAATATGCTCGTTCAAATCATGACTGGATATGTTGACCAAATTTTACAAATTATGGTGAGGACGAGTGTCCTACCTACTACGGTCCTCATGACATAGTAGGTATAGACCAGGAGACCCTAGTCCAGTAGGGGTTAGTGCCAGCTGAGGAGGCTCTAGCAGTGACTCAGTCAGACTAGAATTTGATTGGACTTTGTCTCCAGCTATTATATTAGACATGTTATGTTATTTTAGACTTATTTGGCTATTCTGTGACTCACTATGGATTTGTGTTTGCTGCTTTGCACTCTGAGTTTATCTTTATCTTTATCCTTATCTTTATTCGTGCTATATATTCTTCCTGCTAGATTGTGATTGAGTTTATATGTATTCATATTATATCCTCCATTCGGATATGACAAGTTATTATACATTGTTAGATGGCAAACCTACAACGTACTACGTCGTTTCTGAGGCATAGGCTGGGCGCTGTTACGCATTCGTGCCCTTACATTGGGTGTGGGTCGTGACACATTTTTATGGTAGCCCATGCAGGTCAAAAATCGCAACTAGTACGATGTCATAGTGGCGCTCAACTTAGAGTGCTGTTACAAGCCTACTGTTTATACATAGGATATAGGCTATAAGTTAAGGATACTCAATCACAAATAGGAAAAACTTTCAATTCATTGCTCTATACAACTGTCCTTCTAATATTGATTCTTGCACTCTAACTGTCCTCCTTTGAGATAATCTACCTTGTGCCATATTGATTTCTTCTTTCGATCTGTCTTCAGGATGGCAAAGACTAGATCTCAACAGTCGGACCCGCGGATACTTAGAGGTCTGCTACATCCTACGGACCGGATCCAGTTGTAACTACAGTCGAAGTATCTGCAGCAGCATTAGGGGGCGCTCCTCCGCCAGTTACGAGGACCATTCCTTAGGTCGCTGAGGTTGCTTCTACCCCAGTATCGGGGGCTACGACGGGAGCAGTCACTGGTGTTCTTCCTCCTTCTACGCAGAGGACTCCTCCATCTATTGCTGGGGATCTGCCTCCTCCGTCTCTACTGCCTACCGATATGGGGCAGATGTTGGCCTTCTTTCGGGAGATGATGGAGGCCCAACAGGCTCAATTTGAGACTATTCAGCAGAGGCAGACAGACACGATGCGTCAGGGCATGGAGGATGCCCACCAGCTCGCTCTAACAGCAGTATAGCGAAGAGCTCCGGCTCAGGGAGAGCAGCCGAGGTCGGGCAACATCCAAGACTTCAAAAAATTGGGGCCTTAGGATTTCAAGGGAATCGAGGCATTGTCTATGCAGATGACTGGCTCGAGGATATCGAACATTTTATGAGGGCTTTTCGTCTTGCAGATACCTGAAGGTTGAGGCGGTTGGACTGCAACTATTAGACATCACCCGTACTTGGTTCAGAAATGAGCCGGCTCTAGCTGGAGAGGGCCACACCTAGGCGGAACTAAAGGACTTGTTCCAGAAGAAGTTCTTCTCCCCCACAGATAAGATGGATCTGACGAGGCAGTTTCAGAACCTCCAGCAGGGAGTCATGTCTGTTGAGGAGTATGCTACAGAGTTCGACAGGCTGAGCCGATATGCAGAGTACATGGTACGGGACCCGAAGATCAGGGTAAGTTGCTTCAGAGAGGGGTTCTCTTGTGATGTGAAGATCCTTATTCCCTCTTTTTACTTGATGTATGCTGAGATCCTTGCGGAGGCACGCAAGGTGGAGTGAGAGTTGGGCCTGAAGCCCAAGAGGGACCACGATTTCTTTTTGGAGGCTATTAGCAGTACGGGGGCTGCTAAGCTTCCTCAGCTCCAGCGCCGTTCATTGTCGGCACTAAAGCAGCTTCAGACTCCAGCTAAGGCACCCTTTCAATAGGCGCCACAGTAGCAGCAGAGGCAGGTGCATCACGTCCCTCAATGCCACTTCTGCAAGAAGCCTTGACACATTTAGGAGGTTTGTAGGAAGAGGCTGGAGGTGTGTCTCTATTGTGTTGCTGCGGGCCATCAGTTGAGGGAGTATCTTGCGAACCCTCGTAGGGCAGTCCAGGGAGCAGGTGCAGCTCCGGGAGCACCAACGAAACCACCTGCAGCAAAGCCGAGGGGTCCACCACTTTCGATCCAGCAGCAGCGATTTGCTCAGCACCAACAACAGAGGGGTGCTCAGGACAGAGCATTTTCTCTGGCTATTGAGGAGGCCGAGCCCGTCGACAACGTCATAGCAGGTTCTATTCTTCTTGATTCAATTCCAGCTTTAGCTTTATTCGATAGTGGTGCATCTCATAGCTTTATATCTGTATCTTTTGCTCTCAAGCATCATATACCTGCTGAACCTTTGGGTAGGACTTGCAAGATCATGACCGAGGGAGGTATTATCCTGGTTGGTGATGTTTGCAAGGGGCATAGTATTTTATTGAGAGGCCGGGAATTGAGCGCATGTTTGCTCGTAATGCCACTTCCGAGCTACGATATTGAACTCGGGCTGGATTGGTTGAGTAGGCACTTTGCTAGCATAGATTGTAGAGGAGGTAGGGTTGTATTCAGTCCTCCAGGGAAGCCAGTATTTGAGATTACTAGGGAAGCAGCGGGGCAGACTGATAGTGTTATTTGTGGAGCTATGGTGGAAGGCAAGGAGCTGTCTCGTACCTTGATTGCGGAGTTTATGGATGTCTTCATAGATGAGTTGCCGGGGATGCCGCCGGACAGGGATATTGAGTTCTATATAGATTTGGTGTTGGGTGCAGAGCCTATCTCATAACATATTTATAGAGTGAACCAAAGCGAGTTGAAGGAGCTGAAGAAGCAAGTGGATGAGTTGCAGGACAAGGGATTCATCAGGTGCAGTTCTTCGCCTTGGGGTGCTCCGGTATTGTTCGTACCGAAGAAGGATGGATCGGTGCGTATGTGCATCGATTACAGGGCACTGAACAACCTCACTATCAAGAACAAATACCCGCTGCCAAGGATCGCTGACTTATTTGATCAGTTGAGCGGCACGAAAGTATTTTCAAAGATAGACTTGAGGTCTGGATATCATCAGCTGAAGGTGAAGAAGGAAGACATTCTGAAGACTATTTTTCGGACTTGTTATGGCCAGTATGAGTTCGCTGTCATGCCGTTTGGGTTGACTAATGCCCCGTTGGTGTTCATAAACTTGATGAACAAGATATTCCATCAGCACCTTGACAAGTTCGTGGTGGTCTTCATCGATGACATTCTTATTTATTCGAAGATGCTAGAAGAGCACGAGGAGCATCTGAGGATTGTATTGTAGACTCTCAGAAGGGAGCAGCTGTATGGGAAGCTGTCGAAGTACGAATTCTTCTTGGACCGAGTAGAGTTTCTGGGCCACGTCGTATCTGGGGATGGGATTTCAGTGGATCCGAAGAAGATCGCAGCAGTGGAGTCCTGGTATACACCGAGCTCAGCTACAGCGGTTTAAAGTTTTTTGGGTCTGGCAGGCAATTACAGAAAGTTCTTAAAAGATTTTTCCAGGATTGCCGAGCCAATGACCCGTCTTACCAGGAAGGATGTGGAGTTTGTTTGGTCCAAGGAGTGCCAGGATGCCTTTGAGGATTAAAAAAGAGATTGACATCGGCTCCTATTCTAACGTTACTATCTGGGTCCGGAGGATTCACGATCTACAGTGATGCTTCGGAAAAAGGTTTGGGATGCATTCTTCAACAGCATGGAAAGGTGATTGCCTATGCCTCCAGGCAGTTACGCCCGCATGAGAAGAACTACCCGACTCATGACTTTGAGTTGGCAGCAATCATTTTTGTCTTGAAGCTGTGGAGACACTATCTGTACGGAGAGCGTGTGGAGATCTTCACTGACCAAAAGAGCTTAAAGTACGTGTTCACACAGAAGGAGCTAAATATGAGACAGAGGCGATGGTTAGAGCTGATGAAAGATTTTGATATATCCTTACAGTACCATCCAAGGAAGGCCAACGTGGTTGCCGATGCTTTGAGCAGGTATCCGGTAGCCATGTGTTTGATAATGGACCGTCACCTTTTGGCAGATTTGGAGAGTTTGGGCATTGAGGTTATAGTCCCTGGGATCGAAGAGCAGATATGGGGCTTACAGGTCCAGTCTGAGCTGATGGACAGGATCAGAGCAGCACAGTTTGAGGATGAAGCTCTGAGGGTCATCAGGGAGCAGGTATATGCAGGATTATTGGATGATTTCTCTATCGCCGAGGATGGGTCGCTGAGGCATGGTGCCAGATTGTGCGTGCCAAACGGAGAGGTTCGGGAGGAGGTTCTTCAGGAGATGCACCGTTCTCAGTACTCTATGCATCCTGGTGCCAACAAGATGTATAGAGACTTGAGACAACACGTTTAGTAGTATGGAATGAAGCGCGAGGTGTCTCAGTTTGTATCTAGATGCTTCGAGTGCCAACAGGTGAAAGCCGAGAAATAGAGGCCAGGAGGTCTGCTACACCCACTACCAATTCCAGAGTGGAAGTAGGAGCACATCACTATGGACTTCGTGTCTAGACTTCCACGTTCTCCAGGAGGAAAAGACGCGATATGGGTCATATTTGATAGATTGACCAAATCGGCCCACTTCTTGCCTTTTAAAGTAGGTTTATATACGGAGAAGCTGGCAGAGATGTACGTGCGGCAGATAGTCAGATTGCACGGAGTTCCAGTAAGCATAGTCTCGGATCGGGATAGTCATTTCACTTTCTATTTCAGGAGGAGTTTGCAGGCTAGCTTGGGCACTCAGCTCAAGTTTAGTACCACGTATCACCCCCAGACAAACGGACAGTCGGAGAGGACCATCCGACACTCGAGGATATGCTTCGTACTTGTGTGCTGAATTTCAGGGGATCTTGGGAGGACCATCTCAACTTGGTAGAGTTTGCTTACAATAACAGTTACCAAGCCAGTATAGAGATGTCACCATTTGAAGCTCTATACGGATGGAGGTACCGTACTCCCTTATTATGGGACGATATCGGCGATAGGGTTTTGCTTGGCCCTGAGATGATTATGGATACAGCTTAAAAGGTCAGGGCGATCAGGGATAGACTTCGGGTAGCTCAGGATAGACGACGACATTGGGCCGATAGCCACTGGAGACCATTGGAGTTTGAGCTATAGTCTAGATTTTTCTAGTATTTGAGTCTGATTGTGATTATTTGTTTTAGATCGAGTTTTAAGTTCGTGTTTTGTGCTAGGTTGGTGAGCTTGTATTTTTGCGTATTTCTCTGACGCGGGGCACGATTCGCTTTGGCCAGGGCGGGAAACTTAGTTCATGATTCATCGGACATTTTCGTATCCTAGAGAGAGTCGGTGAAGTGGCATACCGACTGGAGTTACCGTCTACGCTCGAAGGACTGCACAACGTATTCCACGTGTCACAGCTGAGACGGTACATGGCAGATCCTAGCCATGTATTGGATAATTCTGCGATAGAGGTAGGGCCTACTCTCCGCTATCCAGAGCAGCCTATGGAGATTCTGGATCGTCGGGAGAAGGTGCTCCGGAACCAGGTCATTCCCTTGGTTCGAGTTGCATGGAGGCATCACTCTTCAGGTGAGTCTACCTAAGAGAGAGAAGACGACATACATGAGCGTTTTCCTTATCTCTTCGAGCCTTGAGGTATTGCCCTTTTGTTTTCTTTTTGTGTTCTTTGCTAGTTTGTTCTAATTTCGAGAACGAAATTATTTTTAAGGGGGGTAGATTTGTCACCCTCACTTTCCTAAATAAGGGTAATATGGTCATTTCATGTTATTTTTAATATCTAAATAATAATTTAAATTATGGTTGTTAATATAATTACCTGGATGATTTTAAACAATTATATATATATATATATATATATATATATATATATATATAAATATATATATATATAACCGACATTAAGGAGAATTTCCAGCCTTCGGAAAATCCATAAGATTGACATCTTCATCATCATTGAACCCAAAATCCCCTCCAAACGTCTTAAATCTACCCAGTTAGCTCTGGGCCTCCCCACAGCGATTGCCGGCAGGCACGACATTTGGATTCTCGGATCGAAGGACATTAAACTCGAAATCATCCAGGACTCCCAACAAGCCCTCTCCTGTTGGGTCATTCACCCCACTCTTCCGGAGCGGGCCCTTCTGTCTGCGGTACACGGCAGCTGTGTCATCGCAGAACGTAAACACCTCTGTAACGACCTTCTCGACACCTATCTCCACAACACCAACTCCCCCTGGCTTTGCATTGGGGACTTCAACGCCATCACCTGCAGAGACGAGAAGATTAGAGGTCGCTCTCCGCCCCTATCAGCCATGCAGGACTTCAACGACTTCATATTCAATGCTCACCTTACTCCTCTTCAGTTCAAAGGCAGCAAATTCACATGGTGTAACATGCAGGAAGGCGACCGCCGTCAATATTCCTGTCTTGATAGAGCCCTCACCAACGCACGCTGGCACGGCATGAGGATCAGCTCCACCCTATCTCACCCCAACTCTACAGAATTCGACCACGCCCCTATCCTGGTGGAAATCAAAAACAACACCTACCAACCCAAAAAGAACTTCCAATTCCTTGATTTTTGGACTGACCACCTGCAATTCTTGAGCATCGTTGCAGAGGCGTGGAACAGCCAGGACTCCCCTAACCCTCTCACTCGGGTTAGCAACAAGCTCAAAGCCACCAGGAAAGCTCTGTCCAAGTGGAGCAAACTAGCCTTCGGGGTCATATTCCAAGCGATCCGTGTCGCTGAAGATGATGTGACCCGAGCAGAAACCTTATTCCTTTTTGACCAATCCCCTGCAGCTAGGAGAGCCTTGAACCTGACCAAGGCGATGCTCAAATTCAGGCTTAAAGTCGAGACTGACTTCTGGAAGCAGAAAGCCAGACTGAAATGGGACAGCGATGGGGACAAAAACTCTAAATATTTCCACGACTGCGTCAATGGCAAAAGACAAAAAACTATCGATTCACCAAATTGCTGACGAACAAGGCATCATCAGAACAGCCCATAAGGAGATCCAAGAAGCGGCCGCCGATTACTACTCTAAATTATTATCGAAGGAGAGGGTCCACATGGACACATCCTTTCTTGACCAAATTCCCACTATCGTCAACGACGCCGACAACGCTAGATTGGAGAGCCCTCTGTCTGAACAAGAAGTGAAAGACGCGGTGTGGGCCTTGAACGCTCATTGCGCCCCGGGCCCAGACGGCTTTACTGGCACTTTCTTTCGCACCTGCTGGGATATTATCAAGCGGGACATCACCGAAGCGGCTATTGCCTTCCTTGAAGGAGCTCACTTCCCCAAAGCTATCTCAAGCGCCAACATCATCCTCATCCCGAAAAAAGACAACCCTAACTCCTTTCGAGATTTCAGACCCATCAGTCTTTGCACATTCAGCAACAAAATCATTTCCAAGATCATAGCTACTAGAATGTCAGATACTCTCCCAAAGATCATCTCGGAGGAGCAAAGCGGTTTCGTTCGCGGCAGAAACATACAGGACAACATCATGCTGGCTCAAGAACTTATTACCTGCATGAAGTTTCCGGCTAGAGGGGGCAACATCGCCATCAAAATTGACATGGAAAAAGCATATGACAGACTCGATTAGCAATTCATGATCTGGGTCTTCAGAGCTTTCGGATTCTCAGAGAACTGGACCAACATAGTGTGGAGAGCCGTCAGGAACTCTTGGTTCTCCACAGTTATTAATGGCCAAGCCGAGGGATTCTTCAAATCTAGCTGCGGAGTCAGACAGGGCGACCCTCTTTCGTCCACGATATTCATCATTGCTGCTGACGCCCTGAGCAGAAACCTCAACAACATGGTCAACACTCCCAATTTCCAGTAATACCACACGGCCAGCGGATGCCCCATCATCACCCACCTGGCCTTTGCTGATAATTTACTCATTTTCTTTTCCGGTGATGTAGGATCGATGGAGGTGGTTCACAACACCCTGGAGCGGTATTCCAGATGCTCAGGCCAGAAGATAAACCAATCCAAAAGTGTCATCTACGCCCACCGAAGCATCAAAGCCGAGAACGCAACCAAACTCACCCAACTAACGTCCTTCACAGTGGCATATCCTCCTTTTAACTACCTTGGTTACCCCCTGGTGTACAAAAAATCCAACGCCAGCATATTCGAGAACTTGATCAACAAAATCAGGAACAAGATCGCAGGATGGCATAACGCTACCCTATCTCCAGGAGGCAAAATTATTCTCATCAAGCATGTTCTCAATTCCGTCCCCATCCACACCCTTACAGCCTGTTCCCCGACCAAGAAGGTCATCGCGTTGATTGAACAGTTATTTTGCAAGCTCTTCTGGGGGCACAACAAGGGGCAAGACAAGCACCACTGGGCCAGCTGGGAGAATATGGCCATTCCGATCGCGCAAGGCGGGCTCGGATTCACCAAACTCGACCACATTGTCAAAGCATTCTCGATGAAACTGTGGTAGAAATTACGCACTAGCCAAAACCTGTGGACCAGGTTTATGAAAGCCAGGTATTTCAAGCACAACCTTCCAGCGATAGCCACTGCTAACAGCAGATCCTCAGCGGCTTGGCGCCGTATTTTACGGGAACGCGACCTGGCAGAACCCGCGATCAGACTTCATCTTGGTTCTGGCGAGGCCAACCCCTTCCTGGAGAGATGGATCGGAGACAGCCTTATCCCGAACATTTCCGATTCCCCCAGAAATAGCAAGATCATTGACCTGTAGAATCATACTAACAACGATTGGAATTGGGACAAGATTCGAATGGTCCGGCATCGAGACGATCGATCTCATTCGGCAGCATGGACCCACTATCGGTCCCGATGCAGACAAGCTGCGGTGGTCGCTGGATAGTGCTGGGGCTTTCTCGGTTCGTTCTACGAGACTCGCGATCCAAGAGAACGGTCATGAGTGCTTTTTTGCACGTTACTGGCACTCCTGCATCCCCAAGAAATGGTCTTTCCTCCTGTGGAGAGTCATGAGAAAGAAGCTGCCTACCGACGACATCATCAACTCTATCGGTATTAGCCTGGCGTCTGCTTGTAATTGCTGTAGCGAGCGCCAGATGGAGACTATCGGCCACATCTTTCGGGACGGTCAGCTCCCTGACCAAATTTGGACAACCCTCAATCACATCTATAAAGCCACCCCAGGAGAAGGGCGCTTTATCGAGCTTCTGGCCCACTGGGGAGCAGCATCCCACGGCCACCAGATCGTAGCAGCGGCCGCCACCTGGGTAATTTGGAAAAATCGCAACAAAGCGAGATACGAGGAACACCAACTCTCCGCTGATCAACTAATCCGAGAAATTCACCGGCAATGTCGCAAAAGGAGCTCTCTTTGTTCTCACAGCTCTTCGTCATTTTGGTCACCGTACCACTCGTATTTTGGAGGATGCGGTCGCTATTCCCCCTCCCCTGTATTTTCTTTTGTTGGTATACTTTTCTCGGCTTTTGCCTTGTATACGTGTCAGGCTTCTGCATTTTGAGGCTTGATTAATAAAAAGAGGGGTTTCTTAATATATATATATTATATCTAATATATATATATATATATATATATATATATATATATATATATATATATTGTTATTTATTATATATTATATATATATTTTATATATATTATATATATATATATATATATTATATATATATATTATATATATATATAAAATATATATATATAATATATATTATATATATATATATAATATATATATATAATATATTATATATATATATATATATATATCTATATATATATATATATTATATATATATATATATATATATAATATATAACTCTAGAATAACTATTGAATAAAGTGTTCGTATCACACAATGATTACACAACCTACTGTTACATTAGCATCCTAGGAAATTAATGTATATATTTATACATAAGATTTCGTATATGCATATATGGACAAGTGTGCCATGTATGTACATAGGAAAAGTGTACAAGTGGTTAAACCCATATTTAGTCTACTGTTGTTACATTACAACTTAGGGAAAGAGTGGGTATATATATATATATTATATATATAAATATATATATATATTATATATTATATATATATATATATACCCACTACAAATATATATATATATATTTTTTAGTGGTATATATATATATATATATATATACCCACTAAAAAAAATATATATATATATTGTGGGTATATATATATAATTATATATATATCTATATATATATATATATATATATATATTTATATAAAAATATATATATATATATATATATATATATATATATATAATATAATGTATATATAATGTATATATTATTTGTATGTATATATTTGTTTTTGTATATTTGTATGTATATATATATGTGGATATATCTTTAAGTATACATATGTATACATGTATATATATTTGTATGTAACCCAACCCAACTAAACCTTAAACCAACTACCAGCTAACAAAGCCTACACTAACCCAGCATCCCACCAGCCCAATCGAGCACCCATCAGCAAACACTCTTCCTCTTTCCATTTTTTTGTTCAAAACCAAAACCAAAAGCCCCATCCTTTAAACGTGATTTTAATGAGAGAGAGAGTTATTCATAAAAAAATCACAGTCAACCCCAACCCAGACTTCTCCCCGACGCTGATGACCACCGGGGCACGCCGGAGCGCTGCCCACCGCCGCTCGAAGCTGCCGCGCGTGCACAACCTGCGTACCGGCCGCAGAGAACCCATTTCAGGTACCCATCCCCATATCGTATCTTTGTGCACGCTCGATCAAATCGAGATCCGTAAATTTCTACGGATAGCGGATATGACCCTCTAGGATTCCATTAAATAGATTTTCCAATAGCAAACCCTGTTGTTCAGAAATTCGATGCAAAGTTGTCGAGAAACTACGTTTAAATGAACATATTTATGTTCCCGGATCACTGTTTTTGGAGGCAATTTATCGCCGATCCTTCGAACGATTCAAAAATCCGTTTGAAAGGACTTATAGACAACTTATAGGGCTCTGTGAACCTTCTTTTAGTTCCTATTTTTGTGGACAGTATGTCTCAAAAACTGATTTCCAAAATCAGGAAAAATAACGTTCCAAAAACCCGAATTTCGAAAAAATTTCCCGATACGACATGCGTCCCATCAAATCGGGCAACTTGGTCATAATCCGTAGGCATTAAAAGATGCGTACGGATGTTATGGACATGTGGAATTCGACGGAACTTGATTTCGCTGTGTGTGCGCGATGAAATCAGTACGTATCCGTCGAGATATCCCGTTTCGACCTTTTGCAAATTTGCCAATTACTTTGTGCACGTTCATCATCTTGAGAAGAAACTTGCGCCAACAGGACCAAATTATTTTTCTGGTCCTGTACGCCAAGTTTGGTCCGATTCTGAGAAGATCGACCGGAACGCTAATTTGGTGGGCCCGCGACCCGATTCAACGGGCGATATTGTGCACGGCCCACCAAAATTCAACTTTGGACATACGGTTGGGTTCGTCTCGTCAAATCGGACCCATAGACCTATAGTTTGATGACTTTAGAGATCGTAGATACCGGCACATTTTTTTGTGTAAAGCGGGTCCAACGACGGACATCGTTTTGGCCTGAAATTATCGTTTTGTCCCTGTGTCTAGAATTGGACTTATGGATAGACTATTCTAGCTAATTTGACCATTCTGAATACGTTGGTATTGTCTATTTTAGCATTAGGAGACTATTTCACGAGTTGACCCTTCGA
>JANAVB010041420.1:11453625-11568309 GCA_029216955.1 Iris pallida
GTACCGCCGTCGCTCTCCAGCATGCGCCCCCGCTTCCTTGTGCGGGAGGCTATGCGCCCACTGTTGTTGCCCATGCACCCTCTCCCCTGCTTCGCGACGCATAACCGGGCGCTCCCTCTATCTTCTGCCGGCTGGCCTTGGAGGCCATGCGTCAGGCTCCTTCTTTCGGGGGCCATGTGCCCCCCAAACAGCACTTGTCAAGGAGGTTTAGAGCCTCACCCTCCTCTTCACCCTGAGGCCATGTGCCCACTAATCAACGCCCGGGTGCATGCGCCCCCCCATCAGTGAGTGGGACACCCCCTGGTGGTCATGCACCCACACCCCGCGTGGCCCATGCGCCTATTATCTCTGGGGTCTCCTCCGAGAAATCTTTTGTGGAGATTCTGAGGCCAGATCGTGGGACGCCATTCTCTCTCCAGACGATTGACACCGAGCTGCCAGACATCGAATTCGCGTATCCTTCCGACGGGCAACCCATCCGCGTCCTGTTCTCCACTACAGAGATCCTCTATTCTTCGCAGCTTTGCGAGGACAATCGTGTTGATTTCCTCTTGGTGCCCCAAGATCACCGTCGTCCAAGCTGCGATCTTAGGTTGAGGGCTCACCTCCGCCTACAGATTTCCCCGTGGACCCCAAACACCTGTCTCTACCTTTCCTCAGACCTCGACTACTCTTTGGTCTGGGCCAAAGGCACCACCGCGCTCGGAGCCAACAACATCCAGATCGCAAATGGTCCCCCGACTTCAGCCCAACAGTCGACTCTTTGATCATCTCGATGTGGATCACCTCCCAAACCTTTCCCTAGTCTGCTTCGCGACCGCAACTCTCAAGAGAATCGTAAGATTTTCGGATCTCTGGCGACCATCGCAGAAGAAACCATACCCTATCCAAAGACAACTATGCGAAGATGCGTGGAACTTAACCTGTCTTCAGACCCCCCGACCAGATTCAGATCGACCTCGGGGGATTGTCACACTTCCAAAATCTAGAGTACGACAACAACATAATCTTCTGCAGGCACTGCCAGTCCAGAGGACACCTCACTAGGCATTATTTCAAAGCTCACCCGGAGATTCAGAAGAAAGCCCCCGCAAGCTGCACTCACAAAAGATGACCCAATTCATTTCCACATCTCCATTCTCCCCCTCCCTAATTTCACTCCCACTTCGTTGATAGCGACAGCTCCCCCAGCCCCCGATCTCCTTCGGAGAAGGCCATCGCCCCCTATGATCCCCCGGGCATCCTTCTCAACAACCAGTTCGACATCCTCACCGTCACCCCGTCTGACACTCTACATGAGCAACCCCAACCAGGCCCGAACTCTCCCGAGGTGAACGAGAAGTCCATCGCCCTATCTCAGACAAATGACACTTCCCTGAGCGACGATGGAGATATCAGGAGGCTTTGATCATCCATCCCGACCCCCCCACTGAATCCCTTCTTATCCCCGGGAGAGATTTCGCGATCGAACCCGGCAATACTGAGTATAGTCCCGGCTGACAGGCTTCAGCAAGCCATAGAAGCAGGTTTCCTAGACCCGGACAACCCTCTCCGTGCTCTTGTCGAGATAAACAAAGAAGATGTCTCCCCCGAAGGAGGGCATTGGATACTCCGCTCGTGACACGTCAGACTCAAAGGATGACGTTAACGGGACACCACAGAGAGCCTCCAAAATCTCCATCAACAAGAAGAAAAACTAGAGCCGACGACCATGACAACTCGGTCAGCCACTAAGCTCATACCACCCACCCCCTCCACAAATAATCTAATGCCTAACATCCTCTCGTGGAATGTTAGAGGGCTGGCCAACAAACCTACCTTGAGGAGATTAATTAGCCTCAAGAAAATCTACCGAATCGATCTTTCGATCATCATTGAATCCAAAAATCCCCCAAAGGAAACTCAAATCTATTCAACTCCAACTGGTTTTGCGTCCGCGTTGCCAGATGCCATGACATTTGGATCCTTTTTTACCGACGAATGCAGAATCAGCATCGTGAACGACTCCAATCAGGCGCTTTCCTGCTGGGTAGCTTTCCTTCCTTAATCTTGAGTACTTATCTCTGCTGTTCACGGCAGCTGCAACTACCCCGAGCACAAGAACCTCTGGGATACCCTCATGGACACCCACCAACACCTTAACAATCTTCCATGGATCTGCATTAAAGACTTCAACATGATCTTACGTCGAGAGGAGAAATCAGGTGGGTGCCCCCAGCCGGCATGACCAACTTTAACACTTTCATCTTCAATGCCTACTTGTCCCTGCTGCAGTTCTCCGGCAACGCTTTCACTTGGTGTAACATGCAAGAAGGCGCCCACAGACAATACTCCCGTCTGGATCGAGTGCTGGTAGACAACCTGTGGGCCGACTGGATCTCACCACAAACCTCTCTCACCTTAAATACCACAAAATCAACCATTCCCCTCTCCTGATGGAAATCAGCAGCAACTTCACCGAGATCAAAAACATTTTTGCTTCTTGAACTTCTGGAGCCATCACACCCATTTCAGGAACATTGTGGCCTCCGCATGGAGATCAACCAACAACCCAAACCCCCTCATCCGCGTAGCAGTCAAGCTCAAAGCCACCGGGGGTGCATTATTGTCTTGGAGCAGACTCGCTTTTGGAAATATTTTCCAAGCTATCAAGACAGCACAAGATGACATCACTCGTGCCGAGATCCTGTTGGCTGTGAATAGCTCGTCGGAATCCCGTACCGCCCTGAACCTTACCAAGGCGATACTCAAGTCCAGGTTGAAGGTCGAGACAAAATTTTGGAAGCAAAAAGCCAGATTGACCTGGGATACCGAGTGTGACAGAAATTTTGGCTTCTTCCACGCCCGTGTCAAGGGTCGCAGAAATCAGCTCAATCTTCACAAAATCTCGGATGACAACGGCATCCCCCTCAAAGACCAGAAAAGCATTAACATGGCAGCTGCCAACTTCTACACCAAACTTTTCTCTAAAATGAACGTCGTTAAAGATGAGGCTTTCTTGGCTAAGGTCCCCAGCATGATCAGCGAGCAGGAGAACGTCATGCTGTTGACCCACCCCTCTCGGAGGAAGTCAAGTCGGCTGTCTGGTCCCTAGACAAACACATCGCCCCCGGACCAGACGGTTTCTCCGGAGCTTTCTTCCGTTCTTGTTGGAAGATTATCGGGCCTGACTTTCACGATGCCGCGATGGCATTTTTCGAAGGAGCGAGTTACCCCAAATCAATCTCCCAGGCCAACCTTATCCTGATCCCTAAAAAGATAATCCGAAGACATTCAAAGACGTCAGACCGATCAGCTTATGCACCTTCACCAACAAAATTATCTCCAAGATCATCGTGACCCGCATGTCCACTCTTCTTCCCAAGATCATCTCTGAGGAGCAGAGCGGCTTCGTCCCCGATCGGAACATCACCGATAACATCTTGCTCGCTCAGGAGTTGATCACTTGCGTGGAATTCTCGTCCAGGGGGGAAACGTTGCCATCAAACTCGACATGGAGAAAGCCTATGACCGTCTGGACTGGCAATTCATGATTTGGGTATTCAGAGCCTTCGGGTTCTCGGAGACTTGGATCGACATCATCTTCAGGTATGTCAACAACTCTTGGTTCTCCACGGTCATCAACGATCAAACCGACGGTTTCTTCAGATCTAGCCGCGGGATACGACAAGGTGATCCTTTATCCGCCACCATTTTCATCATTGCAGCCGAAGCGCTCAGCAAAACCTAAATAACATGGCGAACACCCCCAGATTCTGTCACTATCACACCACCACGGGTTGCCCTCTCATCACGCATCTGGCCTATGCTGATGACATCCTTATCTTCTCTTCCGGGAATATCGGGTCGGTGGTGGTGGTGTGCAGCATTCTAGAGAAATATACCAGATGCTCTGGCCAATGTATCAACACTGACAAAAGCGTCATCTACACCCACCACAACGCCGACCGGAATCACTCGACCACCCTCACCAACCTAACCTCCTTCTCCACTGTATACCTACCGTTCTCCTACCTGGGATGCCCACTGGTGTACGAAAAATCAAACTCTGGCATTTTTGAGGGTTTGGTGAACAAAATTAAAAAAAATCGAAGGTTGGCACAACGCGGCCCTTTACCCGGGAGGCAAGATGATCCTCATCAAGCATGTCCTATCCTCCATCCATATCTACACCCTGGAAGTGTGCTCCCCACCCAAGAAAGTCTTTTAGAGATCGAGTCCCTTTTTACCAACTTCTTTGGGGCCACATCGACGGCAAGGACAAGCACCACTGGGCCAGCTGGGACACTATGGCCAAACCCACCGATGTGGGAGGACTTGGCTTTTCCAGATTAGCGTACATCGATGCCTGTTCAATGAAGTTGTGGTGGAAGCTTTGCATGGACAACTCCATCTGGGCTAGGTTCATGAAGGCTAGATATTTCCAACATTCTCACCCCGTGACTGCCGTCGCCAACAATCGATCCTCTGCATTTTGGCGCCAGATCCTTCATGGCCGCCACCTTGCTGAACCCTTTATCATCGAGAACCCCGACACCCTACAGTGGTCCTCCACGCCCGATGGCACCTTCACGATGGCCTCTGCCAAGACGAAGGTGAGAGGCACCGACTCGCCCGTACTGTTGATCGCTCCTTTTTGGCACTCCTGCATCCCCAACAAATGGTCGATCCTCATTTGGAGAGCATAGCGCCGGAAGTTACCTACCGACGACTCCTTTACCTCCGTCGGCTACAGCTTAGCATCCAAGTGTCATTACTGCACCTCACACCAATCAGAAACAACTGAACACATCCTTCTCCATGGCAGCATCGCTTACCAGTTGTGGTCCAGTCTTTCACTGCGATGCGGCCAGGCCCTCCATACTGGGAGCTTCAACGATCTCCATGCCAGCTGAGGATCCTCTCATGGGCATCAGATCGTCACAGCTGCTGGCATTTGGGTGTTATGAAAGAACAGAAACAAATTTAGGTACGAAGGTCACCAATACACCCCTCAACAGCTTTTCAGGGAAGTCCTCCGGCAGTATCTCCACATCAGCAGAAGATGCTTCCACGCACCGGAATGTTTTTGGCAGGAGCTGTACTAGTCCGACTGGCACTTTTTGTTGTGCTCGGTCTATTTTGGTTTCAGTTTTTAGGTTTCCTTTCGCGCTTGGCGTGCTTACTTCTATAGGCTTCGGCATTTTGCACCTGATACATCAATAAAGTCCCTTCGTTCAAATATATATATATATATATATATATATATATATATATTATATATATTATATATATTATATATATATATACATTGTAGTTAGTATGTTAGATTTATGTTTGTATCTTGGAGTTAGATATATATGTAGTGTCATGGTATAGTATCTTAAGTATATGTTAGTAGTGAGTTAGTATCGTAGATAATATAGTTAGTGTGTGTGTGTGTGTTAGAGTCTTGAGTAGGATACTAGTTAGTATCTAGAGTAGGATACTAGATAGCTAATCTTAAGGGGTATCATAAGTGGGTTGGCAAGGTATTGGGGTTACCTTGGCAAGGTATTAGGATAAAAATGTAAGGTAATGGGTATTTACCTAAGTAGAGGGTAATGTTCTAGTAAGATACTAAGATAGTTAGTTAGATGTTAGTCTAAGGGTTTATTAGGATCTAGTTAGGCTAGTTAGTGGTTTATCTACTAGCTAAGGTAATATTACTAGGGTAAAGAGCATTACCATATATCCAAGGTATTGGGATACCTTGGTAGATAATGGTTAGAACTAGGATAACTTGGTAGGTAAAGGTTAGAAATAGGCTTCTTGGTCTAGTTTGACAAAGGTTGACTATTTTGACTGAAAGTCAACGTAGTCAACATCCGACCTAAAATGGACTAGGAGTTGAGTAGAGTGGACCAGTTGACCAAAAGTCAACTGTAGGTCAACCATTGACCTAGTTTGACCTAGATTGGATTGGGGGTTGACCAGTTGACCAAAAGTCAACTATAGGTCAACCTTTGACCTAGATAGACTTAGTTTGACTTGTTTTTACTTCCAAAATATTATATTGTTACAACATTCCATCTTTAGGACCTCGATGCACTATATTCGACTCAGTTGGCATTTTCCATCACAGCTCAGGCGTACATTCTCTGATAACTTTTCTAATTTACGATAATTGTTATGATTCATGTACTTAGTGTAGATATACTTGTTCTTGACACATTGGTCACACGGATTGGTATTTATGGATCCTGACATGAGATGTTATTCCTTGGTTACTTGGGTGTACATTGTGCAAGCCCCCTTGTAGTTCTTGTGCAAGTTATAGACACCAATTTTCGAGGAGACTTGCTACCTTCTCATAGATCCCGTGTCATAATGTGTCTTGTTTGGATCCACTCTACCAGTCGGGAGCAGGGAGTATTAGTGTAGATATATGATCAATTCCCTATTGTGCAACTATTGTGATTGTGAGTGTTGATCATACACCCCACGTATGATTAACCAGGCCATGAAGCTATTATGCAAGTACCCAAGCCGGCCACATGTCGTAGCTAGTACTCACACACCTAGATAGATGATTCTTGATTCTTGTAGAAGCATAGAATTTTAGGGGCATCTTAGGCCGAAACTCTCATGCGCCCTAACTCTCATGCGCCAGAAATCAACATGCGCCAGGAACAGATACTTGGTACAACAAAAAAACAACAAAGAAGTAGAGACATATAAATAGGACTTTTATTTCATATGAAAGTCTATTACATGTCTTTTACAAAGGAGAATTCTTTTGCAAAAGAGAAAGAAAATCCTAAAAGCTACAGTCAGGCGCAGTGCTACAGCCAAGCACATCACTTCAACGTGCAGCCAGGCGCATCACTCAAGTGCTACAGCCAGGCGCATCATTCTAGCATCTCAGCATTTGTGCATCACCGTGCATAGTCAGAGCGAATCACTTTCTCGTCAGTATACGGGCACGGCCTCGACCTGTGGCTCTTCCAGCATAAAAAAATTAGGGCACAACCGCCCCGATCTTTGGTTCCAACGTCATCTTCAGCTGTCTTTGCCACGTGGCCGACCGATTACTTGCATGCTCCTCCACAGCCATGCACCCAGAAATTTGCATACACCTCAAAAGCCATGCTCCTCCGACTTACTCCTGATCCCAAAAGATAGAAGCCAAGTCTCTGCAAGCGCCTCCACAGCCATGTGCCCAAAGGTCTACATGCGCCTCAGAAGCCATGCGTCCAGACTTGCCTGTGACCACTAAAAGTGATAGATCGAGTCGCTCCATGCGCCAAATCCTGACATATCATTCTCTCCACAAAATCCGAGATCTTTGAGCCACAAACATGCACCACGTGTCTTTTGACTCAATTTTGCTTAAGAATGGGTGCTAACCACCCAAGATCTCAGCAACAGATGAATCTTCACGACTGCCATGTGTCAGTTCTACCGTATTTCAATAGTGCAGTTCAGCAGATTCAGCTCTGACTTAGGGCGCATCGTCCATGCGCCCTACAGCATCACCCATATGGCGTTCCCACATACAGGTGCATCCTACATATGCGCGCATAAGCAGACTAGTCTGCTGCCTATAATAAAAGGACCATTCCTTCATCCACACAAGCACAGAGAAAAAAACGAAGATCATATCTACAAAGAGAAACGAGAAGAAAGATACTTAACGTCTTCTCCTCCTCAAAACGCAACGACATCCAGAGCAACCCAGACCTTCAAAGAGTCCAAGATCGTCGTCAGATCGTCATTGGAGTCAACGCATTACCACTCGCTCTACCGATGCAATTTCCAAATAAAAACAAAAGTGTACTCCTAGGAATACGTCTAAGTCCTACATTATACTGTTCTGTTTGTAATTGAAATACCAAGGTTTTTGATGGCGAACAAGCTGGCGACTTTGCTGGGGACTTCTTTATCTTCTGACGAAAAAGTCGTGTCGCAATCCGATGACATCAAGCTTGGCTCCTCCCACAAGACACCCGTGGTGCACCTTAATTAACAGGCGTATGAGGAGTTCATCTCTTAAGGCAGCGCAAGTCCTTCGAAGCGACTACCAAAGTCGAAGAAGACTCGCCAAGTCTGGGTGTGCAAAGGAGATGTATCGAGCACCACCATAGAAGGAAGGTGCCACCGCAACCCACCCTTCCTGCTGACGTTCTCAACAAGCAAGATGCGCCCGCCAATGCAGCACATCTGCAAGGGAAATATAGTATTGACTGTATTCCCTAATTGTCCTCTTCCCAGTCGAAGAAGATGCGCCAACGAAACAAAGGCACATCCAACTTCCTCCGTTCGGGCGTGCAGGAGAGGACCTCTGTCTTTGACAAATCACTCGCTGTCGTAGCGAGGATGAGTTAGATTCTGAGTACTATGCGCCTTCATGGGTTGGTACGAAGAAATCCAAGGCAGCACGGGCAATGTGCCCCAAATGTGCTACTCCTACAGTTAATTGGAGATGCGCACTCAAAATCATGTGCACTACGATAGTAAACTGTACAGAGTCGACTTGGGTGCGTTTGCACCTGATATGAGCCGACTCTCAAAGTCCTCGTTTCATTTGGGCGCATATTCTGCGCTTAAAACCAAGTCGTACAAGGCAAAACTTGTGACTTTGAACCCATGCACCCACGTGGGTTGTGCACATGAAGTGGGTTCAAGTCGCAGTACATGTTGCTCCCCACCAATGATCTGGGTGTATCTCATACGCTGGAACTGGATCAGAAGGCACAGCATTCATATGACTACCTCGGCACTGGGCCTTGCCATGTGCCTGAAGGGGGTGTGAAAGTGAAACTCTTCCCTCATGATTTGCGTAATGTGATCACTAACAAACGCAGATCAAGAGATAATCATTAAGCACGATGTGCCCTTCGTGGGGCACACTTGTACCATGGTCACCATCAACTGCTGCTGTTGTAAAACAATGGCTCTATCATCCAGGCAGGCTGTGTTCCAGTGACTGCAATCTGTTGTACCCCCGACGTCGTCTCGGAATGATGGTGCTAATTGAAGATGAGTAAGAGCCCAAGAAAGCTTCTTACCATGTTGTGTCCAACTCCCATTCATCGGGGTAGAGGACAACCACCAATCCCTCGACCTCAGCAGCATCGTCCAAGAGTCAGCCGAGGAAAAGCAAAACGATAGTCCCGTTCTCAGGGGTGTTTGAGAGCACCCGGTCAAGGAAGAAGTTTCCTGCGGAAGCATCAGCTGGGAGTGATCAAACTCCTGCTATCCATGACAACCCTCCAGTTGAAGATGAGAATGTTCTCTAAGGAATCGACACCGAAATAGCTGGAGGTAGCCAGTACGAGGTCTCAGAAGTGGAAACTCTCCCACAGGAGAGTGAGGTCGAAAGCGAAGCCTCAACTAATCCATCCACCTCCGCTTATGTCATGCCAGCCAACATGGCAGGGGGTGGTGAAGAAGAGGAACCAGACACTCCAGCCCCGGGCCTGTAGTGCGTGGACACCCTGGAGGAGGGCCTCAAAACCCGCTCTACCACCATGCAATCCTTGACTCAAATGGTATTTGAGATTCAGACCACTCTGGCATCTCAACCATTAGCAAGGGCACCTGTCTTCACTAGTCCCGATCCAGGGCCCAAGGGAGAATCAAGTATACCCCCTCAACGGGTATCTTTAGGTGCAGATCATCACACTGCACCTCGGACGTCGGTTCCTTCAAATACCGAGCCTCACACCTTACGCTCTCACCGGCTCCCAGTTCCACAAAGAGCTGGTGGACATGATCAGAGATCTGCGTGAGCGCTTTGAAGTACGAAACAAGCAGGAAGAACGTCAAAAGATGGGAATCCCGCAACCTTACCCACTCGAATGGAACAAAATGGTTTCCCCTCCCAAGTATAAACCACAAACATTAACGCCATATGATAGGAAGGAATCTTTTCGCCGGTATCTGACCTACTTCCAGTCTCAAACGGGACATCTCCCAAAGGAAGACGCCCTACTCACCAGCCTATTTGCCGGACATTGAAGGAAGTCGCTTATGACTGGTACTGCAGTCTCCCTTATCACTCCATATCATCCTTCGATGACTTGACTCGCCTCTTCCCCGACCGATTCTATGACGGTGGGAAGGATATGACCATGTCATCTCTTATATAAGTGCGCCAGACAGAGAAGGAGACTGTTCGAGGCTTCATCGAACGTTTCTGACAAGCATGCTTATGGTTGCCTCCGGGTAGGCCAGAACATGCATTGATCGATGCCTGCAGTATGAACATGACTCCTGCAATCAAGCTCTGGCTTGACTCCACTCAACCTCCCGATTGAAATTCATTAATCATCGGGGCCGAAGCTGCTGAAAAGGCACGTAATGCTCACCTTCTGGGGGTTAACTTCCCCACCTTTGATGACAGAAGGAAACAGCCTACTACCCGTAACAGTGGGTACGAGGCAAAAGGGAAGCAGGCATTTAATGTCAACGCTTCAAAGAGCACACAGGGGCCCGCTCAAAAGCCTCCACCTGCACCGAAGCCGAAGGAGGTCTACTCCTTCAACGATGAGGATACCTTACAACTCTTTGAAAATCTGAAACAGAGCGACAAGATCATATTGTTGGATCCAAAGTATCCCGAAGAGGTGGGCAGAATGGGAAACCTGAGGTACTATCACTACCATCGGTTCGTTGGACATCCAACTCAAGGCCGCTACATCCTAAAAACTATATATATTGCATGATCAATGTGAATGTCATCTCAGTCGATTACGAGGTGAAGACAGTCTTAGCACCCTAGCGCCTACTACAACTCAAGATGGTGTTGAACCCATCCCAAAGGCGACATTGGAGGTAGTCAATCTTCTGCCGGCTCGTGACAACGTGAGTGAATGATTTCACTCACCACATCTCGGGGGGAGATCATGTGGGTTCACCCAGATCTCGCTCCAGAACTGACTCAACCAGGGGTACATTCTAGCTCTAAAGCTAAAGGCAAGAAGACCAAGTCTTGCCGAATGGTGACCTCCTCTCCCAAAGAGGCACTTCCTGTACAAACGCATTTAAAGCAGTATGCTCAGCCTGAGGAAGCCCCTGTCGAAGTGGCACCTCCGTCACCACCTCGGCTGCTCAAGGTAAAGGTCCTTCCCAACTTCCAGCAGCTGACAAACAAAAGCATAAGGAGGCCCGCTTCGACAGGCCTCTACGAAGAGACAACGCTTCGAGGTTATCCAAACCCTACAACTTTGACATACTAGCACAACTTGCCAGTACTCCAGCTCGGCTGTCCTTGTTCAAGCTCCTCCGCCTGTCTAAAGATACCCGAGAAGCTCTCTGCGAAGCCCTGAAGGATGCTGAGTCTTTCATCAGTCAGGTCAAGCAGCCTGTGGACGATCTAGCAGCATGTCCACACTACCATAGTATGGGGGAGATCATCCCTAATATCACATTCCTCAGCAAGACATGCTACTCAAGAACAACTGACACAACAGACCGTTGTATTACACAGGGTATGTTGGGGCCATCAAGGTGGATTGGATGTAGATCGACCCAGAGTTTTCTTTCAGCATCATCCCCCGAACTCTGCTTCAGACGTTAGGAATCCCAATGCATCGTCTGACAGCGTCTCTGTGACCCTGACTTTCCTAAATAAGGGTAATATGGTCATTTCCTATTATTTTTAATATTTAAATAATAATTTAAATTATGGTTGTTATATATATATATATAATTTTTTTTTCATATATATATATATATTTAATATATATATTTATATATATATATATATATTATATATATATATATATTATATTATATGAATAAAAAATATATATATTGAGTTTTATTATATGAATAAAAATATATATTATATAGGTATACATATATATAGTATATAAAAAAAAAAATAATATATATATATATATTATATATATATAATATATATATATATATATATATATATATATATATATATATATATATATATATATATATATATATGTGTGGATATATATATAAGTATACATATGTATACATGTATATATTTGTATGTAACCGAACCCAACTAAACCTAAAACAAACTACCAGCTAACAAAGCCCACACTAACCCAGCATCCCACAAGCCCAACCGAGCACCCATCAACAAACACTCTTTCTCTTCCCATTTTTTTTCAAAACCGAAACCAAAACCCCCTCCTTTAAACGTGAATTTAGTGAGAGAGAGAGAGAGAGAGAGAGAGAGTTATTCTCAAAAAATCACAGCCAACCCCAACCCTGACTTCTCCCCGACGCCAACGACCACCAGGGAATGTCGGAGCGTCGCCCACTGCCACCGAAGCCGCCGCACGCGCACAACCCGCGTATAGGCCGCAGAAACCCATTTAAGGTACCCATCTTCCCCATCTCGTATCTTTGTGCACGCTCGATCAAATCGAGATCCGTAAATTTCTACGGATAGCTGATATGACCCCCTTAGAGTCCCATTAAATAGATTTTCCAATACCAAACCTTGCTGTTCGGAAATTTGACGCAAAGTTGTCGAAAAACTACGTTTAAATGAACAGATTTAGGTTCCCGGATCACTGTTTTTGGAGGCGATTTCTCACCGATCCTTCGACCGATTCAAAAATCCGTTTGAAGGACATATAGACAACCTATAGGGCTCTGAACCTTCTTTTAGTTCCTATTTTTGTGGAGTGTCTCAAAAATTGATTTCCAAAATGAGGAAAAATAGCATTCCGAAAACCTGAATTTTAGAAAAAATTTCAGATACGGCGTGCGTCCTATTAAATCGGGCGAATTGGTCACAACCCGTAGGCATCGAAAGGCGTGTACGGGTGTTATGGACATATGGGTTTCGACGAAACTTGATTTCTCCGCGTGTGTGTGACGAAAACAGTGCGTATCCGTCGAGATACCCCGTTTCGACCTTTTGTGAATTTGCCAATTACTTTGTGTACGTTCATCGTCTCGAGACAAAACTTGCACCAACAGGACCGAGTTATTTTTAGTCCTGTACGCCAAGTTTGGTCCAATTCTGAGAAGGTCGACCGAAACGCTAATTTTGCGGCCCGCAACCCGATCCAACGGGCAAAATTGTGCACGGCCTACCGGAATCCAATTGGACATACGGTTGGGTTCGTCTCATCAAATCGGACTCGTAGACATATGATTTGACTTTAGAGACCGTAGATACAAGCATATTTTTCGGTGCAAAGCGATCCAACGACGGACATCGTTTTGGCCCATAATTACCGTTTTGCCCCTGTGTAGAATTAGACTTATGGGTAGGCTATCCTAGCTAATTTGACCATTCTGAACACATTGGTATTGTCTATTTCAGCATTAGGAGACTATTGCACGAGTTGACCCTTCGAGGCTCATTGAGTGGTAGTATTGATTCCTCAGTTCAGGACCAGGCGAGTACATTCTCTGATTATTTTTCATTCATGATATTTACTATGTTTCTTCTATCTAGTATAGATATTCATGATTCTTGACACATTGGTCACACGGATTAGTATTATATGGATCCCGTCATGGGTTGTTATTCCTTGTTTACCTTGGTGTACCCTGTAAGCCTTCTTGTAGTTCTTGTACAATGTATGGACATTAATTCTCGAGAAGACTTGCTACATTCTCTTAGAATCTCATGTCGTAACGAGTTTTGGTGGATCTACTATATTAGTCGGGGGCGGGAGAATATTAGTCGAGGCATGTGGTCAATACCTACCTTGTGCATTGTATAGATCCTTGTGAGTGTTAATCATACACTTCACGTATGATTAACCAGGCCAGTAGACCTTGTGCAAGTTCCTAAGCCGACAACATGTCAAATCTAATATTCACTCACGTAGATAGTTGTTTTTGATTTTTGTACATGACATGTTCAGATATCTTCATTCTTGCTCTAGTTTACTGCTTTACCCTTGCCATGCTACTTTCATGTACATTCTATTTTACTCGTGTTTATTCTCTCTATTTACTGTTACAAAGTACTTGTTATTTATTGGAAACTGTTGTTGGAAATATGCTCGTTCAAATCATGACTGGATATGTTGACCAAATTTTACAAATTATGGTGAGGACGAGTGTCCTACCTACTACGGTCCTCATGACATAGTAGGTATAGACCAGGAGACCCTAGTCCAGTAGGGGTTAGTGCCAGCTGAGGAGGCTCTAGCAGTGACTCAGTCAGACTAGAATTTGATTGGACTTTGTCTCCAGCTATATATTAGACATGTTATGTTATTTTAGACTTATTTGGCTATTCTGTGACTCACTATGGATTTGTGTTTGCTGCTTTGCACTGAGTTTATCTTTATCTTTATCCTTATCTTTATTCGTGCTATATATTCTTCCTGCTAGATTGTGATTGAGTTTATATGTATTCATATTATATCCTCCATTCGGATATGACAAGTTATTATACATTGTTAGATGGCAAACCTACAACGTACTACGTCGTTTCTGAGGCATAGGCTGGGCGCTGTTACGCATTCGTGCCCTTACATTGGGTGTGGGTCGTGACACATTTTTATGGTAGCCCATGCAGGTCAAAAATCGCAACTAGTACGATGTCATAGTGGCGCTCAACTTAGAGTGCTGTTACAAGCCTACTGTTTATACATAGGATATAGGCTATAAGTTAAGGATACTCAATCACAAATAGGAAAAACTTTCAATTCATTGCTCTATACAACTGTCCTTCTAATATTGATTCTTGCACTCTAACTGTCCTCCTTTGAGATAATCTACTTGTGCCATATTGATTTCTTCTTTCGATCTGTCTTCAGGATGGCAAAGACTAGATCTCAACAGTCGGACCCGCGGATACTTAGAGGTCTGCTACATCCTACGGACCGGATCCAGTTGTAACTACAGTCGAAGTATCTGCAGCAGCATTAGGGGGCGCTCCTCCGCCAGTTACGAGGACCATTCCTTAGGTCGCTGAGGTTGCTTCTACCCCAGTATCGGGGGCTACGACGGGAGCAGTCACTGGTGTTCTTCCTCCTTCTACGCAGAGGACTCCTCCATCTATTGCTGGGGATCTGCCTCCTCCGTCTCTACTGCCTACCGATATGGGGCAGATGTTGGCCTTCTTTCGGGAGATGATGGAGGCCCAACGGCTCAATTTGAGACTATTCAGCAGAGGCAGACAGACACGATGCGTCAGGGCATGGAGGATGCCCCCAGCTCGCTCTAACAGCAGTATAGCGAAGAGCTCCGCTCAGGGAAGCAGCCGAGGTCGGGCAACATCCAAGACTTCAAAAATTGGGGCCTTAGGATTTCAAGGGAATCGAGGCATTGTCTATGCAGATGACTGGCTCGAGGATATCGAACATTTTATGAGGGCTTTTCGTCTTGCAGATACCTGAAGGTTGAGGCGGTTGGACTGCAACTATTAGACATCACCCGTACTTGGTTCAGAAATGAGCCGGCTCTAGCTGGAGAGGGCCACACCTAGGCGGAACTAAGGACTTGTTCCAGAAGAAGTTCTTCTCCCCCACAGATAAGATGGATCTGACGAGGCAGTTTCAGAACCTCCAGCAGGGAGTCATGTCTGTTGAGGAGTATGCTACAGAGTTCGACAGGCTGAGCCGATATGCAGAGTACATGGTACGGGACCCGAGATCAGGGTAAGTTGCTTCAGAGAGGGGTTCTCTTGTGATGTGAAGATCCTTATTCCCTCTTTTTACTTGATGTATGCTGAGATCCTTGCGGAGGCACGCAAGGTGGAGTGAGAGTTGGGCCTGAAGCCCAAGAGGGACCACGATTTCTTTTTGGAGGCTATTAGCAGTACGGGGGCTGCTAAGCTTCCTCAGCTCCAGCGCCGTTCATTGTCGGCACTAAAGCAGCTTCAGACTCCAGCTAAGGCACCCTTTCAATAGGCGCCACAGTAGCAGCAGAGGCAGGTGCATCACGTCCCTCAATGCCACTTCTGCAAGAAGCCTTGACACATTTAGGAGGTTTGTAGGAAGAGGCTGGAGGTGTGTCTCTATTGTGTTGCTGCGGGCCATCAGTTGAGGGAGTATCTTGCGAACCCTCGTAGGGCAGTCCAGGGAGCAGGTGCAGCTCCGGGAGCACCAACGAAACCACCTGCAGCAAAGCCGAGGGGTCCACCACTTTCGATCCAGCAGCAGCGATTTGCTCAGCACCAACAACAGAGGGGTGCTCAGGACAGAGCATTTTCTCTGGCTATTGAGGAGGCCGAGCCCGTCGACAACGTCATAGCAGGTTCTATTCTTCTTGATTCAATTCCAGCTTTAGCTTTATTCGATAGTGGTGCATCTCATAGCTTTATATCTGTATCTTTTGCTCTCAAGCATCATATACCTGCTGAACCTTTGGGTAG
The DNA here is from genome assembly GCA_029216955.1 of Iris pallida. Classification (NCBI taxonomy): domain Eukaryota; kingdom Viridiplantae; phylum Streptophyta; class Magnoliopsida; order Asparagales; family Iridaceae; genus Iris; species Iris pallida. Next base: position 11,469,923 of record JANAVB010041420.1, read on the forward strand.
GACTTGCAAGATCATGACCGAGGGAGGTATTATCCTGGTTGGTGATGTTTGCAAGGGGCATAGTATTTTATTGAGAGGCGGGAATTGAGCGCATGTTTGCTCGTAATGCCACTTCCGAGCTACGATATTGAACTCGGGCTGATTGGTTGAGTAGGCACTTTGCTAGCATAGATTGTAGAGGAGGTAGGGTTGTATTCAGTCCTCCAGGGAGCCAGTATTTGAGATTACTAGGGAAGCAGCGGGGCAGACTGATAGTGTTATTTGTGGAGCTATGGTGGAAGGCAAGGAGCTGTCTCGTACCTTGATTGCGGAGTTTATGGATGTCTTCATAGATGAGTTGCCGGGGATGCCGCCGGACAGGGATATTGAGTTCTATATAGATTTGGTGTTGGGTGCAGAGCCTATCTCATAACATATTTATAGAGTGAACCAAAGCGAGTTGAAGGAGCTGAAGAAGCAAGTGGATGAGTTGCAGGACAAGGGATTCATCAGGTGCAGTTCTTCGCCTTGGGGTGCTCCGGTATTGTTCGTACCGAAGAAGGATGGATCGGTGCGTATGTGCATCGATTACAGGGCACTGAACAACCTCACTATCAAGAACAAATACCCGCTGCCAGGATCGCTGACTTATTTGATCAGTTGAGCGGCACGAAAGTATTTTCAAAGATAGACTTGAGGTCTGGATATCATCAGCTGAAGGTGAAGAAGGAAGACATTCTGAAGACTATTTTTCGGACTTGTTATGGCCAGTATGAGTTCGCTGTCATGCCGTTTGGGTTGACTAATGCCCCGTTGGTGTTCATAAACTTGATGAACAAGATATTCCATCAGCACCTTGACAAGTTCGTGGTGGTCTTCATCGATGACATTCTTATTTATTCGAAGATGCTAGAAGAGCACGAGGAGCATCTGAGGATTGTATTGTAGACTCTCAGAAGGGAGCAGCTGTATGGGAAGCTGTCGAAGTACGAATTCTTCTTGGACCGAGTAGAGTTTCTGGCCACTCGTATCTGGGGATGGGATTTCAGTGGATCCGAAGAAGATCGCAGCAGTGGAGTCCTGGTATACACCGAGCTCAGCTACAGCGGTTTAAAGTTTTTTGGGTCTGGCAGGCAATTACAGAAAGTTCTTAAAAGATTTTTCCAGGATTGCCGAGCCAATGACCCGTCTTACCAGGAAGGATGTGGAGTTTGTTTGGTCCAAGGAGTGCCAGGATGCCTTTGAGGATTAAAAAAGAGATTGACATCGGCTCCTATTCTAACGTTACTATCTGGGTCCGGAGGATTCACGATCTACAGTGATGCTTCGGAAAAAGGTTTGGGATGCATTCTTCAACAGCATGAAAGGTGATTGCCTATGCCTCCAGGCAGTTACGCCCGCATGAGAAGAACTACCCGACTCATGACTTTGAGTTGGCAGCAATCATTTTTGTCTTGAAGCTGTGGAGACACTATCTGTACGGAGAGCGTGTGGAGATCTTCACTGACCAAAAGAGCTTAAAGTACGTGTTCACACAGAAGGAGCTAAATATGAGACAGAGGCGATGGTTAGAGCTGATGAAAGATTTTGATATATCCTTACAGTACCATCCAAGGAAGGCCAACGTGGTTGCCGATGCTTTGAGCAGGTATCCGGTAGCCATGTGTTTGATAATGGACCGTCACCTTTTGGCAGATTTGGAGAGTTTGGGCATTGAGGTTATAGTCCCTGGGATCGAAGAGCAGATATGGGGCTTACAGGTCCAGTCTGAGCTGATGGACAGGATCAGAGCAGCACAGTTTGAGGATGAAGCTCTGAGGGTCATCAGGGAGCAGGTATATGCAGGATTATTGGATGATTTCTCTATCGCCGAGGATGGGTCGCTGAGGCATGGTGCCAGATTGTGCGTGCCAAACGGAGAGGTTCGGGAGGAGGTTCTTCAGGAGATGCACCGTTCTCAGTACTCTATGCATCCTGGTGCCAACAAGATGTATAGAGACTTGAGACAACACGTTTAGTAGTATGGAATGAAGCGCGAGGTGTCTCAGTTTGTATCTAGATGCTTCGAGTGCCAACAGGTGAAAGCCGAGAAATAGAGCCAGGAGGTCTGCTACACCCACTACCAATTCCAGAGTGGAAGTAGGAGCACATCACTATGGACTTCGTGTCTAGACTTCCACGTTCTCCAGGAGGAAAAGACGCGATATGGGTCATATTTGATAGATTGACCAAATCGGCCCACTTCTTGCCTTTTAAAGTAGGTTTATATACGGAGAAGCTGGCAGAGATGTACGTGCGGCAGATAGTCAGATTGCACGGTTCCAGTAAGCATAGTCTCGGATCGGGATAGTCATTTCACTTTCTATTTCAGGAGGAGTTTGCAGGCTAGCTTGGGCACTCAGCTCAAGTTTAGTACCACGTATCACCCCCAGACAAACGGACAGTCGGAGAGGACCATCCGACACTCGAGGATATGCTTCGTACTTGTGTGCTGAATTTCAGGGGATCTTGGAGGACCATCTCAACTTGGTAGAGTTTGCTTACAATAACAGTTACCAAGCCAGTATAGAGATGTCACCATTTGAAGCTCTATACGGATGGAGGTACCGTACTCCCTTATTATGGGACGATATCGGCGATAGGGTTTTGCTTGGCCCTGAGATGATTATGGATACAGCTTAAAAGGTCAGGGCGATCAGGGATAGACTTCGGGTAGCTCAGGATAGACGACGACATTGGGCCGATAGCCACTGGAGACCATTGGAGTTTGAGCTATAGTCTAGATTTTTCTAGTATTTGAGTCTGATTGTGATTATTTGTTTTAGATCGAGTTTTAAGTTCGTGTTTTGTGCTAGGTTGGTGAGCTTGTATTTTTGCGTATTTCTCTGACGCGGGGCACGATTCGCTTTGGCCAGGGCGGGAAACTTAGTTCATGATTCATCGGACATTTTCGTATCCTAGAGAGAGTCGGTGAAGTGGCATACCGACTGGAGTTACCGTCTACGCTCGAAGGACTGCACAACGTATTCCACGTGTCACAGCTGAGACGGTACATGGCAGATCCTAGCCATGTATTGGATAATTCTGCGATAGAGGTAGGGCCTACTCTCCGCTATCCAGAGCAGCCTATGGAGATTCTGGATCGTCGGGAGAAGGTGCTCCGGAACCAGGTCATTCCCTTGGTTCGAGTTGCATGGAGGCATCACTCTTCAGGTGAGTCTACCTAAGAGAAGAAGACGACATACATGAGCGTTTTCCTTATCTCTTCGAGCCTTGAGGTATTGCCCTTTTGTTTTCTTTTTGTGTTCTTTGCTAGTTTGTTCTAATTTCGAGAACGAAATTATTTTTAAGGGGGGTAGATTTGTCACCCTCACTTTCCTAAATAAGGGTAATATGGTCATTTCATGTTATTTTTAATATCTAAATAATAATTTAAATTATGGTTGTTAATATAATTACCTGGATGATTTTAAACAATTATATAATATATATATATATATATATAATATATATATAAAATATATATAATATAACCGACATTAAGGAGAATTTCCAGCCTTCGGAAAATCCATAAGATTGACATCTTCATCATCATTGAACCCAAAATCCCCTCCAAACGTCTTAAATCTACCCAGTTAGCTCTGGGCCTCCCCACAGCGATTGCCGGCAGGCACGACATTTGGATTCTCGGATCGAAGGACATTAAACTCGAAATCATCCAGGACTCCCAACAAGCCCTCTCCTGTTGGGTCATTCACCCCACTCTTCCGGAGCGGGCCCTTCTGTCTGCGGTACACGGCAGCTGTGTCATCGCAGAACGTAAACACCTCTGTAACGACCTTCTCGACACCTATCTCCACAACACCAACTCCCCCTGGCTTTGCATTGGGGACTTCAACGCCATCACCTGCAGAGACGAGAAGATTAGAGGTCGCTCTCCGCCCCTATCAGCCATGCAGGACTTCAACGACTTCATATTCAATGCTCACCTTACTCCTCTTCAGTTCAAAGGCAGCAATTCACATGGTGTAACATGCAGGAAGGCGACCGCCGTCAATATTCCTGTCTTGATAGAGCCCTCACCAACGCACGCTGGCACGGCATGAGGATCAGCTCCACCCTATCTCACCCCAACTCTACAGAATTCGACCACGCCCCTATCCTGGTGGAAATCAAAAACAACACCTACCAACCCAAAAAGAACTTCCAATTCCTTGATTTTTGGACTGACCACCTGCAATTCTTGAGCATCGTTGCAGAGGCGTGGAACAGCCAGGACTCCCCTAACCCTCTCACTCGGGTTAGCAACAAGCTCAAAGCCACCAGGAAAGCTCTGTCCAAGTGGAGCAAACTAGCCTTCGGGGTCATATTCCAAGCGATCCGTGTCGCTGAAGATGATGTGACCCGAGCAGAAACCTTATTCCTTTTTGACCAATCCCCTGCAGCTAGGAGAGCCTTGAACCTGACCAAGGCGATGCTCAAATTCAGGCTTAAAGTCGAGACTGACTTCTGGAAGCAGAAAGCCAGACTGAAATGGGACAGCGATGGGGACAAAAACTCTAAATATTTCCACGACTGCGTCAATGGCAAAAGACAAAACTATCGATTCACCAAATTGCTGACGAACAAGGCATCATCAGAACAGCCCATAAGGAGATCCAAGAAGCGGCCGCCGATTACTACTCTAAATTATTATCGAAGGAGAGGGTCCACATGGACACATCCTTTCTTGACCAAATTCCACTATCGTCAACGACGCCGCGCAACGCTAGATTGGAGAGCCCTCTGTCTGAACAAGAAGTGAAAGACGCGGTGTGGGCCTTGAACGCTCATTGCGCCCCGGGCCCAGACGGCTTTACTGGCACTTTCTTTCGCACCTGCTGGGATATTATCAAGCGGGACATCACCGAAGCGGCTATTGCCTTCCTTGAAGGAGCTCACTTCCCCAAAGCTATCTCAAGCGCCAACATCATCCTCATCCCGAAAAAGACAACCCTAACTCCTTTCGAGATTTCAGACCCATCAGTCTTTGCACATTCAGCAACAAAATCATTTCCAAGATCATAGCTACTAGAATGTCAGATACTCTCCCAAAGATCATCTCGGAGGAGCAAAGCGGTTTCGTTCGCGGCAGAAACATACAGGACAACATCATGCTGGCTCAAGAACTTATTACCTGCATGAAGTTTCCGGCTAGAGGGGGCAACATCGCCATCAAAATTGACATGGAAAAAGCTATGACAGACTCGATTAGCAATTCATGATCTGGGTCTTCAGAGCTTTCGGATTCTCAGAGAACTGGACCAACATAGTGTGGAGAGCCGTCAGGAACTCTTGGTTCTCCACAGTTATTAATGGCCAAGCCGAGGGATTCTTCAAATCTAGCTGCGGAGTCAGACAGGGCGACCCTCTTTCGTCCACGATATTCATCATTGCTGCTGACGCCCTGAGCAGAAACCTCAACAACATGGTCAACACTCCCAATTTCCAGTAATACCACACGGCCAGCGGATGCCCCATCATCACCCACCTGGCCTTTGCTGATATTTACTCATTTTCTTTTCCGGTGATGTAGGATCGATGGAGGTGGTTCACAACACCCTGGAGCGGTATTCCAGATGCTCAGGCCAGAAGATAAACCAATCCAAAAGTGTCATCTACGCCCACCGAAGCATCAAAGCCGAGAACGCAACCAAACTCACCCAACTAACGTCCTTCACAGTGGCATATCCTCCTTTTAACTACCTTGGTTACCCCCTGGTGTACAAAAAATCCAACGCCAGCATATTCGAGAACTTGATCAACAAAATCAGGAACAAGATCGCAGGATGGCATAACGCTACCCTATCTCCAGGAGGCAAAATTATTCTCATCAAGCATGTTCTCAATTCCGTCCCCATCCACACCCTTACAGCCTGTTCCCCGACCAAGAAGGTCATCGCGTTGATTGAACAGTTATTTTGCAAGCTCTTCTGGGGGCACAACAAGGGGCAAGACAAGCACCACTGGGCCAGCTGGGAGAATATGGCCATTCCGATCGCGCAAGGCGGGCTCGGATTCACCAAACTCGACCACATTGTCAAAGCATTCTCGATGAAACTGTGGTAGAAATTACGCACTAGCCAAAACCTGTGGACCAGGTTTATGAAAGCCAGGTATTTCAAGCACAACCTTCCAGCGATAGCCACTGCTAACAGCAGATCCTCAGCGGCTTGGCGCCGTATTTTACGGGAACGCGACCTGGCAGAACCCGCGATCAGACTTCATCTTGGTTCTGGCGAGGCCAACCCCTTCCTGGAGAGATGGATCGAGACAGCCTTATCCCGAACATTTCCGATTCCCCCAGAAATAGCAAGATCATTGACCTGTAAATCATACTAACAACGATTGGAATTGGGACAAGATTCGCGAATGGTCCGGCATCGAGACGATCGATCTCATTCGGCAGCATGGACCCACTATCGGTCCCGATGCAGACAAGCTGCGGTGGTCGCTGGATAGTGCTGGGGCTTTCTCGGTTCGTTCTACGAGACTCGCGATCCAAGAGAACGGTCATGAGTGCTTTTTTTGCACGTTACTGGCACTCCTGCATCCCCAAGAAATGGTCTTTCCTCCTGTGGAGAGTCATGAGAAAGAAGCTGCCTACCGACGACATCATCAACTCTATCGGTATTAGCCTGGCGTCTGCTTGTAATTGCTGTAGCGAGCGCCAGATGGAGACTATCGGCCACATCTTTCGGGACGGTCAGCTCCCTGACCAAATTTAGACAACCCTCAATCACATCTATAAAGCCACCCCAGGAGAAGGCGCTTTATCGAGCTTCTGGCCCACTGGGGAGCAGCATCCCACGGCCACCAGATCGTAGCAGCGGCCGCCACCTGGGTAATTTGGAAAAATCGCAACAAAGCGAGATACGAGGAACACCAACTCTCCGCTGATCAACTAATCCGAGAATTCATCCGATGTCGCAAAAGGAGCTCTCTTTGTTCTCACAGCTCTTCGTCATTTTGGTCACCGCCCACTCGTAATTTTGGAGGATGCGGTCGCTATTCCCCCTCCCCTGTATTTTCTTTTGTTGGTATACTTTTCTCGGCTTTTGCCTTGTATACGTGTCAGGCTTCTGCATTTTGAGCCTTGATTAATAAAAAGAGGGGTTTTCTTAATATATATTATATATATATATTATATTATATATAATATATATTATATATATATAATATATATATATATTTTATTTATATATATATTATATATATATATATTTTTATATTATATATATATATATATATATATATATATATATATATATATATATATATAATATAAAATATATATATTAATATAATCTATATATATATATATATAAATAACAATATATATATATTATATATATATAATATATATATATATATATATATATATATATATATATATATATATATATATATAGATATATACAACTCTAGAATAACTATTGAATAAAGTGTTCGTATCACACAATGATTACACAACCTACTGTTACATTAGCAATCCTAGGAAATTAATGTATATATATTTATACATAAGATTTCGTATATGCATATATAGGACAAGTGTGCCATGTATGTACATAGGAAAAGTGTACAAGTGGTTAAACCCTATTTAGTCTACTGTTGTTACATTACAACTTAGGAAAGAGTGGGTATATATATATATATATATATATATATATATATATATATATATATATAATATATATATATATACCCACTACAAATATATATATATATTTTTTAGTGGGTATATATATATATATATATAATATACCCACTAAAAAAATAATATATATATTGTAGTGGGTATATATATATATTATATAATATATATATTTATATATATATATAGATATATAATATATATATTTATATAAATATATATTATATAATATAATATATATATATATATATAATATATGTATATATAAATGTATATATATATTGTATGTATATATTTGTTTTTGTATATTTGTATGTATATATTATGTGGATATCTTTAAGTATACATATGTATACATGTATATATTTGTATGTAACCCAACCCAACTAAACCTTAAACCAACTACCAGCTAACAAAGCCTACACTAACCCAGCATCCCACCAGCCCAATCGAGCCACCCTCAGCAAACACTCTTCCTCTTTCCATTTTTTTGTTCAAAACCAAAACCAAAAGCCCCATCCTTTAAACGTGATTTTAATGAAGAGAGAGAGTTATTCATAAAAAAATCACAGTCAACCCCAACCCAGACTTCTCCCCGACGCTGATGACCACCGGGCACGCCGGAGCGCTGCCCACCGCCGCTCGAAGCTGCCGCGCTGCACAACCTGCGTACCGGCCGCAGAGAACCCATTTCAGGTACCCATCTTCCCCATATCGTATCTTTGTGCACGCTCGATCAAATCGAGATCCGTAAATTTCTACGGATAGCGGATATGACCCTCTAGGATTCCATTAAATAGATTTTCCAATAGCAAACCCTGTTGTTCAGAAATTCGATGCAAAGTTGTCGAGAAACTACGTTTAAATGAACATATTTATGTTCCCGGATCACTGTTTTTGGAGGCAATTTATCGCCGATCCTTCGAACGATTCAAAAATCCGTTTGAAAGGACTTATAGACAACTTATAGGGCTCTGTGAACCTTCTTTTAGTTCCTATTTTTGTGGACTGTATGTCTCAAAAACTGATTTCCAAAATCAGGAAAAATAACGTTCCAAAAACCCGAATTTCGAAAAAATTTCCCGATACGACATGCGTCCCATCAAATCGGGCGACTTGGTCATAATCTGTAGGCATTAAAAGATGTGTACGGATGTTATGGACATGTGGAATTCGACGGAACTTGATTTCGCTGTGTGTGCGCGATGAAATCAGTACGTATCCGTCGAGATACCCCGTTTCGACCTTTTACAAATTTGCCAATTACTTTGTGCACGTTCATCATCTTGAGAAGAAACTTGCGCCAACAGGACCGAATTATCTTTCTGGTCCTGTACGCCAAGTTTGGTCCGATTCTGAGAAGATCGACCGGAACGCTAATTTGGTGGGCCCGCGACCCGATTCAACGGGCGATATTGTGCATGGCCCACCAAAATTCAACTTTGGACATACGGTTGGGTTCGTCTCATCAAACCGGATCCGTAGACCTATAGTTTGATGACTTTAGAGATCGTAGATATCGGCACATTTTTTTGTGTAAAGCGGGTCCAACGACGGACATCGTTTTGGCCTGAAATTATCGTTTTGTCCCTGTGTCTAGAATTGGACTTATGGATAGACTATTCTAGCTAATTTGACCATTCTGAATACGTTGGTATTGTCTATTTTAGCATTAGGAGACTATTTCACGAGTTGACCCTTCGAGACTCATTGAGTGGCAGTATTGATTCCTCAGTTCAAGACCAGGCGAGTACAATCTCTGATAATTTTCCATTCATGATATTTACTATGTTTCTTGTATCTAGTGTAGATATTCATGATTCTTGACACATTGGTCACACGGATTGGTATTTTATGGATCCCGTCATGGGTTATTATTCCTTGTTAACCTTGGTGTACCTTGTGCAAGCCTTCTTGTAGTTCTTATGCAATGTATGACATCGATTCTCGAGAAGACTTGCTACCTTCTCTTATAATCCCGTGTCGTAACGAGTTATGGTTGGATCCACTATATCAGTCGGGGGCAGGAGAATATTAGTCTAGACATGTGGTCAATACCCACCTTGTGCATTGTGTAGATCCTTGTGAGTGTTAATCATACACTTTACGTATGATTAACCAGGCCAGTAGACCTTGTGCAAGTTCCGAAGCAGGCAACATATCCAAGCTAATATTCACTCACGTAGATAGTTGTTTTTGATTCTTGTATATGACATATTCAGATATCTTCATTCTTGCTCTAGTTTACTGCTTTACCCTTACCATGCTACTTTCATGTACGTTCTATTTTACTCGTGTTTATTCTCTCTATTTACTGTTACATAGCACTTGTCGTTTATTGGGAACTGTTGTTGGAAATGTGCTCGTTCCAATCCTGACTGGATATGTTGACAAAATTTTACAGATTATGGCGATGACGAGTATCCTACCTACTACGGTCCTCATGACGTAGTGGGCGTAGACCAGGAGACCCTAGTCCAGTAGGGGTTAGTACCAGCTGAGGAGGCTCTAGCAGTGACTCAGTCATACTAGGATTTGACTGGACTTTGTCTCCAGCTTTTATATTAGACATGTTATGTTATTTCAGACTTATTTGACTACTCTGTGACTCAATATGGATTTGTTTTAGCTACTTTGCACTCTGACTTTATCTTTATCTTTATCCTTATCTTTATTCATGCCATATATTCTTTCTGCTAGATTATGATAGAGTTTATAAGTATTCATATTATATCCTCCATTCGAATATGACAAGTTATTATACATTGCTAGATAGCATACCTATAGCGTACTATGCCGTTTCTGCGGCGTAGGCTGGGCGCTGTTACGCATTCGTGCCCTTTCATTGGGTTCGGGTTGTGACATCTTATACTACAATCAGTGGCTTCAACATCAGCAAGAGTGAGCTGCTGGGCAAGATCCGACTGAAGTGTCATATCGGTGATCTCCAGATCGAGGTGACTTGTTATGTCGTGGATACGGACGTCAACTACAACATCCTGTTGGGACGGCCGTGGCTACACGAATACATGGTGGTGCCATCTACTCTCCATCAATGTATGAAGTACGTATCCACCAACGACATAATCAGAATAGAGTTTGCTAATGTCGATCCCTTCAGGGGGATCGAGGCCTTCTTTACCGACTCTGACCTGTACAAGTCGATTCACCTCGAAGATGAAGCCAACGACGCCGATGATGAAGCCGAAGCTGATTTGGAGGCAGAAATGATAGTCGATGCTCCCCTGAAAATGTGACTCAAATGGAAGCCACCTCAAACACCACCTCCTTTAGTGGTCAAACTTTGCGGGAGAGCACCAACTTCTCAGGGCCATACAAACACTGAAGCCCCTTTGAAGATACGACTCAAGGAAAAATCTCTCCAAGTGACGGCTCCTCTCATAGCAAAACTATGTGGGAAGGCACCAGTCACCGGAACACCAAATGAAGCACCTCTTAGCAGACCTCCTCAATCTTCAGCCCCTCTTAAGCTTCAAGAGATGACCTATGTATCTCTATCGGCACCAGAGCTGACAAAGGCCAAGCTCCCAATAGGTTCTCCCGAACCTCCTCAGGCTACTCCAGTACTTACTGAAGAAGAACTGGGAGAGTACATATCCGCCAATATGGATGCACTGTCCCTTAATGATGTAATCCCTCGGACCCATATTTTATCAATAAAAGGGTATCTTTCAATTATTCTAGTCTTCCACATTGGAATGCCATGTATACTCTAGATAATGCTCTACAGTCATTGCAAATGCAAATAATGACTGTTAATCATATAAATCGAGTCGTCCTGTACCAAGGAGTCTGTTATATAGTCTCGCCTCGGAACCAGGACGAGAAACCTATCATCTTCGGCAAAGTCGAGCGTCACCAAGACCTTCCACCGATGGAGCCAGAATCTGACACCGACAGAATACAAATTTATCGGTACAATGATCGAGCCAAGTATATCATCCAAAAGATGGGCTACAACCTGAAAAGTGGCCAGGGTCTAAACTATGGCGAGGGCCGACGTCTTCACTTACGACTTCCTGTTCCGAAAGAAAAGCCACAAGAATATTATCACCGTACTCGACGGGGGGTGGGCTACATCAAGCCCCAATAACCCAAGAAAGTTCAGAAGCAGAAGACGTCGTACATTTTCACTCGTCTGAGGCTTCATCTTGGGACTTTGACACCAGTATCGGTCCAATCTTCAGGAAGGTGCTATCAGCTAATATGACATCTGCACATCCTTCAGAAGATGAAGACGACAATAAAACAACAAAGTTCTTGGAAGAAGAACCCTGGGCTCAACGTCAAGGTGCACAATGGGAATCTCGCTTTGAACTATGGGAACCCCTTACTGAAGACGAAGTCAAGCAGATCGATCTTAGGGATGGATCTTCATACAAACATATCTTCATCAGCAAGAGCTTAGCAGGAAAGGACTGAAAATCTTTGGTCCAACTGGTCAAAGAATACATCGACGTCTTCGTCCACAAGTCGCAATGCACAAGCTTAATATCTTACCTAATGCTAAGCCATTTAAGCAGTAACAGCGACGCTACCGTCCCAACATCATGGATGCTATCAACGAAGAAGTAGATGAGCTCCTAGACAGTGGGTTTATTCGCGAAGAGCGACATCCAGACTGGGTGGCTAACATCGTTCCCATCACAAAGAAGAACGGAAAGATCCGAGTCTGTATCAGCTTTCGGGATCTCAACTCTGCTTGCCCGAAGGATGAATTTCTACTCCCGATTACCGACGTAATTATCGACAACACATGTGGCTTCGAGCACATGTCCTTCATGGACGGGTACTCAGGCGACAACTAGATCAAGATGTTCCCAGACGACGAAAAACACACGTCATTCAGGACTACGAAAGGGGTTAACTGCTACAGAATATTGTCCTTTGGCCTAAAAAATGCAGGTGCCACATACCAAAGAGCTATGAGCACCATCTTCCACCAGCACCTCCACAAAATAGTCGAATGTTATGTTAACGATATCGCCGTCAAGAGCTGTCTTCGAGGCGATCACCTCCAAGATCTGAAGCTAGTCTTCGATCTCATACGGGCACATCAGCTTAAGATGAACCTTGCCAAATCCTTCCTTGGGGTTTCCAGTGGAAAGTTCTTGGACTTTATTATCACTGCAAAAGGCATCCATGTCGACCCCGAGAAGACTAAAGCTATCCTTGACATGGACCCTCCGAAGAACCTTAGAGAACTTCGAGGCCTGCAGGGACGTCTCGCATACATCCGAAGGTTCATCGCGAACCTTCCCAGGAAATGTCAGCCCTTCACCAATCTTATGAAGAAGGGAGTCTCCTATGTCTGGATGGAAGAATGTCAGAAAGCCTTTGACGACATTAAAGCTTATCTGATGAGCCCCCAGTCTTGGTGGCACCTATCACAGATAAACCATTTCTACTCTATGTCTATACAATGGACCATTCTCTTAGCGCTTTGTTGGCCCAGAACAATGATGCGGGCCATGAGCAGGCCATCTACTACCTCAGCAGGACAATGGTCGGGGCTGAACACCGGTACAGTCCTGTCGAAAAAGAATGTCTAGCTCCAATGTTCGCCATCCAAAAAACTTGCCATTATATCTCGGGACAGACAATTCATGTCATCTCCCGGGTCAATCCGCTAAGAGTTCTCATGACTAAGCTGGGAGCACTAAATTCTCGATTGGCTAGTTGGGCGATACTGTTGATGCTATATGACATGGTATTCGTCCCACAAAAGGCTGTCAAAGGCCAAGCACTGGCCGACTTCCTAGCCGTGCACCCAATTCTGGAATCGTCCCGACTCTATGAGGATATTCCAGATGTAGTACGAGAATCAAACATTACCAAAGAGAACCCCATTTGGCAGATGTCCTTCGACGGTGCTTCAAGAACAGGCCCCAAAGGCCAGATCATCACAGGAGTGGGGGTAGTTCTAATCTCCCCCGATAAGCTGGTCATACTGCGTACCTATTCCCTTTGAGAGCCGTATTCCAACAACGTTACAGAGTACAATGCTCTCATCATAGGACTCCAGTTAGCAAAGCAGCTGGGGGTAAAATACCTCGAGTCTTATGCCAACTCAAAACTCATTGTCAATCAAGTTTGATGATAATACGAGGTCCACCAGGAAGATCTGGTCCCTTATCACAAAGCAGCGTTGGACATCATCTAAACCTTCGCTGAATTCTTTATAGAACATGTGCCTCGGCTACAAAACTTAGAGGCTAACGCTCTTGCTGACCTCGCAGCCTAATTGGCAGCACCCGTCGGGACTCAACACTTCATCACAGTGGTAGGTAGGGATTTGGCTTGCCCCAAAAACAATCTGTGCATACGAATAAATTATGCCATGACTGCTGACACCAGCATCAACGTCAGAGACTGAAGATTCCCGTTCATTGACTTTGCCATCTACGGGATCCTCCCGGAAGACCCGACGGAAGCAGTCTCAGTCAGAAGGCGCTCGCTCCGGTTCTATTATGATACGGCCTCTAAAATGCTATACCGATGCTCCTACGATGGACTTCTCCTCCGATGTCTATCAAACGAAGAAGCAGCCAAAGCTCTTCGAGAAGCCCATGATGGAACTGCGGGGCTCACCAACCCGGTCATAAGCTACAGGACCGACTTCGATGCATGCGCTATTACTGGCGAACCATGATGGCCGACGCTGTCGAGTATGCAAAGAAATGTCATTCTTGCCAGCTACATGCCGACTTTATCCACATACCGTCAGAGCCTCTATATCCTACGGTCACTTCTTGGCTATTTGAAGCCTGGGACATGGATATAGTGGGACCCATCACCCCTCCCTCATCTAATGGACACTGCTTCGTCCTAGCAATCACCGACTACTTCTCTAAGTGGGCAGAAGCAGTACCACTGACAGAGATGAAAAGCTCAATGGTGATCAGCTTCATCGAGCATCACGTCGTCTACTATTTCAGGGTATCCCAGAGGATCATCCACGACAACGGTCAACAATTCATCAGCCATGCGTTCAGCAGATTCTGCGACAAGAATCGTATTCAGAATGTGGCATCAACTGCCTACAATTCCATAACAAACGGATTGCCTGAAGCTTTTAATAAAACCATCGTCAAGCTACTCAAAAAGATCGTGTCATCCGACAAGCACGACATGGACGAGAAGCTTGGTAAATGCCTTTGGGCTTACTACTCGACAGTACGAACTCCGGCGGGTAACACATCATTCTCGTTGGTCTATGGAAGTGAAGCAGTACTGCCTCTAGAGATCCAGATACCCTCACTCTGAGTGGTGATCACGAACCAGCTGACGAAAGTAGACAATCAACATCGCCGTCTGCAAGAGTTGGAAGCGCTCGATGAAAAGTACCTCTTGGCTCAACAGCACATCTAACTTTATCAAGCCCACATTTCACAGGCTTTTAACAGAAGAGTCAAACAGTAAACTTTCCAAGTAGGTGACCTGGTTCTGGCAGTTAGGAGACCGATGGTGATGACTCACAAGACACCAGGAAAGTTCGAACCCAAATGGGAAGGACCCTTCATCATAGAGACAGTATACTCAAATGGTGCTTACCGTTTCGCTCAACCTACTGGGGACTTGTTCATGATGCCCATCAATGGCAAGTTCCTAAAGAATTACTATTCTTGACATCTTTCAAAATATACTTCCTTCTCCCCAGCAAGAGAATTTGTGAACCTGATAGCTAAGTTCACTCCCTTTCTTTGACAATCAAGTGCTTCTAGAACCTAGTTGTTCCGTTGCATCCCCAGTAGGAGAACAACCATGTCCACATCACCTCTGAATTGATTCTCTACACCCCATAAAGCAAAATTCTACATTATATAGGATCTTGCTCATTACTATGTTTACCATGTCCATATTACCTCCGAGTAAACATCCCATACAACAATTCCCGTATTGTTGCACGTCAAATAATAAAACATCCACATCCACGTCACCTCTGAATTGTTCTATACATCCCTACAGAGTTTACTTCTACCATGTCCAGTAGAAAAGCTCTACCATTAACACATATTTACCACGTCCATATCACCACTGAGTAAATATGTCAATTTCCTCCTTCTTAAACTTATTATCTGTACCTAGAAACCAAGGTGCATAAAAGATAATAGGTCCACTAGAAATCACAAGATTCATCACAAGAATGAACAAAAGCAAAAGGTTCTTCATTTTAGCAGGAAGTAAGGATTACATCAACATCAAAAAGAAGCAAAACACAAACTACATCTTCGGATCTCAAAAGACAGACAGAAATACTAAGACAAAATAGGGACATTGACTTTATTCATATTCCCGAAAACGACGATTGTAAGGCAACCTACGAATCCTCACAACCAGGAACCATAGTTGCATTGAGGCATGTACCACTTCCTTAGCCACTTTGCATATAAAGGCTCAATCTGGTTGAGGTCTTCTGTAGGGAAGGATGGTCAGTCCCGATGCTACTACTCTCTGACGGTGGCTCCTCCTTAACTTCAACATTGGGAGCAATCTCTTGCCTGATGGTCATCAGTTCTTTCTTGACCTCAACCTTTGGTAATACCTCCTCCTTAACGGTCACCTGCTCTTGTTTGACGAGAGGAGGCAGTATCTCTTCCTTAACGAGAGCCTCCTCCTTCGGCATGTATACTGCAACAGAGTCAAACAAAAGTTAGCAAAAAGACTTAGAAGCTCAAAACAAGCATTTGAGGCGCATCAATAAATATGGTGCATCAAACTGGGTCGAAACCCATGCGCACAGATAGAACCTCATCAAAGGCACACACAGGACCGAGGGCCGGGCGCATTTGAAGTGAAGCTTCGGTGCATCACTAGGACCTAAGTCCATACGCATCAGTAAATGGAGCTTCAGTGCATCATCAGGACCTAAGTCCATGCGCATCAGCAAATGGAGCTTCGGCGCATCATCAAGACTTAAGTCCATGCGCATCAGCAAATGGAGCTTCAGCGCATCATCAGGACTTAAGTCCATGCACATCAGCAAATGGAGCATCGGTGCATCATCAGGACCTAAGTCCATGTGCGTAAGTAGAGGAAGCTTCAGTGTATCATCAGGACCTAGGTCCATGTGCCTCAGTAGAAGGAGCTTTGGTGCATCATCAGGACAAATTCCATGTGCGTCATCAAAGGAAAGTCTAGGTGTGTCAATAGGGATGCGACTCATTTCAGTCACACCCACGTGCCCCAACAGTGTTGCAACGAAGTGAAGGATCACCCACCGATCACCGTTGGCCGAAAGCCGGCGGGCATTGCTGCGACAACAAGAGCGTCCTCCACGTCGACCTCCACGGGCTCCTTGTCCTTGCCCCTTCCTCGGCCAGCACCACCACGGGGAGTCTTGGAAGCCATCTCTCTAAAGAAGCTAGGGTTTTCCAAGACTCTAAAGGAATAAGGAGAAGGAGAAAACAAAAGTAGAAGACTCTCTCTCTCAAAGACGCCTATTTATAGGCATGATCCATGTACGTGAACCGATAAAAGCTGACATCACCAAAAACTTTTTGGGTCTCGTGAAATTGACGGCTGCATATCTTCCAAAAAATTATCATTAATCTTCCAAAATTTGAGGCGCCATCTTCTTGATTAAAATTGAGAAGAATATGTTCCCCCACAGCAATACGCGAAGAGGTCATACGCCCAGAAGAGCCATGTGCCTAGACGAGGATAGGCGCCCAGAACAACGACTACCCATGCTTCTTATTCAAAGTATTCCAAAACATGGCAGAAAGTTTTGAAAACATTGAAGGGGGTCTTGTAGAAGCAAGGAATTTCAGGCGCATCTAAGGCCATAACTCTTATGCGCCCTAACTCACATGCGCCAGAAATAAACATACGCCAGGAACAGAATACTTGGCACAGCAGAAAACAACAAAGAAGTAGAGACATATAAATGGGGCTTTTATTTCATATGAAAGTCCATTACATATCTTTTACAAAGAAGAATTCTTTTACAAAAGAGAAAGAAAATCATAAAAGCTACAGTCGGGCGCAGTGCTATAGCCAAGCGCATCACTTCAACATATAGCCTGGCGCATCACTCAAGTGCTACAGCCAGGTACATCATTCTAGCATCTCAGCGTATGCGCATCCCCGTGCTTAGTCAAAGCGAATCACTTTCTCGTCAGCATGCGGGTACTCTAGCAGGTGGAGTGGCTCTTCTAGCCTAACCAAATCAGGGCACAATATCCCCGACTTGTGGCTCTTCTAGCATAATGAAAATCGGTCAATGACCGCCCCGATCTTTGGATGCAACAGGCACCTTCAGCCTATGTCGGGACACGATGATCCTGATATTTGGATGCAACATGCACATTCACAGGACACATGGTGAAAAAATCAACTCGACACATCTTCATCTTCGGAAGGAGTTCATCGTCAACTCGCCAAGGCAGAGGACCGATCGAGTTCGTCTCCATGAAGGAAAGCTAAGTGAAATGAGAAACAAAACTCTTCACGAAGCTATTTATAGGCTGGGACAACCCCCGCCCAAGCGCCAAGTAGTAGTCTCTTCGTATTCTATACAATGAATTTACATTCATGACGATGAATCTGCCTCTTCGTATTCAACCAAGTCAAAACAGCCATTAATGCCTCGAAGAACTAAACAAACGGGCCAATAAGGATGCGCAATGCAGCAGATGCATCATCAGCACTATACACTCCATACCGATGCACCCAATGGGACATAGACCCATGTGTCTAGTGGGACACAAATTGATGTGCCCACTTCAACTCGTCACCCATCAAGCATTTAATGTTATGTGACAGAGTCGGCAACACGCTTCCCGAAGACTGAACAGTTGACAGCTTTTTGCAGAAAACGAAGAGCCGCCAACGTCAACTTCAGCTGTCCTTGCCACATGGCCGACCGATCACTTGCATGCGCCTCCACAGCCATGCTCCCAAAAATTTGTATGCGCCTCAAAAGCCATGCGCCCACGACTTTCTCCTGATCCTAAAAGACAGAAGCCAAGTCTCTACATGCGTCTCCACAGCCATGTGCCCAAAGCTCTGTATACGCCTCAGAAACCATGCACCCAGACTTGCCTGTGACCACTAAAAGTCATAGATCGAGTTGCTCCATGCGCCAGATCATAGGCGCATCCTGACAGATCATTCCTCCTACGAAATCCAAGATATTTAAGCCACAGACATACACCACGTGCCTTTTGACTCAGTTCTGCTCAAGAATGGGTGCTAACCACCCAAAATCTCAACAACAGACGAATCTTTGTGACTGCCATGTGTCAACTCTACCGTAGCCCAATAGAGCAGTTCAGTAGATTTATCTCCGACTCAGGGCACATCGTCCATGCCCCCACAGCATCAACCACGTATCCTTCCCATGTATAGGCGCATCCTAAATATACGCATATGAGCAGACCAGTCTGCTATCTATAAATAGAAGGACCATTTTTTCATCCACACAAGCATAGAGAAAAAAATGAAGATCGTATCTACAGAGAGAAACGAGAAGAGAGACACTTAACGTCTCATCCTTCTCAAAATGCTCCAGCATTCAGAGTAACCCAGACCTTCAGAGAGTCCAAGATCGTCGTCAGATCGTCAACGGAGTCAACGCATTACCACACGCTCTACCGATATAGTTCCCAGATAAAAACAAAAGTGTACTCCTAGGACTACATCTATGTCCTGTATTGTATATTGTTCTGTTTGTAATTGAAATACCAAGGTTTATCAATCAAAAAGACCTTGTCATATTTTCGATGGTGAACACATACAGGTCTAGAAGTCATAATTAGTACAATTTTGTAGTGGCGCTCGACTTAGAGTACTGTTATAAGCCTGTGGTATATATCTAGGATATAGGCTATAGGCTAAGTTTACTCAATCACAAAATAGAAAAACTTCTATTTGCGGATCTTTTAACTGTCCTTCTTCATGTTGATTCTTATATTCTAACTGTCCTCCTTGATATAATCTATCTTGTGCCATATTGACTTATTTCTTTCGATCTGTCTTCAGGATGGCTAAGACGAGATCACAGTATTCTGGGCCTGTAGAGACTGAGAGGTCCGCTACATCTCGCGGGCCTGATCCAATCACTTCCTTCGTTGTTGGAGCGTCGGCAGCAGCTTTTGGGGGCGCTCTTCACCAGTTCTGAGGACTGTCCCGGAGGTCGCTACGATTGTTCCTAGCAAAGTACCAGGAGTTATCATGGGCACTCTTCCTCCTCCTGCATAACGGACTCCTCCGTTAGTTGTAGATGTTCTTCTTCCTCCACCTCTTCTGCCTATAAACATGGGGCAGATGCTCGCTTTCTTCCAGCAAATATTGAAGACTCAGCGAGCCCAGATAGAGGCATAACAGAGACATACCAACGCGATGTGTCAGGGGATATAGGATGCTCATCAGTTGGCTTTTGTAGCCGTAGAGCGTGGGTCTCCACATCAGGGAGCGCATCCAAGGCCAGGTAACATTCAGGACTTCAAGAAGTTGGGGCCTCGAGATTTCAGCGGGACTGAGGATGTCCTTTATGTCGACGACTGGCTCGAGGACATCGAGTGGCAGATGAGAGCTTCTCGTCTTGCAGACGACCTGAAGGTCGAGGCGGTTAGGCTACTGTTGTTGGACATCACCTATATCTGGTTCAGGAACGAGCCGGCTCTTACTGGGAAGGGCCATACCTGGGCCGAGTTTAAGGACCTCTTCAAGGAGAAGTTCTTTTCACCTATAGACAAGATTGACCTGGCGAGGCTGTTTCAGAACCTTCAGCAGGGTAGCATATCTGTGGAAGAATACGCTGTAGAGTTCGGCCGACTGAGCCGATATGCGGTGTATTTGGTTCGCGACCCAAAGATCAAGGTGAGCCGTTTCCGAGAGGGGTTGATCTGGGATATCAAGATCCTTATTCCCTCTTTCAATGCGACTTATATCGAGATCCTTATGGAGGCCTATAAGATGGAGCGAGAGTGGGGCTTGAAGCCCAAGAGGGATCGCGATTTGTTCTCGAGGGTTACTAGCAGCACAGAGCTGCTAAATGCCCTCAGCTTCAGCATCGTTCTTTTCAGCATCACTAGTGGCAAATTCAGGCCAGGGCACTAGTTCAGCAGGTGCAACACCACCAGCAGAGGCAGGTGCAACAGGCTCCTCAGTGCAACTTCTATAAGAAGCCCAGCCATATCTGGGAGGTTTGCCGAAAGAGACTGGGGGTTTGTCTCTATTGTGGTGGCGCAGGCCATCAGTTGAGGGACTGTCCTACGAACCCTCGTAGAGCAGCTTTTGGAGCGGGTGTAGCTCAGGGGGCACCAGCCAGGCCACCTGCAGCACAGCCGAGGGGTCCCCCACATTCGATCCAGCAGCAGCGATTTGCTCAGCACCACCAGCAGAGGGGTTCTTAGGGCAGGGCATTTTCTCTGGCAGTTGAGGAGGCTGAACCCGTCGGAGATGTTATAGCAGGTTCTGCTCTTCTTGATTCCTTTCCAGCTTCAGCTTTATTTGATAGTGGTGCATCTCATAGTTTCATATCTGTATCTTTTGCTCTCAAGCATTCTATTTTTGTTGTGTCTTTGGGTAGGACTTACAAGATCATGACCGGGGGAGGTATCATCCTGGTCGGTGATATTTGCAAGGGACGGAGTATTTCATTGGGAGGCCGGGAATTGAGAGCGTGTTTGCTCGTAATGCTACTATCGAGCTACGATGTTGTACTCAGGATGGATTGGTTGAGTATGCACTTTGCTAGTTGTCACGACCCGCTCCTAATTTCGAGATACGAGTTCGTGGCTAAGTCCAGCCTACGCCGCAGCATCGGCGGTAGTACGCTGTCTTTGATAACAATGGTCCACAACAATCACAACACGCATATATATCATCCACAACTAAGCCAGCAATAATCACCAAAATATCCAATAGTCTTAATATTATAAATAAGAAATAATCCACTACAACTCAGAAAGTCTCGAAAACAAACCCGGATAGCAGAAAATAAAATAGACAACTAAACACCATAACTATAACTACTAACTAATGCGAATCCATAAGGAAGGAAATATGCTAATTCGCATCAGTGTGGAATCGGGTACGCCAATAATGTCAGGGTCACCAACATACTCACCGTAGACCTCGGGGCAAATCTCGTCCTCTAAAGCTGAAAAATAGTTATCCAGTAGGGATTGGAGCAAGATCACCATAACACTATACTACACAATATATTATACATGCATGAAGGAACGATAAAAGAAATTTAACGGAAGATAAGTATAGGCACGACATTATATGATAAGAAAGTACATTTGAGACATGAAAATAATATGAAGGTAGACTTGACATACCACTAAGACATGATGACAATAAGAAGGTAGACTTGAAGAAAGAAGAACAATAGACAATAAAGCAACAATAATTAAGTCACGTGTACTGTATGTTTTAGAATACCAACTTTTAGCATGTAGACGTCTTGGGATATCTGTCAGTCATACGTGTGGTACATGACTGATATTATGCAATCAATGTATAGGGAGTCTGTATTCAATTTGTCGACCACATGCTTACTTGTTGTATTCCCCGGCCCGACTCACTCATAATACATGTCCACTACGATAAACATTAGCAATACGATAAACTGTAAACAATAGGAAATAATGAGTAAGGCATGAATATGTATGTATATCCAACCGATTCTAACTCTCATGCACAATAGTAATCATGAACAACGACAATCATGAACCATAAGGGAGTAATAGTGAAAAGATGACACGAAGATACATGCAGTATAAAATAAAGGAAACATAGGTCATAGTGATACTTGCCTCGGTTTGATTTGAAGCTGACTGGCACGATATTGTCATGTCGGCACATAAATAGTCTCAGAAGTTAAAGCTACGCAAGATGATTTTAGATGATGAGACGGGCCTCTAAAATAAAAACAAAAATAAAATATTTTGGAAAATTGTTGAAAAAATATATGATGTGTACTTTTTCATCAGCGTTTCGAAACTTCAAACGGATCGTGATTCCGATTCCTGGTTCTCCCGGAATCTCGAAAACACCGAAACGTGTCAAATTTTGGACAACTGACACTCCACGAATTTTCCAAAAATTTAGGTTACAATTAGTTGAAAATAAATTTTATATTCAGAAAATATACCTCGAGACGGTTACAACAAAAAAACTGGTGGTCAAACGGAGTCCGGAGTTGGAAGTTATGGCCTTCGAAGTTGGTAAAACATTTGAAAAGGAAGGCTAAATTTATGACAAATTTGGGGTAATTATGACGAAAAAAGTGAAATTTTTTGAAAAAGAAGGTATGAGAGATGATTTTATTTTATAGGTTCAATATATATAGATAATGGAAAGCAATTAGTGAATTAGGATATGATTAGAACTCAATCAATAAAGATATGATTAGGATTACCAACTAATTTGGATAGGAATATGATTAGTTCAAATAAGAAATAATCTATCTAATACTAGATATGATTCAAATAGGATTATGATTTCTAACGGACAAGTCTCTCCATAAATTTAAATCAAATAAATTATTTAAATCCAAATCATATGAATTCAAATCCAAATCTAAATCCAAATCAAATTCAACATAATAACTTTAAGATAAATTTAATGTTTATCAAAGCAATTTAAATCATATAATAGATAAATCGTTAAATCAAATAATATTTCAAATCTAGATTAGATAATTCTTAATGCCACAATTAGTCACCATAAGTATTTTAAATAATGTTTGATGTTATCAAATAAGGTAAAATAAATTCTATAAATCTAAGTCTTATTCAAAATAAGTTACTAAATCTTTTTATTGCTCCAAAATTAATCATGACTTTCAAACTATTTTCGAAACCGATATTTTTTTAAATCCAAACATAATAATAAATAACTTTATAATTTCAATAATAAAATTTCAAGAACAAATATTTATTAAAACTAAATAGTACTTTCAAGCCGTTAATTACAAACTACATTTTGAAATGCAGAAAAAATAGTAAATATTTTTTATAAAGTTTCAAAAATAAATTACTTTCAAACACAATAAAATAAAATATAAAAAAAATTGAGAAACAAGGGTTACAAATCTACCCACCTTAGAAAAAAAATTTCCTCGAAATTTAAGAATGACAGAAAAAATAGGCTTGGTTGGTCAGGTTAAGAGATAGAAAAAATTAAAAAAGAATAATGATCAATGAGATAAAAATAATTTTTTTTTCTTAATAAGAAGATTGATCAAGAAGGATGGAAGAATGTAGTCAATGGATATAGTTCAGAGGAGTATTACCTACATGACATCTAAGTTATCACTCATCAATCTTATAAATTTGTATCCTCAAGAATATTAAAAAAAATTCTCAAATTCAATCATATATTTTCTTTAATCACTAACTCAATTTAATACCGTGATGTAGCAATCATGAATATTATCTTATCAAATTCACAACCCTTAATCCAACTTGATAAATATCTTCAAAATCCAACTTCACAAAACTTTAAATTCCTCAATTTTATTTTAAATTCAAAATTCAACATTTTCATAATCTCCTCAAAAATTTAAATTCCATAAAATTTCAAATCATACCTCAATTTTATTGATCAAATCAAAATTATTTCCTTTTAAAATTAAATATTCGATCTTATCAATAATTCATCGATCATATAGAAATTTAAACCTTAGAATACCAAAAGGTAAAAATTTCATCTTCAACAGTAACCAAAATATTCAATTTATCAATCGAGAATTCTATCCATCTTTGATTAGAGTCATTTATCAAATCACAATTTCAACTTCATCAAATAGGGTATCTCAAAATTCAACGAATATCACCACCTTAATCATGTAGCCTATGTAACAACCTTAACTACCCATACAATCAATTCAAAATAATTTTATGGGTTACCCACGATGTACCTAGTCCTAGGTCTAGTCATTTTTTAAAAATCAAATCAACCTAATTGTGAATGAGCATCCTGATCGCAGGCTTGCAGTAGTACGACTAATATAGGTACTACCATAAGTTCGCATAATTTTGCAAAAACGGACCTGCATGGGCCACCATAAAAGCTTGTCACGACCCGCTCCCAATTTTGGGATACGAGTTCGTGGCCAAGTCCAGCCTACGCCGCAGCATCGGCGGTAGTACGCTGTCTATGATAACAATGGTCCACAACAATCACAACACGCATATATATCATCCACAACTAAGCCAGTAATAATCACCAAAATATCCAATAGTCTCAATATTATAAATATGAAATAATCCACTACTACTCAGAAAGTCTCGAGAACAAATCCAGATAGCAGAAAATAAAATAGACAACTAAACTCCATAACTATAACTACTAACTAATGCGAATCCATAAGGAAGGAAATATGCTAATTCGCATCAGTGTGGAATCGGGTACGCCAATAATGTCAGGGTCACCAACATACTCACCGTAGACCTTGGGACAAATCTCGTCGCCTAAAGCTAAAAAATAGTTATCCAGTCAGGATTGGAGCAAGATCACAATAACACTACATTACACGATATATTATACACGCATGAAGGAGCGATAAAAGGAATTTAACTGAAGATAAGTATAGGCATGATATTGTATGATAAGAAAGTACATTTGAGACATGATAACAATATGAAGGTAGACTTGACATACCACTAAGACATGATGACAATAAAAAGGTAGACTTAACGAAAGAAGAACAATAGACAATAGAGCAACAATAATTAAGTCACGTGTACTGTGTGTTTTAGAATACCAACTTTCAGCATGTAGATGGCTTGGGATATCTGTCAGTCATACGTGTGGTGCATGACTGATATTATGCAATCAATGTATAGGGAGTCTGTATTCAATTCGTTGACCACATGCTTACTTGTTGTATTCTCCCGTCCGACTCACTCACAATACATGTCCACTATGATAAACATTAGCAATACGATAAACTGTAAACAATAGGAAACACTGAGTAAGGCATGAACATGTATGTATATCCAACTGATTCTAACTCTCGTTCACAATAGTAATCATGAACAACGACAATCATGAACCATAAGGGAGTAATAGTGAAAAGACGATACGAAGATACGTGCAGTATAAAATAAAGAAAACATAGGTCATAGTGATACTTGCCTCGGTTTTGAAGCTAACTGGCACGATATTGTCATGTCGGCACATAAATAGTCTCAGAAGTTAAAGCTACGCAAGATGATTTTAGATGATGAGATGGGCCTATAAAATAAAAACAAAAATAAAATATTTTAGAAAATTGTTGAAAAAAATATATGATGTGTACTTTTTCATCAGCGTTCCGAAACTTCAAACAGATCGTGATTCCGATTCCTGGTTCTCCCGGAATCTCGAACAACCGAAACGTGTCAAATTTCGGACAACTGACACTCCACGAAATTTCCAGAAATTTAGGTTAAAATTATTTGAAAATAAATTTTATATTCAGAAAATATACCTCGAGACGGTTACAACAAAAAAAACTAGAGGTCAAACGGAGTCCGGAGTTGGAAGTTATGGCCCTTCGAAGTTGGTAAAATATTTGAAAAGGAAGGCTGAATTTATGACGAATTTGGGGTAATTATGACGAAAAAGAGAATTTTTTTGGAAAAGCAGGTATGAGAGATGATTTTATTTTATAGGTTCAATATATATAGATAATGAAAAGCAATTAGTAAATTAGGATATGATTAGAACTCAATTAATAAATATATGATTAAGATTACCAACTAATTTGGATAGGAATATGATTAGTTCAAATGAGAAATAATCTATCTAATACTAGATATGATTCAAATAGGATTATGATTTCTAACGGACAAGTCTCTCCATAAATTTAAATCGAATAAATTATTTAAATCCAAATCATATGAATTCAAATCCAAATCTAAATCCAAATCAAATTCAACATAATAACTTTAAGATAAATTTAATGTTTATCAAGAAATTTAAATCATATAATAGATAAATCGTTAAATCAAATAATATTTCAAATCTAGATTAGATAATTCTTAATGTCACAATTAGTCAATTAAGTATTTTAAATAATGTTTGATGTTATCAAATAAGGTAAAATAAACTCTATAAATCTAAATCTTATTCAAAATAAGTTACTAAATCTTTTTATTGCTCCAAAAATAATCATGACTTTCAAACTATTTTCGAAACCGATATTTTTTTAAATCCAAACATAATAATAAATAACTTTATAATTTCAATAATAAAATTTCAAGAACAAATATTTATTAAAACTAAATAGTACTTTTAAGCCGTTAATTACAAACTACATTTTGAAATACAGAAAAATTAGTAAATATTTTTTACAAAGTTTCAAAAATAAATTACTTTCAAACACAATAAAATAAAATATATAAAAAATTTGAGAAATATGGGTTACAAATCTACCCACCTTAGAAAAATTTTGTCCTCGAAATTTAAGAATAACAGAAAAAATAGGCTTGGTTGGTCAGGTGAAAAGATAGAAAAAATTAAAAAGGAATAATGATCAATGAGATAAAATAATTTTTTTTTCTTAATAAGAAGATTGATCAAGAAGGATGAAAGAATATTGTCAATGGATATATTTCGGAGGAGTATTACCTACATGACATCTAAGTTATCACTCATCAATCTTATAAATTTGTATCCTCAAGAATATTAAAAAAAAATCCTCAAATTCAATCATATATTTTCTTTAATCACTAACTCAATTTAATACCGTGATGTAGCAATCATGAATATCATCTTATCAAATTCACAACCCTTAATCCAAGTTGATAAATATCTTCAAAATCTAATTTCACAAAACTTTAAATTCCTCAATTTTATTTTAAATTCAAAAATCAACATTTTCATAATCTCCTCAAAAATTTAAATTCCATAAATTTTCAAATCATACCTCAATTTTATTGATCAAATCAAAATTATTTCCTTTAAAAATTAAATATTTGATCTTATCAATAATTCATCGATCATATAGAAATTTAAACCTCAAAATACCAAAAGCTAAAAATTTCATCTTCAACAGTAACCAAAATATTCAATTTATCAATCGAGAATTCTATCCATCTTTGATTAGAGTCATTTATCAAATCACAATTTCAACTTCATCAAATAGGGCATCTCAAAATTCAACGAATATCACCACCTTAATCATGTAGCCTATATAACAACCTTAACTACCCATACAATCAATTCAAAATAATTCTATGGGTTACCAACGGTGTACCTAGTCCTAGGTCTAGTCATTTTTTAAAAATCAAATCAACCTAATTGTGAATGAGCATCCTAATCGTAGGCTTGCAGTAGTACGACTAATATAGGTACTACCACAAGTTCGCATAATTTTGCGAAAATGGACCTGCATGGGCCACCATAAAAACTTGTTACGATCCGCTCCCAATATCGGGATACAAGTTCGTGGCCAAGTCCAGCCTACGCCGCAGCATCGGCGGTAGTACGCTGTCTATGATAACAATGGTCCACAACAATCACAACACGCATATATATCATCCACAACTAAGACAGCAATAATCACCAAAATATCCAATAGTCTCAATATTATAAATATGAAATAATCCACTACAACTCAGAAAGTCTCGGAAACAAACCCGGATAGCAAAAAATAAAATAGACAACTAAACTCCATAACTATAACTACTAACTAATGCGAATCCTTAAGGAAGGAAATATGCTAATTCGTATCAGTGTGGAATCGGATACGCCAATAATGTCAGGGTCACCAACATACTCACCGTAGACCTCGGGACAAATCTCGTCATCTAAAGCTGAAAAATAGTTATCCAGTCAGGATTGGAGCAAGATCACCATAACACTACGTTACACAATATATTATACAAGCATGAAGGAACGATAAAAGGAATTTAACTGAAGATAAGTATAGGCATGACATTGTATGATAAGAAAGTACATTTGAGACATGATAACAATATGAAGGTAGACTTGACATACCACTAAGACATGATGACAATAAGAAGGTAGACTTGACGAAAGAAGAACAATAGATAATAGAGCAACAATAATTAAGTCACGTGTACTGTGTATTTTAGAATACCAAATTTTTGCATGTAGACGGCTTGGGATATATGTCAGTCATACATTTGGTGCATGACTGATATTATGCAATCAATGTATAGGGAGTCTGTATTCAATTCGTTGACCACATGCTTACTTATTGTATTCCCTCGTCCGACTCACTCATAATACATGTCCACTACGATGAATATTAGCAATACGATAAACTATAAACAATAGAAAACAATGAGTAAGGCATGAACATGTATGTATATCCAACCGATTCTAACTCTCGTGCACAATAGTAATCATGAACAACGACAATCATGAACCATAAGGGAGTAATAGTGAAAAGATGACACGAAGATACATGCAGTATAAAATAAAGGAAACATAGGTCATAGTGATACTTGCCTCGGATTGATTTGAAGCTGACTGGTACGATATTGTCATGTCGGCACATAAATAGTCTCAGAAGTTAAAGCTACGCAAGATGATTTTAGATGATGAGACGTTCCTCTAAAATAAAATATTTTAGATAATTATTGAAAAAAATATGATGTGTACTTCTTCATCAGCGTTCCGAAACTTCAAACGGATCGTGATTCCGATTCCTGGTTCTCCTGGAATCTCGAAAACACCGAAACGTGTCAAATTTTGGACAACTGTCACTCCATGAATTTTCCAGAAATTTAGGTTATAATTATTTGAAAATAAATTTTATATTCAGAAAATATACCTCGAGACGGTTACAAACAAAAAAACTGGAAGTCAAACGGAGTCCGGAGTTGGAAGTTATGGCCCTTCGAAGTTGGTAAAACATTTGAAAAGGAAGGCTGAATTTATGACGAATTTAGGGTAATTATAACGAAAAAAGAGAAGTTTTTTGGAAAAGAAGGTATGAGAGATGATTTTATTTTATAGGTTCAATATATATAGATAATGGAAAGCAATTAGTGAATTAGGATATGATTAGAACTCAATCAATAAAGATATGATTAGGATTACCAACTAATTTGGATAGGAATATGATTAGTTCAAATAAGAAATAATCTATCTAATACTAGATATGATTCAAATAGGATTATGATTTCTAATGGACAAGTCTCTCCATAAATTTAAATCAAATAAATTATTTAAATCCAAATCATATGAATTCAAATCCAAATCTAAATCCAAATCAAATTTAACATAATAACTTTAAGATAAATTTAATGTTTATCAAAGCAATTTAAATCATATAATAGATAAATCGTTAAATCAAATAATATTTCAAATCTAGATTAGATAATTCTTAATGCCACAATTAGTCACTATAAGTATTTTAAATATTGTTTGATGTTATCAAATAAGGTAAAATAAATTCTATAAATCTAAATCTTATTCAAAATAAGTTACTAAATCTTTTTATTGCTCCAAAAATAATCATGACTTTCAAACTATTTTCGAAACCGATATTTTTTTAAATCCAAACATAATAATAAATAACTTTATAATTTCAATAATAAAATTTCAAGAACAAATATTTATTAAAACTAAATAGTACTTTCAAGCCGTTAATTACAAACTACATTTTGAAATACAGAAAAAATAGTAAATATTTTTTACAAAGTTTCAAAAATAAATTACTTTCAAACACAATAAAAAAATATAAAAAAAATTTGAGAAACAGGGGTTACACTAGTATAGATTGTAGAGGAGGTAGGGTTATGTTCACTCCTCTAAGGGTGCCAGTATTTGAGTTTGCTATGGGAGCAGCAGGATAAAGTGATGGTGCTATCTGTTGTGCTATGATTGAAGAGGAGGAGCTGCCTCATCCGTTGATTGTAGAGTTTATGCATGTATTCCCAGAGGAGTTGCCAGGGATGCCGTCAGATAGGGATATTGAATTTTTTATAGACTTGGTGCCAGACGCAGAGCCCATCTCACACCATGTCTATAGAGTGAACAACAGTGAGTTGGCAGAGCTGAAGAAGCAGTTGGATGAGTTACAGGATAAGCGATTCATCAGGTGCAGTTCTTCGCCTTTGGGTGCTCCGATATTGTTCGTACCGAAGAAGGACGAATCAGTGCGTATGTGTCTTGATTATAGGGCATTGAGCAACCTCACTATCAAGAACAAGTATCCGCTGCCGAGGATAGATGATTTGTCTGATCAGTTGAGCGGCGTGAAGGTATTCTCGAAGATAGACCTGAGGTCTGGTTATCATCAGCTGAAGGTGAGGAAGGAGGACATTCCAAAGACTACTTTTCAGACTCGTTATGGCCAGTATGAGTTTACTGTCATGCCGTTTGGGTTGACTAATGCCCCGACAGTATTCAAGAACTTGATGAACAAGGTATTCCATCGGTACCTTGACAAGTTTGTGGTGGTCTTCATTAATAACATTCTCATTTATTCGAAGATGCCAGAGGAGCATGAGGAGCACCTGAGAATTATGTTGGATACTCTCAGAAGGGAGCAGCTTATAAGAAGCTGTCGAAGTGTGAGTTCTTCTTGGACAGAGTAGATTTTCTGGGCCATATTGTATCTGGTGATGGGATTTCTGTGGATCCGAAGAAAATTACTGCAGTGGATTCTTGGTCTACGCCGAGCTCAGTTGCAAAATTTTAGAGTTTTCTGTGTCTGGCAGGTTATTACCAGAAGTTCGTACATGACTTTTCCAGGATTGCCGAGCCGATGACCCAACTTACCCAGAAGGACGAGGAGTTTGTTTGGTCCGAGGAGTGTCGGGCCGCCTTCGAGGAGATGAAGAAGAGGTTGACATCGACTCCTCTTCTGACGTTGTCATCTGGGTCCAAAGGATTCACGATCTACAGTAATGCTTTGGGAAAGGGTTTAGGATGCGTTCTTCAACAACATGGGAAGGTAATTGCCTATGTATCCTGACAGTTACGTCCGTATGAGAAGAACTATCCGACTCATGATTTGGAGTTGGCAGTAGTCATTTTTGCCTTGAAGCCATGGAGACACTATCTGTACGGAGAGTATATAGAGATTTTTACTGACCATAAGAGCTTGAAGTACGTGTTTACATAGAAGGAGCTGAATATAAGGCACAGGCGATGGTTAGAGATATTGAAGGATTTTGATATATTCTTACAGTACCATCCAGGGAAGGCTAACGTGGTTGCGGATGCTTTGAGCAGGCATCCGCTAGCCATGTGTTTGACGATGGATCGTCATCTTCTGGCAGATTTGGAGAGCTTGGGCATAGAGGTTGTAGTCCTTGGCATTTAAGAACAGATGTGGGGTCTTCAGGTGCAGTCAAAGCTGATGGACAGGATCAGAGCAGCACAGTTTGAGGATGAAGCTCTGAGGGTCATCAGGGATTAGGTTCAGGCAGAATTATAGGATAATTTCTCTATCGCGGAAGATGGGTCGTTGAGGTATGGTGCCAAACTGTACGTGCCGAGTGGAGAGCTTCGGGAGGAGGTTCTTCAGGAGACGCATCGTTCTCAGTACTCTATGCATCCTGGGGCCAACAAGATATACAGAGACTTAAGACAGCACGTTTGGTGGTATGGCATGAAGCACGAGGTAGCCCAACTTGTCTCTAGATGCTTGGTGTGCCAGCAGGTGAAAGCCGAGAAACAGAGGCCAGGTGGTCTGCCTGTAAAATCCCTTAAATTTCTACTATAATTTTTTTATATAAATAATTTGGTACTGATTTTGTACTTCGTATGTATACATCGCGTACGAATTTATCGTATTGAACGTCGCGTATGAATTCGCATTTTCGTATGGCTCGTCGAGTGCAAATATGTGCGAGGTTCAAATTTTTGTAAAAAATATTTTATTTTAGAAGCATGATTTTTTTAAATAATAAATAATAAATATTTTCAATTACTTAAACTTGTAAAAATGCGTCACATTGGAATTTCCAAAAACTTTATTTTATATCATGAAGGTTATATAAATAATAATTTTGGAAACTATGTTTTATGCAAATACTTATTGCATATGAGGTGCATAAATTTAAATTTCATATATAATGCTATTTTTGAAATTAATTAATATTAATATTTTATTATTCAAAAATATATTTTAAAAATATTGTTTGGTTAAAATTTACTTATGGTGATTAAAATTTGAGAAGATTTTATTGACTTTATTTTAAATAGCTTTTATTTGAAGTTGGAATTTATCTATATCAATTTAGATTAGATTTATCTAAATTTGAATTGGATTTGGATTTGATTGGAGTAATTTTAAATTGATTTGAAATAATAGATGATTTATCTTATTGGAGTTTAAACTATCCTAACCCTTATCTAACTAGGAGTGCCACCTCCTATATAAGAAGAGTACCTCTTTGCTCTTTTCCATAGACTCCAAATAAACTCCATAATTTCACAAATTCTCCACAAATAGTCGTGCATCGTGTCCGTGTCCGCCGTCCCATCCACTATATATATTTTTACATATTCATGGCAACCCCCCCGCGTCGACAATCCTGACACGACGTTCTAAACCTAGCCTACAGCCGCCCAAGCCGTAGCCTCCTCCCTATCAGCCACCTCCCTGTCATCACACTCGCCGGAGTTATCTCCTACTATAGCCTCGTCACCATCGGACTACCACCCAATCTTCTTCAACAGCAAACAACCCCCTCACTATTGACCCTTCTTTCCGACACCACCACCAGCATCTATCCCTTCGCCAACCACCCAAATCTGACCACCACTACCCAACTCTCCGACAAACATCCACACAGCCACTCGACGACACCCGCACCACCACTACCGTCACCGTCATCACCACCACAACCAAAACAATAATAAAACCAGCACAGTATTATCCTCCGGCTACTACGACCGGAGTGACCGACCATCGCCACCAAAATCCCCAAAACAACAACAACAAATAAAGACATCACCACCACCGCAGCCACCGCCGCGACAGTCCATAACCACACACACGCCACCACCACCATCACTCACCTCCCTGTGGCCGGCGAGTTCTGCCGCGCCGAGAAGCCCCGCCACCGCGTCCCTCAGTCGGGCCACTACCACCTGGCCCCACCGGCCCAGTGCTGCGATCGCGCCGGTGAGCACGCTCCGCCACACCTGAGCTCTCACGGCAGCGCTTGCGTGCGCCGCCTCCTCCAAACCCTCCTCGCGCTCCACCGCCTCCCTTGGTCGCGGCTACCGCAGCCCTCCGGTAACCCCCTCTCACCTCTCCCCGCTCCTCTCTTCCTCTCCCTCCTCCTCCTGATCACATCCCCCTTTCTCTCCCGCTTCTTGCTCTCTCTCCGCCTCCCTCTTTCCAGTTTTCCCTTCCGACTTTATCACTCTTCGTCTCCTCTCTCTCTCCCTATTTTGTTTCCCCTTGTTATTTTCTCTTTCCTTCACCATGTTTTCTTATAAAAGCTTCTTAATATATTTGTTACTTTTTTATTGAAAGCTTCTCACTTTATATGATGGGAACAACAACAGAACAGCTGTTATTGAAATCACTATATATTTTATCTTCTTTCTTTTCTCTTTAAATTAAGATATTTTGATTAAACTGTATTTGACAAATACATACTTTGTGTACTATTGTTATTATCTATATTATTATGAATTATTAGTACACAATATTGATATTACTTTTAAGTATAGGATAATTAAATGTATATATACGAGTATATATTCTAATTATGATTAGTCAAATAGTATTAGTACTTTAAGATAATATTTCTAAGAAACTATATAAGCTATTAGGGCTTAACCCTATATGTAATTTAAAACTGAATTTCAAAGCCTAATTATAGCATTATTTTATGATATTTTATGTAGCTTTTGACCTACAAATGTTTATTTAACAAAAATAGGTTTTTTCCCCTTAAAATGAGTATTCTGTGTTTTCAAAGGTTTAGCTATAAATTATATTAACTAAGAAAATATTTTTGTATTATAAATTTTTGCTAAAAATGGTACAATACTTTTCTCCGTAAAATTCTCACTATCTGTCAACCTTATTTGTGACTAATTCCATAAGCCTATTTTTCTGTAACTTCAGACCACTACACATCGACCACGGCTATTAGACTATTGGGACATGTCAGAACACCGCACAACACCAGGCTTTACATCAGGCAAGACACCTTGCCTTTACTATTTATTTAATTGCTCAATATCATGCATGTTTTTACTTATTTCTAGCAAATATAAAATTATTTTTTCAAAATTGTATGTAGATACAAATTACTATACTTTAGTTTTCTTGTTGCACTTTGGCCTAGAGTTAAGGGACCACCCTTTGTGTGTGTTGCATTCATTGGCCTCGACACTTGTGTGCCACGAAGTTGCGAGTCGCATATAGATACAAACTTGCATGCTGACTGATCATTGGTGCGTACAGGCTGTGCATTAGGATATAACTGCTAATAGATTTGTATATAAGACGTAGCAGTTATTAGGACTAAAGCAGTGTCATAGAAACGATTCATGTTGTGTGTCGTTGAGATGACGCGTGTATAGTATCATGGAAAGGGAGGAGACAGCTATTAGCGTAGGAGCTATATTTTATTTTTATGCACATTTCCGGCTGATAGTGACTAAGATGAGCGCTACTTGCAGCCCAGGGCCGATAGTGTCTCGTATGAGCGCTACGTGCTGCCGATCCTCTTTTATTTGCATGGCTTATCATACAGCCCTTGCGTAGAACGTTCTCTCCAAAAGTGCATGGTTTCACATAGAATGGTTAGGGACCTTATCTGTTTAGGTTGATGTACTTTTCTATTGAGCTATTATATTCAATTTATGGCATGATATTATGCGTCTTGTTACGTCCCTCTGAGGACTTGGTGATTTCTCCAGGTGTGTTTTATGACTTCCTGCAGGTGCTCTAGCTAAGGCTATGACTTGTGCTCTATTCCGTCAAAATGTTGCTTTTGGGATCGCCATCCCCTTCGCTCGACCAAATCACTTTCTTTGTATATTTCTTCCCTATTTTTGTTGGTAGTAGATTTGTCGCCGCCCAACGATTGTATACATGACAAACTCAAAGTTGCTTTTATATCATTATTTATCTTCGTGGATGAGATTTAGTGTCTTATCTTTTAAAATTTTATAGCTTATGTATACATATGAGCCTTTCATTTTACTCGTATGTATACAGCTGGCATGATACATTTCTAGTCCTTCTATTTTGGGACTGGAGCATTACATATTTTTGTGGAGGCCCATGCAGGTCGAGTTTATCACTTCGGTTACGTTACTGTACTAATATAAGCCTGCATATAGGAATAGAGTTTAGGATCTCATCCATAAGCTTGGCCTCCTTCCTTGCTTCAAGTTTCGAACTCTCGTTACCATTCTTGATTTGCATCCTGCTTGAACTCTTTCTACCGTAAATTCTTATTTTTGTGCTTAGTGATAGTTAGGAAGATGACTACACTATTATATGCTCATAGGTCAAACCCATGGCTAGAAAGATTACATTGACAATTAGTATACATTGGGATCTTATTTGAGTTATAAATACATTTTTCTAAAAGTATGATCTTAAGGATTAGCTAATTCCAAGTTGGGTAGTAGCATATTACCGCCTTCAAAGGATAGTAGAATTTTATTTTGATATTACAAGGTGGTATACACAAGAGGATAGCTAGTTCGAGAAAACAAATTGATTTGATTTTTGAAGGTATTTGAAAATATTTATGAATTATTATAGCTATACATCTTTGGATGGATATAAATTTGATTTGAAAAGGATCTTAAATTTTTAAATGTTGAAGTAGGATTTATGATTGACCAAACTTTGAGGACGATTGATAAATTTTGGTAAAATATTTTCTTGAATTAAATTGTGTCATATGATCTATGAATTATAAAGTTATTTACATATTTAGATTTCGATTTTAAAGCCTTGACTGTGGATATTTTAAAAAAAAAGAAGAAGGGATTTTTGGCTTTTGAAGGTTTTAGGATAGTTGTTATTGGAAGTTTAGATATAATTTTTGAAAGATATAAAATCAATCCGAGGATTTATTTTAAATGCTCATTTTTTGTTTGAATCACGATTGATAAGATTATTTAAAACTTAAGCTTAAATTTTGGGTTGATTGTAATATGCTAAGAGTTATCTCGAGGTTATTTGAGAAATTTTAAATTTTTGTTTAGTTATGATTTTTATGGAAGTTTAGAAAAAAGAAGGGGAGCTGACGACTGATAGGATTATTTGAATATTGAGTTTTATTACAAGTTTGGGAAAAGTTATTAATGATATGATGAAAAGTTATTTTAGATTGATTAAAGGAATTTACATTTTAAGTTATGATTATGTTGGACGATTTAGAATGAATAGAAATTATGGTAGATTTTTTTCGAGAATTTTTGTGAAGGCTCGAGTTCAAGAAGTTAGACTTATAATGGTAGACAACCAAGATAGCCATAATGAGATAGAGTAGTCCACATTAGTGACATATCACCCATGGCCATGATGGTTGTAAATACTCAAGTATAGTTTATCATCTACTAAACTATGTGTTCATATCTCAACCTTGACCCACTCGACCTTCCCTCAAATCTAGATCTTTTATCGTGACCATCTAATTATTTAAAACTTAGAAATGATTAGAATCATTCCCTTGACCATACCCTTATCTATGAGACTATTTTTTCTCTAGAAACTATATCCCTACCTTATTTTACCTTGATCTTCGAGATTTCCTAAATTATCTTTATTTCGTGTGTTAATCTTTTTATTTTTGTGCATTAATTAGTACCTCGTGAAAACCCACTTTCTATTTTGATCATTTGGTGTCCCCTATAGTGACTTTAATATTTGGAGCACAACGCTAGACTTTTCCTTCCAACCAATTTTATATGCAAGACCTAGACGAGCCCACCTTCACATAGGCATATCATGTCCCACTAAAACACGTTCCCTTGTACACTATTTTTATGATATGACTTTCAGGTCATAAAGACTAAACTATAACCTATACCATGGTACCGATATACTTTTGACTACATATTTGGACTCAACCTCGACTCAAATCTTCGACCCAATATATGATTGTGAACTACTTGATTACTTAAATGCTTAACTCTGTATTTTATCTTGATTGCTTGACCCTTATCTTGTATTATCTTGATTAACTTAGACCCATAACACCTTTACTCTTCATACAATATTAGCAAACCCTTACTTTCCTTCCCTCCTTCCAATTAAATTGCTTCACTCATATTTCACTATGATTCCTCCATAGTATGTGCAACCTTGTTCTTTTGATGTCCTTGTGCAAGTGTAGAAGTTTGCTCGTGGCACCCTTCAGTTATACGAGACTAAATTTGGAAATCCCATAGAAATTTTTATGATTATGAGGTTACAAGGTATATATAAGGACAATTGAAATATGTGGTCAACCCTACTAGATGAATTAAGGAATGTAAGGTGGATCAAGGATAAATAAACTCCACGTTTGACAAATAGACAATCCAACTTTGGATGGTGTTCTTTTAAATTTTCATGATTCAAGGAATACGTTTCTAAGATGATTATGAACATGAAGTTAAGATAGGTTTCATTTTTTCCATCATAAATTAAAAGATCATCAGATTCTAATTCCCGAGGAAGACACCAATAAATAAAGGATTGAGTAAAATTTTAATTTATGAATATATAAGATTGAGTTATGAAGATATGATCAAAGGAGAGTAAACTTCTCAATTTACAAATTGGTTCTTCATTATTGAGAAATTTTTGAGATGATAAATAGAGTGTTTAAATGTTATTAGATTGAAGGTGATTTTAAAATTCTTGTTGCTATGAGGATAATTTTTTATGATAGGTATGAATAAGAATTTCACATTAAGGTGAGTTGATTCTTACCTTCGTGTAAATAAATTAAAGATGTATTAAAAAATTTCGAAGAGATTATGGAAGATGAAATTTAGTTTGATATATATATATATATATATATATATATATATATATATATATATATATATATATATATATATATATATACACACACACACACACACATGTTGGAAGAAAAAGATTAGCTATTTATTGAATTTAAATTCTATCATAAGATATTGGATTCAAATATTTCTGGAATTTAAATTTTGTGAGTTTAGTAGATCTCAAATGTAGTAAAGAAGAAAGGAAACATGTTCAAGGAATTTAAATTTACCTATGGAATATAAATTTGAAGAGAAATAGTTGAAGAGTGTAGTATCGAAAGACATTGACGACTCTTAGTAAATCACAAACTTAGAAGATCATAACGACATCGACAATGAATTTAGATTTCAAATTTATGGAGTTATTGATAGGTCGAGGAAGTTTTTACCTATCCTCAGATTACACAATATATGATATTTGATGGTGGTGTGATTGAATTAGATACTAATGGGTTGTCATACGATCATCTCCTAAGCTATATCCAAATTTTGATTGTTTAGTAATCTAAATTATTGTTATCCAAATTGCTTGTTATTGTTGGATTCTTTTTTTGAATCACTACTTAAATTTTTATCGATTAAAACCCGTTCTCCCCCTTCGACCCTATCTACCCTAGCTACTCCTAAATTTTGAGGACAAAATTCTTTTAAGTTGGGTAGAATGTAAAACCCCTTAAATTTCTACTATGATTTTTTTTATATAAATAATTTGGTACTAATTTTTTACTTCGTATGTATACGTCGCATACAAATTTATCGTATTGAACGTTGCGTATGAATTCGCATTTTGGTATAGCTTATCGAGTGCGAATATGTACGAGGTACATATTTTTGTAAAAATATTTTATTTTAGAAGCATGGTTTTTTTTAAATAATAAATATTTTCAATTGCTTAAAGTTGTAAAAATGTGTCACATTGGAATTTCCAAAAACTTTATTTTATATCATGAAAGGTTATATAAATAATAATTTTGGAAACTATGTTTTATGCAAATACTTATTGCATATGAGGTGCATAAATTTAAATTTCATATATATAATACTATTTTTGAAATTAATTAATATTAATATTTTATTATTCAAAAAAGTATTTTAAAAATATAATTTGGTTAAAATTTAATTATATTGATTAAAAATTGAGAAGATTTTATTGACTTTATTTTAAATAGCTTTTATTTGAAGATGGAATTTATCTATATCAATTTAGATTAGATTTATCTAAATTTGAATTGGATTTGGATTTGATTTGAGTAATTTTAAATTGATTTGAAATAATAGATGATTTATCTTATTGGAGTTTAAACTATCCTAACCCTTATCTAACTAGGAGTGCCACCTACTATATAAGGAGAGCACCTCTTTGCTCTTTTCCATAGACTCCAAATAAACTCCACAATTCTGTAAATTCTCCACAAATATCCGTGCATCGTGTCCGTGTCCGTCGTCCCATCCACTATATATATTTTTACATACATATATATGGCAACCCCTCCGCGTCGACAATCCCGACACGACGTTCTACACCTAGTCTACAGCCGCCCAGGTCGCATCCTCCTCCCTATCAGGCTCCTCCCTGTCATCACCCTCGCCGGAGGTCTCCCCTACTGTAGCCTCGTCACCATCGGACTATCACCCAATCTTCTTCAACAGCAAACAACCCCTCACCATCGACCCCTCTTTCCGACTCCACCACCAGTATCTATACCTTTGCCAACCACCCAAATCCGACCACCACTACCCAACTCTCCGACTAACATCCACACAGCCTTCCGATGACACCCGCCACCACTACAACCGTCACCGTCATCACCACCACAACCACAACAACAACAAAACTAGCACAATGTCGTCCTCCGACCACTACGAC
The DNA here is from genome assembly GCA_029216955.1 of Iris pallida. NCBI lineage: Eukaryota > Viridiplantae > Streptophyta > Magnoliopsida > Asparagales > Iridaceae > Iris > Iris pallida. Next base: position 11,510,398 of record JANAVB010041420.1, read on the forward strand.
CGGAGTGGTCGAGCATCGCCACCAAAATCCCAAAATAACAACAACAAATAAAGACATCACCACCACCGCGGCCACCGCCGCGGCAGTCCAAAACCACACACACCACCACTACCATCACTCACCTTCCTGTGGCCGGCGAGCTCCGTCACGTCGAGAAGCCCCGCCACCACGTCCCTCAGCCGGGCCGCGACCGCGTGGCCCCACCGGCCCAGCGCCACGATCGCGCCGGTGAGCATGCTCCGCCGCGCCTGACCTCTCGCGGCCGCGCTTGCGTGTGCCGCCTCCTCTAAACCCTTATCGCGCTCCGTCGCCTCCCTTGGTCGCGGCCACCGCAGCCCTCCGGTAACCCCCTCTCACCTCTCCCCGCTCCTCTCTTCCTCTCCCTCCTCCTCCTGATCGCCTCCCCCTTTCTCTTCCGCTTCTTGCTCTCTCTCTCTTCGCCTCCGTCTTTCCAGTTCCTTCCTAACTTTATCACTCTCCGTCTCCTCTCTCTCTCCTTATTTTGTTTTCCCTTGTTATTTTCTCTTTCCTTCACCATGTTCCCTTCTAAAAGCTTCTTAATATATTTGTTACTTTTCTATTAAAAGCTACTCACTTTATATGATGGGAACTACAGCAGAACAGCTGCTGTGGAAATCACTATATATTTTATCTTCTTCTTTTTCTCTTTAAATTAAGACATTTTGATTAAACTATATTTGACAAATACATACTTTATGTACTGTTGTTATTATCTATATTATTATGAAATATTAGTACACAATATTTATACTACTTTTAAGTACAGGATAATGAAATGTATATATACGAGTATATATTCTAATTATGATTAGTCAAATAGTATTAGTACTTTAACATAATATTTCTAAGAAACTATATAAGCTATTAGGGCTTAACCCTATATGTAATTTAAAACTTAATTTCAAAGCCTAATTATAGCATTATTTTATGATATTTTATGTAGCTTTTGACCGATAAATGATTATTTAACAAAAATAGGTTTTTTGTTCCCTTAAAATGAGTTTTTTGTGTTTTTAAAGGTTTAGCTATAAATTATTTTAACTAAGAAAATATTTTTGTATTATTAATTTTTCTAAAAATGGCACAATACTTTTCTCCGTAAATTCTCACTTTCTGTGAACCTTACTTGTGACTAATTTCATAAGCCTATTTTCACGCGACTTCAGACCAGTACACATCGACCACGGCTATTGGACTATCGGAACATGTCAGAACACCGCACAATACCAGACGTTACATCAGACAAGACACCTTCCCTTTATTTTATTTTTAATTGCACAATATCATGCATGCTTTTACTTATTTCTAGCAAATACAAAATTGTTCTTTCAAAACTGTATGTAGATGCAAATTACTATACTTTAGTTTTTTTGTTACACTTTGGCCTAGAGTTATGGGACCACCCTTTGTGTGTGTTGCATTCATTGGCCTCGACAGTTGTGTGCCACGAAGTCACGAGTCGCATGTATATACAGACTTGCGTGCTGACTGATCGTTGGTGCATACAGGCCGTACGTTAGGATATAACTGCTAATAGATATGTATAGAAGACCTAGCAGTTAATAAGACTAAAACAGTATCGTGGAAATGATTCATGTTGTGTGTCGTGGATACGACGCATGTATAGTTTCATGGGGAGGGAGGAGACAGCTATTAGCGTAGTGGCTACATTTTATTTTTATGCACATTTCGGCATATAGTGACTCAGATGAGCGCTACTTGCGGCCCAGGATAGATAGTGTCTCGTATGAGCGCTACGTGCTGCAAATCCTCTTTTATTTGTGTGGCTTATCATAAAGCCCCTACGAAGAACGTTTTCTCCAAAAGTGCATGGTTTCACATAGATTGGTTAGGGACCTTATCTGTTTAGGTTGATGTACTTTTCTATTGAGCTATTATATTCAGTTTATGGCATGATATTATGTGTCTTGTTATGTCCCTCTGAGGACTTGGTGATTTCTTCAGGTGTGTTTTGTGACTTCCTACAGGTGCTCTAGCTAAGGCCATGACTTGCACTCTATTCCGTCGAGATGTTGCTTTTGGGATCGCCATCCCCTTCGCTCGACCAAATCACTTTCTTTGTATATTTCTTCCCTATTTTGGTTGGTAGTGGATTTGTCTCCGCCCAACGATTGTATACATGACTAACTCAAAGTTGCTTTTATATCATTATTTATCTTCGTGGATGAGATTTAGTGTCTTGACTTTCTATATTTTACAGCTTATGTATTCATATTAGCCTTTTATTTTACTCGTATGTATACAACTGGCATGATACGTTTCTAACCTTCTATTTTGGGACTAGGCGTTACACTGCTACATCCACTACCCATTCCAGAGTGGAAGTGGAAGCATATCACTATGGACTTTGTGTCTGGACTTACGTATTTTCTAAGAGGAAAATACGTGATTTGGGTCATCATTGATAGATTGACCAAATCGGCCCACTTCTTGACTTTTAAAGTGGGTTTTTCTACGGAGAGGCTGACAGAGATATATGTGCGTCAGATAGTCAGATTGCATGAGGTTCCAGTGAGCATAGTCTCGGATCGGGATAGTCTATTCACTTTCCACTTCTTGAGGAGTTTGCAGTTTAGCTTGGGCACTCGGCTCAAGTTCAGTACCGTATACCACCCCCAAACAGATGGGCAGTCGGACAGGACTATTCAGACTCTCGAAGATATGCTTCATACCTGTGTTATGGACTTCGAGGGATCTTGGGAGGACCATCTCCACTTGGTAGAGTTTGCTTACAACAACAGCTACGAAGCCAGTATAGAGATGTCACTATTTGAGGTTCTATACGGACGAAGGTGTCTTACTCCCTTGTCTTAGGATATTGTCGACGAGAGAGCTTTGCTTGTCCCTGAGATGATTGTGGATGCAGTGGAGAAGGTCAGAGTTATCAGAGATAGACTTCGGGTGGCACAGGACAGACATCGGCATTGGGCCGATAGCCACCGGAGACCTTTGGAGTTTGAGGTATAGTTTAGAGTTTTCTAGTATTTGAGTCTGATTGTGATTGTTTTAGATCATCTTTAAGATTTTTGTTTTGTTCTAGGTTGGGGATCTCGTGTTTCTGTAAATTTCTACGACGCAGGACACGATTCGCTTTGGTGGAGACGAGAAGCTTAGTCTATGATTCATCGGACATTTTCGTATCCTGGAGAGGGTCGGTGCAGTGGCATATCGACTGGATTTACCGCTTGTACTAGAGGAAGTGCACAACGTGTTCCACGTGTCGCAACTGAGACGGTACGTGGCAGATCCCAGTCAAGTTTTGGACCACTCCAAGATCGAGGTGGGACCGACTATCAGTTACCCTGAGCAGCCAGTTGAGATTTTGGACCTAAGGAAGAAGGTGCTCCGGAACCAGGTCATTTCTTTGGTTCGAGTCGCATGGAGGCATCACTCTCTGGGTTAATCTACCTGGGAGAGAGAGGACGACATGCGGGAGCAATTTTCTTATCTCTTCGAGCCTTGAGGTAGTAGTTTTTCCTTGTTCTGTTTTTGTTTGTTGTGATAGTTTCGCCTTTAATTTCGAGGACAAAATTATTTTAAGGGAGGTAGACTTGTCACTACCAATTTTCAAAATAAGGATAAAATTGTTATTTTTCAATATTATAATATTTGTGAATATTTATTTATCATATATTGTATTTTTGGGGATTAGTTAGTCGAGTTTGAGACTAGAGTAGTTTTGACTTGAGTTAGTGGCCCGGTTAGCTTAGACCCTAGTTGAAGCCCAATGATTAGCTAGACATGGCCCAAAAACTTGACCCAGTAGGCTAGTGCATGTAGGCTAATCCCACATGACAAGTTTAGTCATTTGGAGATTATAACTTGTACCTTTTGACCCCAACCTCTTGTATTCATTTAATTAGCCAAAAGGGGACCTATTAGGGGCATCCTTGACGTTTCACCAAAGCTAACCCTAGCTTTAGGTAGCCGACCACAAGAAGGATGTATTCCTATCTCTTTTATTTTACCAAGTAGCCTCCATTCGCATTTTAGAGTTCTTCCAAATCTTGAGAGCAAATCCCATTGATTCATCTCTCAAATCCTCTCTGTTCTCCACCAAACTCTCTCATTCTTGCAAGGAGAAGGAGCTACAAGCAAGGTAGAGCCAAGAGCAAGGAGGGGTGTCCATTTGGTAGAAGAGTCCCTGTCGAATTCGTGCCCTTTGGAGTTTTCATTGGAAAACCACTCCCAATAGGTATATCTCTCTTATTCTTGTTATTTCATATAGTATTTGTTGTTTTGAACCCATAGGAACCCACCCCTATGTTAGGAACACCTTTAGGAATGTTTTAGAGGCTCATTAGAGTCCTCATTTGGTATTTAGAATGAGTTTTGTGTCACCCATGGAAGAATTTTGAGGGTGACACACCATGTGTTTGTAAAAAAAATGCCAAAATGGACCTATTGAAGTCTAATTTCAGAATTTATTATGTTAGAGAGTAGTTCAGACATGGTAGAGATGTCCCATATGGTTTTCATTTGGTTTCCTACATGTTTGGGCATATGTTTTTGGCTTACAAGTCAAAATTATAAGTATCTATATGATATGTTGATATATATAGTTGATGTGGACTGTTTTGAGCAATATTCACATGTATTTGTGTGTGTGGTGTTGCCTTGGTGTGTGTGAGAGAGATGGGGGATCATGGCAAACCTAATTGGTTTTTGGTTGATAGTGGTAGTGATTGTGAGTGTGAGTTTGTGTTGGTTATGGTAGTGGATATTGTGTGGGTTTTTGTGTGTGTTAGAAGTGGGTTTTGATTTATGTATATGTGAGTGGGTGTGTGTGTTTGTTGTAGAAGGAGAGAAGTTTTTGATATATATATATATATAGTGTTTGTGTGTGTGTGTGTAAGAGGAGTGAAAGAGGGCATTAGATGGGGGGTTATAGAGAGGGTTGTGTGTGTGGAAGGGAGGCAAGGTGGAGGCTGCAAACAGTAGCAATTTCTGATATACTGTGTAGTAGCATGGTGCTACAAACAGCAGGCCTTGCTGCCATCTAAACCGCAGCAACAACAGCCCTCCAAGGCACCAGCCGCAGCAGTTGTAAGGGAAGGGCTGCACTAGGAAGCCCTCTATCCCCCTTGTGCTATATGTGTGTGTGTACAGTTAGTTAGTGGTTTATATATATATATATATATATATATATATATATATATATATATATATATATATATATATATATATATATATATATATATATATATATATATATATATATGTTGTGGGTTAGTGAGTTAGATAGTGGTTTAGACATAGATGTATATAGTTAGATACATTGTATGTTAGTATGTTAGATTTATGTTTGTATCTTGGAGTTAGATATATATATATATATATATATATATATATATATATATATATATATATATATATATATATATATATATATATATGTTAGTGTCATGGTATAGTATCTTAAGGATATGTTAGTAGTGAGTTAGTAGCCTAGATAATATAGTTAGTGTGTGTGTGTGTGTGTGTGTGTGTGTGTGTGTGTGTGTGTGAAATATATATATATATGTTGTGGGTTAGTGAGTTAGATAGTGGTTTAGACATAGATGTATATAGTTAGATACATTGTATGTTAGTATGTTAGATTTATGTTTGTATCTTGGAGTTATATATATATATATATATATATATATATATATATATATATGTTAGTGTCATGGTATAGTATCTTAAGGATATGTTAGTAGTGAGTTAGTAGCCTAGATAATATAGTTAGTGTGTGTGTGTGTGTGTGTGTGTGTGTGTGTGTGTGTGTGTGTGTGTGTGTGTGTGTGTGTGTGTGTGTGTGTGTGTGAGTCTTGAGTAGGATACTAGTTAGTATCTAGAGTAGGATACTAGATAGCTAGTATATCTTAAGGGGTATCATAAGTGGGTTGGCAAGGTATTGGGGTTACCTAAGTAGAGTGTAATGTTCTAGTAAGATACTAAGATAGTTAGTTAGATGTTAGTCTAAGGGTTTATTAGGATCTAGTTAGGCTAGTTAGTGGTGTATCTACTAGCTAAGGTAATATTACTTGGGTAAAGGGCATTACCATATATCCAAGGTATTGGGATACCTTGGTAGATAATGGTTAGAACTAGGATAACTTGGTTGTTTGCCATTGATTGTAAAAGTGCAGAACAATTTTTATAGGAAGACTGAACTTAGACTCACAATACAAACTCGCTTGTACAAAGAAAGCCTAGGGATGAAAACCTAAGTACAGCAATATAAGTACAATTGTTTATTTTTTTCTGGGTGTGACAGTAGAGGCTCGGGAAAGCGACGACAGCTCTGCCTTACTCCTTGGACCATCGGACGTAGCCTTAGCTCTGATGAAGAAATTCTCTCGGAACGTGTGGAGAGACTCTTCTGTGCATGCCTTTTTCTCTCTGTGTATCCAGCCTTCGGGGCCCATTTTTTGCAAGGGAATGACACCTTGCTATTTATAGGAGTGGGGTGTGATCATTAGGGTTTACAATGATTGCCCCTTGAAGAGTCGACGGTTTGGGGATTAGTTACCATTTTCCTTGATCCTGTTTTGTTGGTAATTAATTTGGGCCGTTAATCTTGATTGCAACAAATTTGGGCAGTTAATGCTGATTGTGCCAAATTCGTATGGGCAATTAATGTTGATTGCCACGAATCTTTGTGATTTGTTATGACAAGCTCGGATCTCTTGCCACGTGTTCAATCTGCTTGATTGTAATAAATCTGATTTGATCCGGATAATTATGATGATTGCACTAAATCTGGTTGTTTGAATTTGTTGATAGTAACAAATCTGAGTGGATAAATCTTGATTGATTTGGTGCCACGTGTCCAACCATCATTATGCTGCGAGCCGTAGGGACGAGAGGGGGAACTGATCCTCTGCCACGTGTCCTAACCGTGAGCCACAGGGATAGGGTGTCTTAACAGAGCCGTATGAGAGTGGCTTCTCAGGATTTGAACCGCATGAAGGTGGCAGCCGCATAGGTATGGCCTCCGAAATCTGAGCCGCATGAGGGTGGCTTCTCAGGATTTGAACCACATGAAGGTGACAGCAGCGTAGGTATGGCCTCCAAAATCTGAGCCGCATGAGGGTGGCTTCTCAGGATTTGAACCGCATGAAGGTGGCAGCCGCATAGGTATGGCCTTCAAAATCTGAGCCGCATGGGGGTGGTTTCCAACTGAACCGCGTATGGCTGGCCACGTGTCAAGGCTGCATGGGCATGGCCTCTTAGCATTTGAGCCGCATGGAGATGGTCCCTATGATCCGAGCCGCATGAGAGTGGCGGCCGCATGGGGGTGGCCCCATGATCCGAGCTGCATAGGAGTAGCAGCCGTATGGGGGTGGCGGCCGCATGAGAGTGGCAGCCGCATGGGGATGGCAACCGCATGGAGATGGTAGCCGCATAATGAGCTTTAGAATTGGTGGATTTATGCCAGCTATAAAGATTTTCTTCGTTTCCCTAGGAGCACGCCTTTATGTCAGAGTCATCATTGCAGCTTTATGTTAGAGCTGTCAGTTCGCCTTTATTGTTAGAGCCGCCTTGTTTTGTCAGGACATTAAATGAGGCCGCTGCTTAATGGCCAGCTGTAGAGGCAAGCCGCATAGGGCCACGTAGCATTGAATGAGGCCGCTGCATAGAACTGCATGGAGCTATGGGAATTCCTGAGCCGTATGAAACTCTAATGAACTTTTGAGCCGTATGGAACTCTAATGAACTTTTGAGCCACATGAAACTCTCCTAGTCTTGAGCCGCATAGGATTTTCTGTTCATTTCCATGCTTCTACAAGACCCCCTTCAAAGTTTTCAATTTGAAAAATTGAAATACTTTGAATGAGAAGCATGACTATGTCCACATAAGCTCTCCTGGCTGCATAAGATATTCTGGCCGCATGGACGTCTTAGCCGCATGGCTTTCCTGGCCGCATGGACTGCCTGTCCGCATGGACCGCTCTAGTCGTATAGACCGCTCTGGCCGCATGGACTGCCTTGCCACATAAACCGCTCTGGCCGCATGGATCATTTTTGGCCGCATACTGTCCTTTCTGCCACGTAGGCAGCATTAATTGCTCTTGATTCGTTTTGATTTGGAGCCGTCTTTTGGGGGAATCCCAAGAGTCGGTTCATTAAATATTTGGATTTTGTGCTTTGATGAATCTCCTTTATGAGAGAGGATAAAATCCTAGGAGTCGGTTTTGCCAGCAGCACACGAGCCGAAGCGTTCATCGGTCCACGTGACCCCCCTTTGGCCTCCTATAAATAAGAGTAATTTGAAGAAAGAAACTCTTTACTCTCTTTCTTAATTTAAGCCCTTCTTGCCCTAAATGTCGTCCCCTTCTTCTTCTTCTTCAATCAACGATAGCCCCTAAAGTTTCCAAGGCTGCGGTAAAGGGTAAGGGGGTGGCCTCTATGTCGGCCGCGGTGCCTGAAGTCCATCCTGACGTCTACCCTACCATTGCTGGTAAGAATTTTGGGAGGATCGTATGCTTCAAAAATCCTAACAAAGATGGCTCTATTGCATGTTTTATGCATAAGCCTTTAATGCGTCATTCGTCTTCAACGGACTGTTCAAATTGCATGCGCCGCATGTACGTCCCATGTTCGAGCCGCATGGAGGGTATACCCCATGTCCGAGCCGCATGGGAGTTGTCTAATGGCCGCATAAACACTTCACAAACTGAACCGCATAAGGACCTGTCGAATCTTCTAACTTTGTTTCTTTTATCTTTTCTTGCAGCGTCCCTGCCGAAGGCTGAAATCATTGTGAAGAAGGAGTTGCTGCCTTCTTTCTTCAAACAAGAGTCATCGCTTGTTAAGGAGGAGGCGATACCAAAAAAGGAGGAACAAAAGAAAGAGCTGGCGCCTATAGGGAGGAAAATACTCCCAACATTGAAGTTGCTGTAAAGGAGGAGCCCCAGTCCGTAGGTGGTAATATTGGGAGTTCTGACCTTCCTGCTCCGGACGAGGATCTTACTCAAATAGATCCTTCATATGAAAAATGGTTGAGGGAATGGTATATGCGCCCCCACAACTAGGATTCGTGGGCTCCCATAAACCTCCGTCCTTTGTCTTGATATTTCTGTCTGTCTTTAGCTGTAACTTGTGTTCCGCTTCTTTTGGACATCAATGTAATCTTTTTTTCTTTCTTGTCTGAATAAAATGATGGAGAACTTTTCTGGCTTGCTCATGAGATGTAGTCATGTGAATGTAACTGATTTTGAATGAACATAATACATTCGCTCTATTCTTTGCTTGCAGTAGTTGCCCTAATGGGAGACTTTTTTGTGGACCTATTATCCTTGGCGTACCCTGGTTCTGGATACGGATAATAAGACGAGAGAGAACCAACATACTTACTCAGAGGTAATGAAGACGTGGTAAATATAAGGGTTTCTTCGATGGAGCCTTCCCACTCAGAGGTAATGAGGACATGGTAGGAGTGGGCTCCATGAAGGGGTACATAGAACAACTCAGAGGTAATGAGGACATGGAAGTTCTATGTGAGGGGCGGTTTATTTTTGATGAAAGGGAAACAACTCAGAGGTAACATCGACGTGGTTGTTTCAGGAAATTTGTGGATCTGTTACCCTGTTTATGCATAGAAAGTGCGGGTATTGGATCATGAGAAGGGAGCTCTTTTAGGAAGAAAGTTCAGAGGTATGATCATACGTGACTTACTACCTAAAAGATGCGATATAGATTCATCTGTAGTGATCATAGTATAAGTTCAGCGGTACCAGCGGGTACATAACTTGACAATCTGGGAGATCTGGAGTCAGAATGTGAGTTCAGTGGTACCAAGGGAATACATAACTAATCATTCTGGGAAATTTGGAGTCAGAGTGTGAGTTCAGCGGTACCAGGGGGATACATAACTCAATAATCTGAAAGATTTGGAGTTAGAGTGTGAGTTCGGCGGTACCAGAGGGCACATAACTCAACTATCTGAAAGATTTGGAGGATGTCGTTTCAGACATAATACTTCTTTAGGAACTTGTCGTTGATCGGCAACATGAGCAATTCTCTGTTTTGTTTTGCGAGGCGGCAAGCACCACTGGAGAATACAGCCTCGATGACAAATGGGCCTTCCCACTTTGGCTGGAATTTGTCGGCAGTTTTGTGAGTCATAACCATCGGCCTCTGAACTGCCAGAACGAGATCACCCACTTGGAATGTTCTAATTTTAACCTTCTTGTTAAAAGCTCCTGAGATACGTGCTTGGTATAGCTCGATTCGTTGTTGAGCTAACAGGCGCTTCTCGTCTAGAGCCTCTAACTCTTATAACCGGCGGTGGTGATTATCATCCGTCGTCAATCGGTAGGTGAGGGCGACGCGGAGCGAGGGGATTTGAGTCTCTAGTGGAAGAACTGCCTCACTCCCATACACCAGAGAGAATGGTGTGTTCCCAGTGGCCGTCCGTACTGTAGTACGGTACGTCCATAAGCATTCGCCAAGCTTCTCATTCCAGGCGTGTTTGTTTGAGGACACGAACTTCTTGAGCAGCTTGATTATAGTTTTATTGAATGCTTCTGCCAACCCATTTACTGCTGGATTGTACGGCGTTGAAGCAACATTCTAGATTCGGTGTTTATCGCAGAAACGATAGAAGACGTGGCTTGCGAACTGCAGATCATTGTCGTGGATGATCCTTCGGGGCAGTCTATAGTGGTAGATTACGTGATGCTTGAGGAAGCTGATCACGTTTGATGTCTTCACTTCTACCAGCGGAATAGCCTCCGTCCATTTGGAGAAGTAATCTGTGATTGCGTGTAAGAAGCGGTGTCCTCTAGATGAAGGCGGAATGATCGGACCAATGATATCCATTCCATACACTTCAAATAGCCAGGATGCTACCGTCGGATGTAGAAACTCGGATGGCTGGTGGATGAAATCTGTGTGGACTTGACAGGCTTTGCACTTTCGTGCATAGTCGATCGCATCGGCAACCATCGTAGGCCATTAGTAGCCCATTCGGCGAAGACGGTCTTGCAACTTTGGGCCAGGCTGATGGGCCCCGCAAATGTCGTCGTAAGCTTCACGTACTGCTTCTTTGGCTTCTGTACTTGACAGACACCGAAGCAGTAATCCATCGTATGATCGTCGATACAACATTTTCGTCTCTGTATCGTAGAAGAATCTGAGGGAACGTCTTCTGATAGACGTGGCTTCCTTTGGATTCTCGGGTAAGATGCCATAGACTATGAAGTCTACGAATGGCTGTCTCCAGTCTGGTGCTTCATCGACTGTCAGAGCGGTATAACTCTTAATACATTGAACATTGTTCTTGGGACAGACCAATTCACGGCCTATTACGTCAACCAAGTGGTGAGCATGATTCGGAACTGCTAAGGAAGCGGCAAGGCCTGCGAGGGCATCGGCTTCAATGTTCTGGAGCCTGGAAACGTGTTCTATGAAGAATCATTCCAAGGATGAGATGATGTCAATTGCTATTTGGTGATAAGGGATCATATCTTTATGGCGAACTTCGTAAGAACCTTGGATCTGATTGACGATTAACTGTGAATCGCCGTATGCTTCCAGATACTCTACCCCCAGCTCCTTTGCAAGTCGGAGGCCAATGACCAAAGCATTTTACTTGGCCATATTGTTTGAACAGGGCTCCGTGAGGGAGTAAGCCCGATTGATCACCAGCCCGGAGGGAGAAATCAGCACCACTCCGACTCCAGCGATAATGTTGCCCTTGGGCCCAGTTCTGGAAGCACCGTCGAAGAACATTCGCCAGATGGCATCATGGGAGACTGCATTTGAATTGGCGAACTCATCTGGAACCTCTTCGTATATTCTGGTTGACTTCGAACCTGGATGAGCTGCTAAAAAGTCTGCCAGAGCTTGACCTTTAACCGCCTTTTGTGGGACGAAGATCATGTGGTAGGGGTACTAGACCAGCAGCCTGGTCTCACGAAGGTGGAAGGTTAACGACCTCCATCTTTGCTCTGGGGACGGGTACTACTCCATCTTGAGTCTCTGTCGGAGGGAAGCTGCCGAATTGTACTGACACCATATTGGCTGCTACGGTCACCTCTTCGAAGTCAATGCTCAAGGCCTTAGAATCGATGAGATGCTGGATGTATCGCTTCAGTTGGTAGCAGTCTTGCGTCGCATGGTGGACATTGCGATGGTAGTGGCAGTACTTGGGGCTCTTCATCTCTGCAGGACGAGGTTCACGTCTCGGAGGAGGGAGCTGAATTCGACCTCCTTTTATGAGCATGCCCAAGATGGGCTTGACATGTCCGTCCTCGAAGGAGTAGGTCATCTGAGGCCACTGCTTCTCTGTCAGCTTCAGTTCAGGCTTCGGAGCCGTGTCGGCCACCATAGCCTATTTGCCATTGTTGTCTCGATTGTTGGAGGGGTTACCACCATTATTGCTATTGGTGTTAGGGCGTTTGCCCTTGTCCTCTCCTTCCGAGACGTGCAATCCCAGTTGGCGAGCTTTCTTCAATTTATCTTCTGCGCTAGTGGCGCTGATGATGAAAGTATTCCAATCCTTAAACTGACTTTCGCCTATCCAGAGGCTGATTGTGGGGAGCAGCCTCTTTTGGCAAATTTCAATTAAGGAGGAATCAGGGTTACCGGAAGGCAACTTCATCGCAGTTTGACGAAACCGCTCGATATAGTTCCTTATCAGCTCCTTTTCTTCCTGAACAATGTCCATGAGAGTTGACATCGTCATGTCTTATCCTACTTCGTAGAACCTCTCCAGGAACATACGTTTGAAGCCGACGAAGGAATGGATGCAATTGTCCGACAAGTTGCGGTACCAGTCGAAGGCGACCCCTTCCAACGCTCTAATGAACAACCGCGTAAGGATGGCGTCGTCATGAGGCAGATGGTCGATTGTGACTTCGAAGTAGGTGATGTACCTGCTTGCAGATATCTTCCCATCATACGGATTGATGTTAAATGGCTTATATCTTGGTGGAAAGGGAACATCTCTCCATTCAGCCGGATACGGTTGTCGTATCCTGAGGTCCTGGCAAGTTTTTCGGGCGTGGAACATGGTCCGGAGCTCCTGGACCTCTCGTCTCGCCTCTCTGGCCTCGCCTGCAGTAGTGGCAGCCGATGTTGTCGAAGGATTATCACCCGGGTTTGGTGCAGCCGAGTTTGAGTCCGCATTGACCACGGAACCCAAGCTTGTTTGGCCAGGCGTCCTTCCTTGCAGAGTTGGAAGGGCCGCTTTGATTTCGTCCACGAACTTGACCAAGGCATACAGTATGGCCTCCAGAGTGTCGATGCGTTGGCGATCATTGGGACTGTCTTAGTTGCTGTCCGTTATGAACACTGTCCTCACATGAGGAGAGATGGAAGGAACGGTAGAGGACGTGCCCTCTGAGTCATACCCTTGTACAGAGAAGTCGTCAGGGTATGTAGAAATGTTCTCCTTTGGTTCGGACTCAGAAAGAGTGGTACCCCCAGCTTCAGAGCTTGCCTCGTCTTGAGAGTCGTGAACGTCCTCGGGGACGTCGGAACCTGCTGCATCTGTTGGGGAAACCGCTTCCCCTGGATTATCTTTTTAGAACACCGAGTTATCGCGGATGTTTGGAGGAGTGCTACCTCCAGCTCCAGTGCCTCCCAGAGATGTGGACGATAATTCTCCAAGCGTGACAGATTTTTTCTTTGAGCGAGTACCTTGGAAAACTCCTCCTGTGGCGATCGTGGACAACTGCTTAGAAGAGAGTTTCTTGGTTGAGATTTTAGGGCTGGAGACGTTTGTTTTCTTCCCTCTCCCGCTGTCAGGGATCCTCTGAGCAGAATTGTAGGAGGCGATGAGAAGCGCCTCATTTTTTGAGCTTGGGTGTTGCAGTCGTCGAAAGACGGATTGTCGGTCCTCTTGTGTGGCCGTCTTGCTATAGCAGCAGTTGACAATGACTTGAGTGTAGTGATGTCCATGGAAAGACTCTCTGCACACCATGTTCTCGTCCCTTTTCTTGCGTTTGTGAAGAATCACGTTGCACAAGTCATTCATTTTGTGGGCCCGGGAGTGTGTCGGCATCCTGCCTGCTCCCTGATGTGGGGGTAGTAAGAGTACTCGTCCCTGATCGTTATTGGGAGATTCTTGACAACTATTCTGTCCATTGGCTGCCGGGGGCTGGACACAGGTAGTTTTATACAACTTTCCATCAGGGGCCCGCGTAATAGTTAGCGGAACATCCTGATAGTCAGAAGTTGGGATAGCTGACTGAGCTTGACGAGCCTGTGCTGCCCGAGACTTCTTCCTTCTAGCACCTGAAAGTGCATAGTAGGAAGAGCCCACAGAGACTGGCACATAAGAGCATCTGGGATCAGGATCGCCTGAGAGACGGTCGAAGACTGAGCCTGAGCCGCATGAAGCAGATGGCCTGCGGCTGGAATTGTTAGCCACATAGCCTGCTTGCATGCGGCTGGCATTTATGGCCGCATAATCAGCCCGCATGCGGCTGGCAGTCTGCATGTGGCTGGAAACTGTAGCGGTTGCGTCGGCCTCTTCTATGCGGCTGGGAGTCATAGTAGCCGCATGAGTATCCTCCATGCGGCTAGCAGCTCTGGCCGCATAAGCCTTCTGTCTGCGGCTGGCATTTGTGGCCACCCAAGTTTTCATGCGGCTAGCGTCCATCTGCGGCTTCTTCCTGGACCGTGTAGAGTTACCCTTTGCCCCCTGCAAGTCCAGCATCATAGTGTTTTCCTCTGCCGAACTTGGGGACAGCAGAGTCCTCTATTGTCTGAAGTGGGGCCGCATGAGGGTCTTCTCCGCCTTCTTGGGCAACAGAGAGTACTCTTTCGAGAGCTTGGGGAGGAGCAAATGATTTGGGCCTCCACTCCTTGCGGGTCTTCTTCGTGCGGGCTCGTCGCTGGACCGGGCCAGCGCTCCCGTCGGAGAGCATTTCTTCAAACGCCTGCTGGTCGAACCGGGCGACCAGCACTTGTTGAGTGGAGCCAAGTTTGGCTACGTCCGATTGCGTCACCAACTCCTCAGCCGTGGAGAAGTTAGTCCCCAGCAGAGTCACCATCGTGTTTGCCATTGATTGTAAAAGTACAGAACAATTTTTATAGGAGGACTGAACTTAGACTCACAATACAAACTCTCTTGTACAAAGAAAGCCTAGGGACAAAAACCTAGGTACAGCAATCTAAGTACAATTGTTTATTTTTTTTCTGGAGGGTGACGGTAGAGGCTCGGGAAAGCGACGGTAGCCCTGCCTTACTCCTTGGACGATCAGACGTAGCCTTGGCTCTGATGAAGAAATGCTCTCGAAACGTGTAGGGAGACTCTTCTGTGCGTGCCTTTTTCTCTCTGTGTGTCCAGCCTTCGGGGTCCCTTTTTTGCAAGGGAATGGCACCTTGCTATTTATAGGAGTGGGGTGTGATCATTAGGGTTTGCAATGATTGCCCCTTGAAGAGTCTTCGGTTTGGAGATTAATTACCATTTTTCTTGATCCTGTTTTGTTGGTAATTAATCTGGGCCGTTAATCTTGATTGCAACAAATCTGGGCAGTTAATGTTGATTGTGCCAAATCCGTATGGGCAATTAATGTTGATTAGCACGAATCTTCGTGATTTGTTATGACAAGCTCGGATCTCTTGCCACGTGATCAATCTGCTTGATTGTAATAAATCCGATTTGATCCGGGTAATTATCATGATTGCACTAAATTTGGTTGTTGGGATTTGTTGATAGTAACAAATCTGAGTGGATAAATCTTGATTGATTTGGTGCCACATGTCCAACTATCATTATACTGCGAGCCGTAGGGACGTGGGGGGGAACTGATCCTCTGCCACGTGTCCTAACCGCGAGCCACAGGGACAGGGTGTCTTGACAGAGTCACATGAGGGTGGCTTCTCAGGATTTGAACCGCATAAAGGTGGCAGCCGCATAGGTATGGCCTTCGAAATCTAAGCCGCATGAGGGTGGCTTCTCAGGATTTGAACCGCATAAAGGTGACAGCCGCATAGGTATGGCCTCCGAAATCTGAGCCGTATGAGGGTGGCTTCTCAGGATTTGAACCGCATTAAGGTAGCAGCCACATAGGTATGGCCTCCGAAATCTGAGCCGCATGAGGGTAGTTTTCAACTGAACCGCATAAGGCTGGCCACGTGTCAAGGCTGCATGGGCATGGCCTCTCAGCATTTGAGTCGCATAGAGATGGTCCCATGATCCGAGCCACATGAGAGTGGCGGCCTGTCACGCCCCAGAACCAGAATACTGGAGAGCGGGGGCAGACATAGCCAGCTACGTATATTGAAATAGAATACATCTCAACTATACGGTCACGGCTGTCTTGATATGAGGGTTTACTACAAGCCAACAGTCTCTTAAGGTCAAGCCTATTGTCTCAATCTCAAGCAAGTAATATAATTACAAGATGTTTGACCACCAAATATACAATAAAAGGCGTCCCAAATATTACATATCAGCTGATCATGAAGCTAGTCGTACAAAATGCGAGGACTAGCAAGAGTTTAAGTCATACATGATCAACCCTAGGATTTGTTAATCATGTTTACTGCCCGTAGGCAGACAGTAAATAAAAGTGCATCGAGCTAACAGGTGCTCGTCGGCTAAACGCCTCAAAAGAATAAATTTACAATAGAGTGAGCGAAACAAAATAGAAAACCCACTCGTAGCCCGGGTTCCTTCTAGTCGCCACCATTGGGCTGGAAGCTTGGTAGATCCTCGAGAGCTGCTCCGAAATCTGGCCGCACAAAACCAGCTGGGTCAACCCCAGAAAGAGCAAGTGCCACAAGGGGGCCACGAAATAAGAACAAAAGCCAGCAATTAGCACAAGAAAATCTAATATTAAAACTAGAATTACGAAAACATGGCAGGGTGATATACGACGAGATAACCATGGAACTATTCCGATAGCCAGGTTACAACCCGTAAACCAAACAAGGACCGGGGTTGTAACCCTTCATCTGAACAGAACTTGGTTTCCCACCATTTATCGGCAAGATAATAATGCAATAAATCAAGACAGGGAGCAATCTGGTACTGGATCGAGACATGGCTAAACTGGTTATACCTCATTCAATCAATCATGGCCAAGCAGATACTACGGCTTACTACTTTAACTAACTAGGGTTATCACAGGTCTAATTACTAACAAGATGCAGCGAGATTGTTCCACAGCCACAAGCCCTGCAGACCATCCAGGTTACCCAGGTCGAAAATTAGGGGTTGAATTCAGGTGGGTACATCGCCCAGAAGACAAATGTACCCTTAGGTGACTTAGAGGGTGCAACACGCGACGGTGTGCTGGAAATGTGCCCTACTCGACGGCAGGCTACAGATCCCAAGAGCGCCCAGGTAACGGGATTGCCTGTAGCTGTGTCATCTCTTCATGACTACTGAGTTATTCTAGTTATTAACCTTAATCCATTTTAGTAGGTGCTCCTGACCGTGGTACTCAGGAGTCCCATCCTAGACATGATGCAAGACAGGACAAGTGGATTTAACAAGCAAGCAAGAAAGAACCACCCACGGTGTCAAGGCAGGTCAAGTTAAGTTATCAAGATAAATCATGTCAGGGTACTTGTCGGGAGTGCACCACGACGGGCCACTATCATGTCAGGTTGGTCATGTCAGGAGTGCACCACTACGGGTCACTGTCGTGTTATGCTAGTTCTTTGTCATACCGTGCCATGTACAATAGTCATTCCAAACATATTAAGCAAAATCAAGTTCATGACAAAAGGCGTAAGGATATAAAATGGGCGTAAAATATCTAATAAAATATTAATATACCGGACAATAGAAAAGCCAAGCTTAAAGAAATAAGACCACAACCCCAAGAGCCAATGGGTTAAGCAAGGGGTCAGGGGAGCAGCGTACGAAAAGTCACGCACGCTGAGAGAGCAACGTAGGTAAAAAGTCATGCATGCTACAGGAAGCAGCGTAGGTGAAAAGTCACGCACGCTACAGGGAGCAGCGTAGGTGAAAAGTCACGCACGCTGAGAGAGCAGCGTAGGTGAAAAGTCACGCACGCTACAGGGAGTTGCGTAGGTGAAAAGTCACGCACGCTCAAGGGAGCAGTGTAGGTGAAAAGTCATGCACGCTGAGAGAGCAGCGTAGGAGAAAAGTCACGCACGCTACAGGGAGCAGCGTAGGTGAAAAGTCACGCACGCTCAAGGGAGCAGTGTGCGTGAAAACTCACGCACGCTGAAGGAGCAGTATGCGTGAAAAGTCACGCACGCTCGAGGGAGCAGTGTGCGTAAAAAGTCACGCACGCTCAAGGAGACACGTTTCCAACAGGAAGCGTACTCAAGTCTGCGTACGCACGCTAAAGAGCGCATGCAGCTCAGTGTGCGTAAGCTAAACAGCTCTGCATACTGCTCACTGTCTTCTCCAAACAGCAGAACACCATGGATGAACCCAAGGCTTCAAAGCATCATAACTTGGCCATCCGAACTCCAAATCCAGATTTCCAAAGTTCCAATTGGAGTGAAACTGAATGCTCTTCCACATGGAAACATCAAAAACCCATAAAATCCAACTTAAAGAGATCAAACCATGCAAAATCTGAAAATATAAATAACTTAGATCTAGAGCAAAGGAGACTTCAAATCTCAAAATACCAAGTTCTAATGTTGGTCACCATGTCCTAATCTAGCAAATGAACCAATAAAATAGGGCTCTCATGAAGTGGCAAGGTGCACTTGCCTAGGGTTGGGAGAGTTGTGGAGGAAGGAGAAGAAGAAGAAGAAGGAAATTAATGTTGGAAGTTATGAGGAGAGAGAGTGGTAGGTGGGGATATAAAGAGGGGGAGTTGTAGTGTGTTGAGGGTGGAGTGTAGGGCTAGGGTGTTCCAACACATAAAACCGAACCAAACCGAACCATCCCCAATAAAACCGAACCATGCCAAAACCCAAAATACGGGAAATACCAAAATCCCACAAGTTGAGAAAAATTAAAAAAATACATGCCAAAATCCAGATACGAGTATAAATACGAAATACTGGAAATACAAGAAATGAGGGTGACACGGCCTCATGGTGGTGGCCCCATGATCCGAGCCGCATAGGAGTAGCAGCCGCATGGGGGTGGCGGCCGCATGAGAGTGGCAGCCGCTTGGGGATGGCGGCCGCATGGAGATGGTAGCCGCATAATGAGCTTTGGAATTTGTAGATTTATGCCAACTATAAAGATTTTCTTCGTTTCCCTAGGAGCACGCCTTTATGTCAGAGTCATCATTGCAGCTTTATGTCAGAGCTGTCAGTTCGCCTTTATTGTCAGAGCCGCCTTGTTTTGTCAGGGCATTAAATGAGGCCGCTGCTTAATGGCCAGCTGTAGAGGCGAGCCGCATAGGGCCACGTGGCATTGAATGAGGCTGCTGCATAGAATCGCATGGAGCTATGGGGATTCCTGAGCCGCATAAAACTCAAATAAACTTTTGAGCCGCATGGAACTCTAATGAACTTTTGAGCCGCATGAAACTCTCCTAGTCTTGAGCCGCATAGGATTTCCTATTCATTTCCATGCTTCAACATTGGTAGGTAAAGGTTAGAAATTGGCTTCTTGGTCTAGTTTGACCATGGTTGACTATTTTGACTGAAAGTCAACGTAGAGTCAACATCCGACCTAAATGGACTAGGAGTTGAGTAGAGTTGACCAGTTGACCAAAAGTCAGCTATAGGTCAACCATTGACCTAGTTTGACCTAGATTGGATTAAGGGTTGACCAGGGTTGACCAGTTGACCAAAAGTCAACTGTAGGTCAACCTTCGACCTAAATAGACTTAGTTTGACTTGTTTTTACTTCCAAAATATTATATTGATACAACATTCCATCTTTAGGACCTCGAGGCACTATATTGGACTCAGTTGGCATTTTCTATCACATCTCAGGCGAGTACATTCTCTGATAACTTTTCTAATTTACGATAACTATTATGATTCATGTACTTAGTATAGATATTCTTGTTCTTGACACATTGGTCACATGGATTGATATTTATGGATCCTGACATGAGATGTTATTCCTTGGTTACCTTGGTGTACATTGTACAATCCTCCTTATAGTTTTTGTGCAAGTTATAGACATCGATTCTCATGGAGACTTGCTACCTTCTCATAGAATTCCGTGTCATAATGTGCCTTGTTTGGATCTACTCTACAAGTCGGGGGCAGGGAGTTTTAGTGTAGATATATGGTCAATTCCCTATTATGCAACTATTGTGATTGTGAGTGTTGATCATACACCCCACGTATGATTAACCCGGCCATGAAGCTATTATGCAAGTACCCAAGCCGGCCACATGTCGTAGCTAGTACTCACACACCTAGATAGATGATTCTTGATTCTTGTACATGTCATGATCTGTTTTACTTGCCATTGTTCTATCTCCAGTTTACAGCTTTTACATTGCCATGCTACTTACATGTACAGTCCATTCTCTTGTATATACTCTCTATTTATAGTCTCGTAGCATTTGTCATATCTTTTGAACTATTGTTAGTAGATTGTGTTCGTTCCATCCTGACTGAATATGTTGACAAAATATTACAGATGACGGTGAGGAGGATTGTTGTACCTACTATGGTCCTCACGACGTAGTGGGCATAAATTTGGAGACCCTGGTCCAGCAGGGATTAGCCCCGACTGATGAGGTTTAGTTGCTGCTCAGTTAGACTAGGATTTTGGACTGGACTCTGTCTCTAACTTACTACTCTATGCATGTTATTATTTCAGATATTGCATAACTATATTTTGTGACTCTCTCTCTCTGTTTGAGCTGGATATTGCACTTTGTGATTCTCTCTCTTTGGTTGAGTTTGATACTTTTGTACTCTGAGTTTTATCTCTATCTTATTCGTACCTTATATTCTTCCTGCTAGATTGTGACTGAGTTTATATGTTTCCATTATATCCTCCGTTCGGAGATGACAGGTTACTATATACTATTGTTAGATAGCAGACCAACAGCGTTCTACGCCATTTTTACGGCGTAGGCTGGGCACTGTTACGCACTCATGCCCTTACATCGGGTGCGGGTCGTGACACATTTTTAGTGGTGGCCCATACAAGTCTAGAAGTCGCAATTAGTGCGATGTCGTAGTGGCGCCCGACTTAGAGTGCTGTTACGAGCCTGTGGTACATATCTAGGATATAGCTATAGGCTAAGTTTACTCAATCACAAAATAGAAAAACTTCCACTTGCTAATCTTTTAACTGTCCTTCTTGATATTGATTCTTACATTCTAACTATCCTCCTTGATATAATCTATATTGTGCCATATTGACTTCTTTCTTTCGATCTGTCTTCAGGATGGCTAAGACGAGATCACAGCATTTTGGGGCTGCGAAGACTGAGAGGTCCGCTACATCTCGCGGGCCTGATCGGGTCACTTTCGTTGCTGTTGGGGTGTTGGCAGCAGCTTTTGGGGGCGCTCATCCACCAGTTTCGAGGACTGTCCCGGAGGTCGCTACGATTGTTTCCAGCACAGTACCAGGAGTTGTCGTGGGCACTCTTCCTCCTCCTGTACAACGAACTCCTCTGTCAGTTGTAGAGGTTCTTCTTTCTCAGCCTCCTCTGCCTACAAACAGAGACAGACCGACGCGATACGTCAGGGGATAGAAAATGCTCATCAGTTGGCTCTAGCAGCCGTGGAGCGTGGGGCTCCGCATCAGGGAGTGCATCCGAGGCCAGGCAATATTCAGGACTTCAAGAAGTTAGGGCCTCTAGATTTCAGCGGGACTGAGGGCGTCGTTTATGTCGATGATTGGGTCGAGGACATCGAGCAGCAGATGAGAGCTTCCCGCCTTACAGATGACCTGAAGGTCGAGGCGGTCGGGCTACAGTTGTTGGACATCGCCCGTATCTGGTTCAGGAACGAGCCGGCTCTTGCTGGAGAGGGCCATACCTGGGCCGAGTTCAAGGACCTCTTCAAAGAGAAGTTCTTTTCACCTACAGTCAAGATTGACCTGGCGAGGCAGTTTCAGAACCTTCTGAGTGTTTCTGAGAGTTTGTATGGGGGAGAGAAGATGATAGATCCGGGAGTGGGGGATACGTGTGGGGTAGTCGGGTGACTGGGTAGTAGGGTTGAATAGGTAAAGGTAGTTAAATGGGTTTGGGTTAAAGGGTCCGGACAAGAACACCATCCAATAATTAATATTAAAAATCGAAATCTAATTTTTGACTAATAAAATAATAATAATAACAATAATAATAATAATAATAATAATAAACTAAAGTAGGAAATAAAAGCCAAATGATTTTTTTTGCAAATCCTAATTTAATTAACCAATTTAGAATCAGGGTTTTACACAACACGAGACTACTAGATATTAAAAAACTATATCTAGCGCATGATCAATACGAATGTCCCTTTAGTTCGACACCTTGTCGCCAACTAAGGCTTAAGATGATGCCATCTCCATCCCAAAGGCGATGATAGAAGTAACCAACCTTCCTCTAATTCGTGACAACGTGAGTGGGTTGGTAGCCATTATCATTCTTGTTACCAAAAGGAACAAGAAAATTCGGGTCTGCATAGACTTCCGGGACCTCAATTTTCTTGTCTGAAGGATGAGCTTCCCCTTTCGATCACCGACGTAAAGATCGACAACATATGTGGATTTGAATGCATTTCCTTCATAGATAGATATTCAGGCTATAATCAGATCAAGATGTTCCCGGGCGATAAAAGACACACGTCGTTCCGAACTCCGAAAGGGATCTACAGTTATACAGTGATGCCCTTCGGATTAAAGAATGTAGGTGCAACATACCAGTGAGCTATGAGCATCATCTTCCGCATCGAATGTTATGTTGATGACATCGCTATTAAAAGTCGCTCTCGGAGTGATCGCCTGCAGGATCTGAGGACAGTATTTGATTTCATACAGGCACATCAACTCAAGATGAACCCAGCTAAATCCTTTCTTGGACTTTCTAGAGGCAAGTTCTTGGGTTTCATTATCACTACAAAGGGTATCCACATTTACCCAAAAATACCAAGTCAATCCTTGACATGCGCCCTCTGAAGAAACTGAGAGAACTTCGAGGCCTACAGGGATATCTCGCATATATCAGAAGATTGATAGCAAATCTCTCGGGACGATGCCATTCCTTCAACAAACTTATGAGGAAAGAAGTTTCCCACGTCTGGACCGAAGAATGTCAGAAGGAGTTCGACGACATCAAGGCTTACCTCACGAACCCACAAGTCCTAGTAGTTCCAGTGGTGGCTAAACCATTTGTCACTACCACATTTTAGCATGAGGGTAATTTTAAACTTTTGTAAAAGTTTATTATTTAACAATAGGATTTATGATTTATGGGAATTTTTAATTAATTTAATACTATTTAAAATTGATGAATTATAATATTGATGTGTTAGCTAGTGAACCCTAGAACTGTTGACCCTAGAGACTAACCATGACCATGGGAACCTAACCATGTGATTAGAATGATTATTTACAACTTTTAGGCTAAGGGTATTTTGGTCATTTTGTGACTTTTGAATTATTTAGAATTTTGATTAATTGGTGAATTTTATATTATTTTAATAATATTTAAATTGATGTATTATAATTTTGGTCATTTTTCATATTTTAATATTTTAGAAAATTTTTATATTTTTAATATTATTTTTATTGGATTTGTTTAGTCAGATTTGAGTTTCGTCTCGTTCCGACTTGTATTGTGACCCGGGTAGCTTAAACTCTAGATGGGACCCAATATTAAGTTAAGCATGTCCCACAAAACCCAACATTTAATTTAGTTAGACTAATTTTTATCATGTTAGAATGGTTAAGTTAAAGACTCAAAACTAGATCCTTTTGACCCCAAACTTGAACCTAGTCTAGACTTAACCATGTGAGACTAGAGAGGGGCAATTATGACATTTTCCATTAGCCCTAATGGGCTCTTTATGGCAGCCACCTTTAGGGGAGAATGATTCATTTCATTCATTACAATCTTGCCTCTTTTATTTTCCTTTTATTCTTCCCTAATTTTAGAGAGCCTTCCCTTTGATTCGATCTCCAAATCAAATCATTCCTTTACCAAATATTTCCTTAATCATTCCCATTCTCTAAGGGAAGGGTGCTACCAAGGATTGGAAGAGAAGTGCAAGGAGGAGTGTCCACTTTGAGGGACCTTCGTATCGGAGCCCTATCCTAAAGGATTTCATTGGAATTCCACTCCCAATAGGTAAAACCCATCCTCTAAATCGATTTCTTTTCCATATAAGTTAGTTTTGAATCCGTCGGATCCATCCTCAGGCATGTGTCCCCTTTGGATTCAAATTTGAAGCCATTTGGAGCTCTCTTGAGGATTTTAGATATGTGTCTTGTGTCCTACTTGATAGATCCCAAATTAGGACACCCCATGTGTATGTATGTATGATAATTGTTTAAATAGACATTTAAATTCAGTTTTAGAATGGTTAGAAAGTGTATTGATCTTAGTTAGGATGGTTAGAATGAGTTTTATTTGGATACCTATGTTGGTATCCAAGTATCTTGGCCTACATGTGTTTTTTTTGTCCAAAATAACTCAAATTCGTCATAATATTCATCCACGTTTTTATTAACCAAAGCAACTTAGAAATGTTATAACTTTTAGCTTAGAACTCTGTTTAATCTTCTATTTTTTTAAAAGAACCATATCGAAGTTAGCTCTCCAAATATATATTTTAATAAGCCAAAATCTTTCTAGAAAGTTTTTTAAAATTATTTGAGTGTCAGCTGTCCGAAAGACAAACGCGTTTCGGTGTTTTCGCGATTCAGGGAGCTTCCGGAACGAAAATGCGATCCGTTTGAAGTTTCGGAAAGCTAATAAGAAAGGATACGACATACTTTAATTCTAGAATTTAGTGAAGGCCCAATTGGTACAGTATTGGTTTTAAGTAAAAGAGTGACTATACGACATAGACATTTTGTGTTACCTATGAGCCTATGTAGTATGGATATTAAATAAATGTAGAGTATGTAATGCATAATATGTTAGATGAATGAAATAATATATATATGATATGTATCATCTTTATATTAATGTATATATATGGTTGAATACAAGCATGTAGGAATGCAATCAATGTAATGTATGTAAGCAATGCATAAATACATGAATGAAAGAATGATATACAATGTATGCATGAAAGTATATAATGAATGCTAGACATGAATGCAAGGTATACATGTAATGATAGATATGAATGCATAATATATACATAATGTAATGCAATATATAATGATAATATGTATGGTAATATAGAATATATGATGCATCCATATATATGTCCACTGTTTTTTCTTTTCCTTACATTTTCCTTCCCTTTCCTTTCCATTTCAGTTTTTTTTCTTTTTTTTCTTCTATTTTTACATGTTGTATACAATGTATATAATATATAGATGCATGTAAGTCTGTATATAATGATAACATGAATGAATGTATAAATGCATGAATGAATGTCATATATGAATGAATGAATCAAAGGTATAAGTAAAATATAATGCATTGTAATGAATGTTAACATATATAATTTATAAAAGTATGTATGTAAATGTGCATGAATGTATATATCTATGTAACTATGTAAATATGCATGATGTAACATATGCCTATATATATAAATATGTATGTAATGTGGATATGCATGTATGTATGAAGGTATGTATTTACATATAGTATCGATTTATATTATGCATTGTTGTGGTTCACATTGCCTTGTGATTGTGTGAGTGCTAGCCTAGGCTTGGTTAGACTTAGTGAGACTTATTAGAGTTGTTTGGGCTAGGACTTGCCCTAGTTGACCTAGTTTGACTAGTGTAGTTGACTATAGTTGACCAAGGGTTGACTTTAGCCAAGATTGACCCAAACATCATGTAGATGCATTGTAGCAGTCTATTTTACTATTTAGACATGTAGTGACTTGTACTGTTCTATAAGAGCCAGACACCACTCCTCGGACAGTATATTCTCTTAAGATATTCAGGATACCAGGCGAGTACAATCTCTGATCATTTCATAACTTGCTTAGGATTATATTCCTGCTATAGATTACCTTATTTGATGCTGTCACGATATTATCACGGATTGGTATTATATGGATCCCTACATGAGATATTATCTCCTTCGGGAGCATCGGATACTTCATGTCATTTATTTTATGTACATCATGTATTCCTCGCTCTCATGTTATTCATATTTCTCATGTGCTTCATGCTCGTTCATGCATGCTCGTGTACTCTCATGTGCTCTCATGTTCGGTCATATTTCTCATGTATCTCATGTATAACCTATACTTCATGTGCACTCATTTATGAGCACTCATGTATACTTCATGTGTACCCATTTATGGGCCTTCGTGTGAATTTCATGTGCACTCTTTTATGAGCCCTCATGCATACTTCATGTGCACCCATTTAAGGGCTTTTATGTAAAAATTATGTGCGTAACATAACTTGTCTGGATTCTTGTGTATTGATTGGGGTATGGGAGAGTATAAATAGTCATGTGAACAATTCCAAAATAGTATAACCATGTGCGCCTCTTTAGTATATTCATGTGCAATTCCAGCCATTCATATGTCGACTTTGTACTCTAAATCACTAGTCTCTGATAGTTCTCTACTTATAGTAGATATTTTCATTACAGTTCTCTCTATTTACATCATGTATATTCTTTCAGTTTCATGTATCATACTCTCTTGTATGTTTATATTTTTTTAACCTGTTATGATCTACGTGAGATGTATTGTGCTCGCTCCCGTCCTGACTGGACCTGTTAAAAATTTTATACATGATGATGAGGCTCTGGTGTCTACCTATTATGGTGCAGCTATAGACAACACTTGTGACTTGGACCCACTTGCAGTAGAGGATCTTCCACCAGGGGTTTAGACTGCTAGCTTAGACTCTTACCTTGTCTTTTTCATTGATACATTATTGTATATATTGGGAGTTTATTTTATCTGGATGTTTGTGGAGATGTTATCATAGACACTTAGACTTCTATCTATTGTATCTCTTGTGTGGATTCGTTTATACCTATCTATCTTATCGTATTCTACCTTAGATGTGATTGAGACTGTATTCTACAATGTTACCTCCATTCGGAGTGTATATACTGTACAGGTACCATAAATTGTTAGATGATTGACCTAGGACAGCGTTCGCCGACACTGCGGCGTAGGCTGGACGTACCCACTTTTCGTGCCCTTACTTTAGGGTGCGTGTCGTAACACATTTTTAGTGGTGGCCCATGCAAGTCGAGTTAATGTAGTGATATTCGAACTAGAGTATCACTACAGCCTGCAGTAGGATTATGATATATTTTTGAAGGTACTCAATCACAGTTAGAATTCCTTGAGAGATTCCTGGGACGACCCTTGAGAATCTTATTTAAACTTCAATTTGGAATCCTTTCCCTTGTTTTGTTCGCTCTCACACCTTGATTATTGAATTTGATTTTGATGGATCGTTGTTGATTTTGATTTTTCTATCGAAATAAATTTTATGGCCTGAGTTACGATATTTTCTAATAACATATGTTGACGGGAATACAGGGATGGTAAAACGTCTACTTGATGAACCTGTAGTTTATCGCAGACATATTAGCTGGCGTGGCAGAAACATAGAGACCTGACTTCGAATGTACGTATCTTGGTTATGAGATTTCAAATTTCTTGCAGCTATTCTAGTCGGTATAGCAAGAATTCCAGACGACGTGATTATAGAGGTGCATACCCCAGTTATGGAATCTATTGTTTATCGCAGCCTTGCTTACTGGCATGGCGAGGACTCTGAGTAACATGATTTTGGACAGACATATATGATTATCAGATTGTATCTTGAGAAGGTTTTTAAACATATTATCTCTATCGTACCCTTCTGTGGTTATAAAATTGTATTCCATTATCAAATAACTTAAGAGTAGGGATATTTAGCTTTGTAGAGCTTATTCATATGTAGTTCTTTCATAGTGTAATGATATGATGATTTATAGAGTGTCTGTACTCTAGAGATGATAGTTAGCATTGATATTAGAATAATAACTCTTGTAGATGATTTCCCTGTTATTTATAATACCTACCAGTTTCCTTATAGGATGTTAGTATGCCTTACAGCCTTCATGATTTGTTTTTTTTTCTTACCCTTTCCAGTAGGGCACCCATGACCAGAGCCTGTCCTTGAGTGTAGTTGTAGTTTCACCTAAGACTGAGAGGTCTATATATATAGATAGATTGCAGATGATATTGGCATATGGAATAGGGGTTTGGTTGGTATCTATAGGTTATTGTTGTATAGAGTTATAGACATGTTGTTTGGCCTATATTGGGCCCAGTTTTCTATTTTAGTTAAGTTCTCTTTATGTTGAGTTCAGTCATATTTGATCAACCTTTATAGGCAGTGTGCAGACCCTTCACTAGATACCCTGTTCCCTTGGTCCAGACTTGTACAAGTTGTTCACTGCACACAATATTTTATTACCTACCATACTGCATCATAGATTTCACTGGACCATTGTTCAGACCCCAATTATTGACTCACCAATATAACCATCAATTCCTTATCATATTTTGTATATCTGGAGAGTTAGTATCATGCATATTAGAGGTCTGTACTCATCCTTACCTTCTGGACATGGTGACATATTGCATCTCTTAACATTTTACCTTACTTGATAGCCTTGCAATACCCTTCAGTATAACCTGTAGTACCTGCCCTACAGTGGAGTTTAAACTTTTTCTTGGGCATAGTTGTTCAGTCCATTTAGGACAGTTGTATACATTGGGGATATAATATGGGTTGTTAATAAGAGTTCTCCCTTAATCATTTGTTCTATCCCTCTTTCATTGTATTAGATACGGATGATACCTGTTTAGCCCATCTGTCCAGATACATGTCCAAACCCTTTCTTTCATTGTTGGTTCAGTCTTTCAAAGCCTCTACCTGAGCATTTGTTCAATTTTCCATATGTATGTGTCCTACATATCATTGTCCTATATGTGATTGTTTTGCATCTTCATGTGCAGCCATGCTACACCACTGTTCTGTCCCAACACACCCTACAGTATCTGACCCCATCCTTGGAGTGATAGGCATGTGGTAGGGAGTGTGAGTTGTTAGACATTGAGTAGAGTTGAGGTGATGAGAGTTAAATATATATAGCTTGTATATATGTAATATATTTTGATTTGGTATATGGCCTGCACTCATTTGCAGTATACTGTCTATTGCATTCCCTGCACACCAGTTTGGTTCATTTCTTTTAGACCACTATCCTGCATATAGTTTAGTAGGTGTTCAGTCCAGATAGAGAGGAGAGGCCCAGGTTTGATCTAAGGCATGTTTCAGTCACCATGTAGGTTTTCTTTCATTTTAACCTTACAAGTTGGACCCTAATGTCCTGTCCTTTTTGCCTTATAAAATTTAGTCTCCTTAGCATCATTTCCTTTTGCCTGCATTGATGTTTCAGACCATTCATCCTTAGCCTAATTTCTAAGCATTTGTTCAGTCCCTTATAAGTTTAGTCTACTTTCACACTTTGTTGATCAGTCATATATATATATATATATATATATATATATATATATATATATATATATATATATATATATATATATATATATATTATATATATATATATATATATATATATATATATATATATATATACTTAGGATATATGTGATGGGTTGTTGTTCTTGAGCTTATGTATTTGTGGTATTTGGGATTGGTGTTCTTAGCTCATAGGTATTTAGTTATGGGTGACTTGATAGGATTGGAAAGTTAAGAGCTAGTCTATTATAGAGTTTTTCTTTTGCTAATTTCTAGTTGCCAACACCTAGATAGCTAGCATAGGTAAAATCCTAAGAAGTTGACCAGTTGTTGACCACGTACTTGGATGTTGACAAATTGACTAGTTGTTAACCCGTAGTTGACCATTGACAATGTTGACTTAGTTTGACTGGAGATAGGATTAGAAGTAGGTTTTTGTTGTGTTTGTTTGATCGTGTTTGATTATTTAGTAACTTGAGACCTTGTTTGTGTTTAGGTCGAAAACATGGTTTTTCTGAGGATATCTTCGACTCGTGGTACCATACGTTTTGGTGGAGGTAGGAAGCTTAGTCCGCGCTTCATCGGACCTTTCGTGATCAGCGGGAGAGTCAGTGACGTCGCATACAGGCTAGACTTGCCACCTGCACTAGTGGGTATCCACAACGTATTAATTCCATATATCACAGTTGAGATGGTATGTGGCTGATCCTAGCCATGTACTTGACCATTCGGAGATTGAGCTGGGACCTACTCTCAGTTGTCCAGAGCAGCCAATTGAGATTCTGGATCGCCGAGAGAAGGTACTGAGAAACCAGGTGATACCCTTGGTTCGCGTCGCATGGAGGCATCATTCTCCAGGAGAGTCTACCTGGAAGAGGGAGGATGAGATGCGTGAGCGATACCCATATCTTTTTGGACCTTGAGGTATGATTGTCTATCCTTCTCATCCGTTTAGTTTCGCCTTTAATTTCGAGGACAAAATTATTTTAAGGAGGGTAGATTTGTCACTACCACATTTTAGCATGAGGGTAATTTTGAACTTTTGTAAAAGTTTATTATTTAATAATAGGATTTATGATTTATGGGAATTTTTAATTAATTTAATACTATTTAAAATTGGTGAATTATAATTTTGATGTGTTAGCTAGTGAACCCTAGAACTATTGAGCCTAGAGACTAACCATGACCATGGGAACCTAACCATGTGATTAGAATGACTATTTACAACTTTTAGACTAAAGGTATTTTGGTCATTTTGTGACTTTTAAATTATTTAGAATTTTGATTAATTGGTAAATTTTATATTATTTTAATAATATTTAAATTGATGTATTATAATTTTGGTCATTTTTCATATTTTAATATTTTGGAAATTTTTTATATTTTTAATATTGTTTTTATTGGATTTGTTTAGTCGGGTTTGAGTTTTGTCTCGTTCCGACTTGTATTGTGACCCGGGTAGCTTAAACTCTAGATGGGACCCAATATTAAGTTAAGCATGTCCCACACCCAACATTTAAGTTAGTTAGTTAGACTAATTTTTATCATGTTAGAATGGTTAAGTTAGAGACTCAAAACTAGATCCTTTTGACCCCAAACTTGAACCTAGTCTAGACTTAACCATGTGAGACTAGAGTGGGGCTATTAGGACATTTCCCATTAGCCCTAATGGACTCTTTATGGCAGCCATCTTTAGGGGAGAATGATTCATTTCATTCATTAGAATCTTACCTCTTTTATTTTTATTTTTTTGTTCTTCCCTAATTTTAGAGAGCCTTCCCTTTGATTTGATCTCCAAATCAAATCATTCCTTCAGCAAATCTTTCCTCAATCATTTCCATTCTCCAATGGAAGGGTGCTACCAAGGATTGGAAGAGAAGTGCAAGGAGGAGTGTCCACTTTGAGGGATCTTCGTATCGGAGCCCTGTCCTAAAGGATTTTATTGGTATTCCACTCCCAATAGATAAAACCCATCCTCTAAATCGATTTTTTTTTGCATATAAAATAGTTTTGAATCCGTAGGATCCATCCTCATGCATGTGTCCCCTTTAGATTCAAATTTGAGGCCATTTGGAGCTCTTTTGAGGATTTTAGATATGTGTCTTGTGTCCAACTTGATAGATCCCAAATTAGGACACCCCATGTGTATGTATGTATGATAGTAGTTTAAATAGATATTTAAATTCAGTTTCAGAATGGTTAGAGAGTGTATTGATCTTAGTTATGATGGTTAGAATGAGTTTCATTTGGATACCTATGTTGGTATCCAAGTATCTTGGCCTACATGTGTTTTTTTTATCCAAAATAACTCAAATTCGTCATAATATTCATCCACGTTTTTATTAACCAAAGCAACTTAGAAATGTCATAACTTTTAGCTTAGAACTCTGTTTAATCTTCCATTTTTTTAAAAGAACCGTATCGAAGTTAGCTTTCCAAATATATATTTTAATAAGCCAAAATCGTTCTGAATTTTTTTAAAAATTATTTGAGTGTCAGCTGTCCGAAAGACAAACGTGTTTCGGTGTTTTCGCGATTACGGGAGCTTCCGGACACGAAAATGCGATCCGTTTGAAGTTTCGGAAAGCTAACACGAAGGACTACGACATAATTTAATCCTAGAATTTAGTGAAGGCCCAATTGGTACAGTATTGATTTTAAGTAAAAGAGTGACTATACGACATAGGCATTTTGTGTAACCTATGAGCCTATGTAGTATGGATATTAAATGAATGTAGAGTATGTAATGCATAATATGTTAGATGAATGAAATGATATATATATGATATGTATCCTCTTTACATTAATGTATATATATATGGTTGAATGCAAGCATGTAGAATGCAATCAATGTAATATATGTAAGCAATGCATAAATGCATGGATGAAAGAATGATATACAATGTATGCATGAAAGTATATAATGAATGCTAGACATGAATGCAAGGTATACATGTAATGATAGATATGAATGCATAATGTATACATAATGTAATGCAATATATAATGATAGCATGTATGGTAATGTAGAATATATGATGCAAGCATGTATATGTCCACTGTTTTCCCTTTTCCTTACATTTTTCCTTTCCTTCCCTTTCCATTTCAGTTTTTTTTCTCTTTTTTCTCTCTTCTAGTTTTACATGTTGTATACAATGTATATAATGTATAGATGCATGTAAGTATGTATATAGTGATAACATGAATGAATGAATGTATAAATGCATAAATGGATGTCATATATGAATGAATGAATGAATCAAAGGTATAAGTAAAATATAATGCATTGTAATGAATGTTAACATATATAATGTATAAAAGTATGTATGTAAATGTGCATGAATGTATATATCTATGTAAATATGCATGATGTAACATATGCCTATATATGTATAAATATGTATGTAATGTGGATATGCATGTATGTATGAAGGTATGTATTTATATATAGTATCGATTTTATATTATGCATTGTTGTGGTTCACATTGCCTTGTGATTGTGTGAGTGCTAGCCTAGGCTTGGTTAGACCTAGTGAGACTTGGTAGACTTGTTTGGGCTAGTACTTGACCTAGTTGACCTAGTTTGACTAGTATAGTTGACTAGAGTTGACCGAGGGTTGACTTTAGCCTAGATTGACCCAAACATCATGTAGATGCATTGTAGCAGTCTATTTTACTATTTCAGACATGTAGTGACTTGTACTGTTCTATAGGAGCCAGACACCACTCCTCGGACAGTATATTCTCTTCAGATATTCAGGATACCAGACGAGTACATTCTCTGATCATTTCATAACTTGCTTAGGATTATATTCCTTCTCTAGATTACCTTATTTGATATTGTATTATCGCGGATTGGTACTATATGGATCCCTACATGAGATGTTATCTCCCTCGGGAGCATCGGATAATTCATGTCATGTGTTTCTTGTACATCATGTATTCCTTGCTCTCATGTTATTCATGTTTCTCATGTGCTTCATGCTCGTTCATGCATGCTCGTGTACTCTCATGTGCTCTCATGTTCGATCATGTTTCTCATGTAAAACCTATACTTCATGTGCACTCATTTATGAGCCCTCATGTATACTTTATGTGCACCCATTTATGGGCCTTCATGTGAATTTCATGTGCACTCATTTATGAGCCCTCATGTATACTTCATGTACCCCCATTTATGGGTTTTCATGTGAAAATCATGTGCGTAACATAACTTGTCTGGATCCTTGTGTATTGATTGGGGTATGGGAGAGTATAAATAGTCATGTGAACAATTCCAAAGTAGTATAACCATGTGCGCCTCTTTAGTATATTCATGTACAATTCCAGCCGTTCACATGTCGACTTTGTACTCTAAATCACTAGTCACTGATAGTTTTCTACTTATACTAGATATTTCCATTACATTTCTCTCTATTTACATCATGTACATTCTTTCAGTTTCATGTATCATACTCTCTTGCATGTTTATATTTTTAACCTTTTATGATCTGCGTGAGATGTATTGTGCTCGCTTCCGTCCTGAGTGGACATGTTGAAAATTTTACCGAAGATGATGAGGCTCTGATGTCTACCTATTATGGTGCAGCTATAGACAACACTTGTGACTTGGACCCACTTGCAGTAGAGGATCTGCCACCAGTGGTTTAGACTGCTAGCTTAGACTCTTACCTTGTCTCTCTCATTGATACATTATTGTATATATTGGGAGTTTGTTTTATCTGGATGTTTGTGGAGATGTTATCATAGACACTTAGACTTCTATCTATTGTATCTCTTGTGTGGATTCATTTATATCTATCTATCTTATCGTATTCTACCTTAGATGTGATTGAGACTGTATTCTGCAATGTTACCTCCATTCGGAGTGTATATACTGTACAGGTACCTTAAATTGTTAGATGATTGACATAGGACAGCGTTCTACCGCCGACACTGCGGCGTAGGCTAGACGTACCCACTTCTCGTGTCCTTACTTTAGGATGCGGGTCGTGACACCATTCCTACTCTATGTCCGTACAATGGACTATTCCCTCGGTGCCTTACTGGCTCAGAATTGTGATACCGACCATGAATAAGCCATCTACTACCTAAGCAGGGCGATGATTGGGGCCGAATACCGGTATAACCCTGTCGAGAAAGAGTACCTAGCTTTAGTCTTCACTACACAGAAAACTTGTAATTATGTGACGGGTCAGACAATCTATGTCATATCCCGAGTCAATCTACTTAGGTCCTTATGATGAAACCCGGAGCACTAAACTCTCTATTAGCTACATGGGCAAAGTATTGGCCGACTTTTTGGCCGCACACCCGATACTGAAAACATCAAAACTCTATGAGAACATTTCGAACGAGGTGTTAGAATCCAATATCGTCGAAGAGAACTCCGTTTGGTGGATGTTCTTCGACGGTACTTCAAGAACAAGCCATAAGGATCATATCGTCATGGTAGTGGGGGTAGTCTTGGTCTCTCCAGACAACCTGGTCATCCAGTATGCCTATTTCCTCACAGAGCCATGCTCCAACAATGTAGCGGAGTACAATGCTCTCATTATTGGACTTCAGTTGGCAAGACAACTGGGGTTGAATACCTCGAATCCTATGGCGATTCGAAACTCACCGTCAATCAGGTTCGAGGGCAATACGATGTCCGCCATGAAGACCTACTTCCTTACCATAAAGCATCCCTGAATATCATATCTACGTTCACCAGGTTTATAGAACATGTGCCTCGGCTACAAAATCTGGAGGCCGATGTTCTGACGGGCCTTGCCGCCTCCTTGGCAGCTCCTGTCGGGACTTAATACTTCATCACGATGATTGGCCAGGAACTGGTGTGTCCCAAAAACAGCTTATGCATGTGCCTAAACCATGCTATGCAATCAGATACTAATATGAATGTCAGGGACTGGTAATTTCTTTTATCGACTATACAATCTACGGAATCCTTCAAGATGACCCTAAGGAAGCCGTGTCTATCAAAAGATCCTTCCTCCGATCCTACTATGATATAGCTACCAAAATGTTGTATCGATGTTCATACGACGGGCTTTTTCTCTGATGTTTATCAAACGAAGAGGCGATCGAAGCTCTCCGGAAAGCCTATGATGGTACCCTTGGAGCTCACCAACCCGGTCCTAAGCTTCAAGATCGACTCCGACGCATGGGTTATTACTGGCCAACCATGATGGCTGACGTCGTCGAATATGCCAAGAAATGTTGAGCGTGCCAGTTGCACGCTGACTTCATTCATCGACCTTCGGAGTTCCTACACCCTACTGTCGCCTCTTGGCCATTTGAAGCCTGGGATATGGACATAGTCGGACCAATTACCCCTCCGTCATCCAGAGGGCATCATTTCATCTTGGCGATTACTGACTACTTCTCTAAGTGGGCAGAAGTAGTACCTCTTACTGAAGTAAAGAGCTCAAACGTGGTTAGCTTCATCAAGCTTCACGTTATCTATCGTTTCAGGGTACCCCAGAGGATCATCCATGATAACGGTCCGTAATTCATAAGTCATGTGTTCAACATATTCTGTGATAAGAATTGCATCCAAAATGTGGCATCAATCGCCTACAACCCAGCGGGAAATGGATTGGTCGAAGCCTTCAATAAGACGATCTTCAAACTCCTCAAGAAAGTCATGTCATCTAATAAATGTGACTGGGACAAGAAATTAGGCAAATGCCTGTGGGCCTACCGTACAACGATTCGGACTCCACGGGTAATACTCTTTTTTCTCTGGTATATGGGAACGAAGCAGTTCTTCCTCTCGAATTTCCTCACTACGGATGTCTATCATAAATCAGCTGACGGATGAAGACAATCAACGTTGCCGACTACAGGAGCTAGAGGCGCTTGATGAGAAACATCTCATGGCTCAACAACACATTGAGCTCTGTCATGCTCGTATTTCTGAAACTTTCAACAAGAAAGTCAAACAAAGAACCTTGCAAGTGGGTGACCTTGTCCTATCAGTCAGAAGGCCAATGGTGATGACTCAAAAATCAGCTGAGAAGTTCGAACCCAAATGGGAAGGTCCTTTTATCGTAGAGACGGTATATTCTAATGGTGCCTACCAACTCGCAAAACCCAACGGAGACTTGTTTATGATGCCAATCAATGGCATGTTCCTAAAAAAAATACTATGTTTGAAGCTTGTCAACATGTATTTCTACTTTACCATATCCCCAGCAAGTATCTATGAATCCTGCAATCGAGTTCACCCCTCTCGGTCATCATATGTCTTTGGATCCTAGCTGCTCTAAGACATCCCCTCATCATTATCCTCGTAGAAAACATCCAAGTCCATATCACATCTGAATTATTTTCTCTGTCCCCGCAAGAGTTCTATCCTACCTCTGAGTAAGATGACTCTAAATTAAAGTTTACCACGTCCACATTACTTATGAGTAAACATTTTTATCCATATATAGAACATCCACGTCCTTGTTACCTTCGAGTTGTTCCACGTG
The DNA here is from genome assembly GCA_029216955.1 of Iris pallida. NCBI lineage: Eukaryota > Viridiplantae > Streptophyta > Magnoliopsida > Asparagales > Iridaceae > Iris > Iris pallida. The sequence continues at coordinate 11,547,415 of JANAVB010041420.1, forward strand.
TCCCCACAGAGTTCAGTATTACCACGTTCGCATAACCTCTGAGTAAGAAAACTCTATTACAAATCTCCTGTTTACCACGTCTACATTACCTCTGAGTAAACATGCCCAACAACCAAGTTTCCTTTATCATCTCAAATTACCATATGTACCTGAAACCAAGATGCGTTAAACATGCTAAGTCCATAAAATCTCATACCAATTTATGACAAGAATGAACAAACAAAAGTTTTTAATTTCTTTTTCTTATCAAAAAGAAAAATGGACTACATTTCGAAAGAAGAAAAACCAAAATACAAAGAGCAAAAGAAGAGCTAAGCATCGGCACACAGCTCGTCGATACGACGCTTCACAACTTTCATCCTGGACTGGACATTCGCCAAAGCCAGAATTTAGCCTCGCGGTGCATCGCTCCCTCGTCTTTGAAGGCGACGACGTCGACATGTTTGGCGTCCAGCTCCGCCTTCTTCTCGGTCAGCTGGGCCACATCTCAAGTAAGTTCTGCCGCCTCGTGACTAAGCCTGACCTGCTTGCCTATCTCCTATTGGGAATCAGCTATAAATTGGGCCCGTTGTTCCTAGAGCAGGCAGATCTTATCAACGACTTTCGCCATGCACTCGCCTAAGATCTCCTGCATGCTGACTTAGGCCTCCATAACCAAAGCAAGTTTATGCTCTTTGGTGCTGGCTTCAACCAAGTTATGTTCCAGGATGGCTCAGCTGGAGGAATAAGCTGACTCAATCCAGAAACTTCAGTGACCAGCCTACTTCGTTCCTTCTTTATCAGGGAGGAGAGATCATTCCACTGGAGGCCATGTAGTTTAGCTAGACAGTGATCGAGCTCACCAACTGACACCTCCAAGGCTTCAGCTATAGCCTCATAGCCCTGATAGAACCTTATGGAGGCCACCTGTGAGAGCGCTGACGTCTTGGCCACTGTAAAAGCCCGACCTTGCTCCAAAACGGTAGATACCCCCTCTTTAAAATCTTGTAAAAGACCTCGACCATAAATTTTACATAGTCGTTTGCCTAGACCAATGTTTGAGGCATCATAGGGGGCATTGTCGAGAGCTCCATGGGAACTGGACGAACAACGAAGTCAGAAACAACAGAACTCGACAGTGATACAATCTTATCACTCGACGGAGCAGCTGTCACCTCGCCAATAAAACCCCAAGCCATCAAAGTGTTAGTATTAGCCTCCCTCTGTGGACACCTTGACCCAGGTGCCTTCGGGATATCAGTGTCTACAGGCCCGGGCTAACCACAAATGGCATCAGAACTGGGGTCCACGAAGGGCAACGTTTCTGATGGGGCCGCTTTAGTCACAGTTCCCTAGAAAACGTAGGCGGGAATAGGGTCTTCCACAACAAGTTCCTCACCCGATCGAGACCCATTCTGGAGGACTCACCAACGTCAGGGCTCGCTATTGTTGGCACAGGGGTAGGACTCTACTGTAGAGCCGGTTCCTCTATTCCGCCTCATGTAGCTGGGGCAGACGTAGGACTCGGCAGCGGAGCTGATTCCTTTATCTCACTTTCCGTCACCGGGGCAGGCATAAGGCTCGACAGCGAAGCCGGTTCCTCTATATCATATTCATGGGACGACTCTGTGATGACCACCCCTTCAGCTGCTCCAGGCTGGTTGTCGCCCTCGGTCGTTGGTTCCTCCTCAATGACCCATGCAGTAAAATCTGGGACATCAGTCAGAAAGGACAATTCTCGAGCCTTTTTTGTCTCCACCTCAAAGGGAGCCTTCGAAACTTCCTTCTCTGGAGGTTGGTCGGCGGTTGCTTCAGCTACTACGTCAGCACCAGCAGTCGAATTGTCTGCATCCCGCAAAGATCCTACCTGATGCGTATCTGCGATGAAAACATGATTATTACCACCATCAAAATACATAGTTATGGATAAACAAAGTTACCTAAGGCGCTTGTCGAAGGTGGGGCAGCATTCAATGATCTCAGCAAGTCGCCAAAGTCATCCTCCGTATAGTTGAAAGAGGTGGGAGTGTAGACCCGGATAGTGTCATCTTGGTCCTCTTCACCCTGAGACTCCACAACCGGGGGGATGCGATCTTCGGAAGAGCTGGCGATTTCCTTCTTGAAGGATTCGTCCATGCTCACTTTGAAGACCTGAATTGCTTCTTCTTCGTATCCTACAAACAAAGAAAATGCGATAAAAGAAGGAAGACCACTTTATCTTTTAGAATGGATAACAATCTATTTACCTTTATGGGAGATTGCTCTTTTGCCTTCTCTGCGGGCAACGAAAGAGTTATTAAGGCCCCCGACATGGACGCTAAGGCCTTTCTTGGCTTTTTTGGCACAGACGGACCAGCTCCTATTGAAGCACGCCGCTATAGTCGGCTATCCATGGACTCTTCCAGCGGCTCCGCTCTCCTTACCACTGGGGCAGCTTCCGGTACTGGAGCAACCAGCGGGCGGTACGTCCGGTATTTCATGATCATGTCCTGGAACAACTCGAGCTGGGTCCCGATGATAAAACTATTTTTCCTATTATAGCCAGGATATAGAGTGTTCGTCGAATAGTAGAGCTTAACGACGGAGTATAAAATATGGGGCCTAGAATTCAGAAGTGGAGCCGTAAAGCACACCCGTGTACACCTAGCGTTGTTGTACTGCCAAGCTCGAGCTTTATCCAGCAGGCTTCTGATGAACTCCAGGCAGATGCCAGGGTTATCCAGCATCAATTGACTCATGTAGTCGAATTTACGGACAAAATGTCTTGGTAAATATGGCTCCAGGAAGCAGTGGTTCATGTTTTGATAAACCAAATGAGAGGGTCGGGTGTACTGCAACCAACTCAAACCCCATATCGGTAGGGTGGAAGCATCTACGTCCTATCCTCCAACTCGTCGTCAGCTTTCAAACCCAAATAAGATGGGCCAACCTTGAAAATGTCCCATCCTTGGAGATTAGACAGAACCTTTCGACAAATGGAGACACCGTTATGCAGCCACTTCCTTCTGCGGTAGCGACGGATAAGGGTATCACCCTCAATATAGCCCTCTTCTAAGACAGGGCCTATCAGATTGGGATGGTATAGTATCAACTACCCCATCAAGTAGTGGCAGGGCAGCACTACTCGGAGAAAATTCCTACTTTTGCCCTGTATATTAAGGACCTTCTCTATAAACTCCCGTAGATCTCGCTGAAGGTTGCATACCATCGAGGGAAGCAGGGCCAAATGACGTCCAAACGCCAGCTTCACAGTAGGCATGATAAAGTTCTGGGTCACCCTCTCTACAGATTCTGATATGCCAGGTAACATATAATCTCGAAGCCATATCATCAGATAGGCAGCTAGCATATAATCTCTTCAGAGACATCTTGTGCATGTCGTGCCAGAAGTAACTGTAAACGTTGTCACCTGTCTCATTTTTATCTTCTCACGAATTTCTCTCGCCCAAATCCTTCAGTTTAGCGGCAATCACATCACGCGAGGAACCCTGAGGAGTGGTGACACGAAGCTTTTTCGGATCATCATTGTGCTGGATAAAGATGTAGTCCTTCTAAGCAATCACATGGAGAGAAGTCCTGATCTTGTTGTGCCACTGACACACATGGTAGTGGCATAACAGTTCCTTATATACTACCATCATTTTCTAATCCTTTACATCTAGGTTAAAGAGCTCCTCGTTGGTTGAAGAATACACCTCATATGGCTCTGTACCCCAGAAGAGTTTTGAAACTTTAAACATTTCGTGGAGCGCTAGGCCGAGCTCTCCCCGAGTGTGTAAAACGTTCCGGTATGAGGATTGTATAGCTCCAGAAGGGCCAAGAACATATGTTGATTCATCTCTACACCAGTCTGGGTAGCCCATATGGCATAGTAGCGACCAAGATCCTTGAGCTCGTCTTTGTACTTTGTCAGGATCCACAAGGTCAGATCGTCCAACTTCGGCACATGATGACACCAACCTTCAACCCAAAATTCACCCTTAGGGTATGTGAACTTGGCCACTAGCATAAGGTTCGTAAAGGTCGAAGTGCTGAAAGAAAAGGTATTGTTAGGCACATTACTGAACAGGCTCCCGGGACGTAAAACTCATAGAGAGTAAGACGGCCCGCCTCGCACGAAGGTAAAAACGTCCTTCTGATCTGAACTAGAGTCGATCATGAAAGACCCAAAATTGCTCCTCCCTGGGTTGGAGTAAGCTACCAGTTCATCCTTCTCTTCAAAGCCAAATAGGTGAATACGGACAACGACAGTTGATGCTCGGTCTTCGGTACAAACATATAAAGACCCTTCACGTCAAAGAACCAGTCCTCCTATATCTTCAAGATATTTGCTTCATAGGAAGCCAGTCGGTCCCCAAACAAAAATTGGAACTTTAGATAAAAGTCAGTGGCACTCCTAGCAACGAGGATTGGGCCCCTCTCCATCATAGCCTTGAGGAAAACAAAAGGATGTTCCATGATCAGCGCCATCTTCTCCGGTAGCGGGTCCAGCATAATCACAGCCTTGGCGGAATTGATAACTTCTTCATTGACGTCCAGACCCATCTAGCAGAGGGAGTAGTCGAACAAATTCTCGTCCAACCTAGGCAAGGTCATAGACACTGCAAAAAAATAAACAAAACAAAACAAAGGGAATAAAGTTTGCAAAAACATGATTTTTTGAAGAAGAACAAAAAAATATGCGCAGCCTGACATCAGCGCATCTAAAACTATGTGCATCAGAAAAAGCTGAGCCTCAGGGCATCTTCAGGACTGAAGTCCATGCACGTTTCGCAAAGTAAAGCTTCAGCGCATCTTCAGGACCGAAGTCCATGCGCGTCAGAATAGTAAAGCTTCGGCGCATCTTCAGGACCAAGGCCCATGTGCGTCAGCAAAGTGAAGCTTTGGCACATCTTTATGGCATAGGTCAATGAGCTACACCAATGCGCTCCATGTAAGCACCCTAATATTTAGAAATTATTATTATTATTTATTTTATATGATTTTTATTTATTAGATTATATTTTATCTTTAATTATGATTATAGATGTACTTTTTTGTAGCTTTAATTTTTTGAAGTACAAGAAATGCCAAGCTTTCGAAACGTCCTTCATGAGTTTTGAAGTAGACGAGTCCACCTTCAAGTTGATATATCATGTTCCATACAAACCTATCCCCAAACATTCTTTTGACTTTGCACAACTTTGAGTCAATTTAGGCTATTTGACTGATTACCGTAATTCTAGGCCTAACTTCAAACTTGAGTTCGGGACTCGGCATAGATCAAAACTATTTGACACAATATATGATTTTAACCCATTTTGAGCCTATGACACATATGCTAAGGGTATGCCACTCAATCAAGTTCCCATGTGCTATTATTTGCGAATGGCACAAGAGACTAATTGGTTGACTTTTTGGATTCGATTTGACTAAAAAATGTGTTTGGACCATAACCTAACCATCCCTACTTAGTAGCCATGTTAGGTTGCCATGACTTAGTATAATTATTTTGATATTTATTTTGGGATATTATACAACCAAATAGATTTAAATACAATACAATTTTGTAAATATATATATACTTAGTCATGGTTAAGTTTAGAGATGCATATTGACTAGGAACTGTAGCACTGATAGTGTGATTGTGTGCCTTGACTAGTGTATTAATCATGATAGGGAAGTCCTAGCCATAGCAGTATCCCTACTAGAAAAACTAGTCAAAATTATGACTTAACCCCTATAGACGATTTAATTATTTAATTATTAGGACTTTTAACTTTATGGGAGACCCGGTTTGACCGAACTAGCCCGGATTTGACCCGAACCCAACCTAAGCCCATGTAGTCATGTGGTGTATCCAAAGATGTCCGTGTAGATATATATTATATATATGTATTGGTATTTTATTTAAATGGTCTATTATGTATTTTCAAAAATAATTATTAAGTATTATGTTACTGTTATTAATATCAAATAAATATTTTTATGGGAAAAACTTTTCCTAAATTGAGTGGGCTATTTTTCTATTTGAAGATTGAATGATAAATTTGGGAACTATTACTATATTTAGTTATAGAATTTTTATGGAAGAATAAATGTCATGTATAAATATTGTGGTGCTTTAAGGATAATATTGGTGCTTTAAGGATAATCTATACATATCTATATAAATATATATCTATATATTTATAAAACAAAAGGAAAAAAAGCTTTGAATATCTTGCGATATATTCAACATATCGCGAGATAATCAATCCTAGAAACACCTGACCCCAAAGGCTATATATAGTAGCAGCTTAATACCGAGAAGAAGAAAACGCACAAACCCTAAATCAATCCCTATCCACTCGACCCCAGGGCCTTTCCCTATACCTGGGCGGCCACCCCGACGACTTCGCGCCACCGAAGGCCACCGTCGATGCCGAAAACCACACCACAAACACGCACAAGCGTTGTCCACACCAGCAGTGCAGCAGTCGCAAGCCCAACTTCGCAGCGACGTTTTGTCGCGTACAGTAGATCGTTTCGTGAACTACTTGATCAGGTGTGTACACAACCTATATGCTTTTAAATTCCTTCAAATAGAATCTTTTAGTTCGAATCATGTGCGACGAAAATCGAGTTCCAAAATCGAAAAAAAACTCATTTTTCTAGATTTAGAAACTGTCCCAAAATCCCAAGTTGGAAGCTGATTTGCGATCAGGATATCGCGAATCTTGGAAAACCACTTAAATAGCCTTATAGACAACCTAACCGAGATTGAAACCCTATTTTTAGTTTTAATTTGTTGGTTATTTTTATTTAATTTCGATTTGAAAATTAAAAAAAATACGTTAAAACAGTTTTAAAAAACGTACAATTTCCTGATACAAGGTCCGTCCCGACAAACCAGGCGACTTGGTCACAAACCTTGAGCATAGAAAGACGTGTAAGGATGTTGCGAATGTGTGGGCTTTGACGGAACTCGAATTGGTTGCATGTATGTGACGAATTCGAGGCGTACCCCTTTTTGTAAAAAAATTAATTACTTTGTGCACGTTCGTCACATCATGACGAAACTTATACCGCTAGACTCATGTCATTTTTTGGTTTTGTGGGCCAAGTTTGGTCCGATTCTGATAAGGTCGACCGGAGTGCTATTTTGGCAGATTCACGATTCGACTCAACGGACTATTTTGTGCACGACTCATTGGAATCCAAATCTGGACATACCGTTGGTTCGTATCAAAAAACTAAACTAATAGATATATAATTTGCCAACTTTAGAGGCTATAGGTTCCAGCACACTTTTCGATGCAAAACGAGTCCAACGGCGGATACTATTTTGACCTAAAATTACCGTTTTGTCCACGTATCCAGAATTGGACTTATGGGTAGTCAAACATAGATATTTTTATTATGCCAAACATGTTGGTTATGTTTGTTTCAGCATCCGAAGACATTTCAAGGAGTTTGACTTTTGTGGCTCACTAAGGATTGGATATTGTTGGTTTTGTGCGCTACGACCATGTAAGTATATCTTGTCTTTCTTTAAAATTTATTTACATGCTTATATTCCTTTTCTTTTTGTTACATGTCATCATTTATTTCCTTTGGTTGAATTGTGATATGAGTTTTCTTTCATATTACGTATACTAGTTTATGGGTCTCGTTCACATATCGTCTTTGTTCACGGTTGACATTATAATTCATATCGGATCTGTTCTTACCTGTACCTTGACTGAGTCATACCGTATCGTAGGGCGAGTGCGTCTTAACTGAACTGTTATTCCTATTTTCTGTTTTTGCAACCCGAGAATCCATGCAGGGGCGAGGGTTGATTGCTTGAAACTAACTTGAGAGTCTATGCAGAGGTGAGGGTTAGTTGGTGTTCAAACCTGAGAGTCCACGCAGGAGGGCGAGGGTTTGGTTATTCGTTGACTTCTTACCATGTGTTCACGTAGGAACTTGGTAGTTATTACATATTTTCTTTCCAGCAGTTCGTTTATGCATAGTTGTTCTTATATGTATGTTTCCTTGTTGGTTAGTCATTTATGTTTCTTTCTTGGTGATTCATTATGCATGTTATTACGGTTAGATAGGCATGTTCATATGTATCTTGCTAGTCCCCGGAGGACCTGGTGATCTCTCCAGGTATTAGATGAAGTTATCAAGGCTTAGTGTATTGATGGATGATGGTTGCTTCGCCGAGACTTCAGGCATATAATTGTTACAATCATTCTCTTTCTTATTTTTATTTGGTCCTATATTTGACTTTTGTTGGTATTATAGCTTAGTCTTTTGCAAGCTTCATTTTTTTCTAGCTTGTTCATGATAAATGTGTTATTAAAGATCCACTCTAATACATTTATCTATTCTAGAATTAGTGTATTACGGTCTGATCAGCCTTAGTGCGCTTGATTCGTTATTGTTATCGTTATTTAGTGGATTGAGATATAGTTGATTTAGAACCAAAAGACAGCTTATACGTACTCGAGCTGGACTGGAGTCCTCTTGCTGGCATGTATATGATCTCCTAGTCCAACGTATTTTGGGACTGGGACGTTATAAATTTTTTTTGGTGGCTCATGCAGGTCGAGTTAGCTATTTCGGTTACATTATTGTACCGAACGGGCCTGCGAATATGATTAAATCTTTAGGAATCTCAATCCACCACTGTTTGACAATTCTTTTAGAAATTTCTTTACCGTCCTTGAACTTCGTATTTGCTCTTGACTATTCTTCATTTGCTTTCTCGTACCATTGCTTCTCGTCCCTTTCTATTTGGAGTGACGAATGATCATGCTATATAGAATTTATCAGAAATTCTTAAGTTATAGTGTAAGTTAGTTTGCTTATTAAATTCTGGTTGCTTGATAAATAGGAGGGGATAAGAGATGTTATATGCCACAGATATCGAATGGTATAGATTTTTGCAACTATGATACAAATATAAAATTTTAGAGCATCATGTGTTTGATGGGGTAACATGACAAAAAGTGGGTATACGTTCTCCATATAGAAATAAATATATGATCACACTAGGTTACGTACTTATGGTAGTTACTCGATCAAGAATAGAGTTGTAGTTTTAGTGTAACGATTGACCCTCTACAAGAAGAACCTAAACATAGCCTAACCTAATCCATTTACTATTATGCCCTATCAGTGGTATAGATAGGATTAGACATGGTAGGTATCACTTAGCTTGGTCAGGTAAAAAGAGACTATATAATTGTGATAATAATATGGCCATGAGGATATAGTTAGACGTTTAGAGTAGACGCACAATTTAAGTTTCTTAAGCTCTACCTAGATAATCACAATAACCTATGAGGATCCCTAGTAGGTAAATAAGGTGGCAATCTTTCAAAGTTAGGAAGAAGTTAGTGGCCATGGATGGTAGGAAAGTAATTATAGATAGTTGAATTAGTATTATCTTGTAGGTTGTTTCTTTTAGGCTAGAGTAGCAATCTTTTAGAGTACGTCCCTTAAGTTTTGAAAACAAGACGGATCATTTGATCGATGGTTGAAAAGCACCTTCTCCCTTATCATTATTGAGTTGTTGAATTTCGAGAACAAAATTCTTTTAAGGTGGGTAAATTATAAGTACATTAATTTTTGGAAATTATTATTATTATTTATTTTATATGATTTTTATTTATTAGATTATATTTTATCTTTAATTATGATTATAGATGTACTTTTTCGTAACTTTAATTTTTGAAGCATAAGAAATGCCAATCTTTTAAAACGTCCTTCATGAGTTTTGAAGTAAACGAGTCCACCTTCAAGTTGATATATTATGTCCCATCTAAACCTGTCCTCTAACATTCTTTTGACTTCACACAACTTCGGGTCTATTTAGGCTATTTGACTGATTACCGTAATTCTAGGCCTAACTTTTAAATTGAGTTCGGGACTCGACACATATCAAAACCATTTGATCCAATAAATAGTTTTGACCCATTTTGGGCCCATGACACACATGCCAAGGGTGTGCCACTCAATCGAGTCCAGTTGAGCGATTTATTTGTGAATGACACAAGAGACTCATCGGTTGACTTTTTGGGTTCGATTTGACTAGAAAATACGTTTGGACCCTAACATAGCCAACCCTACTTAGTAGAGCTATGTTAGGTTGCCATAACTTAGTATAATTGTTTTGATATTTATTTTGGGATGTTATACAACCAAATAGATTTAAATACAATTTTGTATATATATATATATATATATATATATATATATATATATATATATATATATATATATATATATATTCACTAACCAACACTTTATTGAATGATTGAACGAAAAAAAGTCCGAAAGTACAACCACCATAAAAAAGACAAGAACAAAGCTAAAGGAAAGTTGGGCTTGTGCTTGCATCTTGTCAATGCCTTCGAGATTTGTCTTCTAACTTCTCTCTCAAGCAGCTCTGTCGAAAATTTGAACTCCTCATAACGCCATTTATTTCTGTTCTTCCAAAGTACCCAAGTGATCGCACCCACGACAACCTTCTTTAGATGCAAATTTGTCCTTTTCCACCAAGACTTGAAATTATTGAGCAGAATAGAGTGGCCCCTAGTTACCTGTAAATCTCTTTTGCAAACTTGCCAGACATGTGAAGAAAGAGCCCCATCTCCGAAGATATACTCCGACTTCTCCTCATTCGACTCAATGCAACAGTGACATTTCGAAGCCAGTTGAAATCCTATTCTTCTCACATTCTCATCAGTCGGTAGCTTATTGTGAAGAAGCCTCCATAGTAAAGTAGACCACTTCGCTGGCATGCAAGAGCTCCATATATGGAAGAAATATGGTTTTCTAGCTGTTGGGATCCTAATCGCCTTTCACGCAGCAGACACTGTGAACCTGCCAGATGTTATCGACGTCCAAACCCAGTCACCATTTACAGATTGGATTATATACTGATTTGTTAACTCACGACCTTTAAGTAGTCTCCTCCAAACATGAGAGCATTTCTGCGGGGCTCCTGCATAGTCCAAAGGCTGATATTTGTAGTACCTAGCTTTAATGAACCGCTGCCATAGCCCATCTTGTGTTTTTAGTTTCCACCAAAGCTTAGCTGTAAATGCATCCATGGTTTCTTGTAGACTTCTCAAACCAAGACCTGCTTCATCAATCGGTCGTGCCATAGTTTTCCAACTCGACTAAATGTGTTTCTGAACACCATCATTAGTACCCCAAAAAAACCTCACAAACATGTCCTCTAGACGGTTGAAAACTGTCTGGGGAGGATTACAAGCCGATAAAGTGTACATAGGAATTGATGATAGAACTGATTTAATAAGGGTTAGTTTACCTCCATAAGAGAGCGTTTTCTGCTGCCACCCTTCCAGTCTTCGTCGCACTTTCTGAATTAGCTCTTCATAAAGAGATGCATTCCTCATACCTACTGACATTGGATATCCCAAGTATGTAAATGGGATGGTTTTGATCCCGAATCCAGTAATGGCATGGAGCTCCTCCTGTCTATCAAAGATAGGAGATACATAAATGGAGGATTTTGCTGCATTGACCTGTTTTCTAGAGACACATTCATATTATTGCAACAAACCATGTATGAGCTGTACAGAGCGAACATCTCCTGACGAGAAGATTAGAATATCATCTGCAAAAGCCAAGTGACTGACCGCTGGGAGAATAGTAATACGATAACAAATTATTCTCCAACAGTTTGTTAAGGTTTCTAGAGAGTACTTCAGCAGCAAGAATAAATAGAGCGGGTGACAGTGGATCACCCTGACGTACTCCCCGAAATGCTTGAAAGAAATCGGATGTTACTCCGTTGATGATTGTGGAGTACCACACATTGTTAATCAATTTGAAAACCATATTGATCTACCTCTCATCGAATCCAAATCTACGCATAACAGTCATTAAGAACCGCCAGTCTAACCTGTCATAGGCCTTAGTCATATCGAGCTCGATAGCTATATTTCTCCCTCTATGTTTAGTGTTTATCATGCTGACCATTTCTTAAGCTAATAAAATATTGTCAACTATCTCCCTTCCCTTCACAAATCCACTTTGTTCAAGTGAGATTAGTTTTGGAAGAATAGGGCCCAACCTTCGAGCTAACAGCTTAGACATAATTTTTTAAGCACATTACATAAACTAATAGGACGGAAGTCCGCCATTGATGAGGGGTTGGTGTTCTTAGGAATTAATACCAGGGTCGTACTCGTAATGGCTTTTGGTAGCTCGAAGCCCGCAACAAACAAGGGGACTGCCTCCAAAATGTCATTAGCAACAACACTCCAACATTTGGTGAAGAACAAAGCAGTGAAACCATCAAGCCCCCCAGCGCTCTCTACATCCATACTGTGAATGGTGTCAAACAGCTCCTCCTTGGTAGGCATCACAATAAGCACAACATTGTCTTCTTCTGAAAGAATATGGGGAATAGCCTTCATAAGATCAGCATCATCAACAGTAGCAGCACTTTTATATTGTTCTTCAAAATATACATTCGCCACGTGCTGTATATAGTTCAAGTCCTGCTTGCGTGCCCCACCTGCATCCAGTATATGATGTATCTGCAGCTTTCTCTGTTTGTTATTTACACAGTCATGAAAGTACTTTGTGTTACGATCCCCTTCTACATCCCATTGAAGACGTACTTTTTGTTTCCAGAAAGATTCGACGATGCTGTGCCGCTGCTTCAGTAAAGCAGTAGCTTTTTTTAATTTTATTTGCCTCGTCATGGCCTTGTCAGCTTCATACTCCAGTTCTGCAGCAAGGACTTGATCCACCGCTAGGGTTACTTCATGAAAGATAATGCCAAAAGTGAGATGGCTCCATGCGGACAGAGCTTTCCTGCATGCAGCCATCCGTAAATACCCCCTGATTATCCTATTGGGATGTGTGACAGAGCTCCAGGCCTTCTCCACCACTTGTATAAAACCTTCATGCTTAGTCCAAAAAGCTAGGAATCTAAAACTCCTCTATCCTCCTTCATGATGTGATAGAAGCTTAATTAGAAGTGGGGCATGATCAGATTCTAATTGATTTAAGTGCTCCTCCATGGTTAGTGGTGCTAGGCTAATCCAATCAGGAGTAACCATCATTCTATCTAGCCGTGATCCTTTCTTGTCCCCTACTTTAGACTTGAACCAAGTAAACTGACTTCCTGAGAAAGGAAGGTCGGTTAGACCAGCTGCCATTTGGAAATTAAGAAATTCTTGGATAGAAAGCTGGCAAGGAGCCCTTCCTCCAATCATTTCATCCGATTTGGCAATTGCATTAGAATCTCCGCCCACCACCCAAGGAAAACCATATCCAGATCGGAGTTGCAGTAATCGGTCCCAAAGCTCTCTCCGCCCTTCCTTTTTATTATGGCCATGAACAAAGGTAAACATAATATGCGACTGCAGGAACTCATTTTGGAATGAAACTGTAACTGCTTGTTCAAAGGAGTCTAATAGGGAAATTGAACATCCCGACTTAATTCGCCATAACCCATATATTTCCTCGGTCATTGCTGAAGGCCTTCTCAAACCCCAACTTTAGTTGATAATAAAGTAATTGATTCTTTGTTAATTTCGGATCAACTACAGCTAGAAGTTGAACTTGTTCACTCGGCATAGATTCTTAAGTCTTTAAGAGCCAACTTCTTTGCCACTACCCTAATATTCTAACATAAAATGTTAAACATTAGAGGGGACTTGGGGTTTACCAGATTTAATAGAGTAGTTGATCGACTGGAGTACACGATCGGTTGGCTCTGGGAGTTTTTCTTCCTATTTTGCATGATTGGTGGCCTAACAGCGTCTGAATTGCCTCGGGCTTGTTCAGCGTCTGCCTCATCTGCCCAGCTTCGAAGTTCCCCCTCCTCTTCATTTTCGCCCACCTTCCCTTGTACATTTTCAGTCTCCGGAATATCAGTATGCACTCTCTCCAGGTCTTCTATATTGATAGTTTGATCCCCATCTGTGTCAGGAAGAAGCTCCCGGACTTGAGCAGTCCCATCCATTTTGGTGGCTATTGTCCCATCACCAGTAGATACCGATGGGTATGCTTCAATTAGCATTTGGTTATTAACCAACGGGCAGTGATAGGGTTGCTCCATCTCAGAGTCTACTTGTTTACTCGATTGGCCGACTACTTCTCTTTGAAGAATGTGTGTTACATTGGGGGGAGGAGTTCTCTACTTCGAGGAGCAACTTTGTCTTGTTGTATTTCTTTGCCTTTGTCCTTGTGTTTAAACTTACATGCATCAATTAAATGCCCCTGGTGGCGGCAATGAGAACAGTGGAGTGGAGTGGACTCATATTCAATTAACTGCCAAAAACTTCTACTAGGCAAATTAATTCGTATACGATGTTGCAGGGGTTTAGAAGCATCGATTTCCATGAATATCCTTGCCAAACTTGGTCTCGATAATTCTGCCATCGCCTTGTCGATTTTGAGAGGAGTCCCAAAGACAGAGGCAATAGCAAAGAGAGCATCTTTTGCATAAAGATGGTGAGGGAGATTCGGTAATGTAACCTAAACAGGTATTTTCGATGATTCTTGAGTCGGCAAAAATTCAGGATCCCACTTGAAAACTCCCATTGGAGCTCGTGCGATAACCACAATTCTTTAGATCTGAGGCGAAGGAAGTCTAATTCATTTGATGGCCGGATGAGGACATGCTTCTCATCTATCACACCCGCGTTGATGGATCCAGTAAACTCAAAACCAGAGAATGCCCTACGAATTATCTCGATCGGGGGCCATGCATGTGAGAACTTTCCCCCCAATGCATACTTTAAAGGATCTGAAAGTGCTGCTTCTTCCTCCACAGTGAAAGAGATTGAAAACGCCTTTAAAGGAAGTGACCGTACGCGGAGGAATAATGGTAGCCACCACAGGTGACCCCATCACCGCCTCCGCGAATGACTTAACCGCCATGAAACCCTAACCAAAGAATCAAGCAGGTAGAGAGCTACCGATCGATTGGTTCTGATGGCCCGGGAGGACGTCGGCCCGGCCAAAAGCCACGCCGGTGTTGGTGGAGACGAAGAAACTAGGGTTTCCTCAGAGGCGACAGCAAATGTATATATATATATATATATATATATGATAGCCTAATACTATATATATATATATATACTAATATATACATACCTCAGAGGCGACAACAAATGTATATATATATATATATATATATATATATATATATATATATATATATATATTATATATAATAATATATATATCACTCAGATGCGGTCCAGCCTCTTGTGCCGTTGCGGACATGATCATCGTGTCGGGGGCTTCAACGATCTCCTCGCCGCTGGGGCAAATCTCATGGCCTTCAGATCGTCACAGCCGCTAAAATTTGGACTCTCTAGAAGAACCAAAACAAATATAGATACGAAGGATGCCAATACAACCCCTCTCAGCTGATCTGGGAGGTCCTCCGTCAGAATCTCAAAATCAGCAGACGTTGCACACACTTTTCGGACCGTTTCTGGAAAGCGCTGTCCTAACCTACGGTCCGGGCCAGCAAGTATTTTTGGTTGCTTGAGGCCTTCTTTCGACTTTTGTTGTCTTTTTGCGTTGGTCGCTTTTACTTGTATAGGCTTCGGCATTTTACGCCTGATACATGAATAAAGTTCCTTCTTTATATAATATAATTATATTATATATATATATATAATATATATATATATTTTTATATTAATATATATTATATCTATATATATATATATATATATATTATATATAAAATATATATATATATATATATATATATATATATGTAAAAAAATATATATATATATGTAAAAAAAAAAAAATATATATATATATATATATATGTAAAAAAATGTATATATATATATATATTAATATATTATAATATATATATATATATATATAGTATCTATATATATGATATATATATATATGTTATATATATATATATATATGTATATATATATATATATATATATAGTATATATATATATGTATATATATGTATATATATTATATATATATGTATATATGTGTGTGTGTGTGTGTGTGTGTGTGTGTGTGTGTGTGTGACCTTAGTCATGGTTAAGTTTAGTGATGCATATCAATTAGGAACTGTGGCACGGATAGTGCGGTCGTATGCCTTGACGTATATTAGCCATGATAGGAAAGGCCTAGCCATATGTGTCCCTAATAGGAAAACTAGTCAAAATTGTGACTTAATCCCTATAGACGATTTAAATATTTAATTATTAGGACTTTTGACTTTATAGGAGATCCGGTTAGACCAAACTAGCCTAGATTTGACCCGAACCTAACCTAAGCCCATGTAGTCATGTGTAGTGTCCAAAGACATCCATGTAGATATATATATATAATATATATATAATATATATATGTATTGGTAGTTTATTTTAATAGTCTATTATGTATTTCCATAAATAATTATTAGGTATTATGTTACTATTATTAATATCAAATGAATATTTTTATGGGAAAAACTTTTCTAAATTGAGTGGGCTATTTTCCTATTTGAAGATTGAATGATAAATTTGGGAACTATTACTATATTTAGTTATAGAATGTTTATGGTAGAATAAATATCATGTATAAATATTGTTTTGGTTATTTGTTTAAGATATCATATATATACATGAATATATATATAATATTTTATTTTTTTTTATATATATATATATATATATATATATATATATATATATATATATATATATATATTTTTTTTTTTTTTTTTTTTTTTTTTTTTTAAGATATCATATATCATACATGAATATTGTTTTGGTTATTTGTTTAAGATATCATATATAACATGAATATATATATTTGTTTAAGATATCATATATATACATGAATATACATGAATTATATATGGAAAATATATATGTGAGTAATCATAAACATATTATATTATAGTATATGTAAATATATGTAGTGGTGCTTTAAGGATAATGTATACATATCTATATAAATATATTTATATATTTATAAAACAAAAGAAGAAAAAATAATGAACCCTTTGAATATCTCGTGATATATTCAATATATCGCGAGATAAGCAATCCTATAAACACCCGACCCCAAAGGCTATATATAGCCGCAACCTAATACTGAGAAGAAAACAAAATGCACAAACCCCAAACCAATCCCTATCCACTCAACCCTAGGGCCTTCCCCGATACCTGGGCGGCCACCCAGACGACTGTGCGGGCCGCGTCGGTTGCCGAAAACCATACCAAAAACTCGCACATGCGCTATCCACAACAGCAGCGCAACAGTCGCAGGCCTAATTTCGCAGCAACGTTTTGTCGCTTACAGTGGATCGTTTCGCCAACCATTTGATCAGGTGTATATACAACCTATACGCCTTTAGCTTCCTTTAAATAGAATCTTTTAATTAGCATCATGTGCGACAAAAATCGAGTTTCAAAATCGAAAAAACTCAATTTTTGGATTTAGAAACTGTGCCGAAACCCCAAGTTGAAAGCCGATTTGCGATCAGGATATCGCGAATATTGGAAACCCACTTGAACAACCTTATAACAACCTAACCGAGATTGAAACCCTATTTTTAGTTTTGATTCTAGTTGGTTATTTTCTGTTTAAATTTGACTTAAATTAAAATAAAAAAGTTAAAACAGCTTCAAAAAACTTGAAATTTCCTAATACGGGGTCCGTCCTGCACTGTAATGCCCCGATCTGCACGATACTATGCTGAGTCGTTGACTCGAAGAGTTGCGTTTACCTGAAATATGTATCGATGCGAATCGATGCAAAGAGTTACGTTGACCCGAGGAATGCATCGAGTAAGATCGATGCAATTGTTAAGTTGGCCAAAGAGAAACATTGAGTCGGTTCGAAGATTCTAAAAAACCAAATCGATACAACGCACAAGTCCGATTCGAACGAATATTGATTTTAGTTGGTTTCGTGTGCAGGCTATATGCTTTTATGCTGAAATATAAGACGGCGACATTTTTGACTTATTTGCAATGGTGTCCGCAAAACCAAAGCGTAGCCTTGCGACAGACTAAGGCATAGGCAGATAATTCAATATAGCACGAAGTACTCGAATGGCTAAGTCAGAAGATTTGGCCATGCAACAAAGTTATAAAATTGAGCCGCATCGGCTCGGCGAAACGACAAAGCGTGTCGGCTTAAGGTGGGAGTTTTTGACCCTTCTTTCCTACTCTTTTATTCCTAAGTAAAATATATCGTTGTATGCTAAAGTTAACTTATCGAGTCTACGGGCATGGCTCGATCGAGAGAAATTGTAGTACATATCGAACACTAGATAGAATAATTGAAATGAAATGTGGACTCGGGTATCCTTTATTCGCAAGTCGATAGCCGATTGATCTACCTTTGCATCCAATTTGTGGACTCGGGTATCCCGAGCACACGGTACGTAGGTATCATGTTTGCTCCCGGATTTGAGGCTAGTAAAAGCACTTGCTCTCGATCGTTGGAGGAAGACTTTTGAGACCCATCCTGTCCGTTAGCCATGGAGGACTGGACGCGAGTGGTTCTGTACAACTTTCCATCAGGAGCTCGTATAACAGTAAACGGTGCCCGCTGACGGTCAGCAACTTGGACAGTTGACTGGGCTTGTTGGGCCTGCACTGCCCTAGACTTCTTCGTTTTAGTACCTGAAGGTGCATAATAAGAAGAGTCCAGATTAGAATATTCTACATTCTCAATGGGCCGTATGGAGTCGGGCCCGCATGAGAGATGGTCAAATACAGAGCTTCTGACAGGGCTGCATGAGACATCATGTCTATAGCCAGGATGGCTACCGCATGGGCCATCTGCCTGCGGCCAGAGTTGGCTGCCGCATGAGCCATGCCTGCGGCCAGATTTTGCTGCCGCATGGGCCATCTGCCTGCGGCCAGAGTTGACTGCCGCATGGGCCATCCTCCTGCAGCCAGAGTTGGCTGCCGCATGGGCCATCTGCCTGCGGCCAGAGTTGGCTGCCGCATGTGCAGACTGCTCATCTCTCTTATGCGGCCTCTTCCTCGTCCGTATGGATTTTTCTTGTGCCCCAAAAAAAAACATCGTAGTGTTTTTCTTTGCTGGATTTGGGGCCAGTGGGGTTCTCCGCGGTGGGAAGCAAGTCCGCATGAGAGCTTTGATCACCGTCTTGGGCCGTAGAAGGAGGTTCTTTGAGAACCTGGTCGGGGCAACAATTTTGCGCTTCGATGTCCTGCGGTTTCTCTTTGGGTTGGCTCGCTTCTGTGACGGGCTGGCGCTCCCTTCAGAGAGCAATTCTTCGAATGCTCGTTGGTCAAAACGAACCATGAGCATTTGTTGCATAGAGCCGAGCTTGGACGCGTTAGATTGCGTCCCCAACTTCTGATCAGAGGAGAAGGATGCCCCCAACAGAGTCGCCATTGTTTACCATTAAATATCAAGAACAAGAATTACAAAGAAATTAAACTTGATTGCAAACTCACTTGTACAAGAGAAAGCCTAGTAAGAAATCCTAGGAAACAATCTAAGTACAATTGTTTAGTTTTTATTTGGGGTTGACGATAGAGGCTCGGGAAAGTGTAGTAACTCTGCCTTATCCTTGGACTATCTGACACGATCCTTGCCCTTGAAGAAATTGCCCTTCGTAGGTTGTCAGCTTTTGCATGGGTATGGTACCTGCTATTTATAGTGATATATCTTGAGCCGCATAGATGGCCACGAGTCCACGTGGCTACAACAGCACACCAAGACCCGCCTTTGACCGCCAGCTGGTGACTTGTTGAGATTTTGTTGCCGTAAATCTAGGTGGTTGAGACTTGGTCAGCCTGCCACGTGTCCTATCGCAGGATAGGATCAGTCTGCTTGAGTCATTTGAGCCGTATAGGTCTTTCAGTGTTCAACCATGCTGGGCCGTATAAGACTCATGCGGCTTAAGTCGCAGTCTTCCTTAGTCCGTATGTAGCTTGGGGACTTTTTAAGCCGCATAGATTCTTTATTCTGGGCTGCATAAAGCTCATACAGCTCTGGTTGCAGTCACCCTTGGTCGCATGAAGCGCGCATGGATTGAGCCGCATAAGGTTTATGTGGCTCGTGTCACAGTCCTTCTAACTGCATGACTATGTCCAGTCTGGTGACATGACATTTTGTCTGATCACGTCTTATCTTTTTTTGTCAGAGTGTGAGCTGTCAGTTTTATCAATTTTGACAGAGTTTGTCAGCTTTATCAGAAGGGCTGATCAGCCTGGCCGCATAAGTAACTCTTCCTTCGTGGCTCAAATCAGTCTGGTTGCTTTTGATATATAATCTGAGATAGTGAAGATGGGCCGCAGGGGGCATGTCGAGTCTATCATGCGGCTCTTCTTTATGCGGACCAGTTTGGCCCAAAGTACTCATGCGGCGGTGGTGATCTGCATGAACCTCATATTTTCTATGCTTCTACAGCAGGGGCGAGGGTTGATTGCTTGAACTAACCTGAGAGTCCACGCAGGGGCGAAGGTTATTTGTTGTTCAAACCTGAGAGTCCATGCAAGGGTGAGGGTTTGGTTTGGTTATTTGTTGACTTCTTGCCATGTGTTCAGGTAGAAACTTGGCAGTTATTACCTATTTTCTTTCCAGCAGTTCATTTATGCGTATTTGTTCTTATATGCATGTCCTTGTTGCTTAGTCATTTCTGTTTCTTTCTTGTGATTCATTATGCATGTTATTACTATTAGATATACATGTTTATATGTATCTTGCTAGTCTCCCGAGGACCTGGTGAACTCTCCAGGTATTAGATGAAGCTATCAAGGCTTAGTGCATTGATGGATGGTTGCTTCGTTGAGACTTCGGGTATACAGTTGTTGTTACAATCATTCTCTTCCTTATTTTTATTTTGTCCTATATTTGACTCTTGCAGGTATTATGCCTAGTCTTTTGCAAGCTTCATTTTCTTTTAGCTTGTTCATGATAATGTGTTATTCGGGATCCACTCTAATA
>JANAVB010041420.1:11568322-11598322 GCA_029216955.1 Iris pallida
AGGGTTTGCAATGATTGCCCCTGAAGAGTCTTCGGTTTGGGATTAATTACCATTTTTCTTGATCCTGTTTTGTTGGTAATTAATCTGGGCCGTTAATCTTGATTGCAACAAATCTGGGCAGTTAATGTTGATTGTGCCAAATCCGTATGGGCAATTAATGTTGATTGGCACGAATCTTCGTGATTTGTTATGACAAGCTCGGATCTCTTGCCACGTGATCAATCTGCTTGATTGTAATAAATCTGATTTGATCCGGGTAATTATGATGATTGCACTAAATTTGGTTGTTGGGATTTGTTGATAGTAACAAATCTGAGTGGATAAATCTTGATTGATTTGGTGCCACGTGTCCAACTATCATTATACTGCGAGCCGTAGGGACGTAGGGGGGAACTGATCCTCTGCCACGTGTCCTAACCGCGAGCCACAGGGACAGGGTGTCTTGACAGAGTCACATGAGGGTGGCTTCTCAGGATTTGAACCGCATGAAGGTGGCAGCCGCATAGGTATGGCCTTCGAAATCTAAGCCGCATGAGGGTGGCTTCTCAGGATTTGAACCGCATAAAGGTGATAGCCGCATAGGTATGGCCTCCGAAATCTGAGCCGTATGAGGGTGGCTTCTCAGGATTTGAACCGCATTAAGGTAGCAGCCACATAGGTATGGCCTCCGAAATCTGAGCCGCATGAGGGTGGTTTTCAACTGAACCGCATAAGGCTGGCCACGTGTCAAGGCTGCATGGGCATGGCCTCTCAGCATTTGAGTCGCATAGAGATGGTCCCATGATCCGAGCCACATGAGAGTGGCGGCCTGTCACGCCCCAGAACCAGAATACTGGAGAGCGGGGGCAGACATAGCCAGCTACGTATATTGAAATAGAATACATCTCAACTATACGGTCACGGCTGTCTAGATATGAGGGTTTACTACAAGCCAACAGTCTTAAGGTCAAGCCTATTGTCTCAATCTCAAGCAAGTAATATAATTACAAGATGTTTGACCACCAAATATACAATAAAAGGCGTCCCAAATATTACATATCAGCTGATCATGAAGATAGTCGTACAAAATGCGAGGACTAGCAAGAGTTTAAGTCATACATGATCAACCCTAGGATTTGTTAATCATGTTTACTGCCCGTAGGCAGAAAGTAAATAAAAGTGCATCGAGCTAACAGGTGCTCGTCGGCTAAACGCCTCAAAAGAATAAATTTACAATAGAGTGAGCGAAACAAAATAGAAAACCCACTCGTAGCCCGGGTTCCTTCTAGTCGCCACCATTGGGCTGGAAGCTTGGTAGATCCTCGGGAGCTGCTCCGAAATCTGGCCGCACAAAACCAGCTGGGTCAACGCCAGAAAGAGCAAGTGCCACAAGGGGGCCACAAAATAAGAACAAAAGCCAGCAATTAGCACAAAAAAATCTAATATTAAAACTAGAATTACGAAAACATGGCAGGGTGATATACGACGAGATAACCATGGAACTATTTCGATAGCCAGGTTACAACCCGTAAACCAAACAAGGACCGGGGTTGTAACCCTTCATCTGAACAGAACTTGGTTTCCCACCATTATCGGCAAGATAATAATGCAATAAATCAAGACAGGGAGCAATCTGGTACTGGATCGAGACATGGCTAAACTGGTTATACCTCATTCAATCAATCACGGCCAAACAGATACTACGGCTTACTACTTTAACTAACTAGGGTTATCAGGCCTAATTACTAACAAGATGCAGTGAGATTGTTCCACAGCCACAAGCCCTGCAGACCATCCAGGTTACCCAGGTCAAAAATTAGGGGTTGAATTCAGGTGGGTACATCGCCCAGAAGACAAATGTACCCTTAGGTGACTTAGAGGGTGCAACACGCGACGGTGTGCTGGAAATGTGCCCTACTCGACGACAGGCTACAGATCCCAAGAGCGCCCATGTAACGGGATTGCCTGTAGCTGTGTCATCTCTTCATGA
Source organism: Iris pallida (assembly GCA_029216955.1). Taxonomy (NCBI): domain Eukaryota; kingdom Viridiplantae; phylum Streptophyta; class Magnoliopsida; order Asparagales; family Iridaceae; genus Iris; species Iris pallida. Next base: position 11,570,292 of record JANAVB010041420.1, read on the forward strand.
CTACTGAGTTATTCTAGTTATTAACCTTAATCCATTTTAGTAGGTGCTCCTGACCGTGGTACTCAGGAGTCCCATCCTAGACATGATGCAAGACAGGACAAGTGGATTTAACAAGCAAGCAAGAAAAAACCACCCACGGTGTCAAGGCAGGTCAAGTTAAGTTATCAAGATAAATCATGTCAGGGTACTTGTCGGGAGTGCGCCACGACGGGCCACTATCATGTCAGGTTGGTCATGTCAGGAGTGCACCACTATGGGTCACTGTCGTGTTATGCTAGTTTTTTGTCATACCGTGCCATGTACAATAGTCATTCCAAACATATTAAGCAAAATCAAGTTCATGACAAAAGGCGTAAGGATAAAATAGGCGTAAAATATCTAATAAAAATATCAATATACCGGACAATAGAAAAGCCAAGCTTAAAGAAATAAGACCACAACCCCAAGAGCCAATGGGTTAAGCAAGGGGTCAGGGGAGCAGCGTACGAAAAGTCACGCACGCTGAGAGAGCAACGTAGGTAAAAAGTCACGCATGCTACAGGGAGCAGCGTAGGTGAAAAGTCATGCACGCTACATGGAGCGTAGGTGAAAAGTCACGCACGCTGAGAGAGCAGCGTAGGTGAAAAGTCACGCACGCTACAGGGAGCAGCGTAGGTGAAAAGTCACGCACGCTCAAGGGAGCAGTGTGCATGAAAACTCACGCACGCTGAAGGAGCAGTGTGCGTGAAAAGTCACGCACGCTCGAGGGAGCAGTGTACGTAAAAAGTCACGCACGCTCAAGGAGACACGTTTCCAACAGGAAGCGTACTCAAGTCTGCGTACGCACGCTAAAGAGCGCACACAGCTCAGTGTGCGTAAGCTAAACAGCTCTGCATACTGCTCACTGTCTTCTCCAAACAGCAGAACACCATGGATGAACCCAAGGCTTCAAAGCATCATAACTTGGCCATCCGAACTCCAAATCCAGATTTCCAAAGTTCCAATTGGAGTGAAACTGAATGCTCTTCCACATGGAAACATCAAAAACCCATAAAATCCAACTTAAAGAGATCAAACCATGCAAAATCTGAAATATAAATAACTTAGATCTAGAGCAAAGAAGACTTCAAATCTCAAAACACCAAGTTCTAATGTTGGTCACCATGAATGCAAGCATGTAGGAATGCAATCAATGTAATGTATGTAAGCAATGCATAAATACATGAATGAAAGAATGATATACAATGTATGCATGAAAGTATATAATGAATGCTAGACATGAATGTAAGGTATACATGTAATGATAGATATGAATGCATAATATATACTAATATAATGCAATATATAATGATAATATGTATGGTAATATAGAATATATGATGCATCCATATATATGTCCACTGTTTTTCCTTTTCCTTACATTTTTCTTCCCTTCCCTTTCCATTTCAGTTTTTCTCCTTTTTTTTCTTCTATTTTTACATGTTGTATACAATGTATATAATATATAGATGTATGTAAGTCTGTATATAATGATAACATGAATGAATGAATGTATAAATGCATGAATGAATGTCATATATGAATGAATGAATCAAAGGTATAAGTAAAATAATGCATTGTAATGAATGTTAACATATATAATTTATAAAGTATGTATGTAAATGTGCATGAATGTATATATCTATGTAACTATGTAAATATGCATGATGTAACATATGCCTATATATATAAATATGTATGTAATGTGGATATGCATGTATGTATGAAGGTATGTATTTACATATAGTATCGATTTTATATTATGCATTGTTGTGGTTCACATTGCCTTGTGATTGTGTGAGTGCTAGCCTAGGCTTGGTTAGACTTAGTGAGACTTATTAGAGTTGTTTGGACTAGGACTTGCCCTAGTTGACCTAGTTTGACTAGTGTAGTTGACTATAGTTGACCAAGGGTTGACTTTAGCCAAGATTGACCCAAACATCATGTAGATGCATTATAGCAGTCTATTTTATTTAGACATGTAGTGACTTGTACTGTTCTATAAGAGCCAGACACCACTCCTCGGACAGTATATTCTCTTAAGATATTCAGGATACCAGGCGAGTACAATCTCTGATCATTTCATAACTTGCTTAGGATTATATTTCTGCTATAGATTACCTTATTTGATGCTGTCATGATATTATCACGGATTGGTACTATAGGATCCCTACATGAGTATTATCTTCCTCGGGAGCATCGGATACTTCATGTCATTTATTTTATGTACATCATGTATTCCTCGCTCTCATGTTATTCATATTTCTCATGTGCTTCATGCTCGTTCATGCATGCTCGTGTACTCTCATGTGCTCTCATGTTCGGTCATATTTCTCATGTATCTCATGCATAACCTATACTTCATGTGCACTCATTTATGAGCACTCATGTATACTTCATGTGTACCTATTTATGGGCCTTCGTGTGAATTTCATGTGCACTCATTTATGAGCCTCATGCATACTTTATGTGCACCCATTTATGGGCTTTTATGTGAAAATCATGTGCGTAACATAACTTGTCTGGATTCTTGTGTATTGATTGGGGTATGGGAGAGTATAAATAGTCATGTGAACAATTCCAAAATAGTATAACCATGTGCGCCTCTTTAGTATATTCATGTGCAATTCCAGCCATTCATATGTCGACTTTGTACTCTAAATCACTAGTCTCTGATAGTTCTCTACTTATAGTAGATATTTTCATTACAGTTCTCTCTATTTACATCATGTATATTCTTTCAGTTTCATGTATCATACTCTCTTGTATGTTTATATTTTTTAACCTGTTATGATCTGCGTGAGATGTATTGTGCTCGCTCCCGTCCTGACTGGACCTGTTAAAAATTTTATACATGATGATGAGGCTCTGGTGTCTACCTATTATGGTGCAGCTATAGACAACACTTGTGACTTGGACCCACTTGCAGTAGAGGATCTTCCACCAGGGGTTTAGACTGCTAGCTTAGACTCTTACCTTGTTTTTCATTGATACATTATTGTATATATTGGGAGTTGTTTTATATGGGTTTGTGGAGATGTTATCATAGACACTTAGACTTCTATCTATTGTATCTCTTGTGTGGATTCGTTTATATCTATCTATCTTATCGTATTCTACCTTAGATGTGATTGAGACTGTATTCTACAATGTTACCTCCATTCGGAGTGTATATACTGTACAGGTACCATAAATTGTTAGAAGATTGACCTAGGACAGCGTTCTACCGCCGACACTGCGGCGTAGGCTGGACGTACCCACTTTTCGTGCCCTTACTTTAGGGTGCAGGTCGTAACACATTTTTAGTGGTGGCCCATGCAGGTCGAGTTAATGTAGTGATATTCGAACTAGAGTATCCCTACAGCCTGTAGTAGGATTATGATATATTTTTGAAGGTACTCAATCACAGTTAGAATTCCTTGAGAGATTCCTGGGACGACCCTTGAGAATCTTATTTAAACTTTAATTTGGAATCCTTTTCCTTGTTTTGTTCGCTCTCACACCTTGATTATTGAATTTGATTTTGATGGATCGTTGTTGATTTTGATTTTTCTATCAAGATGAATTTTATGGCCTGAGTTACGATATTTTCTAAAACATATGTTGACAAAATAGAGGGATGGTAAAACGTCTACTTGATGAACCTGTAGTTTATCGCAGACATATTAGCTGGCGTGGCAGAAACATAGAGACCTGACTTCGAATGTACGTATCTTGGTTATGAGATTTCAAATTTCTTGCAGCTATTCTAGTCGGTATAGCAAGAATTCCAGACGACATGATTATAGAGGTGCATACCCCAGTTATGGAATCTATTGTTTATCGCAGCCTTGCTTACTGGCATGGCGAGGACTCTGAGTAACATAATTTTGGACAGACATGATTATCAGATTGTATCTTGAGAAGGTTTTTAAACATATTATCTCTATCGTACCCTTCTGTGGTTATAAAATTGTATTCCATTATCAAATAACTTAAGAGTAGGGATATTTAGCTTTGTAGAGCTTATTCATATGTAGTTCTTTCATAGTGTAATGATATGATGATTTGTAGAGTGTCTGTACTCTAGAGATGATAGTTAGCATTGATATTAGAATAATAACTCTTGTAGATGATTTCCCTGTTATTTATAATACCTACCAGTTTCCTTATAGGATGTTAGTATGCCTTACAGCCTTCATGATTTGTTTTTTTTCTTACCCTTTCCAGTAGGGCACCCATGACCAGAGCCTGTCCTTGAGTATAGTTGTAGTTTCACCTAAGACTGAGAGGTCTATATATAGATAGATTACAGATGATATTGGCATATGGGATAGGGGTTTGGTTGGTATCTATAGGTCATTATTGTATAGAGTTATAGACATGTTGTTTGGCCTATATTGGGCCCAGTTTTCTATTTTAGTTAAGTTCTCTTTGTGTTGAGTTCAGTCATGTTTGATCAACCTTTATAGGCAGTGTGCAGACCCTTCACTAGATACCATGTTCCCTTGGTTCAGACTTGTACAAGTTGTTCACTGTACACAATATTTTATTACCTACCATACTGCATCATAGATTTCACTGGACCATTGTTCAGACCCCAATTATTGACTCACCAATATAACCATCAATCCCTTATCATATTTTGCATATCTGGAGAGTTAGTATCATGCATATTAGAGGTCTGTACTCATCCTTACCTTCTGGACATGGTGATATATTGCATCTCTTAACATTTACCTTACTTGATAGCCTTGCAATACCCTTCAGTATAACCTGTAGTACCTGCCCTACAGTGGAGTTTAAACTTTTTCTTGGGCATAGTTGTTCAGTCCATTTAGGACAGTTGTATACATTGGGGATATAATATGGGTTGTTAATAAGAGTTCTCCCTTAATCATTTGTTCTATCCCTCTTTCATTGTATTAGATACGGATGATACCTGTTTAGCCCATCTGTCCAGATACATGTCCAAACCCTTTCTTTCATTGTTGGTTCAGTCTTTCAAAGCCTCTACCTGAGCATTTGTTCAATTTTCCATATGTATGTGTCCTACATATCATTGTCCTATATGTGATTGTTTTGTATCTTCATGTGCAGCCATGCCACACCACTATTCTGTCCCAATACACCCTACAGTATCTGACCCCTTCCTTGGAGTGATAGGCATGTGGTAGGGAGTGTGAGTTGTTAGACATTGAGTAGAGTTGAGGTGATGAGAGTTAAATATATATAGCTTGTATATATGTAATATATTTGATTTGGTATATGGCCTGCACTCATTTGCAGTATACTGTCTATTGTATTCCCTGCACACCAGTTTGGTTCATTTTTTTAGACCACTATCCTGCATATAGTTTAGTAGGTGTTCAGTCCAGATAGAGAGGAGAGGCCCAGGTTTGATCTAAGGCATGTTTCAGTCACCATGTAGGTTTTCTTTCATTTTAACCTTACAAGTTGGACCCTAATGTCCTGTCCTTTTTGCCTTATAAAATTTAGTCTCCTTAGCATCATTTTCTTTTGCCTGCATTGATGTTTCAGACCATTCATCCTTAGCCTAATTTCTAAGCATTTGTTCAGTCCCTTATAAGTTTAGTCTACTTTCACACTTTGTTGATCAGTCATTATATATATTATATATATATATATATATATATATATATATACTTAGGATATATGTGATGGGTTGTTGTTCTTGAGCTTATGTATTTGTGGTATTTGGGATTGGTGTTCTTAGCTTATAGGTATTTAGTTATGGGTGACTTGATAGGATTGGGTAGTTAAGAGCTAGTCTATAGTGTTTTTCTTTTGCTAATTTCTAGTTGCCAACACCTAGATAGCTAGCATAGGTAAAATCCTAAGAAGTTGACCAGTTGTTGACCACGTACTTGGATGTTGACAAATTGACTAGTTGTTGACCCGTAGTTGACCATTGACAATGTTGACTTAGTTTGACTGGAGATAGGATTAGAAGTAGGTTTTTGTTGTGTTTGTTTGATCGTGTTTGATTATTTAGTAACTTGAGACCTTGTTTGTGTTTAGGTCGAAAACATGGTTTTTCTGAGGATATCTTCGACTCGTGGTACCATACGTTTTGGTGGAGGTGGGAAGCTTAGTCCGCACTTCATCGGACCTTTCGTGATCAGCGGGAGAGTCGGTGACGTCGCATACAGGCTAGACTTGCCACCTGCAGTGGGTATCCATAACGTATTAATTCCACATATCACAGTTGAGATGGTATGTGGCTGATCCTAGCCATGTACTTGACCATTCGGAGATTGAGCTGGGACCTACTCTCAGTTGTCCAGAGCAGCCAATTGAGATTCTGGATCGCCGAGAGAAGGTACTGAGAAACCAGGTGATACCCTTGGTTCGCGTCGCATGGAGGCATCATTCTCCAGGAGAGTCTACCTGGAGAGGGAGGATGAGATGCGTGAGCGATATCCATATCTTTTTGGACCTTGAGGTATGATTGTCTATCCTTCTCATCCGTTTAGTTTCGCCTTTAATTTCGAGGACAAAATTATTTTAAGGAGGGTAGATTTGTCACTACCACATTTTAGCATGAGGGTAATTTTGAACTTTTGTAAAAGTTTATTATTTAATAATAGGATTTATGATTTATGGGAATTTTTAATTAATTTAATACTATTTAAAATTGGTGTATAATTTTGATGTGTTAGCTAGTGAACCCTAGAACTATTGAGCCTAGAGACTAACCATGACCATGGGAACCTAACCATGTGATTAGAATGACTATTTACAACTTTTAGACTAAAGGTTTTGGTCATTTGTGACTTTTAAATTATTTAGAATTTTGATTAATTGGTAAATTTTATATTATTTTAATAATATTTAAATTGATGTATTATAATTTTGGTCATTTTTCATATTTTAATATTTTGGAAATTTTTTATATTTTTAATATTGTTTTTATTGGATTTGTTTAGTCGGGTTTGAGTTTTGTCTCGTTCCGACTTGTATTGTGACCCGGGTAGCATAAACTCTAGATGGGACCCAATATTAAGTTAAGCATGTCCCACACCCAACATTTAAGTTAGTTAGTTAGACTAATTTTTATCATGTTAGAATGGTTAAGTTAGAGACTCAAAACTAGATCCTTTTGACCCCAAACTTGAACCTAGTCTAGACTTAACCATGTGAGACTAGAGTGGGGCTATTAGGACATTTCCCATTAGCCCTAATGGACTCTTTATGGCAGCCATCTTTAGGGGAGAATGATTCATTTCATTCATTAGAATCTTACCTCTTTTATTTTATTTTTTTGTTCTTCCCTAATTTTAGAGAGCCTTCCCTTTGATTTGATCTCCAAATCAAATCATTCTTTGCAAATCTTTCCTCAATCATTTCCATTCTCCAATGGAAGGGTGCTACCAAGGATTGGAAGAGAAGTGCAAGGAGGAGTGTCCACTTTGAGGGATCTTCGTATCGGAGCCCTGTCCTAAAGGATTTCATTGGTATTCCACTCCCAATAGATAAAACCCATCCTCTAAATCGATTTTTTTTGCATATAAAATAGTTTTGAATCCGTAGGATCCATCCTTGCATGTGTCCCCTTTAGATTCAAATTTGAGGCCATTTGGAGCTCTTTTGAGGATTTTAGATATGTGTCTTGTGTCCAACTTGATAGATCCCAAATTAGGATACCCCATGTGTATGTATGTATGATAGTAGTTTAAATAGATATTTAAATTCAGTTTCAGAATGGTTAGAGAGTGTATTGATCTTAGTTATGATGGTTAGAATGAGTTTCATTTGGATACCTATGTTGGTATCCAAGTATTTGGCCTACATGTGTTTTTTTATCCAAAATAACTCAAATTCGTCATAATATTCATCCACGTTTTTATTAACCAAAGCAACTTAGAAATGTCATAACTTTTAGCTTAGAACTCTGTTTAATCTTCCATTTTTTTAAAAGAACCGTATCGAAGTTAGCTTTCAAATATATATTTTAATAAGCCAAAATCGTTCTGAATTTTTTTAAAAATTATTTGAGTGTCAGCTGTCCGAAAGACAAACGCGTTTCGGTGTTTTCGCGATTACGGGAGCTTCCGGACACGAAAATGCGATCCGTTTGAAGTTTCGGAAAGCTAACACGAAGGACTACGACATAATTTAATCCTAGAATTTAGTGAAGGCCCAATTGGTACAGTATTGATTTTAAGTAAAAGAGTGACTATACGACATAGGCATTTTGTGTAACCTATGAGCCTATGTAGTATGGATATTAAATGAATGTAGAGTATGTAATGCATAATATGTTAGATGAATGAAATGATATATATATGATATGTATCCTCTTTACATTAATGTATATATATGGTTGAATGCAAGCATGTAGAATGCAATCAATGTAATATATGTAAGCAATGCATAAATGCATGGATGAAAGAATGATATACAATGTATGCATGAAAGTATATAATGAATGCTAGACATGAATGCAAGGTATACATGTAATGATAGATATGAATGCATAATGTATACATAATGTAATGCAATATATAATGATAGCATGTATGGTAATGTAGAATATATGATGCAAGCATGTATATGTCCACTGTTTTCTCTTTTCCTTACATTTTTCCTTTCCTTCCCTTTCCATTTCAGTTTTTTTCTCTTTTTTCTCTCTTCTAGTTTTACATGTTGTATACAATGTATAATGTAGATGCATGTAAGTATGTATATAGTGATAACATGAATGAATGAATGTATAAATGCATATGAATGGATGTCATATATGAATGAATGAATGAATCAAAGGTATAAGTAAAATATAATGCATTGTAATGAATGTTAACATATAATGTATAAAAGTATGTATGTAAATGTGCATGAATGTATATATCTATGTAAATATGCATGATGTAACATATGCCTATATATGTATAAATATGTATGTAATGTGGATATGCATGTATGTATGAAGGTATGTATTTATATATAGTATCGATTTTATATTATGCATTGTTGTGGTTCACATTGCCTTGTGATTGTGTGAGTGCTAGCCTAGGCTTGGTTAGACCTAGTGAGACTTGGTAGACTTGTTTAGGCTAGTACTTGACCTAGTTGACCTAGTTTGACTAGTGTAGTTGACTAGAGTTGACCGAGGGTTGACTTTAGCCTAGATTGACCCAAACATCATGTAGATGCATTGTAGCAGTCTATTTTACTATTTCAGACATGTAGTGACTTGTACTGTTCTATAGGAGCCAGACACCACTCGTCGGACAGTATATTCTCTTCAGATATTCAGGATACCAGACGAGTACATTCTCTGATTTCATCAAAACTTGCTTAGGATTATATTCCTGCTCTAGATTACCTTATTTGATATTGTATTATCGCGGATTGGTACTATATGGATCCCTACATGAGATGTTATCTCCCTCGGGAGCATCGGATAATTCATGTCATGTGTTTCTTGTACATCATGTATTCCTTGCTCTCATGTTATTCATGTTTCTCATGTGCTTCATGCTCGTTCATGCATGCTCGTGTACTCTCATGTGCTCTCATGTTCGATCTTGTTTCTCATGTAAAACCTATACTTCATGTGCACTCATTTATGAGCCCTCATGTATACTTATGTGCACCCATTTATGGGCCTTCATGTGAATTTCATGTGCACTCATTTATGAGCCCTCATGTATACTTCATGTACCCCCATTTATGGGTTTTATGTGAAAATCATGTGCGTAACATAACTTGTCTGGATCCTTGTATATTGATTGGGGTATGGGGGAGTATAAATAGTCATGTGAACAATTCCAAAGTAGTATAACCATGTGCGCCTCTTTAGTATATTCATGTACAATTCCAGCCGTTCACATGTCGACTTTGTACTCTAAATCACTAGTCACTGATAGTTTCTACTTATATAGATATTTCCATTACAGTTCTCTCTATTTACATCATGTACATTCTTTCAGTTTATGTATCATACTCTCTTGCATGTTTATATTTTTAACCTTTATGATCTGCGTGAGATGTATTGTGCTCGCTTCCGTCCTGAGTGGACATGTTGAAAATTTTACAGAGATGATGAGGCTCTGATGTCTACCTTATGGTGAAGCTATAGACAACACTTGTGACTTGGACCCACTTGCAGTAGAGGATCTGCCACCAGTGGTTTAGACTGCTAGCTTAGACTCTTACCTTGTCTCTCCATTGATACATTATTGTATATATTGGGAGTTTGTTTTATCTGGATGTTTGTGGAGATGTTATCATAGACACTTAGACTTCTATCTATTGTATCTCTTGTGTGGATTCATTTATCTATCTATCTTATCGTATTCTACCTTAGATGTGATTGAGACTGTATTCTGCAATGTTACCTCCATTCGGAGTGTATATACTGTACAGGTACCTTAAATTGTTAGATGATTGACATAGGACAGCGTTCTACCGCCGACACTGCGGCGTAGGCTAGACGTACCCACTTCTCGTGTCCTTACTTTAGGATGCGGGTCGTGACACCATTCCTACTCTATGTCCGTACAATGGACTATTCCTCGGCGCCTTACTGGCTCAGAATTGTGATACCGCCATGAATAAGCCATCTACTACCTAAGCAGGGCGATGATTGGGGCCGAATACCGGTATAACCCTGTCGAGAAAGAGTACCTAGCTTTAGTCTTCACTACACAGAAAACTTGTAATTATGTGACGGGTCAGACAATCTATGTCATATCCCGAGTCAATCTACTTAGGTCCTTATGATGAACCCGGAGCACTAAACTCTCTATTAGCTACATGGGCAAAGTATTGGCCGACTTTTGGCCGCACACCCGATACTGAAAACATCAAAACTCTATGAGAACATTTCGAACGAGGTGTTAGAATCCAATATCGTCGAAGAGAACTCCGTTTGGTGGATGTTTCGACGGTGCTTCAAGAACAAGCCATAAGGATCATATGTCATGGTAGTGGGGGTAGTCTTGGTCTCTCCAGACAACCTGGTCATCCAGTATGCCTATTTCCTCACAGAGCCATGCTCCAACAATGTAGCGGAGTACAATGCTCTCATTATTGGACTTCAGTTGGCAAGACAACTGGGGTTGAATACCTCGAATCCTATGGCGATTCGAAACTCACCGTCAATCAGGTTCGAGGGCAATACGATGTCCGCCATGAAGACCTACTTCCTTACCATAAAGCATCCCTGAATATCATATCTACGTTCACCAGGTTTATAGAACATGTGCCTCGGCTACAAAATCTGGAGGCCGATGTTCTGCGGGCCTTGCCGCCTCCTTGGCAGCTCCTGTCGGGACTTAATACTTCATCACGATGATTGGCCAGGAACTGGTGTGTCCCAAAAACAGCTTATGCATGTGCCTAAACCATGCTATGCAATCAGATACTAATATGAATGTCAGGGACTGGTAATTTCTTTTATCGACTATACAATCTACGGAATCCTTCAAGATGACCCTAAGGAAGCCGTGTCTATCAAAAGATCCTTCCTCCGATCCTACTATGATATAGCTACCAAAATGTTGTATCGATGTTCATACGACGGGCTTTTTCTCTGATGTTTATCAAACGAAGAGGCGATCGAAGCTCTCCGGAAAGCCTATGATGGTACCCTTGGAGCTCACCAACCCGGTCCTAAGCTTCAAGATCGACTCCGACGCATGGGTTATTACTGGCCAACCATGATGGCTGACGTCGTCGAATATGCCAAGAAATGTTGAGCGTGCCAGTTGCACGCTGACTTCATTCATCGACCTTCGGAGTTCCTACACCCTACTGTCGCCTCTTGGCCATTTGAAGCCTGGGATATGGACATAGTCGGACCAATTACCCCTCCGTCATCCAGAGGGCATCATTTCATCTTGGCGATTACTGACTACTTCTCTAAGTGGGCAGAAGTAGTACCTCTTACTGAAGTAAAGAGCTCAAACGTGGTTAGCTTCATCAAGCTCACGTTATCTATCGTTTCAGGGTACCCCAGAGGATCATCCATGATAACGGTCCGTAATTCATAAGTCATGTGTTCACATATTCTGTGATAAGAATTGCATCCAAAATGTGGCATCAATCGCCTACAACCCAGCGGGAAATGGATTGGTCGAAGCCTTCAAAGACGATCTTCAAACTCCTCAAGAAAGTCATGTCATCTAATAAATGTGACTGGGACAAGAAATTAGGCAAATGCCTGTGGGCCTACCGTACAACGATTCGGACTCCACGGGTAATACTCTTTTTCTCTGGTATATGGGAACAAAGCAGTTCTTCCTCTCGAATTCCTCACTACGGATGTCTATCATAAATCAGCTGACGGATGAAGACAATCAACGTTGCCGACTACAGGAGCTAGAGGCGCTTGATGAGAAACATCTCATGGCTCAACAACAATTGAGCTCTGTCATGCTCGTATTTCTGAAACTTTCAACAAGAAAGTCAAACAAAGAACCTTGCAAGTGGGTGACCTTGTCCTATCAGTCAGAAGGCCAATGGTGATGACTCAAAAATCAGCTGAGAAGTTCGAACCCAAATGGGAAGGTCCTTTTATCGTAGAGACGGTATATTCTAATGGTGCCTACCAACTCGCAAAACCCAACGGAGACTTGTTTATGATGCCAATCAATGGCATGTTCCTAAAAAAATACTATGTTTGAAGCTTGTCAACATGTATTTCTACTTTACCATATCCCCAGCAAGTATCTATGAATCCTGCAATCGAGTTCACCCTCTCGGTCATCATATGTCTTTGGATCCTAGCTGCTCTAAGACATCCCCTCATCATTATCCTAGTAGAAAATCCAAGTCCATATCACATCTGAATTATTTTCTATGTCCCCGCAAGAGTTCTATCCTACCTCTGAGTAAGATGACTCTAAATTAAAGTTTACCACGTCCACATTACTTAGAGTAAACATTTTTATCCATATATAGAACATCCACGTCCTTGTTACCTTCGAGTTGTTCCACGTGTCCCCACAGAGTTCAGTATTACCATGTTCGCATAACCTCTGAGTAAGAAAACTCTATTACAAATCTCATGTTTACCACGTCATATTACCTCTGAGTAAACATGCCCAACCACCAAGTTTCTTTATCATCTCAAATTACCATATGTACCTGAAACCAAGATGCGTTAAACATGCTAAGTCCATAAAATCTCATACCAATTTATGACAAGAATGAACAAACAAAAGTTTTTAATTTCTTTTTCTTATCAAAAAGAAAAATGGACTACATTTCGAAAGAAGAAAAACCAAAATACAAAGAGCAAAGAAGAGCTAAGATCGGCACACAGCTCGTCGATACGACGCTTCACACTTTCATCCTGGACTGGACATTCGCCAAAGCCAGAATTTAGCCTCGCGGTGCATCGCTCCCTCGTCTTTGAAGGCGACGACGTCGACATGTTTGGCGTCCAGCTCCGCCTTCTTCTCGGTCAGCTGGGCCACATCTCAAGTAAGTTCTGCCACCTCGTGACTAAGCCTGACCTGCTTGCCTATCTCCTATTGGGAATCAGCTATAAATTGGGCCCGTTGTTCCTAGAGCAGGCAGATCTTATCAACGACTTTCGCCATGCTCGCCTAAGATCTCCTGCATGCTGACTTAGGCCTCCATAACCAAAGCAAGTTTATGCTCTTTGGTGCTGGCTTCAACCAAGTTATGTTCCAGGATGGCTCAGCTGGAGGAATAAGCTGACTCAATCCAGAAACTTCAGTGACCAGCCTACTTCGTTCCTTCTTTATCAGGGAGGAGAGATCATTCCACTGGAGGCCATGTAGTTTAGCTAGACAGTGATCGAGCTCACCAACTGACACCTCCAAGGCTTCAGCTATAGCCTCATAGCCCTGATAGAACCTTATGGAGGCCACCTGTGAGAGCGCTGACGTCTTGGCCACTGTAAAAGCCCGACCTTGCTAAAACGGTAGATACCCCCTCTTTAAAATCTTGTAAAAGACCTCGACCATAAATTTTACATAGTCGTTTGCCTAGACCAATGTTTGAGGCATCATAGGGGGCATTGTCGAGAGCTCCATGGGAACTGGACGAACAACGAAGTCAGAAACAACAGAACTCGACAGTGATACAATCTTATCACTCGACGGAGCAGCTGTCACCTCGCCAATAAAACCCCAAGCCATCAAAGTATTAGTATTAGCCTCCCTCTGTGGACACCTTGACCCAGGTGCCTTCGGGATATCAGTGTCTACAGGCCCGGGCTAACCACAAATGGCATCAGAACTGGGGTCCACGAAGGGCAACGTTTCTGATGGGGCCGCTTTAGTCAGTTCCCTAGAAAACGTAGGCGGGAATAGGGTCTTCCACAAAAATTCACCCGATCGAGACCCATTCTGGAGGACTCACCAACGTCAGGGCTCGCTATTGTTGGCACAGGGGTAGGACTCTACTGTAGAGCGGTTCCTCTATTCCGCCTCATGTAGCTGGGGCAGACGTAGGACTCGGCAGCGGAGCTGATTCCTTTATCTCACTTTCCGTCACCGGGGCAGGCATAAGGCTCGACAGCGAAGCCGGTTCCTCTATATCATATTCATGGGACGACTCTGTGATGACCACCCCTTCAGCTGCTCCAGGCTGGTTGTCGCCCTCGGTCGTTGGTTCCTCCTCAATGACCCATGCAGTAAAATTGGGACATCAGTCAGAGGACAATTCTCGAGCCTTTTTTGTCTCCACCTCAAAGGGAGCCTTCGAAACTTCCTTCTCTGGAGGTTGGTCGGCGGTTGCTTCAGCTACTACGTCAGCACCAGTAGTCGAATTGTCTGCATCCCGCAAAGATCCTACCTGATGCGTATCTGCGATGAAAACATGATCATTACCACCATCAAAAATATAGTTATGGATAAACAAAGTTACCTAAGGCGCTTGTCGAAGGTGGGGCAGCATTCAATGATCTCAGCAAGTCGCCAAAGTCATCCTCCGTATAGTTGAAAGAGGTGGGAGTGTAGACCCGGATAGTGTCATCTTGGTCCTCTTCACCCTGAGACTCCACAACCGGGGGATGCGATCTTCGGAAGAGCTGGCGATTTCCTTCTTGAAGGATTCGTCCATGCTCACTTTGAAGACCTGAATTGCTTCTTCTTGTATCCTACAAATAAAGAAAATGCGATAAAAGAAGGAAGACCACTTTATCTTTTAGAATGGATAACAATCTATTTACCTTTATGGGAGATTGCTCTTTTGCCTTCTCTGCGGGCAACGAAAGAGTTATTAAGGCCCCCGACATGGACGCTAAGGCCTTTCTTGGCTTTTTTGGCACAGACGGACCAGCTCCTATTGAAGCACGCCGCTATAGTCGGCTATCCATGGACTCTTCCAGCGGCTCCGCTATCCTTACCACTGGGGCAGCTTCCGGTACTGGAGCAACCAGCGGACGGTACGTCCGGTATTTCATGATCATGTCCTGGAACAACTCGAGCTGGGTCCCGATGATAAAACTATTTTTCCTATTATAGCCAGGATATAGAGTGTTCGTCGAATAGTAGAGCTTAACGACGGAGTATAAAATATGGGGCCTAGAATTCAGAAGTGGAGCCGTAAAGCACCCGTGTACACCTAGCGTTGTTGTACTGCCAAGCTTGAGCTTTATCCAGCAGGCTTCTGATGAACTCCAGGCAGATGCCAGGGTTATCCAGCATCAATTGACTCATGTAGTCGAATTTACGGACAAAATGTCTTGGTAAATATGGCTCCAGGAAGCAGTGGTTCATGTTTTGATAAACCAAATGAGAGGGTCGGGTGTACTGCAACCAACTCAAACCCCATATCGGTAGGGTAGAAGCATCTACGTCCTATCCTCCAACTCGTCGTCAGCTTTCAAACCCAAATAAGATGGGCCAACCTTGAAAATGTCCCATCCTTGGAGATTAGACAGAACCTTTCGACAGATGGGGACACCGTTATGCAGCCACTTCCTTCTGCGGTAGCGACGGATAAGGGCATACCGTCAATATAGCCCTTCTAAGACAGGGCCTATCAGATTGGGATGGTATAGTATCAACTACCCCATCAAGTAGTGGCAGGGCAGCACTACTCGGAGAAAATTCCTACTTTTGCCCTGTATATTAAGGACCTTCTCTATAAACTCCCGTAGATCTCGCTGAAGGTTGCATAACATCGAGGGAAGCAGGGCCAAATGACGTCCAAACGCCAGCTTCACAGTAGGCATGATAAAGTTCTGGGTCACCCTCTCTACGGATTCTGATTTGCCAGGTAACATATAATCTCGAAGCCATATCATCAGATAGGCAGCTAGCACATAATCTCTTCAGAGACATCTTGTGCATGTCGTGCCAGAAGTAACTATAAACGTTGTCACATGTCTCATTTTTATCTTCTCACGAATTTCTCTCGCCCAAATCCTTCAGTTTAGCGGCAATCACATCACGCGAGGAACCCTGAGGAGTGGTGACACGAAGCTTTTTCGGATCATCATTGTGCTGGATAAAGATGTAGTCCTTCTAAGCAATCACATGGAGAGAAGTCCTGATCTTGTTGTGCCACTGACACACATGGTAGTGGCATAACAGTTCCTTATACACTACCATCATTTTCTAATCCTTTACATCTAGGTTAAAGAGCTCCTCGTTGGTTGAAGAATACACCTCATATGGCTCTGTACCCCAGAAGAGTTTTGAAACTTTAAACATTTCGTGGAGCGCTAGGCCGAGCTCTCCCCGAGTGTGTAAAACGTTCCGGTATGAGGATTGTATAGCTCCAGAAGGGCCAAGAACATATGTTGAATCATCTCTACACCAGTCTGGGTAGCCCATATGGCATAGTAGCGACCAAGATCCTTGAGCTCGTCTTTGTACTTTGTCAGGATCCACAAGGTCAGATCGTCCAACTTCGGCACATGATGACACCAACCTTCAACCCAAAATTCACCCTTAGGGTATGTGAACTTGGCCACTAGCATAAGGTTCGCAAAGGTCGAAGTGCTGAAAGAAAAGGTATTGTTAGGCACATTACTGAACAGGCTCCCGGGACGTAAAACTCATAGAGAGTAAGACGGCCCGCCTCGCACGAAGGTAAAAATGTCCTTCTGATCTGAACTAGAGTCGATCATGAAAGACCCAAAATTGCTCCTCCCTGGGTTGGAGTAAGCTACCAGTTCATCCTTCTCTTCGAAGCCAAATAGGTGAATACGGACAACGACAGTTGATGCTCGGTCTTCGGTACAAACATATAAAGACCCTTCACGTCAAAGAACCAGTCCTCCATATCTTCAAGATATTTGCTTCATAGGAAGCCAGTCGGTCCCCAAACAAAAATTGGAACTTTAGATAAAAGTCAGTGGCACTCCTAGCAACAAGGATTGGGCCCCTCTCCATCATAGCCTTGAGGAAAACAAAAGGATGTTCCATGATCAGCGCCATCTTCTCCGGTAGCGGGTCCAGCATAATCACAGCCTTGGCGGAATTGATAACTTCATTGACATCCAGACCCATCTAGCAGAGGGAGTAGTCGAACAAATTCTCGTCCAACCTAGGCAAGGTCATAGACACTGCAAAAAAATAAACAAAACAAAACAAAGGGAATAAAGTTGCAAAAACATGATTTTTTGAAGAAGAACAAAAAGACATACGCAGCCTGACATCAGCGCATCTAAAACTATGTGCATCAGAAAAAGCTGAGCCTCGGGCATCTTCAGGACTGAAGTCCATGCACGTTTCGCAAAGTAAAGCTTCAGCGCATCTTCAGGACCGAAGTCCATGCACGTCAGAATAGTAAAGCTTCGGCGCATCTTCAGGACCAAGGCCCATGTGCGTCAGCAAAGTGAAGCTTTGGCACATCTTTATGGCATAGGTCAATGAGCTACACCAATGCGCTCCATGTAAGCACCCTAATATTTAGAAATTATTATTATTATTTATTTTATATGATTTTTATTATTAGATTATATTTATCTTTAATTATGATTATAGATGTACTTTTTGTAGCTTTAATTTTTTGAAGTACAAGAAATGCCAAGCTTTCGAAACGTCCTTCATGAGTTTTGAAGTAGACGAGTCCACCTTCAAGTTGATATATCATGTTCCATACAAACCTATCCCCAAACATTCTTTTGACTTTGCACAACTTTGAGTCAATTTAGGCTATTTGACTGATTACCGTAATTCTAGGCCTAACTTCAAACTTGAGTTCGGGACTCGGCATAGATCAAAACTATTTGACACAATATATGATTTTAACCCATTTTGAGCCTATGACACATATGCTAAGGGTATGCCACTCAATCAAGTTCCCATGTGCTATTATTTGCGAATGGCACAAGAGACTAATTGGTTGACTTTTTGGATTCGATTTGACTAAAAAATGTGTTTGGACCATAACCTAACCATCCCTACTTAGTAGCCATGTTAGGTTGCCATGACTTAGTATAATTATTTTGATATTTATTTTGGGATATTATACAACCAAATAGATTTAAATACAATACAATTTTGTAAATATATATATACTTAGTCATGGTTAAGTTTAGAGATGCATATGACTAGGAACTGTAGCACTGATAGTGTGATTGTGTGCCTTGACTAGTGTATTAATCATGATAGGGAAGTCCTAGCCATAGCAGTATCCCTACTAGAAAAAACTAGTCAAAATTATGACTTAACCCCCTATAGACGATTTAATTATTTAATTATTAGGACTTTTAACTTTATGGGAGACCCGGTTTGACCGAACTAGCCCGGATTTGACCCGAACCCAACCTAAGCCCATGTAGTCATGTGGTGTATCCAAAGATGTCCGTGTGTAGATATATATTATATATATGTATTGGTATTTTATTTAAATGGTCTATTATGTATTTTCAAAAATAATTATTAAGTATTATGTTACTGTTATTAATATCAAATAAATATTTTTATGGGAAAAACTTTTCCTAAATTGAGTGGGCTATTTTTCTATTTGAAGATTGAATGATAAATTTGGGAACTATTACTATATTTAGTTATAGAATTTTTATGGAAGAATAAATGTCATGTATAAATATTGTGGTGCTTTAAGGATAATATTGGTGCTTTAAGGATAATCTATACATATCTATATAAATATATATCTATATATTTATAAAACAAAAGGAAAAAAAGCTTTGAATATCTTGCGATATATTCAACATATCGCGAGATAATCAATCCTAGAAACACCTGACCCCAAAGGCTATATATAGTAGCAGCTTAATACCGAGAAGAAGAAAACGCACAAACCCTAAATCAATCCCTATCCACTCGACCCCAGGGCCTTTCCCTATACCTGGGCGGCCACCCCGACGACTTCGCGCCACCGAAGGCCACCGTCGATGCCGAAAACCACACCACAAACACGCACAAGCGTTGTCCACACCAGCAGTGCAGCAGTCGCAAGCCCAACTTCGCAGCGACGTTTTCGTCGCGTACAGTAGATCGTTTCGTGAACTACTTGATCAGGTGTGTACACAACCTATATGCTTTTAAATTCCTTCAAATAGAATCTTTTAGTTCGAATCATGTGCGACGAAAATCGAGTTCCAAAATCGAAAAAAAACTCATTTTTCTAGATTTAGAAACTGTCCCAAAATCCCAAGTTGGAAGCCTGATTTGCGATCAGGATATCGCGAATCTTGGAAAACCACTTAAATAGCCTTATAGACAACCTAACCGAGATTGAAACCCTATTTTTAGTTTTAATTTGTTGGTTATTTTTATTTAATTTCGATTTGAAAATTAAAAAAAATACGTTTAAAACAGTTTTAAAAAACGTACAATTTCCTGATACAAGGTCCGTCCCGACAAACCAGGCGACTTGGTCACAAACCTTGAGCATAGAAAGACGTGTAAGGATGTTGCGAATGTGTGGGCTTTGACGGAACTCGAATTGGTTGCATGTATGTGACGAATTCGAGGCGTACCCCCTTTTTGTAAAAAAATTAATTACTTTGTGCACGTTCGTCACATCATGACGAAACTTATACCGCTAGACTCATGTCATTTTTTGGTTTTGTGGGCCAAGTTTGGTCCGATTCTGATAAGGTCGACCGGAGTGCTATTTTGGCAGATTCACGATTCGACTCAACGGACTATTTTGTGCACGACTCATTGGAATCCAAATCTGGACATACCGTTGGTTCGTATCAAAAAACTAAACTAATAGATATATAATTTGCCAACTTTAGAGGCTATAGGTTTCCAGCACACTTTTCGATGCAAAACGAGTCCAACGGCGGATACTATTTTGACCTAAAATTACCGTTTTGTCCACGTATCCAGAATTGGACTTATGGGTAGTCAAACATAGATATTTTTATTATGCCAAACATGTTGGTTATGTTTGTTTCAGCATCCGAAGACATTTCAAGGAGTTTGACTTTTGTGGCTCACTAAGGATTGGATATTGTTGGTTTTGTGCGCTACGACCATGTAAGTATATCTTGTCTTTCTTTAAAATTTATTTACATGCTTATATTCCTTTTCTTTTTGTTACATGTCATCATTTATTTCCTTTGGTTGAATTGTGATATGAGTTTTCTTTCATATTACGTATACTAGTTTATGGGTCTCGTTCACATATCGTCTTTGTTCACGGTTGACATTATAATTCATATCGGATCTGTTCTTACCTGTACCTTGACTGAGTCATACCGTATCGTAGGGCGAGTGCGTCTTAACTGAACTGTTATTCCTATTTTCTGTTTTTGCAACCCGAGAAGTCCATGCAGGGGCGAGGGTTGATTGCTTGAAACTAACTTGAGAGTCTATGCAGAGGTGAGGGTTAGTTGGTGTTCAAACCTGAGAGTCCACGCAGGAGGGCGAGGGTTTGGTTATTCGTTGACTTCTTACCATGTGTTCACGTAGGAACTTGGTAGTTATTACATATTTTCTTTCCAGCAGTTCGTTTATGCATAGTTGTTCTTATATGTATGTTTCCTTGTTGGTTAGTCATTTATGTTTCTTTCTTGGTGATTCATTATGCATGTTATTACGGTTAGATAGGCATGTTCATATGTATCTTGCTAGTCCCCGGAGGACCTGGTGATCTCTCCAGGTATTAGATGAAGTTATCAAGGCTTAGTGTATTGATGGATGATGGTTGCTTCGCCGAGACTTCAGGCATATAATTGTTACAATCATTCTCTTTCTTATTTTTATTTGGTCCTATATTTGACTTTTGTTGGTATTATAGCTTAGTCTTTTGCAAGCTTCATTTTTTTCTAGCTTGTTCATGATAAATGTGTTATTAAAGATCCACTCTAATACATTTATCTATTCTAGAATTAGTGTATTACGGTCTGATCAGCCTTAGTGCGCTTGATTCGTTATTGTTATCGTTATTTAGTGGATTGAGATATAGTTGATTTAGAACCAAAAGACAGCTTATACGTACTCGAGCTGGACTGGAGTCCTCTTGCTGGCATGTATATGATCTCCTAGTCCAACGTATTTTGGGACTGGGACGTTATAAATTTTTTTTGGTGGCTCATGCAGGTCGAGTTAGCTATTTCGGTTACATTATTGTACCGAACGGGCCTGCGAATATGATTAAATCTTTAGGAATCTCAATCCACCACTGTTTGACAATTCTTTTAGAAATTTCTTTACCGTCCTTGAACTTCGTATTTGCTCTTGACTATTCTTCATTTGCTTTCTCGTACCATTGCTTCTCGTCCCTTTCTATTTTGGAGTGACGAATGATCATGCTATATAGAATTTATCAGAAATTCTTAAGTTATAGTGTAAGTTAGTTTGCTTATTAAATTCTGGTTGCTTGATAATAGGAGGGGATAAGAGATGTTATATGCCACAGATATCGAATGGTATAGATTTTTGCAACTATGATACAAATATAAAATTTTAGAGCATCATGTGTTTGATGGGGTAACATGACAAAAAGTGGGTATACGTTCTCCATATAGAAATAAATATATGATCACACTAGGTTACGTACTTATGGTAGTTACTCGATCAAGAATAGAGTTGTAGTTTTAGTGTAACGATTGACCCTCTACAAGAAGAACCTAAACATAGCCTAACCTAATCCATTTACTATTATGCCCTATCAGTGGTATAGATAGGATTAGACATGGTAGGTATCACTTAGCTTGGTCAGGTAAAAAGAGACTATATAATTGTGATAATAATATGGCCATGAGGATATAGTTAGACGTTTAGAGTAGACGCACAATTTAAGTTTCTTAAGCTCTACCTAGATAATCACAATAACCTATGAGGATCCCTAGTAGGTAAATAGGTGGCAATCTTTCAAAGTTAGGAAGAAGTTAGTGGCCATGGATGGTAGGAAAGTAATTATAGATAGTTGAATTAGTATTATCTTGTAGGTTGTTTCTTTTAGGCTAGAGTAGCAATCTTTTAGAGTACGTCCCTTAAGTTTTGAAAACAAGACGGATCATTTGATCGATGGTTGAAAAGCACCTTCTCCCTTATCATTATTGAGTTGTTGAATTTCGAGAACAAATTCTTTTAAGGTGGGTAAATTATAAGTACATTAATTTTTGGAAATTATTATTATTATTTATTTTATATGATTTTTATTTATTAGATTATATTTTATCTTTAATTATGATTATAGATGTACTTTTCGTAACTTTAATTTTTGAAGCATAAGAAATGCCAATCTTTTAAAACGTCCTTCATGAGTTTTGAAGTAAACGAGTCCACCTTCAAGTTGATATATTATGTCCCATCTAAACCTGTCCTCTAACATTCTTTTGACTTCACACAACTTCGGGTCTATTTAGGCTATTTGACTGATTACCGTAATTCTAGGCCTAACTTTTAAATTGAGTTCGGGACTCGACACATATCAAAACCATTTGATCCAATAAATAGTTTTGACCCATTTTGGGCCCATGACACACATGCCAAGGGTGTGCCACTCAATCGAGTCCAGTTGAAGCGATTTATTTGTGAATGACACAAGAGACTCATCGGTTGACTTTTTGGGTTCGATTTGACTAGAAAATACGTTTGGACCCTAACATAGCCAACCCTACTTAGTAGAGCTATGTTAGGTTGCCATGACTTAGTATAATTGTTTTGATATTTATTTGGGATGTTATACAACCAAATAGATTTAAATACAATTTTGTATATATATATATATATATATATATATATATATATATATATATATATATATATATATATATATATATATATATTCACTAACCAACACTTTATTGAATGATTGAACGAAAAAAAGTCCGAAAGTACAACCACCATAAAAAAGACAAGAACAAAGCTAAAGGAAAGTTGGGCTTGTGCTTGCATCTTGTCAATGCCTTCGAGATTTGTCTTCTAACTTCTCTCTCAAGCAGCTCTGTCGAAAATTTGAACTCCTCATAACGCCATTTATTTTTGTTCTTCCAAAGTACCCAAGTGATCGCACCCACGACAACCTCCTTTAGATGCAAATTTGTCCTTTTCCACCAAGACTTGAAAGTTATTGAGCAGAATAGAGTGGCCCCTAGTTACCTGTAAATCTCTTTTGCAAAACTTGCCAGACATGTGAAGAAAGAGCCCCATCTCCGAAGATATACTCCGACTTCTCCTCATTCGACTCAATGCAACAGTGACATTTCGAAGCCAGTTGAAATCCTATTCTTCTCACATTCTCATCAGTCGGTAGCTTATTGTGAAGAAGCCTCCATAGTAAAGTAGACCACTTCGCTGGCATGCAAGAGCTCCATATATGGAAGAAATATGGTTTTCTAGCTGTTGGGATCCTAATCGCCTTTCACGCAGCAGACACTGTGAACCTGCCAGATGTTATCGACGTCCAAAACCCAGTCACCATTTACAGATTGGATTATATACTGATTTGTTAACTCACGACCTTTAAGTAGTCTCCTCCAAACATGAGAGCATTTCTGCGGGGCTCCTGCATAGTCCAAAGGCTGATATTTGTCAGTACCTAGCTTTAATGAACCGCTGCCATAGCCCATCTTGTGTTTTTAGTTTTCCACCAAAGCTTAGCTGTAAATGCATCCATGGTTTCTTGTAGACTTCTCAAACCAAGACCTGCTTCATCAATCGGTCGTGCCATAGTTTTCCAACTCGACTAAATGTGTTTCTGAACACCATCATTAGTACCCCAAAAAAACCTCACAAACATGTCCTCTAGACGGTTGAAAACTGTCTGGGGAGGATTACAAGCCGATAAAGTGTACATAGGAATTGATGATAGAACTGATTTAATAAGGGTTAGTTTACCTCCATAAGAGAGCGTTTTCTGCTGCCACCCTTCCAGTCTTCGTCGCACTTTCTGAATTAGCTCTTCATAAAGAGATGCATTCCTCATACCTACTGACATTGGATATCCCAAGTATGTAAATGGGATGGTTTTGATCCCGAATCCAGTAATGGCATGGAGCTCCTCCTGTCTATCAAAGATAGGAGATACATAAATGGAGGATTTTGCTGCATTGACCTGTTTTCTAGAGACACATTCATATATTGGCAACAAACCATGTATGAGCTGTACAGAGCGAACATCTCCTGACGAGAAGATTAGAATATCATCTGCAAAAGCCAAGTGACTGACCGCTGGGAGAATAGTAATACGATAACAAATTATTCTCCAACAGTTTGTTAAGGTTTCTAGAGAGTACTTCAGCAGCAAGAATAAATAGAGCGGGTGACAGTGGATCACCCTGACGTACTCCCCGAAATGCTTGAAAGAAATCGGATGTTACTCCGTTGATGATTGTGGAGTACCACACATTGTTAATCAATTTGAAAACCATATTGATCTACCTCTCATCGAATCCAAATCTACGCATAACAGTCATTAAGAACCGCCAGTCTAACCTGTCATAGGCCTTAGTCATATCGAGCTCGATAGCTATATTTCTCCCTCTATGTTTAGTGTTTATCATGCTGACCATTTCTTAAGCTAATAAAATATTGTCAACTATCTCCCTTCCCTTCACAAATCCACTTTGTTCAAGTGAGATTAGTTTTGGAAGAATAGGGCCCAACCTTCGAGCTAACAGCTTAGACATAATTTTTTTAAGCACATTACATAAACTAATAGGACGGAAGTCCGCCATTGATGAGGGGTTGGTGTTCTTAGGAATTAATACCAGGGTCGTACTCGTAATGGCTTTTTGGTAGCTCGAAGCCCGCAACAAACAAGGGGACTGCCTCCAAAATGTCATTAGCAACAACACTCCAACATTTGGTGAAGAACAAAGCAGTGAAAACCATCAAGCCCCCCAGCGCTCTCTACATCCATACTGTGAATGGTGTCAAACAGCTCCTCCTTGGTAGGCATCACAATAAGCACAACATTGTCTTCTTCTGAAGAATATGGGGAATAGCCTTCATAAGATCAGCATCATCAACAGTAGCAGCACTTTTATATTGTTCTTCAAAATATACATTCGCCACGTGCTGTATATAGTTCAAGTCCTGCTTGCGTGCCCCACCTGCATCCAGTATATGATGTATCTGCAGCTTTCTCTGTTTGTTATTTACACAGTCATGAAAGTACTTTGTGTTACGATCCCCTTCTACATCCCATTGAAGACGTACTTTTTGTTTCCAGAAAGATTCGACGATGCTGTGCCGCTGCTTCAGTAAAGCAGTAGCTTTTTTTAATTTTATTTGCCTCGTCATGGCCTTGTCAGCTTCATACTCCAGTTCTGCAGCAAGGACTTGATCCCGCTAGGGTTACTTCATGAAAGATAATGCCAAAAGTGAGATGGCTCCATGCGGACAGAGCTTTTCCTGCATGCAGCCATCCGTAAATACCCCCTGATTATCCTATTGGGTGTGACAGAGCTCCAGGCCTTCTCCACCACTTGTATAAAACCTTCATGCTTAGTCCAAAAAGCTAGGAATCTAAAACTCCTCTATCCTCCTTCATGATGTGATAGAAGCTTAATTAGAAGTGGGGCATGATCAGATTCTAATTGATTTAAGTGCTCCTCCATGGTTAGTGGTGCTAGGCTAATCCAATCAGGAGTAACCATCATTCTATCTAGCCGTGATCCTTTCTTGTCCCTACTTTAGACTTGAACCAAGTAAACTGACTTCCTGAGAAAGGAAGGTCGGTTAGACCAGCTGCCATTTGGAAATTAAGAAATTCTTGGATAGAAAGCTGGCAAGGAGCCCTTCCTCCAATCATTTCATCCGATTTGGCAATTGCATTAGAATCTGCCCACCCACGCCAAGGAAAACCGTATCCAGATCGGAGTTGCAGTAATCGGTCCCAAAGCTCTCTCCGCCCTTCCTTTTTATTATGGCCATGAACAAAGGTAAACATAATATGCGACTGCAGGAACTCATTTTGGAATGAAACTGTAACTGCTTGTTCAAAGGAGTCTAATAGGGAAATTGAACATCCCGACTTAATTCGCCATAACCCATATATTTCCTCGGTCATGCTGAAGGCCTTCTCAAACCCAACTTAGTTGATAATAAAGTAATGATTCTTTGTTAATTTCGGATCAACTACAGCTAGAAGTTGAACTTTGTTCACTCGGCATAGATTCTTAAGTCTTTTAAGAGCCAACTTCTTTGCCATCCCTAAATTCTAACATAAAATGTTAAACATTAGAGGGGACTTGGGGTTTACCAGATTTAATAGAGTAGTTGATCGACTGGAGTACACGATCGGTTGGCTCTGGGAGTTTTTTTCCTATTTTGCATGATTGGTGGCTAACAGCGTCTGAATGCCTCGGGCTGTTCAGCGTCTGCCTCATCTGCCCAGCTTCGAAGTTCCCCCTCCTCTTCATTTCGCCCACCTTCCCTTGTACATTTTCAGTCTCCGGAATATCAGTATGCACTCTCTCAGGTCTTCTATATTGATAGTTTGATCCCCATCTGTGTCAGGAAGAAGCTCCGGACTTGAGCAGTCCCATCCATTTTGGTGGCTATGTCCCATCACCAGTAGATACCGATGGGTATGCTTCAATTAGCATTTGGTTATTAACCAACGGTGCAGTGATAGGGTTGCTCCATCTCAGAGTCTACTTGTTTACTCGATTGGCCGACTACTTCTCTTTGAAGAATGTGTTACATTGGGGGGAGGAGTTCTCTGACTTCGAGGAGCAACTTTGTTGTATTTCTTTGCCTTGTCCTTGTGTTTAAACTTACATGCATCAATTAAATGCCCCTGGTGGCGGCAATGAGAACAGTGGAGTGGAGTGGACTCATATTCAATTAACTGCCAAAAACTTCTACTAGGCAAATTAATTCGTATACGATGTTGCAGGGGTTTAGAAGCATCGATTTCCATGAATATCCTTGCCAAACTTGGTCTCGATAATTCTGCCATCGCCTTGTCGATTTTGAGAGGAGTCCCAAAGACAGAGGCAATAGCAAAGAGAGCATCTTTGCATAAAGATGGTGAGGGAGATTCGGTAATGTAACCTAAACAGGTATTTTCGATGATTCTTGAGTCGGCAAAAATTCAGGATCCCACTTGAAAACTCCCATTGGAGCTCGTGCGATAACCACAATTCTTTAGATCTGAGGCGAAGGAAGTCTAATTCATTTGATGGCCGGATGAGGACATGCTTCTCATCTATCACACCCGCGTTGATGGATCCAGTAAACTCAAAACCAGAGAATGCCCTACGAATTATCTCGATCGGGGGCCATGCATGTGAGAACTTTCCCCCCAATGCATACTTTAAAGGATCTGAAAGTGCTGCTTCTTCTCCACAGTGAAAGAGATTGAAGGAACGCCTTTAAAGGAAGTGACCGTACGCGGAGGAATAATGGTAGCCACCACAGGTGACCCCATCACCGCCTCCGCGAATGACTTAACCGCCATGAAACCCTAACCAAAGAATCAAGCAGGTAGAGAGCTACGATCGATTGGTTCTGATGGCCCGGAGAGGACGTCGGCCCGGCCAAAAGCCACGCCGGGTGTTGGTGGAGACGAAGAAAACTAGGGTTTCCTCAGAGGCGACAGCAAATGTATATATTATATATATATATATAATAGAAGCCTAATACATATATATATATATACTATATATATACATACCTCAGAGGCGACAACAAATGTATATA
>JANAVB010041420.1:11600822-11991247 GCA_029216955.1 Iris pallida
ATGCCCCGATCTGCACGATACATTATGCTGAGTCGTTGACTCGAAGAGTTGCGTTTACCTGAAATATGTATCGATGCGAATCGATGCAAAGAGTTACGTTGACCCGAGGAATGCATCGAGTAAGATCGATGCAATTGTTAAGTTGGCCAAAGAGAAACATGAGTCGGTTCGAAGATTCTAAAAAACCAAATCGATACAACGCACAAGTCCGATTCGAACGAATATTGATTTTAGTGGTTTCGTGTGCAGGCTATATTTTATGCTGAAATATAAGACGGCGACATTTTTGACTTATTTGCAATGGTGTCCGCAAAACCAAAGCGTAGCCTTGCGACAGACTAAGGCATAGGCAGATAATTCAATATAGCACGAAGTACTCGAATGGCTAAGTCAGAAGATTTGGCCATGCAACAAAGTTATAAATTGAGCCGCATCGGCTCGGCGAAACGACAAAGCGTGTCGGCTTAAGGTGGGAGTTCTTTGACCCTTCTTTCCTACTCTTTTATTCCTAAGTAAAATATATCGTTGTATGCTAAAGTTAACTTATCGAGTCTACGGGCATGGCTCGATCGAGAGAAATTGTAGTACATATCGAACACTAGATAGAATAATTGAAATGAAATGTGGACTCGGGTATCCTTTATTCGCAAGTCGATAGCCGATTGATCTACCTTTGCATCCAATTTGTGGACTCGGGTATCCCGAGCACACGGGTACGTAGGTATCATGTTTGCTCCCGGATTTGAGGCTAGTAAAAGCACTTGCTCTCGATCGTTGGAGGAAGACTTTTGAGACCCATCCTGTCCGTTAGCCATGGAGGACTGGACGCGAGTGGTTCTGTACAACTTTCCTACAGGAGCTCGTATAACAGTAAACGGTGCCCGCTGACGGTCAGCAACTTGGACAGTTGACTGGGCTTGTTGGGCCTGCACTGCCCTAGACTTCTTCGTTTTAGTACCTGAAGGTGCATAATAAGAAGAGTCCAGATTAGAATATTCTACATTCTCAATGGGCCGTATGGAGTCGGGCCCGCATGAGAGATGGTCAAATACAGAGCTTCTGACAGGGCTGCATGAGACATCATGTCTATAGCCAGGATTGGCTACCGCATGGGCCATCTGCCTGCGGCCAGAGTTGGCTGCCGCATGAGCCATCTGCCTGCGGCCAGATTTTGCTGCCGCATGGGCCATCTGCCTGCGCCAGAGTTGACTGCCGCATGGGCCATCCTCCTGCAGCCAGAGTTGGCTGCCGCATGGGCCATCTGCCTGCGGCCAGAGTTGGCTGCCGCATGTGCAGACTGCTCATCTCTCTTATGCGGCCTCTTCTCGTCCGTATGGATTTTTCTTGTGCCCCAAAAAATCAACATCGTAGTGTTTTTCTTTGCTGGATTTGGGCCAGTGGGGTTCTCCGCGGTGGGAAGCAAGTCGCATGAGAGCTTTGATCACCGTCTTGGGCCGTAGAAGGAGGTTCTTTGAGAACCTGGTCGGGGCAACAATTTTGCGCTTCGATGTCCTGCGGTTTCTCTTTGGGTTGGCTCGCTTCTGTGACGGGCTGGCGCTCCCTTCAGAGAGCAATTCTTCGAATGCTCGTTGGTCAAAACGAACCATGAGCATTTGTTGCATAGACGAGCTTGGACGCGTTAGATTGCGTCCCCAACTTCTGATCAGAGGAGAAGGATGCCCCCAACAGAGTCGCCATCGTGTTTACCATTAAATATCAAGAACAAGAATTACAAAGAAATTAAACTTGATTGCAAACTCACTTGTACAAGAGAAAGCCTAGTAAGAAATCCTAGGAAACAATCTAGTACAATTGTTTAGTTTTTATTCTGGGGTGACGATAGAGGCTCGGGAAAGTGTAGTAACTCTGCCTTACTCCTTGGACTATCTGACACGATCCTTGCCCTTGAAGAAATTGCCCTTCGTAGGTTGTCAGCCTTTTGCATGGGTATGGTACCCTGCTATTTATAGTGATATATATCTTGAGCCGCATAGATGGCCACGAGTCCACGTGGCTACAACAGCACACCAAGACCCGCTTTGACCGCCAGCTGGTGACTTGTTGAGTTTTGTTGCCGTAAATCTAGGTGGTTGAGACTTGGTCAGCCTGCCACGTGTCCTATCGCAGGATAGGATCAGTCTGCTTGAGTCATTTGAGCCGTATAGGTCTTTCAGTGTTCAACCATGCTGGGGTATAAGACTCATGCGGCTTAAGTCGCAGTCTTCCTTAGTCCGTATGTAGCTTGGGGACTTTTTAAGCCGCATAGATTCTTTATTCTGGGCTGCATAAAGCTCATACAGCTCTGGTTGCAGTCACCCTTGGTCGCATGAAGCGCGCATGGATTGAGCCGCATAAGGTTTATGTGGCTCGTGTCACAGTCCTTCTAACTGCATGACTATGTCCAGTCTGGTGACATGACATTTTGTCTGATCACGTCTTATCTTCTTTTTGTCAGAGTGTGAGCTGTCAGTTTATCAATTTTGACAGAGTTTGTCAGCTTTATCAGAAGGGCTGATAGCCTGGCCGCATAAGTAAATCTTCCTTCTGTGGCTCAAATCAGTCTGGTTGCTTTTGATATATAATCTGAGATAGTGAAGATGGGCCGCAGGGGGCATGTCGAGTCTATCATGCGGCTCTTCTTTATGCGGACCAGTTTGGCCCAAAGTACTCATGCGGTCAGTGGTGATCTGCATGAACCTCATATTTTCTATGCTTCTAACAGCAGGGGCGAGGGTTGATTGCTTGAAACTAACCTGAGAGTCCACGCAGGGGCGAAGGTTATTGTTGTTCAAACCTGAGAGTCCATGCAAGTGGTGGGTTTGGTTATTTGTTGACTTCTTGCCATGTGTTCAGGTAGAAACTTGGCAGTTATTACCTATTTTCTTTCCAGCAGTTCATTTATGCGTATTTGTTCTTATATGCATGTTTCCTTGTTGCTTAGTCATTTTGTCTTTCTTGGTGATTCATTATGCATGTTATTACTATTAGATATACATGTTTATATGTATCTTGCTAGTCTCCCGAGGACCTGGTGAACTCTCCAGGTATTAGATGAAGCTATCAAGGCTTAGTGCATTGATGGATGATGGTTGCTTCGTTGAGACTTCGGGTATACAGTTGTTGTTACAATCATTTCTTCCTTATTTTTATTTTGTCCTATATTTGACTCTTGCAGGTATTATAGCCTAGTCTTTTGCAAGCTTCATTTTCTTTTAGCTTGTTCATGATAATGTGTTATTCGGGATCCACTCTAATACCTTTATCTATTCAAGAATCAGTGTATTATGTTCTGATCAGCCTAGTACGCTTGATTCGTTATTGTTATCGTTATTTAGTGGATTGAGATATAGTTGATTTAGAACCATAAGACAGTTATACGTACTCGAGCTGGGCTGAAGTCCTCTCGATACATAGCTGGCATGTATACGATCTCCTAGTCCTACTTATTTTGGGACTGGGGCGTTAGAATCTAGCAAAGAGAGTGGTGGCGCATATTCCAGATGGTTGCCCATCCATGTGCTCAACCGTACACAAAGTGATGTTGTTTGAGAAGTTGTCAATGGCAGCCACCCACCTATCACTTCCCTACGCACGTTGGATGAGTCGTGGCGACGACTTCAGGCTCATCGACGGCGGCCTCAACGGGCTTCTTACCCTTACCCTTGCTAGCGGGCGCAAGGAGCTTTGGGCCATTACAAAGAAAAAACTAGGGTTTCCGAAGAGAGAGAAAACTCTAAGGAATAAAAACTTGAAGAAGAGAGCAAAAGAGTCTCTCTCCAGCCCAAGCGCCTATTTATAGGCTGGGAAAACATGTAACCCGATAAAGGGTGACGTCATCATCCGACGCTTCGAAGTTGTGAAGAGGTGGCATTAAATCTTTGAAAGATTATCATTAATCTGGCAACGAGAACCAAAGATTATCATCGACAATACGCCAAAGTGATCATGCGCGAGGATGGCTGTGCGCCAAGCATGTCATACGCCAAAGGTCAACTACCCATGCTTATTGTTCAAGTATTTCAAAACTTGTCTAAGTTTTAAAAATTTAAAGGGGTTTGTAGAAGCATGGAAATTCATGCGCCCAGAAACCTACGTCAAAGAAGGCGCATCCATATGCGTCGCAAAACATATGCACCAGAGACGTAGTGGCGCATCATAAAAGATAGCAGATAAAGCGCATGAAAAGAAGATTCTTTATTTGGTCACAAACATTAAAAATCTATTACGTGGACTTTTCATTGATATTTGTGATTACATGGAAAATCTACTACAAATAGCCTACTCAAACTCCAGGCGCACCATTTCCTTGCACGAGCAAATCATCTCCTCGTCATGCGATCACTTCCTCGTCAAGGGCGCATCACTTCCTCGTCTCTGCTCCGACGCATCCCCACATGAAGCAATTATTGAGTAGAATGTGGGTTGGCAATCAAACCAAACTCAATAATCAATATCTTGTCAATCGATGTCGTCTTAGGGAAGAACGCTACCAATAAGGTGCATGAGCACGAACTGCTCTACCCATAGCTAACTCGAGCATCTCAGTTCTCTGATGGGGTCCTTCGTCAAAATCATAGCTTCTTTGAACGAGAAGATCTACAACCCATTACTGACTGAATTGCCAAGGAGGAGGCTCACGACCATCAAAAGTTGATATTGTTCTTGACATGAATACGAGCGAAACGAGAATGAGCAAATTCTACACTCTGTAAACACATCTATTTATAGGTGTAACTCCTCTTCCCAAAAATTTTAAAAATATTTTTTTATCTATTTATTTGATTAAAATGGTGAAGTTTTGGAATTTTAAAACCTTTAATTGAATAGTTATCACGGTAGAAATGCTTTAAGTCATTGTTGAGTTTTGGAGTACAAGATGACAAAAAATCATGGCACGGATAGTGTAGTTGTGTGCCTGGACTAGTATTTTAGTTACAGTAGGGAAGACCAAGCCATAAGTCTGGCCTAAGTAGGAAAACTAGGCCAAGTTGTGACATGACCACTATAAATATTTTAATTATTTATTATTATGATTAATGACTTTTAGAAGACTTGGTTGTATCAAACTGGACCCGTGCCAAGCCTAAGCCATGTAGTGAGGCAGTGTGATCAAAGACGTCCGTGTCGAGATAATTTTATGTGTGTATGCCATATTTTATCTTATTGCTCTACTAAATATATTTTTATAAATAATTGTTAAATATAGTAAAGACATCAATATTATTTGATAAAGTGATAATTGTTTAAAATAGGATAATTACCTTCCTAGTTATCCTGATGCATGTTAGGAACTTCAGACTATACATATTTTGTATGTACACCTATTATAGATTTTTTTTTATTGGTTATCATTACATAGTTATTAATATTGTTATTAGATTTATAATAATAAAAATATACCATTGAAATTATTATGAATATGTACAAGTATATATATATATATATATATATATATATATATATATATATATAATATATATAATATATATATATATCTATATATATATATATAACACTGTTTGTTATACTATATTTTTATATATAAATATTTCGTGTGGTTATTTCCATGTGTGTGTATAAATGCTTAGATCTACATTATATATATATATATATTATATATATTATATATTATATATATATCTATATATAAAAAATATATATATATATATATATATATATATATATATATATATATATTTTATATATATATATAACACTGTTGTTATACTATATTTTATATATAAATATTCGTGTGGTTATTTCCATGTGTGTGTATAAATGCTTAGATCTACATATATATATATAATATATATAATATATATATAAAAATATATATATATATATATATATATATATATATATATATATATATATATATATATATATATTATATGGAAGATGAATAAGTAATAAAAAGAAATAAAAATAAAATCAAAAGCCCAGCCAGCCCTTCTCCCCAACGTGGGCCTTGACTCAAAACCGACCCACAGTCGAACATTATATATATAGATCGAGACAGAGGGAGAGAGAAGTTCGCGCGCACGGGTGCGAACGGCGACAGCAGCAGCACTCAGCCGATCCCCACTTTGCAGGTGAAATACTCTCCCCTCGTTCGATCATTATTTGTTTCGTTTTCACGTATATGACCACAACCTAACCATCTAGGAAGCCTAGTAAGTAGTTCAGGTTGATTTGATCTAGGATCGACAAGAAGTCGAATCAAAGATCACGAAAAATCACAAAGAACGAATACCAAAAACTGTTCCAGAACACTAGTTTGAAAGGCGATTATTTGTCGAACCATCGACTAATTAAAAAATCTATTTGAAGAAGTTTTTAGACAATAATATGAGATAGAAACCCTTCTCATAGATCATGACTTCATTTAGTAGACAAAAAGTTCTTCGACTTCCAAAATCACGAAAAATAGTTTTCTAAAACAGTAAATATCAATGAAAACCTTCTGATACGACGTGCGTCCCACTAAATAGGACAACGCGGTCGCGAACCGAAAGCATCGAAAGGTGCGTATCGACTTCGTGGACGTGTGGACTTTGACGGAATTCAAATTGGTTGCGTATGTGCGACGAATTTGATGCGTATCCGTCAAAATTCATATCGGCCTCTTAGCAAATTTTCCAATTACTTTATGCACGTTCATCAGATCAAGATGAAACTTATGCCAACAGGAATGTATCATTTTTTTGGTCCTATATGCGAAGTTTGGTCCGATTCTGAGACAGTTGAACGGATCACGTTTTGTGGGCCCCACGATCCGACTCAACGGGCGATTTTGTGCACGGTCAGCCGGAATCCAACTTTGGACATACGGTTGGGTTCGTATCAAAAACAAATTCGTAGACGTATAGTTTGACGACTTTAGAGACCATTGACTTTGGCACGCTTTTTAGTACAAAACGGATCCAACGACGGACATTATTTTGGTCTGAAATGACCATTTTGCTCCTATGTCCAGAATTGGACTTATGGACAGGCAATCTATGCTAATTTGACTATTCTGAGAATATTGGTAATATCTGTTTCAGTATCCGAAGACGTTTGCAGAAGTTGGAGTTTTGGTGGTTCATTGGTTGACGAGTTGCTATTTAGACGTGGTCGATTCTATACCAGGCAAGTATACCTTGCCAAACTTATACAGTATTTACATATTTTCTTGCTTGTTGTATTTCTTTCCATATGGTTACCTGTTCTCATATTGTGATTGGTTTGTCATCGACTGTTTTACTTGTTTCTAGATTTGCGTGTATAGGATATTCGATATTGCTTGTCTATTGGTCTTCTTCATGTTATCATGTCTTGTGATAGAGTTGCCAGTTCTACACCTTGTTCTTGACTTGACCATTCTTGACTGAGAGTATCTTGCATTGTACTACATTTGAGACATACTATAGATTGGGAGTATCTTATATTGTTCTACGACCTATAGCAGATTCTTTGATCTTAATATTGATTGATTGACTTGACTTGTAACATACTATAGATTGGGAGTATCTTGCATTGTACTATAATTTATAGGAGTCTACTTGACCTTGTATTCCTTTAGGAGAGGAGATCGATACTAGAATTGGCTATTCTCGATTGGGAGTATCTTGCATTGTCCTACAGTTGAAACCTACTATAGATTGGGAGTATCTTACATTGTACTACAAGCTATAGGGGTTAATCATTTGATTGATAGCCAAGTCTAGTATTACATTTCCATATGGCTTGTCGTGTCTTACATGTCCTTCTTGTACCGTTCTTATCTTCCATATATGTATTTACTGTTATATTAGTAGGCATGTTTTATGTATCTTGCTAGTCCTCTGAGGACCTGATGATCTCTTCAGGTAGCTGATCGTACGGAGTTAGTTAGCTGAGCATGATGGTAGTTGATTACACCTGCAGGGATACAAGTATTTGCTTGTGATATTAATTTATTATCCTCTCGTGCTTTATATCCTTATCATGACATAATCTGCTTGTTAGCCTAGTTTATAGACTCATGTTATTTTTTGGAGTCTAATCGGACTATATACTAGTGGGCTGCAGACCATGAACCATACTTGTTCATTCTTGATTTATATACATCTCATGGATTGAGATATAGTTTAGATTACCATATTAGACGTGATACCATGCTCTTGACAGCTTATACGTATTCGAGTCGGGCTGAAGTTCACTTGATACGTAGCTGGCTTGCTCACGCACTTGCATTCCGAAAAGCGGGTGCAGGTCGTGACTATAGGCCAAAGTATGGTTAAGCCCATGTGCCAAGTAGCAGCTTCTTCGAGATTAAATGCGATGAACCTGGCATTAACGGCAATGAATCTGCCATCTCGATTTCAATCAAGTCAAAGTCATTAATTCGGGCCTTAAAATGCTCTATGTAGTTGATTGAAAAGTGATACGCCCCGCAGTCGATGCACCCCACAATTGATGCGCTTCGTGGTGCATGCACCCCACAACGATGCGCCTACATAAAATTTTTGACCATCAAGTATTTAATGCTAAAGTCAAATGTCAGCATAACGCATCTCGAAGACAATAAAGACGACAATTTTTTACTAAAAATGAATAGTCGCATACGTCAGCACACGTTGGCGTAATCATTACTCGTTTGTCTATTACAACTGTGCTCTGCTACGTGGCTGACCCGAACAAAATTCGTAGGCGCCTTAAAAGCAATGCCCCAAACTTCAAATACGCCCTTAAAGCCATACACATATACTTACTATGCGCCCTCAAAAGTCATATGCCAAGTATCCTCATGCGCCAGATCCCCCAGGCGCATCAAATCTATTATTTCAAGATCTTTGAGCAATGTACACGTGCCACGTGTCATTGAATCAGTCATGCTCATGAACGGGTGCCAACCACCCAAGATCTCAGCAACAGACGAATCTCAACAACTGTTATGTGTCAGCTCATCCGCATCCCAATAGTACAGTTACGCCTGATTCAGTTCAAGCTTCCTGGGTGCAGCACACCTGCGCCCAACAAAGTCATGCGTGTAGTATTCCTACGTGCAAAATTTCTATGCGCGCATGAATGGATCATTCCAACCCCTATAAATAGAAGGATCATTCCT
The DNA here is from genome assembly GCA_029216955.1 of Iris pallida. Classification (NCBI taxonomy): domain Eukaryota; kingdom Viridiplantae; phylum Streptophyta; class Magnoliopsida; order Asparagales; family Iridaceae; genus Iris; species Iris pallida. Next base: position 11,609,914 of record JANAVB010041420.1, read on the forward strand.
TCATTTCAAGGGACATGAAGACATAGACAGAGACATTCAGAGAGTCCAAGCATATTTCAGGAGAGCGAAATCGACGTCCAGCCGAAGTTGCTTTTGCCTCTTGATCGTCTTCAGATCGTCAATGGGGTAAAGAATCAAACCTTCATCGCCACCCGTCCCCGAAAAAAAAAAATTGTACTCAAATGATCCTGTCGAGGATCCAAATTGTACTTGTTTCGTTTGTTCAATATAAAAGTTTCTCAAATACTTTTTAATGGCAAACATGTATCTGATGAAGGATTTAAATTCTGCGCAGACACACTTCATGGGTTATTCGAGCAGTTGCGAGTATTGTATGACACTCAACTTCAAAAGGAGAATGGTCATGAGCCTATAATTGAGGCTTGTAATAGTAGAGTTGAAAGGTTACTCCTCGATCCACATGTTTAACAAACGAAAGGTAGAAATAGGACAAACCAAGCAAATGAGGTTGAAGGTGCTAGTAATGAAAGAACAAAGAGTGGACTAGAGAAAATAACTCAACAAAAGAAACCAAGACCTTGTCAGATGTGCAAAGGCATTAACGTTGGCCATGATAGTCGCAATTGCCCTAAAAATCCTAAAAGCATTTTGAAGAAAGGTTACTAAGGTTCAATCGGTATAATTTTTTACTTTATATAGTATATAGTTTGTTTTTGTTTTTGTCAACCCCTTGACCAAATTTTTCCTATTTATTAAATTTTATACCTTTCTTTATTTGTCTCACATATATATTTGTTATGGTTATATTTTTTTTTACTTAAAATATACATAGAGGGTTCAAATGGGAAGTAAAGGAAAGAGGCTCTTTGCAAATACTGTTTCCTCAGGGGCCATTATGCAACAACCCATTTGTAAGGGCTTAAGTGCAACTTGGTTGCTTTTCAGCTAACCATTAGAGAGGACCAAAGGGGTAATAAAAGTATTTGGCAGGGACTAAAGTGAAAATTTTCATTTAATTTAAATTTCCCTGGCCGTTTGAGAACTTGGCCAATAAGGATAGCATCAACCAAATTTCAAATTGATTTTTCTCAAACCTATTCGAATTTGAGATGAAGTTCAACTCTATATATGTGGGTAGTCGTCTGGCTCTACAGGAACCCTAATTCTCTCATCCTCCATCGCAAAGGAAGTCGAAGGATTGTTGTTCGAGAGAGAGATTGCCGCGAGGAACCATTCGATTCACCAACAGGTAATTCCTACCCCGTGATCGACCCTCAAATCATTAAACCTTAGTTATGTTATTTTTACTTTCAAATAGTAGTGTAGGTGATTGCTTTAATGCCTCTAAGGAGTTAGGAACCAGCATTGGTCTTAGAAGTGTCTGTATCCGATACTGGAACAAGCCTACATCGCGCTTGTAACCTCTCTTCTTGCTAACACCAAGTTTTGATCAAATTGTTTCGTCGACTGGTGAATTAGAATCAGATCAGGCAGGACACACTGGGTTAGTGTTTGGTTGACACTGAATATGAACATATATGCTCAAATCAAGAAGGCTGTAGGCAACAGGAATTGGTTTCAGTTGGGATCTATGATGACCATAGAGTAACCAGGTTGTAGGAGTATGCGTGTACCAGAGGGTTTAATCATAGAATGTCAGTCCACATCTACGTATGTCCAGCCATTAGGAAATTAGTTCACTTCTTTCCTTTTGAAGTTCAACCTCTCACTAATGCTGTCCTGCATCCTTAGCAATGTGTAACCTACCATGTATGTTCAGTCTATATATTGTATTTGGTCAGTCATCATATTGATCAGATTTAATTTCAGTAGTAGAGCCTTAGCATCAATTTCCTATAAGTATGTGTCTGCACATCCTATGGCAGTCCTAAACTCCTTGTATCAGTACACATTGTTTGGATGTTCAGTCATAATTGATCCTTTGTAATGGTCAGGTGACATTTGCAAGCCAGGAGATATCTGCTTGTTCATGCCAATGCCCACTTCAAATTCTCAGTTAGCATGTTACCCCCTTGTATTGTTCAAATCCAATGTCTATATCTGAACATAAAGGTTCTGTTTCCTTCTTTCACTTAGAGTATCGATCACATCTCATAAATTGTTCAATCCCGCTTTCTATTTTGTTCAGTTATGAAGCAGGTTTAGTTATAGAAGTGTGGTTCTCTCCACCCAACATATGCATTTGATGTTCAGTCTTGGTTTTGTTAGAGATTGATCCTTGAACACAAGTTCAGTCCTAAATAATTGCATCTGTCCCATGTTGAACCCATATCAGTTATATGGTTGATATGGAGCAGTCATATTGCCTTGAGTGTCCATTAGCTAGAGAGGGGCTGAACCAACCTTCATATGCAGGGCCATAGTAAGGGGTTGGGAATGAATATGTATCAGGTGGTATTATGGTCGGGTATGGAGGCTTCAAGAATTGGGGGCATTCATAGATAAAAGTGAAGGATAACAGTAGGACACTAGTATAGGTACTTAACATCAAGATGGATATGGTCATGTTGGTGTATGTCCTATAGAAATTACATACATGACTGTACATTTAGACAGCTAACATCGAGTATAAGAGGGACCTATAAGACCTGGGTGTGTGTGAGTACTATTTGCTCTGTAGATGTCCTACCAGCAATAGGACACACTCACATGCATCCCTGAGTCATGTGCAAAACCTGGGATTGGCAAGGTTTGGGGTTAAGTGTCCGAGTACACCTTGGTCATGGTGGTAGCAATCTGGAAACTTGCTATATATCCACTGCAGGACAGATGCAGAGGCTTGCAAAGGCTATTGCAATTCTGGACCTTTTTGTGTTATAGGAGTTTTTAATGTTTCATTTATTTTCAAGGCTACAGCAGTTTTGATTCACCAGGTTTCTCCAGTCCAGGCTTAGGTGTCTGAACTGACCATGCTAACTTAATGAGAAGTATCCAGTGATGTCTCAAGTATCAGTAACCAATACCTGTACCTAGAGGGAGAGAAATCGAGTCCATTTAGTTGAGGGTCAAAGACTATAAACTGCCACCGAACATAACTTGATGTGTTATAGAAATGATGCATTTATCATTACCGTGTTGCCCTGTTCCTTAGTAATCAGACTATAACAGGTAGATGTTCCTCCTGAACAAACACTAGAGGAATGGCATATACCAGCTATACAGGAAGTGCCAGTTGGGGGAGAGTCCCTGTGTCCAGGGTTAGTAGGACATTAGGCTAAGGGCCAAACCTATATAACGAGTTCGGAGTTGCCTGTCGCAACCAAAGTTGATGAAATGTTACTAGGTTTCTGTACCAAAACCACAATTGACTATTCCAAACTTGAGTCCAGTTAAGTCTTCTACTCAATTAGAAGAGATCCAATTAGACATTGTGATCATAATTCATTATTTAGTTTTTTGTAAGAATAATGTATTTGTATCAGTTTTCCCTTATAGCAGTTGCACCTATGTTAGTTTGCACTTCGTATCAGGTGGCAACCCAATGCCATATGGCCAGATAAATTAATTGTACAATTGCTTTAGTCGCAAGCATGACATTGTGTATACAAGGGAATACCCAGTGTGCATGTGAGAGCATAAAGGACAGTTAGATGTCTTTAGGTAGACCAAGAAGGAAGAGAAATAACAAGCTTTGTTGAGCAAACAGTAAAAAGGAAGGGGTAGACAAACAATTTAAGAATACAAGAAGTAATTAGTAAGAGTAAAGTATCTTTATTGTAGTTATATCATGTTGATGCAGACTTGATACATGATATAGGTTCGGTGGATTTTGACTCAACACTTGATCGTACCCGCAGCTCAGGACCTCAGGCAAGTATACCTTGTCTCCCTCTACAGTTTTACTTACATGCATTTCCTTTTATTTTTCAGTCTTTGATTGTTTATGGACATGTGCTCTTCGTGTTATATTCTGTTGAGTTGTTTTTATTGCATATAGCCGTGTTCATGTTTGGCCTTGTGGTTCATACTTGGAGTTTCTCACCAGTACCTTGCTTGAGTCGTGTCATAGAACAAGTGCGTGTAATTGAACTTCTAAACCCTTGATTATCGTTTTACACAACCAGAGAGTCCACAATCGGGACGAGGGTTGATCAGTGCACTAGAGAGTCCATACTCGGGACGAGGGTGTTTGTCGTATTTATTGGCACCAGAAAGTCCATACTCGGGACGAGGGTTGACAAATTGCAACAGAGAGTCCACACACGGGACGAGGGTATTTTGCCGTGAGCTAACCAGAGAGTCCACACTCGGGACGAGGGTTAGTGCTTAGTTCAAACCCATGAGTCCACACTCGGGATGAGGGTTTGGTTTACCCATTGATCTCGTGATTCATTGTTCACTCGGTAGTTCATTTATGCGTAGTTGTTCTAGTGTTCGTGTTCGTGTTAGTAGTCATTTGTCGTGTTCCTGTTTTTCTTGTTTATTTTCTTGCGCATGATAGAACTGTTAGATAGGCATGTATATTATGTATCTTGCTATGTCCTCTGAGGACCTGATGATCTTTTCAGGTTAGCCGAGTTTGAGTCAGGAACAGACGAGAGGTTTGAGTCATCATCAGACCGCAATGCTTGCAGTTGTGGTCGCCTTGATTAGCAGGTTGTTTTCAGTTGGTATATTTCATGTACTTTTCTTTTTCCATCTATTGGTAGTGGATTTGTGTCCACGGACGTGACATTGATTTTTGGAGACATTCGGTTATATTCATTATTGTTCAGTTTCATGTCTTATTCATTGATCTTGGTTGTGACTTGATTATTCTGTGGATGAGATATAGATTACCATGAGATTCTAGATTGTCGTAACTTGTGTATATTAGACAGCTTACTACCGCCGACACTGCGGCGTAGGCTGGGCTTGGACACTTTTTGTATCCGAAAAGCGGGTGCGGGTCGTGACAGTTTTCTTGCATTTCTTCTAACCCTCTCTTTTTGCAGACTTGGATGATGTTACAGATTTGCAAAACATACAAGCTTAGGCACGAAGATATTTGAAGTACTTCTATGATGGATGATGTTACAGATTTTTGTAGACTTATGTGAAGGGTCAAAAAGTTTGATAACCATCTTTTATCTTTCTTTGTCCAAATTGGCTCGGGAATGTGAGAAAGTGTTGCCATTTTTTTAGCCTTGAGTTTCAGGGTGTGTGATTGAAAGTGATGCAATTACTTTGAGAGTTCAATAACTACAACCATCTCGTTTTGATTGATAAAGTTGGATTTTGTGTGTGTGGTTGTTTTGACTAATTTAAGGTGTATTGAATAAAAATTATGTTTATATAGGATGTTACGGGTTTGCGACTTTTCATTTAGATAAGTTTTGTTCTCAGTTTAAGTTAAAGCTCATGTTTCCTAACGTTATTATTGCAAAATTTGTAAACGTCGTCGGCTTCAGCCTAGACACTCCAAAAATTATTGAGGTTTTATTTTATGTCGTGACAGATAAGTACAAAGGAGAGAGAAACCAAGAAAGTAATCATAAATGTGGTCTTTTATCTATATGTTGATATTGTACAATTTTGAAAGGTGCAGATAAACTGATCTATGTAGAATGGAAACGAGACGGTGACTTTGTTGAGAATCCAAGAAAACTCTTTAGGCGAGGTCAACTGGGGTAGTGGTCTATAGGTTTTTTATGTTATTTATTTTGTTGTGGGTGGTCATCATGACAATGCCTCAAGTTTGCCAATGCCATCTTAGTAGTTAGCTAAGTGGCATATCTTAGAATAAGTCAGACTTTGTTTGGTTCCATGTATAGTACGTAGTATCTTAGAACCTGTGTTCTGATTCATGTAAAAATTTGAACAGTAGTGCTCGGCTCCTTATGGTGAGATGTTTACTTGAAATCAATATAAATTGTAGCTATGTTTAAGCTAAGCATCTTTGCTTTTATATATGTTATATATCTTCCAAACAAAAGGACTTTTTGTTCATTGCTCCAATGGGGAGCTCAGATATTTTGATGGATCTTCTATCACTGGGAACGACTAAAAATGTATAGCAAAAATGCACCACGTCATATGGAATAGATCATCTTATTCTCATCTAGATCAGTGCTAATGTACAACAAAGGTGTTGAGAATCAATAAGGGACTTTTAGTCCCACATCGGAATATGTAGTATGTAGAGGAGCTAGACTCCCTATAAGTAGTGAAGTAGTCCATCAATAAAATATCCAACCATTATTTTCTACATGGTATCAGAGCCATAACTCTCTCTCTCTCTCTCCAAAAAAAAAATGCCGACCCCCTTCCCTTGCCGACCTCCCCCTCGCCGACCCCCCTCGCCGCCCCACCACCATCAGCAGCCCCCTTGCCGCCCCCCCCCCCCCTCGCCGACACCCCCTCGCCGACCCCTCCCTCGCCGACCCCCCCTACCGACCCACCAGCAGCCCCCCTCCCGACCACCAGCAGCCCCCCTTCCCGACCTCCAGTGGCACCCTCCCCTTTCCAAACCCTAACCCTAGCCACCACCATGTCTAGCCCTAGCCTTTCCATCTACTACAAACCTAGCCGTCCTCCTTTTTTCCAAAAAAATAGCGTATTTTGAAGACAGACGGCTGCCAAATGCTTTATTTGCACCAAGTCTGATCCTCGCTTACGCCGTTTAGAACTAACAAATGCTTTATTTGTTATTCTTTCTTCACATCGGGATCTCTACAGAGACTGATCATGTCTTCTCCGGTGTCCTGACGTGTTCACTTTACATGCGCGCGCCGGTGCTGGCCAAGTTAGTAGCACATTCGTAAAGTCTGTGGCGTCGAAGAAGACGACGAAGACGACGAAGACGACGAAGACGAAGACGAAGAAGACGACGAAGTTAGGGAAGTTGTCGACTCCGACGTCGAAGACGCCGAAGAAGACGACAAATAGGGTTCACAGTTGAAGAAGCCATGGATTCGATCAGTGGCAAACTGACGGCCGAACAGATGAAGGTCTTGGTTGATGATATCTTATCAAAGAGATTAACCGAGACAACCCCACGTGTGATCCATACTGACGTGGATCCGTCACCTTACAAAATGGAGAAATTGGAGAAGCTGGAGACGAAGTTGGAAGGAACGTCCAACTACTTGACGTGGTCGCGGCAGGCGATGCGGACGCTGAAGGAACGTGGCTTGGTTGGCTATGTCACTGGCCAAGCCAAGGCGCCAGCCGATCACTCCGTAAAGGAGTTTGCTGTTTGGGAGATTGTCAACAATGTCGTGGCTGGGTGGTTGACTGCCTCATTAACCGACCAGGTGTCGGGAAATGTCGAGGCAATGGAGGTTGCTGCTGATATATGGCGAACTCTAAAAGATATGTACTCCAGCTCAGGCAACCCTATGCGAGTCTTTCAACTGTAAGATGAACTCGATAGGGTGGCCCAAGACGAACATACCATCTCTGAGTACGCAGCCCTGTTGAAGAAGTATTGGTCTGATCTGGATCATTATGATTCTCCTGGTATGGAAGATGCACAAGTCGAACCGGCATTCGCGAAGTACTTTCAGGCGTTCCTGGCTTATATTTTGCGACAGCGTATGATGAAATTCCTGAAGGGACTACACCCTGTATTTGAGCAGAGACGGAATATCCTTCTATCCTAACCCACGCTTCCGACCTTGGAAGAAGCTATAGCCGTTATGACACAGGAAGAAGCTCGACTGAAGTTGATACCCAACAAGGGCTCCTACCAGGGGGAGTAAGCCGCGATTGAAAAGTCTGCCCTTGTTGCCTTCATTCAACCTCCATCTGTGGGTGGTGTTTGCTACAATTATGGTGACTCCAGACATTACATCTAATTTTGTCTAAAACCCTTGTGCAATCAGTCTAATGATCGAGGACGGGGTCGTGGAGGCCGATGTGGTAGTAGAGGAGGATATGTTGGTAGAAGGGACGGACACAAAGCAATCTGGCGGAGGAAGGAGGAGAGAATCAACTAGCTGAAATAACCCGCTTGAACGGGAGTTTCTTGAGATGTTGCAAGGCACAAAGCTGGGTTCGGCCGACAGTCCTGGGCCGTCTTCTACCTCGGGAGATCACATCACTTGCTTTGTCCAAACCAGCACCGGTAATTCTGTACGTGCTCTTGCATCTGTCCATCAGCCAGGATGGATTATGGACACTGGGGCATCTCGCCATGTCACGGGATCCCGTGGTGCGTTTCAGGACTATACTCATCTACCATTTTCGGAGAGCATTCAGACCGCTGATGGTACATCCAGCCCTGTAATGGGTAAAGGCACTATCGCATGCACCCCTTCCATCACTCTAACCAATGTCTTACATGCTCCGTCTTTTTCTGTCAATCTTCTATCAATTAGTGCCATTATACTTGATCTTAACTGTACTGTTTCCTTTGACATTCCTACGGTGATTTTTTAGGAGAAAGGGACAGGACGACGACTTGGGACTGGCACATGGCATAAGGGGCTGTGGTATTTAGACAGGACTGGACTGGACAACGCATTGGCATCCTTGGTAGCAGACGCACCACCAGAAGCTTCATGTCGAAATGTTGAAGCCGACTTGCTACTCCACCACCAACGTGTCGGTCATTCCTTCTTTAAAGTTATTAGTCGAATGTATCCGTCCTTATATCAAAGGGCTAATAAAGAGAAGTTATTTTGTAATGCTTGTGAGTTGGAAAAATATACCAGAAGCTCGTATGTGAGCTCGAAAAATAGGAGTTCAGCTGCTTTTGACATGATACATTCGGACGTATGGGGCCCTTGTCCTACAACCGGAATTAACGGCTTTCAATGGTTCATCACCTTTATTGACTGTTATACCCACGTGACATGGGTCTACCTTATGAAGAATAAAGTGACGTCCTTGAGGTCTTTCGGGACTTTCATCGACGGGTGGAAACACAATATGGAGCTAAAATTAAGTGTTTTCGGTCTGACAATGGGACGGAGTATACTAATAAGCGGGTTGCTGAGTATTTTTCAACTCATGGAATACTACATCAAACTTCATGTGCTTATACTCCGGCACAAAATGATGTGGCTGAACGAAAGAACAGACACCTGCTGGAAGTCGCAAGGACGATGATGCTGGCTATGAATGTCCCGAAACACTTATGGGGGCAGGCTATATTGACGGTCTCTTATCTCATTAATAGAATGTCATCTCAAGTATTGGACTGGAAGACACCGTTGGAGATGCTTACTGGGGTAACTACAAACACTGTTCTACCGAAAGTTTTTGGATGTGTGTGCTTTGTCCAAGATAATAGGCCAGGCATTGGCAAACTGGATCCTAGGGCAGTTAAATGTGTCTTTATCGGTTATACGGCGACTCAGAAGGAATATGCCTGTTGGAGTCCAGTCGAACGGAGGATGTTTGTAAGCATGGACGTTACATTTAGAGAACTAGAACCATACTATGGTTCGGATGAAGGTTCAGCATTTGGTGACACACCTAACACAGATGGTGTTAGATGTGAGGGGGCGATAATAAGCCCAAATGTGGTCGTCAGATCGGTTCCATGTCCGGTTGTAGAAAACTGGACGAAAGGGGGAGAGCACAGTGACTCAGATACAGAGAATGAAGAAGAAGATACATATGTTTCGCAGGGGGAGCAGCAGACAAGGGAAAAGGAGCTCCAAGTCTACAGAAGGAGACAACAGAAGTCCAGTACTGTGCCTATATCGTGCCCTGTGCCTACTATACCAAGTCCCTCGTCTACTCCTGCTCCAACTCCTGAAGATGTTTTCCCCGTACTGAATCACTCGGACTTTGATACGGATCTCTCCGACTCGGATGGTATGATCTCTCCACCACCTATTGCTCCCTTAAGGAGATCTTCTCGCATCAATACGGGTAAGGCTCCTGCTCGTTTTGATGATTACGAACATGACATTGCCAACTTTTTGTCTTATTCTAACATTTCTTTGAATTATCGAGCCTTTATTGCATCGTTAGACTCTACTTCGTTGCCCAAGTGTTGGCAGGAAGCAAAGAAAGATCCAAGGTAGAAAGCTGCAGTGATGGAAGAACTTGGGACACTAGAGAAAGATAAGACATGGGAGCTGGTTCCATTATCCAAAGGAAAGAAAGATGTGGGATGCAAATGGGTGTACACAGTGAAAGAGACGCCAGAAGAAAAAGTAGAGCGGTACAAGGTGAGGTTGGTTGCAAAAGGATTCACACAGTCATATGGCATAGACTATGATGAGACGTTTGTCCCAGTAGTAAAAATAAGCACCGTGAGAACTCTGGTCTCCATTGCAGCGAACTATAGGTGGAAGCTGTACCAGCTGGATGTGAAGAATGCCTTTCTTCATGGGGACCTGCAAGAAGAAGTATACATGGAGCTCTCGCCAGGGTGCTACGCAACGGAATCAGACGGAGAGACGTCGTAAGGAAAGGTGTGTAAACTGAAGAAGTCGCTATACGGGCTCAAGCAATCTCCTCGAGCCTGGTTTGACAGATTCAGAAAGGCTATTACAGGCATGGGATACTGTCAAACAAATGCAGATCATGCGGTCTTCCTCCAGCATGCAAGAGGCCACATCACTATACTTGCTATATATGTGGATGATATAGTGATCACAGGTGATGATGAAGTCGAGGTCACTAAGCTGAAGTTAAAACTCGCGAAGGAGTTTGAGGTGCAGAATTTAGGAGCGATGAGGTACTTTCTAGGTATCAAAGTGTGTGAAGGCGAACAAAGAATTGTTCTATCACAAAGAAAATATGCACTAGATCTGCTGAAGGAGACAGGGATGCTGGGATGCAAAGCAGTCGTTACTCCAATTGACCAAAAGAGTAAGCTTGGAGCAGAAGCAGGAGAGCCTGTTGATCGTGAAAGATATCAAAGACTTATAGAGAGATTGATTTATCTGGGACACACTCGTCCTGATATCTCATTTCCGGTGAGTATAGTGAGTCGCTACATGCATGATCCAAGAAAGGGTCATATGGAAGCAGTATTTCAGATCTTGAGATATCTGAAAGAAACGCCGGAAAAGGGGCTATGGTTCAAGAAGAATGGACGCATAGAAGTTGAGGGATACTGTGATGCAGACTGGACGAGCTACATAGACGACAGAAGGTCTACCACGGGATACTGTGTTTTTTATAGGAGGAAATCTGGTCTCATGGACAAGCAAGAAACAGTCAGTGGTAGCACGGTCGACAGCTGAAGCAGAATACAGAGCAGTGGCTCTGGGAGTGTTGTTGTGGGTGAAAGCATTGCTGACAGAGTTGAAGCTGGATAAGGGAGCACCATTGAGTCTTCTGAGCGATAGTCAAGCTGCAATAAGTATAGCTAACAATCCAGTTCAGCACGACAGAACGAAGCACATCGAGATTGATCGATTCTTCATCAAGGAGAAGCTGGAACAAGGGATACTAAATATTGACCATGTCCGCTCAGAAGAACAAGTTGCAGACTGTCTGACTAAGGGTCTTAGTTCATTAAGTCTGTCGAAGCTATGTAACAAGATGGGGATGATTAATATCTATCGCCCATCTTGAGGGGGAGTGTTGAGAATCAATAAGGGACTTTTAGTCCCATATCGAAATATGTAGTATGTAGAGGACCTAGACTCCCTATAAGTAGTGAAGTAGTCCATCAATAAAATTATCCAACCATTATTTTCTATAAAAGGTCTTGGAATACAATCTTTTTTACTGGTAGTTCAAGACAATTGATTCCGTCAAATGTTCTCAAATGGTGGTAGAAGCAATGAGCTAGATTTGAGCACATTCTTATGCACATGACTCCTAATGCTTTTGTGTTGACATTGTCAACTAGCTCTTCTAGTAAACATTGTTTCTTATTTTTGCTCATATATACAATGTTCTTCAAAATTAAACATTAAACCACATAATTTGTGTGATGTAAAAAATGCTGAGTAAAACAAACCACTCAAGTTTTGTTACAATTCAGTTGTTATGCTCAGAAGATTTACAAAGCTACTGCCAATATGACACAATAAACCAGCAAAAATAAAAATAATCATTGATCTAGAACATTCAAACATAAATAGACCATAGAAATTTTTATTTATATTCATGTTTCTATTCACAATAATCTGAACTTAATTCTAAGAACCTAATACAAAATTTTAGTAGAGAAAAAAAATTCCTATAATTTTATACTGTATTCCCTGCCAATGGAATTCTCACAATGCTTCCATCTAACCACACAATGTTACCAAATGCATATCTTGCTCCAGTCTCCTCAGACTTCAAAGTAACTTGAAATGTCTTCTCCTCTCCAACCTTCTTGAAGTTGAGGATCTCTTGTCTAACAAATATGTATACTCCTACCGAAGCTTTGACACGGACCTTGTAAGCAATTGGATCTCCCACATTCTTAAGGGTTCGAGTCAAGAGTCGTTCAAATTTGGTGTTGTGAAGTTCAGTCGTTCAAATTTGGTGTTGTGAAGGAAGTCCGATGGGCACTTCGTACGACTTGCTAGTGAACTTCGTCAAAGTTGTATCATGTCAGAGATGTAGACAGTGAGAATGTTAACTCCCGGTGAAGTGTCATCTGGCAAGAATGTTAACTTTCGATTCAGAGTTAAGAAAAAAATCCACCAATGATATTACTCCAAGATAGCCATGAGTAGGCAGCATATTGAGCTATAAAGTACTTATATCTCACTCAATTTATATGGGATTTATAGTGGAAGATACTAATATAAAAATTTATTGAGAACAAATTATTTGTTTGCTTGTCGCAGAACAAATCTATTGAAAGTATTTGTGATGTATCCTAAAAGAACTCAAAAATCCAATCTTTTTTATTCGATTTCTAAAAAAATCGATTTTTTTTCAATTTATCAGAAAACTCAAAAAAATCAATTTTTTTTTTCTATTTATAAAAAGTGAAAAATCCACTCTTTTTCTTCGATTTTTCATGAAAGAGAAAAAAAAATATAAGAAAAAAACCTAGATCGAAGAAGAAGTCTTATGATTGGATTTAGCAGAGAAGAAAAAGAAAGAATACTTGTATTTCTTTTTCCTCACAGCGAGAAAGGAGAGCAAAGAGGAGAGGAAAGAAGGGAATTTTTTTTGAAAGTTTCAATTCTAGGACTTTTGTGGGATGTTAATTAACATAGAAGAGAAATTGGGTTTAGATCTAGGATTAATCTGCACTGCAAATACAAATACGACGTATATTATTTTGGGTATATATATATATATAAAATACATATTATATATAATAATCTATATATATATATATATATATATATATATATAATATATATATATATATATATATCCCCAAATATATATATTTATTATTTTGGGGATATATATATATATATATTATAATCTATATATATAATCTATATATATATATATATATATAATATATCCCCAAATAATAAATATATAATATATATATATATCTATATAGATATATATATATATATATATTATATATATAATATATATCTAAATATATATATATATATTTATTATTTGGGGATATATATATATATATATATATTATATATCTATATATATATATATATATATATATATATAATATATATACTATATATATATATATATATATCTATTATATATATTATCTATATATATCTATATATATATTATTATTTTGGGGATCTATATATATATATATATATATCCCCAAAATAATATATATATATATATATTATATATATAATATATATATATATAATAATCTATATATATATATATATATATAATATATAGATATATTTATTTATTTAAAGGCGGTTACAGTTCATGAACAGTGTTCTTATAATATTTTATTCTATTATATCATTAAGAAAGAAGGGTCATTCCACTTCTTCTACTATGCTAAAGTGATTATTGTTGCTGCTATTTCTTGCAATAATGCTAAGTTTACAACCATAGTTGTAAATAATTACAACTGTCTACATAGCGGTTGTTAAGTGGTCAACCTCTCCATCTCTATCCCCATGGGTAGAAGAGGACCAATCGACAAACTGCCACGTGATGATAGTAAAGGATTATAACTACAAGCGGTTGTAATTCTTTTTTTATTCCTCTATAGTTAGTTCACGTGAATAGTGCACACAGTCTCATTATGTTAACTGAGTGAGGGAGAGAGAGAAACAGAGGAAAGAAAATGACATATCTCATATTTCTTTCTCTAGGGATTCTTCATGTTAATTTTCTACTACCATAGGCGGATTCACATGCAGTGCACTGGGGAGCTGGGCCACCAGTAAAAAAAAAAAAAGAAAATTCAAATTTTAGTATTTGTTATGTGTCCACTCCAAATTTATTGGCTGGATTTTTTAATAAGAAGGAATTCATAGAAGTATACTATTGCATACTTTAAATTTATGCTTCTAAAGTATGCTAAATTAGAATAATTATCTGGACATATAACAAATATCTGAATTCCTTGTAATTAAATTACAAATTAAAAGCATACTTTGGAATATAATAAGTACTAAAAAATCCTAATGCTTAATATTTTTAGAAAGTATGCTTCATAGAAAAATAGTTGCTTAATAATATTACAAATGATATTATAGTTAAACGCATTCAAAGTATGAAAACTCGTATAGAGCAATTGTGAGGATGTAATGCTTTATTGTATGAAAATAGTACTTTTAATATAATATGATATTAATATATCCCATGTTTGTGAAAATATAAAAGAAAGAGAAGAAAATTAGTAGCCAGAAAGAATGCACGTAGTTTTCCTCATTGATAACATATATAGAGAGAATGTGATAGAAGTTGTTGTGGATATGGATAAGGGTATCCACATTTGGATTTATCCAAATCACAACACTCCTCCTTGGATGCCCACTCTAATTATTGCCCCATTAAAAACTTTTCTAAGGAAAAATCCTTTAAAAAAATTCATAGAAAAGAAAATAGTACAATAATATTCTTCAAAAATATGATTCTTCAGGAATCTAAGTTGGTGCGTGTCACGCCCCAGAACCAGAATACTGGAGAGCGGAGGACAGACACAGCAAGCTACGTATATTAAAGTAAATTCTACCTCGATATACGGTCACGGCTGTCTAGATACATGAGGGTTTAACTACAAGCCAATAGTCTCTTAAGGTCAAGAACAAGCCTAGTGTCTCAATCTTAAGCAAGCAAGTAAATGTAACAAGATGGTAGATCATCAGACATACAAAGTAAGACGTCCCATACATTACATATTCAGATAATCATGAAGCTAGTCATACAAAATGTGAAGACTAACAAGAGTTTCAGTCATACATGATCAACCCTAGGATTTATCAATTATGTTACAGCCCTTAGGCAGACAGGAATGCAAATTTAACCCGAGCTGACACGTGCTCGGCGGCTAAACGCCTCAAAAATATAATTTTACAATAGAGCGAGAGAGCAAAATAAAACCCACTCGTTGCCAGGGTTTCTTCTAGTGGTCACCATCTGGCTGAAAGGCAGGTAGATCCTCGGGTGCTGCTCCAAAATCTGGCCATACAAAACCAGCTGGGTCAGACCCCAAAAAGAGCAAGTGCCACAAGGGAGGCTTCACTTAAGAACTAAAACCAGCACATTAGCACATGAGAACATAAATGAAATAACAAAAGACATGAGTTAGAGAAAACATGGTGATAAACGATAAGATAACTAAAGGGCTATTCCGGTAACCAAGTTACAACCCGTAAACCAAACAAGGACCGGGGTTGTAATCCTTCACCTGAACAGAGCTTAGTCTCCAACCAATTATCGATAAGAGTAAAGCATGAACAAGCATGTGCAGAAATAATCATAGACTGGCATTGCTTAGACAAGACTAGACTGGACTACATCCATCAATCATGGCCAAGCAAGGAGTACGGCTTGATACTTTAACTAACTAGGGTTATCACAAGCCTAGTTACTAGCAATATGCAATGAGATGTTCCAGCAGTCACAGGCCCTGCAGCTATCCAGGTTATCCAGACGAGATTGATTATCAAGGTTATCTAGAATTATTAAATGGCTTGGAGTGCAACACAAAACAGTATGCCTTGTACTTGTTTCATGAAGTGCCCTATATAACAGTGGGCTGGAAATGTGCCCTACTCGACGGCAGGCTATAAGTCCCTCAAGTGTGGCCGGGATAACGGGATCGCCTGTAAATGGAAACATCTCTCTATATGAACTACTTGATCAATCTAGTCATTAACCTTATTCAGATTCAGTATGAATCCCGGACCGTGGTAACCAGGGACTCATGTCCTAGACATGATGCAAGATGAGACATGTAGCTTATACAAGCACAAACACCCACGGTGTCAAGACAAGAGTACTTAACAAGTCAAGGTAGCTGTCACAACAGCATTCAAGATTACATGTCAAGATTACTTAGCAGGTCAAGATAACCATCGCAACAATGTTCATGAGTTCATGTTAGGATTACTTGTCAGGGGTGCACTACAACGGGTCACCTTCATGTCATGTTACTTGTACTTGTACTTGTTACTTGTTAGGAGCGCTCCACGACGGGCCACTATCATGAGTTGACACAAAATTATGTCATGTACAGATTATTATTACAACACTAACATATCATGATTATATCGAGTTCATGTCAAAAATGCGTAAGAATATAATAAGGGGTGCCATACGCCCAATAAACGTGAATCTAGGGTAGTGGATGCCAAGGCCATACTGCGTCGGGCAGGGGGGGTAAGATACGCTAGTGCTAAGAAGACTCCAGGCAGGAGAGTGTGCCAAAGGAGTACGCCAAGGGATATGCCAAGGGGAGTACGCATGATGGAGTACGCGTAAAGGAGTACGTGTAAATAAGGTACGCGTGAATGAAGTACGCGTAAAAGAGTACGCGCAAAGGAGTGTGTGTAAATATGGTACGCGTGAATGAAGTACGCATAAAAGAGTAAAGTGTCACGACCCGCACCCGTTTTTTTTAAACGGATACGAGACGTGTCCAAGCCAGCCTACGCCGCAGTGTCGGCAGTAGAATGCTGTCACGGCCATGAAGATCAAAATCACAAATAATGCTCATTCACGTAATTAATTTAATTAACAATGATCACAAGTTTTACATTTGCAGAAAAATATAAACTTGTACAAATATTAGAATGACTACAACTCCGCTATCTAGCTAGTTTCTAGGCTTTTGTCTGCAAGTACCCCCGTATCTCCCATGCTAAGTGAATCCATGACTAACCTGAAAAATATTGGTTTTCAGTCAGGAATGGAACGAGCACAATTCACTGAATGCAGTTTCAATATATGAACATGACTATACTACAGAGATTAGCCTTTAGACATACGATTCATAAAATGAAACAAAAGACAAATAAAACTAAATAAGGAAAACAGTAAATAAATACAAAGACAACACTCACCGACTGACGGAAGTACCTTGACATGTGATCGGTCTCGGGATAATTACATGACACTGTCTAAAGTTACACTGTCTACACTGTCTAAGTTACAATGTCTACATTGTATAAGGTTACACTGTCTACATTGAATAATACAATAAAGAAACACAATCTACACTGTCTACTTTACAATAATAAATCACTATTTATACTGTCTAATTTACAATAATAAATTACTGTCTACACTGTCTACTTTGCAATAATAAATCACTGTCTACACTGTCTAAGGTCAGATCACACATCGTTGGTACTTCACCCTTCCGAAACAACAAGGAACAAAATCAACATAAAACAGAAATCATATATCTATCGACTAAATACTGATGCATAGTAAAGATTAATATTGAAAACAAATAATAAACTGTACTCGCCTGTGGTCCATTGCTGGTGAAACCGACAATCCAAACCACTTAATGTGCCACAATAGTCAAAACTCGTACAACAGTCCCCGAAAGCTGAAATAGACATTACCAATGTTCTTAGAATAGTCAAATTAGCTAGAATTACATGTTCTTAAATCCAATTCTGGACACAGGGGCAAAACGATAATTTTGGGTCAAAACGGTATCCGCCGTTGGACCCACTTTGCACCAAAAAGTGTGCCAGAGTCAATGGTCTCTAAAGTCGTCAAACTACATGTCTACAAATTTGTTTTGACGATACGAACCCAAACGTATGTCCAGAGTTGGATTTCGGCGGGCCGTGCACAAAATCGCCCGTTGAGTTGGACCGTAGGGCCCGCAAAACGACGATCCAATCAACTGCCTCAGAATCGGACCAAACTTGGCATACAGGACCAGAAAAATGATACGGACCTGCTGGCATAAGTTTTGTCTCGATCTGATGAACGTGTACAAAGTAATTAGAAAATTTGTACAGAGGTCGATACGGTGAATTTCGAAGGATACTCATCAAATTCGTCGCACACACGCGACCAATTTGAATTTCATCAAAGCCCACACGTCCACGAAGCCGTTACGCACCTTTCGATGCTTTCGGTTCGCGACCACGTCACCCGGATTGGCGGGACGCACGTCGTATCGAAGGTTTTTCTAAAGTTTTAAAACAGGTTTTCGGCAAACTTCGGGATTTGATTTCTCGACACGTAGTTGATGATTTCTAAATCCACAAAAAGGGTCGTGAAGTCGTATATGTTGTCTATAACTGTGTTCAAGTAGATTTCTGAATAGGTCAATGGATTGGTAGGAATTTTCCTTCCAACTTTGGTGTTTGGGCTGATATGTGCCCTATTTTTGGGCATATTTTTGTCGAAGTTTCGTTTCGATTTCTGTCTCGATACTTCTTAGACTCTCGATTCTAATTGATGGGACTCCTAGAGGGATATATAGGCTTTACAAAACAGTTTATAAATCGTAAACGATAGAGTATCAAGAGAGAACTCTTACCGCGAACTTGGGTTACTGCGACTGCACTTCGCTGCTACCCTCCTGCGCCTGTGCACGCGCACGCGAACTTGGCCGTCGTCCGGCGACTTCACGCGGCTGCGCGCGGTCGTGGGGCGCCGCCCAGGTTTCAGGGAGGGTTTAGGTTAGGGTTTTGAGGTTCTTTATCGATCTCGTTCTCGCATGTATATCGCCATATATATACAAATACCAGCGCTCGGGTTGGGTGTTCTGTAACTCGGGTCTGGGGGCTCTCTCTCAGGTTACTTGGACATGTGTGCAACAATATAGTGATGTGGGCTTTGATCTCTCGGCTGGGCTGGGAACCCTCTCTCAAAACTCAACCTTGACAGTTATGTAGTTATTTATTTATTTCTTTATCATCTTCTATACTTATATATATATATATATATATATATATATATATATATATGTGGCTGGAGAACCCCTGCTCGCTAACCCCTTCCCCATTCTCCTGGTGGTCGGGTTCCCAGGGCCGGCCGGCATCCTGGGCCCTGCCGTGCCGCCGGCCGTCTTCCCCCGTGGTGGTCCCCCCTCGCCTCTCGCTGGTTGGCCGCGTTCCAGCGGAGGACCGCTCCCCATACTTTTGTGGGGAGTCCCCCTTGCCGGAGTGCCCCCATCGGCCATCCTCCCCCCTCTTTTTCCCACCCTTTCCCCCCCACCGGCGTCGACGTTGCCCTCGGCGACACCGGCGTTCTCGGGTCCCGAGTCGGATATCCGCTCCTCCGTCCCCCCCATTGGCGGCCCCTCGTCTTCCTCCCTCCTTGGACCCCAGCCGGGCCCGCACACCCCGGCGGCCCTCCTCCCCATCGTCCCTCCTGCCAAGCCCCCCCTCCCCTGTCGACGGCCTTTCCGTCGCGCCACCCAGCCACTCCCCTCCTGCAGCGGGCCACCCCTCCCCCCTGGTCGCTCCGGCCCCCGGCGGCCTAGGTGACTCCCCTGCCGTCGCCGACGGCTCCCCGTTGGACGCTCGTGGGCTGCTGGTTCCTCCTCATCCCCCGCCTTCGGCTCCCCTTCCCCAGACGCCCCCCGGTGCCCCTGCGCCTCCCTCGTCAGCAGCCTCTGGTGCTCTCGAGGCTGAGCTGCCTTGGATGCTCGTGGCTCCGCGACACCCTGCGGAGCGCTCCCCCCGCCTTTCTCGCTGCCGGCTGGCCGTGCGACGCCGTCCCCGGCGCTCCCTCCCCTTGCCCAGCCTCCCTCCGGGCTTAGGCGTTCGCTCTGACTCTTGCTCGAGCCCCCCTCCTTGCCGTTGACCGGCCCCCGCCGGCCGAGCTTCCCCCCTGGTGTGCGCGTGCCCCGTCTTCGGCTGCCCCCCCCTCCGTCACCTGACCCCTCCCTCCCCCGTCGGAGCCCGGCGTTTCCCCCAGCTACTCCCTCTCTTTCCCCCCCCGGTCCCCGCGGGAGGCTGCGCTTTTCCGGTCGTCTCGCCGCCTCGACAGGCCCCCTGGCCCTTCCTCCTTCCCCCCCCCCTCTCTTTCCGCCGCGTCTGGTCGTCGACGGCGCTTCCTCTACCCGATCTTCGACGCTGCCGGAGACCCACGTCCCCGGGACGTCGGCCTCCGCTGCCGGAGGCCCCGGGCCCCAACCCCCGAGATGCGCGCCCCCTTTCCGGGCCGTGCGCCATCTCGTGCAGCGCGCCCCTCGGGCCGCGTGCATTGGGTAGTGCGCATGTCCCCTCGGGCATTGCGCCGACCCCACGTGGCCGGTCTTTGTTTGCTTTTTGTTTTTCAAAATTTGAATTTTCTTTTGTTGTAAAAATATATATATATATATATATTTTTTTTTTTTAAAAAAAAAAAATATATATATATATATATATATATATATATATATATATATATATATATATATATATATATATATATATATATATATATATATATATATATATATATCCATATACTCCTATATATCCTTATCCATAAAAACCTTAATAGAACTCATTATTATTCATTCCTAGTGTAGGCCCTATATATATATATATATATATATATATATATATATATATAATAATATTTAATTCACAAAAATTAGTATAACCAATAATGATAAAATAATATTATATAATATTAACCTCAATAAAATAATCCATTCCTAGTGTAGGCCCTATATATATATATAATATATATATATATATATATATATATATATATATATATATATATATATATATATATATGACTATATAATAATATCTAATTGACAAAAATTAATATAACCAATAATGATAAAATAATATTATATAATATTAACCTCAATAAAATAATAATAATAATAACAAATTCAATAACTCAATAATGGTGTATATGCCATTGCTTACAGACCAATTTATACAAGGACCTATTTATACAACCATCTTCGAATATCCGCTAATAATGATATTTATAATATTTATTTAAGAATACTTAAAAATATTCATTAAATCATTAAAACGAAATACAACATCCTCATACCAAATTCCATCAACACGAATGTCATTGGACGTGCCGCATAACTACATGGGCTTGGGCTCAGCTCAGGTCCAGTCTAGAGTAGTTCGGCACAATCGGGTACCCTAAAACTCAAAATATAATTAATAAATAAATAAATCTTCGGTAAGGGTTAAGTCGCAAGTTTGCCTAGTTTTCCTAGTTATGACATCATTATGGCTCGGCCTTCCCTACCAGGGCTAATACACTAGTCAAGGCACGCCATTACATTATTCGTGCCACGATTTCTAGTCACTATGTACTCCAAAACTCCATCATGGCTAAAATCATCTACCGTAATAATTAACTAAATAATTATTTATAAAATTATGAAAATCACCATTTAATTCAAATAAATAAATAAAAATATTATTAAAATTTCAGAAAGAGGGGTTACAAATCTACCCACCTTAAAAATAATTTCGTCCTCAAAATTCTAATTCGTAACTATTCCTTAAATTCGAAAAAGAAATCTACCATTACCTTAATCTCCTCAAATTTTTAATTCCTCAAAACAGTTTATATCCTCCTCCTAGCCATTTTGTAAATACGAAACTTTGAGGACTTCTAGCCACCTTTGGTCATACTACTCTCTCAACGGTATGTCCCTACAACTATATAATCATCCAACTATTTGCTATAAATGCTACCAATAAATATCTACTGTATATGGCACCTATAAAGTCCTCATATCTATCAAGCAAACCAAAATTTTAACAAGCAACAAACTTACACAGGTAGTTAAGAAATATTGGTAAATTCCAATAAACATGACCATTCGTCGCTCCGAAATAGGAAGGACAGAAAAATAAGGAAGAACAATCGAGAGTAAAAATAAAATTCTAGTGCGGTAGAGAGTATCCAATGCTGCGAATGGAATGAATGTTTATGAACCATTGACTTATTTGCTAGAGTGGGCTACTCTAGTCCAGTCACTTGCTAAATCGAAGAACCCTTCGCCACTTGGAGTGGCTTGCAATCCGTGCAATACAGAAGTTTCGTTCTCGAAATGTTGAACAAAGTTCCATAATAGAACGAAATTTGAGAAATCAAGATTGTGATCTTTTTAGTGGTTATTTAAACACACGAGGAATAGATATAAATGTAATGCAAGATCGTATCGCAACTTCCAGGTAAATGGAATAATGGTTACGAATGACACCACATTCTACGAGATGGAGACTACCTAATAGATGTAGGGACCTATTTCAAATAGTTTGGTTTTATAGTCCAAATGGTGGTATGTATGGATGGGTTTTGCTGGTTCTTAATGGATTCCTGATTGAACATCAATCGTTGGTTGGATGAACCTCAGATTTCGATCTATATTGACTGGACAAGATCCCAATGATAAAACTATTTCTACTAGGTTAGGGTACCCTAGCATAAGTTTCAACCCAAGTGGTTGAGCTAGTTGCCAGTCAGATTGGTTAGCTAGGTCCCTAAAGCCCAAAAATGCGCCTTCAGTGACTTTTGTATTTAAGTAGCACGAGAAGACACAATTGAGTGGCACACTAGTGACAGGAGCGTAGTGGGTTTCGAGTCGATCACAACCATATATTGGGTCGAACGATTCGAGTCGAAGTTGAGTATCTAGTCGTAGTCGAGAAGCATACAGGGATTATGGTAAGGATTATAGCTAGTCCTTTTTACATGAAAGTCATACCATAAAATTAGAGTACAAGGGGACGTGTTTGAGTGGGACATGATATACCTAGATGAAGGTGGACTCGTCTAGATCTTGCATGTGAAATTTGTTGGAAGGTAACAGCTGGTCTCGTGCTCCGAATATTTATGACACGGCTGGGGACACAAAATAATCTAAATGAAAAGTGGGAGTCCATGGGCACTACTTTTCATTCTAATAGAAATTATTCTAGTCAATCGGTATTCCTAGTGTATCCCAAAATTTTAGAAGGCTTACAGTCTACATACCTTAGCGGCTAGGATATGATTTTAGGAATAATACAGATAGAAGAATTCCAAAGTCCAGATATTATACCTCGACCCTTGGTAATAAAGAATAAGGTATGGCGTAACGAAATACGGTAGATATAAGTCAAGTCAAGAATCATTTCTCGATAAATGGAAAACGAGTGTGTACAACGAAACATGGTCGATAAAATAGAATGACCTACTCGTCCACAAATATACGAGAGTTTTCGACGGGGTATCCAACTCTAAGGCACATCCTACGAAAAGATTTCTAACAACTGAGTCGTGAGTTTCTATTTGTGTTAAGCCTGCCAAACTATTGTCACAAGAGTTCTAGGGTTATGGGCTTAAGGGTTGCTAGTTAAAGCAAGCTTCAAGCAATAAATTAGAGACTCATAACAAATTGGTTTCTTGAGAATAGATAGCCTCCTAGGTTGGCATCTTGACTAAGGGTAAAACCTTAATCATCCTCAAGTTCAGATGGCTAGAAGGACCCAATAGCAGTTTAGGGGTCGAGAGGAGGACGAGTAACTCAAGGCAAGGTTCTAGTCACATAGCTGGCCGATGATAACTACACTTGTGTATACAACTACCATAGCCATGGGGATACTCGGTATCTCTCTACCAATTACGAGCTTTCATCTTTCCAAATTAGTGGAAGACAAAAACAATAAAGAGTCCAAGGGAGATGTCACTAAATACAATTTCGTGATTCAAAGGCAAATGTCTAATTCAAGAGGAATTGTCAATGCAGTCGCGGATGAGACCCTAGATACATCTACATCTCAATCCACGTAGGTTAATCAGAGGGAGAGCGAACCGAGTGCACTACGGTTGATCAGACCATAATACATCGATTCTGATTAGATAATATGTTAATAGGCGTCCCCACTAAATATATGTCTTGAATCAAGCTCGAGAACAGAGTGAGCTTGCAAAACTAGACTGTAATAGCAACGTTGGTCAATATAGTCAAAATACAAGTATGCAAAATTTTTGAAAGGAGGCACAAGTAGTTCAAGTTTTGTGAAAATTAAAACCTTACCTGGTGTTCTTGCTTATACCGTCATCCCACTACCTTCTTACCCATAAGGCCTTGGTCGACTAATGGGTTATGAACCTCGCAATTCTATATTCTGGGTAAACCTAATAGCGCTAATCAATTACCTCGTCAATAAGTCACAAGGATTACGAAATGCTAGGTCGGGAGGTATGCTACCCAACTTACAAAACTTTTACTAATCTTGGCTTTAGATCTTATGGAACATACATGGCATTCTCCTATCCTCCATATTATCCTAAACTTGTAATCAAGTTTGAAATCATTTCACCGAGGATTATGCCTCGACCGTATACTCTGGCTGTGGTAAACCCTTGGTTTTGTGATTCAGATGTGATATGCTACCCGATACTCTACCTTATATTGACACAAGGGTGACTACGGTCAAAGAGGACCACTAGCCCTAGTTTTTAGTAACATTCTATAACCTATATTTTCTTAAACAAATTTCAACTCTAGGGTCGTGTTTCGCCAGTGCGCTGCTGGCTGCAGTGAATCCGTAGTCTCCATAATTCAAATAAATGACGACAGTGCGCTGCTGTCGTGCCATTATGAGTTAACTAACGTTCCTTTAACTATTATTTATAAAAATTCCTGAGCTTCTAGAGATTCACACAGGTTGACTATGAGATAAAGCATAGGTATCTATCGATCACAACCCTTAAAATAAACGATGAACTGGGAGAAAATAACTGAAGACAAAGAAATACAAACATTCTAACTATTCCATGTGTATTCAAGCATTTGAGGAAAACTTGAATCGAACTAACTCGAGGCCCGTATATGGATGACCTATAAAATAATAATTCTTAGGGCAAAATAGGAACTGAATAGGCAATCGGGACTAAGATATGAGGATGATATCTAAAGAGAAATGAGAAGAAATTGCACAATTTATCAAGGTTAGATTATTAATTCTAGGAAGCCCTGTCTCACCAAGAGAATAATTTATCCACATTGGATCATGTCGTCATATCAAGAGATAATAGTGTACCTATGGGGATCTAACAAACTATCAAAATTAATAACTCCTCATCTAAGTTGCCTGGCCTAGACTATCCATCGATAAACTTGTATAAGGGACTCCTAGTTCTAGTCATTCTCTTAAATTAAATTAACCCTAACTCGTGAATGAGTATTTCTTGGTCGCAGGCTCGTAATAGTATGACAAACTTAAGTACTATCACGAGTTCGCATGATTTGCAAAACCTAGACCTGCATGGGCCACCATAAAAACTTGTCACGACCCGTACCCCTTTTTTTTTAAAAATGGATACGAAACGTGTCCAAGCCAGCCTACGCCGCAGTGTCGGCGGTAGAACGCTGTCACGGCCATGAAGATCAAAATCACAAATAATGCTCATTCACGTAATTAATTTAATTTACAATGATCACAAGTTTTACATTTGCAGAAAAATATAAACTTGTACAAATATTGGAATGACTACAACTCCGCTATCTAGCTAGTTTCTAGGCTTTTGTCTGCAAGTACCCCCGTATCTCCCATGCTAAGTAAATCCACGACTAACCAGAAAAATATTGATTTCCAGTCAGGAATGGAACGAGCACAATTCACTGAATGCAGTTTCAATATATGAAAATGACTATACTACAGATATTAGCCTTTAGACATACAATTCATAAAATAAAACAAAAGACAAATAAAACTAAATAAGAAAAACAGTAAATAAATACAAAGACAACACTCACCGACTGACGGAAGTACCTTTGACATGTGATCGGTCTCGGGATAATTACACGACACTGTCTATACTGTCTAAAGTTCCACTGTCTAAGTTACACTGTCTACATTGTATAAAGTTACACTGTCTACATTGAATAATGCAATAAAGAAACACGGTCTACACTGTCTACTTTGCAATAATAAATCACTGTTTACACTGTCTACTTTACAATAATAAATTACTGTCTACACTGTCTACTTTGCAATAATAAATCACTGTCTACACTGTCTAAGGTCAGATCACACATCGTTGGTACTTCACCATTCTGACACAACAAGGAACAAAATCAACATAAAACTGAAATCACATATCTATCCACTAAACATTGATGCATAGTAAAGATCAATACTGAAAACAAACAATAAACTGTAGTCGCTTGTGGTCCTTTGCTGGTTAAACCGACAATCCAAACCACTCAATGTGCCACAATAGTCAAAACTCGTACAACAGTCCCCGGAAGATGAAATAGACATTACCAATGTTCTTAGAATAGTCAAATTATCAAGGATTGCCTGTCCTTAAGTCCAATTCTGGACACAGGGGCAAAATGATAATTTTGGGCCAAAACGGTATCCGTCGTTGGACCCGCTTTGTACCGAAAAGCGTGTCAGAGTCAATGGTCTCTAAAGTCGTCAACCTATATGTCTATAAATTTGTTTTGATGAAATGAACCCAAACGTATGTCCAAAGTTAGATTCCGGCGGGCCGTGCACAAAATCGCCCGTTGAGTTGGACCGTGGGACCCGCAAAACGGCGATCCAATCAACTGCCTCAGAATCGGACCAAACTTGGCATACAGGACCAAAAAAACGATACGGTCCTGCTGGCGTAAGTTTCGTCTCGATCTGATGAACGTGTACAAATTTTACACAGAGGCCGATACGGTAAATTTTGACGGATACGCATCAAATTCGTCGCGCACACGCGACCAATTTGAATTCCGTCAAAGCCCGCACGTCCACGAAGCCGTTACGCACCTTTCAATGCTTTCGGTTCGCGACCACGTCACCCGAATTTGCGGGACGTACGTCGTATCGAAGGTTTTTCTAAAGTTTTAAAACAGGTTTTCGGCAAACTTCGGGATTTGATTTCTCGACACGTAGTCGATGATTTCTAAATCCACAAAAAGGATCGTGAAGTCCTATATATTGTCTATAACTGTGTTCAAGTAGATTTCCGAATAGGTCAATGGATTGGTAGGAATTTTCCTTCCAACATGGGTGTTTGGGCTGATATGTGTCCTATTTTTGGACAGGTTTTTTTTGAAGTTTCGTTTCGATTTCTGCCTCGATACTTCTTAGACTCTCAATTCTACTTGATGGGACTCCTAGAGAGATATATAGGCTTTACAGAACAGTTTACAAATCGTAAAACGGTGGAGTATCAAGAGAGAACTCTTACCGCGAACTTGGGTTGCTGCGATTGCACTTCGCTGCTACCCTCCTGCGCCTGTACACGCGCGCGCGGTCATGGCCGCCGTCCGGCGACTTCACGCGGCGGCGCGCGGTCGTGGGGCGCCGACCAAGTTTCAGGGAGGGTTTAGGTTAGGGTTTTGAGGTTCTTTATCGATCTCGTTCTCGCATGTATATCGCCGTATATATACAAATACCAGCGCTCCGGTTGGGTGTTCTGTAACTCGGGTCTGGGGGCTCTCTCTCGGGTTACTTGGACATATTTGCAACTATATAGTGATATGGGCTTTGACCTCTCGGCTGGGCTGGGAACCCTCTCTCAAAACTCAACCTTGACTGCTATGTAGCTATTTATTTATTTTTTATCATCTTCTATACTTATATATATATATATATATATATATATATATATATATATATATATATATATATATATATATATATATATATATACATATATATATATATATTTTTTTTTTTTTTTTTTTTTTTTTTTTGTATATGTATATATATATATATATATATATATATATATATATATATATATATATATATATATATATATATATATATATATATATATATATATATATATAAAATATATATATAAAATATATATATATATATATATATATATATATATATATATATATATATATATACACTCCTATATATCCTTATCCATAAAAACCTAAATAGAACTCATTATTATCCATTCCTAATGTAGGCCATATATATATATATATATATATATATATATATATATATATATATATATATATATATATATATATATATATATATATATATATATGACTATATAAAAAAAAAATATATATATATATATATATATATGACTATATAATAATATTTAATTGACAAAATTTAATATAACCAATAATGATAAAATAATATTATATAAAATTAACCTCAATAAAATAATAATAATAATAATAATAACAAATTCAATAACTCAATAATGGTGTATATGCCATTACTTACAGTCCAATTTATACAAGGACCTATTTATACAACCATCATCGAATATCCGCTAATAATAATATTTATAATATTTAATTAAGAATACATAAAATATTCATTAAATCATTAAAACGAAATACAACATCCTCATACCAAATTCCATCAACACGAATGTCATTGGACGTGCCGCATAACTACATGGGCTCGGGCTCAGCTCAGGTCCAGTCTGGACTAGTTCGGTACAATCGGGTACCCTAAAACTCAAAATATAATTAATAAATAAATAAATCTTTGGTAAGGGTTAAGTCGCAACTTTGCCTAGTTTTCCTAGTTAGGACATCACTATGGCTCGGCCTTCCCTACCAGGGCCAATACACTAGTCAAGGCACGCCATTGCACTATCCGTGCCACAATTTCTAGTCACTGTATACTCCAAAACTCCATCATGGTTAAAATTATCTACCGTAATAATTAACTAAATAATTATTTAAAAATTATAAAAATCACCATTTATTTCAAATAAATAAATAAAAATATTATCAAAATTCTGGAAAGAGGGGTTACATAAAGTTACGCGTAAAGGAGTACGCGTGAATGAAGTACGCGTAAAAGAGTAAAGTTACGCATAAAGGAGTACGCGTGAAGATTGTTTTACGCCAAGGCAGGGTAGACTTTGTTTTACGCATAAAATAGATTCACGCTGACACGAATAAACGTGGGCGTAGAGTTTTGATATTACGCGGGCACGTATAAACGTGGTCGTAGAGCTTGATACTACGCGATCACGTATAAACGTGGGCGTAGAGCTTGATACTACGCGAGCACGTATAAACGTGGGCGTAAGGAACCTTCAGAACTCCAAACTCCATGAAACCTTCAATCTAAGCCAAAAATGGGACTTCCATAGATCAAAATAGGATAGAACGAAATTCTCTACAACATGGAACAACCAAAACTTGAAAATAATAAAGTTTGTTAGATCAAAACCCAAAAAATTCGAAAATGCAACAAACTTAGATCTACAAGAAATAGGCCATGGAAATTAAAAATGCTAAGTACTAAAGTGTCTTAGAATCTCGTGAGGAAGACAATGGCACAACAAAAATAGAGTTCCTCCATGAAACAAGTTGTATTTGCCTAGGCCTCTCTTTTGGTAGGTGGAGAGAGTTATGAGGAAGAAGAAGGAGTAAAAGAAAAGTAAGAAAGGGAAAGTAGTTGGGCTTTAAATAGAGATGGTGGTAGGTAGGGGGTTGGGTTCATGATGAACCACCCAAAACCAAAACAAACCAACCCAAGCCAAACCCAAGACGAAACAAAGTCAAAACCAACCTAGACTAGGCAAGCAAGTCAAGTCCAACTACGGGTCACCTGACAAACGTCAGAGATCTCGTATATGTATACGAAAATACGTATAACGGGAAACGGGAGTGACAACTCTACCTACCTTAAAAGAATTTCGTCCTCCAAATTTAATCAAGAGACTAAAGATGTCGAGCAAGCTATACTAATCACAGGCAAGTTATAACTAAGCAATCAATCAAGCAATCATTCATGTAAGTAATGAAGTTGAAGGCATAAGGCATAAGAAGACATTATACCTTACGAGTCAAGCAGGTCGGGATATCGCGATCGGATATCATCCTCACGCTCCCACATTGACTCACCCAGAGAGTGATGACCCCAAGCAACACGGACTAACTTGATAGTCTTATTCTTGAGTATCTTCTCTCTTCGGTCCAATATGGATACGGGTCTCTTCTCATACGAAAGGTTGGTACCAATAACCAATTCCGAATTATAGGGCCTAAAAAATTAAGTTGCACCCTGAACATACTAAGCAGTGATCAAGTTACACCACGAAGATCAGGTTGTGCCACTGATATGAAGCTCAGAGAACAGGTTGTACCACTGATCAGGTTGTGCCTGATATCAGACTGTACCCAGTCTTATTGTACCAAAATCTACGTGGCGTCTGACACTTAATGGCCATCATTACCTGACAATACTGATGACTGACACCACAGTGAACGAGAAAAATCTCTTCGAATCCTGTCAATTGTGCCGCTCAAGGGGAGTTGGTAGACAACTGTCATGTACACTTCGTAAGTTACGCCTAGGCACAATCTAGACAAAATCTTTAGTTGAACCTAGGCGCAATCCGAATGACTTCTGCTCAAAAGCTGCCACGTGTCTAGGCGCGGCTCAATCAGGCGCAGTTGACCGAAGCTCGCGCAACCAGATGAAGTTGAGACAATTTACATTCTAAAGCAGGATGACGTGGCACACATGCCACTAATCTCTCAAGACGTGTCTACCATCCTGTACACGACCATGCGCATCTCAATCACATGATGCCACGCGTCTAAATACAGTTAGTACACGACTTAACAACTGAATAAAAGTTGGTACAACAGGAGGTTGGTGCAACCCAATTTAGCATAATCCTGCCTCGTGAACATCAGAATAACTGCTAAGACAGTTATTTCTTGAACTCTATAAATAAAGTTTCCAATCATTGTGAAATAATTAGATACATACGCACAGAGATCAAGAACTCTTGTAAAATTGCTGCTGCATTCTCCAGAGGCTACAGTCTTCAAGTTCACATAGTCCAAGGGATAAAGTGATCGTCTTCGGATCAGATTCCTACAGTTGTACTTCTCCAGAATTCATTATACTTTTGTACTATTCTTTTTCGAGTTTGGAATAAACTTTTTTTATTTTTGCAAACAAAATGGCGACTCTGCTGGGGATGACTTTCTCCTCCGATGAGAAGGTGACAACTCAATGTGACACTGCATCGATCGGCAAGACGCAGAAGACTCTGGTTGTTCAAGTCAACCAGATAGACTATAAGGATATGATTAGCACTAAGAGCAACAAGCGTACAACGGCTATCACCAAGAATAAGACTGTGTGGGCTCCTAAATCTCCCATGGTCACTGTTGCCCTAGCGCAACCTAAGTGTTCAGTGGCCAAGACACAGTCCGTCTCGGCAGCTCAAGCACAGCTTGCTTCTCTTGTCCGTGCGTAACCTATTCATCCTGATGCCCACGTACAGTCTACTACTCTCTTTGCTGCCAAGGCACAGCCTGTTCAAGATATTGTTGAGGTGCAGTCTACCCATGTTGCAGCCAAGGCACCATCAGTAGCCCGTAGGACTATAGCGCAACCCAAGCAATCAGCACTTTATGTAAAACTCCAATATTTCTTTATTATTTTAATACTTTAAAAATTATTTCTCTATATTATTTGAATTTATTTGGTATATGTACGTAATTTTAGATGTGTATAATGTATGTATGTTGTGTGCGGGATAATTTAGATACTCCTAAATATAGCTTACCTTGTTACCAAATATTTTTGTTACTTATTAAGAATTTTAGTAAATTTTCTTATGAATATATACATCTAAATATGTATATATATATATATATATATATATATATATATATATATATATATATATATATATATATATATATATATATATATTTGTAAAAAAAAGTTAGTGGAGGGGGGCCGAACCCCCCAGAGCAGCAGTGAGCTACGGTGAGAGGGGAGTGGTCCCGACCCCCTTAATGAAATTGGACGCAACAGCAGCTGTAGTGGGACCCCGACCCCCCATTCCTAATGCACCCCCGACTCAGCAACTTCAGTTGCTATAGAACCCCATAAACCCAAGCCCATATTTCCTACTACCAATAGGAATACTATTCCTATGATGAATAATAGCAGCGGCAGTATATAACCCGCTCGAAACCAAACCCTAACCCCTCTCGTACGAAAATACTTCTCGAACCCAAAGCCGCCAACCTTCCTCCACACCCGCACTCACCGTCGGCCGCCTACTCGCCGTCGACGACGTCGGGATCGCTCGGAGTCGACAGCTAACAGAGGATACTCTGTTTTCGAGAAACTCAGGTACCCATCTTCCAATTTCGATTTCTCTAAATCTGTTCGACGAAAGTTCGATCTATCGAATGCTGTGCATAGTAGAGATAACCCTCTCAAAATCCTTTTTGGTAGAATCGAGCAAAACCCCATATATCGCTCAGTATTCGAAACCAAACTTTCTGAAAAACTGTCGAAACAGAACAGTTTTAGGACAGTCCCAAACCCATATTTGGAAGCCAAAATCTTGGCGATTCTTCGACTATTTTGTAAAACTAATTAAACCCATGTGAAGGCAACATAACCAAGATCACAACGCATCTTCTGGATCGTAGTTTCGATTAATGTGTAGGAAATAAACTGATGTTGAAGTTGGAGAAAAACCTGTGTTAACTTATATAAAATGTCTAAAATTTTCTCCGATACGACGTACGCCCCGACAAACCGGACGACATGGTCGCGCACTATACGCATCGAAAGGCGCGTATTGATGTTACCGACATATGGGAACTGACGGAACTCGATTTCGTTGCGTGTGCACGACGAAATCAACGCATATCCGTCGAGATATCCCGTATCGGCATTTTGCAAACTTGTCCATAACTTCGTGTACAGTGGTCGGATCGAGACGAAACTTGTGCCAACAGGTCAGATCGAAATTCTGGTCATGCATGCCAAGTTTGGTTCGATTCTGAGAAGGTCGAATCGGAACCCAATTTTGGTGGGCCCACGACCCACTCAAACGGGCGATTTTGTACACGGCTCCTCGAAATCAAAATTGGACATACCGTTGAGTTCCTCTCCTCAAACTGAAACCGTAGACATGTAGTTTGATGACTTTAGAGACCGTAGACTTTGGCACGCGTTTCGGTGCATAGCGGGTCCAACGGCGGACATCATTTTGACCCGAAATTATGATTTTGTCCCTGTTCCAGAATTTAACTTTTGGACAGGCGTTTTCTAGGTATATCTTCTTCACCGAGATCATTTTTGATGTTTGTTTCAGTGTTTGGAGTCATCTGTGATTTGTGAGTTTTGGTGCTGACACTTGCTACTCTTGGATTTGTCCTTCTCGTACTGCAGGCAAGATACCTTGCCACCTTACTCTGTGATTATTATATTCTTATTTTTAGTTGTTATTTTCAGTATTTTATTTCGTGATATTTAAATTGTGTGTCCAAGTCACACTTGGGTGCAAGCGACTCTATCGGTCGTCTTTCTTGCTTTATTTATTCTCTTGCATTGACTTAGTTTATTGACCACCCACTGATGTTGAGGTATTGGTATATCTCATATGGCCTTGACACTTTTTGTATCATGTGATGTGTGTCACATATAGGACACATTTTCGCGTAGTTGGCTGGCTACCGATGCGTATGGAGCGTGCGACGGTTAGGAGTAACTGCCAATAGTATTGCATGTTAGAGGACTTGGCGGTTATTAGAGGTTCATATCAGTCATAGAGATGATGATACTAGGCATTGGGTGGGGAGAACAATACCTGACGTATGGGCTTCTTTACACTTCCATGATTACCTGTGCGCTCCACCGGAGACGCAGGCTCCAGGTGCCCTTTGACGTTTTCCAGAGCGTTATGGACGTAGCCCTTCACATGGTGCCCTCTGACGTTTCCTGAGCGTTATGGACGTAGGCCCCTGGTACCCTCTATGGGAACTATACCGATCCTATTTTCAGCCAGGGTTCATGCGTCGAAGGATTGTAACTCAACTGCATATTCACAGTAGAATAGTCAGGAACCCGGTTGAATGCATACCTTTCTCTCTTATTATATTATCACAGTTTTATATGGCATGGTGTTTTCTTGTATCTTGCTATATCCCCTAAGGACCTGGTTATCTCTCCAGGTTTAGACGATATTCCACAGGAGTACGGAGCGGCGTTGGAGTTATTCTACATTGATGACGAGGCAGTCACTACTGATTTCTAGTTTATTACTTATCTGTGACAGTTGTAGACATTATTTTACATCTCTTTTCTTTCTATTTTGCGGAGGTCGGACTCCGATCTTGTGAGACTATTTTTCATAGCTGTTTGGAGTGAGTATGTTCACCCGGCTATCTTTTGATACTCTTATTTATTTATTTGGACTTCGATATCTTCTGTGTTGAGCTGTGATGAGATTAGATATGTTATTCTGGCCTGTGATTATTTATTTATAGCTTATGTGCATATATGAGGAATTCCATATATTGGAGTGTTCTTTGTATATGTACAGCTGGCATGTTTACGTACTTGGTCCTACGTATTTTGGGACTGGGGCGTTACATGTTTTTGTGGTAGCCCATGCAGGTCAGATTTAATATTGTTGGGTTACATGACTGTGCCCAACAAGCCTGCATATAGGAATAGGAATATCTCATCCAGAACTACTACTATCCCTTGGCTTCCATTCTTTTCGAAACTTCCTTGATTATTCGATTTACTTCATATCCAATCCCTTCTAATATCAACTTATCTTCCTCGTGCCAACAGTATGAATCTACGTAGCGGACGCACTTCTGCCTTGGCCCTCACATCTGGCGAGGAGACTACTTCGGAGGGACAGAATCCTTCCATGACTCCAGCAACACCCTACCAGCCAGAACTGTCGCAGCCTACTACGACACCGACGACGGAGTACCCAGGGACTGCTGCACCTCTAGGCAGTCAGGCTGGACAGACTACTACCATACCATCGGAAGGGAATGTACCACCACCACCACCATTCCCTCAGCAGTTTCCCCCACAGTCGGGACCTCAGATGCCTCCACCACCGACTGATGGGAGCCCTACTACTCAGTTTATGTATACCATGATGCAGGCTCAGTAGCGACAGACTGAGCTGATGAGACAGACGATGATGGCAGCCATAGTTAGACCTCCACCACCACCTCCAGCACCAGTACCGGCTCTGCATCCCTATGAAGGCTCTATCAAGAATTTCACAGATATGAACCCCAAGGCCTTTAGAGGGACGGAGAAGCCATTAGAGGTGTCACAGTGGCTTATTAGTACCGAGAAGCTACTGAAGGCATCCCAGTTGCCAGCTCGAGATTGGATGACAGCAGTGGACCTACTGTTAGAAGATAATGCTCACCACTGGTGGAAGGCGGAAGAGAGACAATTAGGCACTGGGATCACTTGGAAGCAGTTCTATAATGCATTTATGAGAGATTCTTTCCTATTCATGTTCGAGATGGTCTCTATGACCAGTTCCTCCATCTGAAGCAAGGGAATATGACATTTAATGAGTATGACTCGGAATTCAATCGCCTGAGTCGATTTGGTACGGGATTGATCCGCGAGGAGATTTCACCAGGGGCTTGCACCAGAGCTCAAGTCTTATACGACTACTCAATCTCGAGTCTCCCATTCAGCTGTCTTGGAAGAAGCTCGTGCTCAGGAGATTCTTCGCAAGGAACAACAGTAGACATCGAGGGGCCATACCCCAGCAGTTATACCAGCCCGAGCTACTCAGAGTGGACCTATCAGGAGGACCACAGGACAGTTCCAGTAGAGGCCCTCACCTTATCAGAAGCCTGTTTGCCATTACTACGGTAAACAAGGACATATCCAGAACGACTTCAGGACTCGTCTTGGATTATGCTTGAGATGTGGATCTAATCAGCACATGCTCAAGGATTGTCCGGAGCAACATGCAATAGTACAAGCTCGGCAAAATTCGAGGCCCACAGCTCCAGCTCTTCCAGTACCACGGCCTATAGCAGGAGCACCTCATCTACCATTGCCTCCCCAAGGCACACAGTACAACAAGGCCAGAGCTCTGGGCCCGGGACAGAACTATGGGCAGGCATTCTCACTTGCTGTTGAGGATATAGAGACAGAGGCGGAAGTTATAGCAGGTATGGTTCTAGTTGCATCTTTTCCTGCTATTACATTATTTGATACTGGAGCCACTCATTCATTCATAGCCACTAGTTTTGCCACTAGACACAGCATTCCCATCACACCCTTAGCTAAGAATGTTAAAATCCTCACTGGAGGAGGAGTTGTACCTGTTAGTGGTGTTTGTAGACTTTGTCCTATAGTGATAAATGGTAGAGAGATGGTGGCACGACTTCTTGTATTCCTTATGCCGATATTTGATGTGGTTCTTGGAATGGACTGGTTGAGCCAACATTTCGCTCTCATGGACTGCCGTAGGAGCAGTATTATCTTTAGACCACCGAATGCGGCAGAGTTTGAGTTTACCAAAGAAGACGAAGATAGTTGTGATGCACCCACATCGGAAACACATATGATGATGCATGACACCCCACAGCACCCTATTATCATCGAGTTCGAGGATGTATTCCCCGAGGAATTGACAGGACTACCACCTGACCGAGATATTGAGTTTTCTATTGAGCTTATTCCCGGAGCTGCGCCTATTTCATCTCGAGTATATCGTCTTGCACCCAAGGAGTTGGTAGAGATGAAGACGCAGATTGATGACTTATTAGAGAAGGGATTTATTCGTGCCAGTGCGTCACCATGGGGAGCACCCGTTCTTTTTGTGCCTAAGAAAGAAGGGACAGTGCGCATGTGCATTGACTACAGAGCGTTGAATGCAGTGACGGTGAAGAACAAGTATCCCTTGCCGCGTATAGACGATCTATTTGACCAACTGAGTGGAGAAAAAGTATTCTCCAAGATTGACTTACGATCGGGCTATCACCAATTGAAGGTTCGGAAGGAAGACATTGCAAAGACGGCCTTTCTTTCGAGATATGGACACTACGAGTTCTTGGTCATGTCTTTCGGTTTGACCAATGCTCCCGCAGTTTTCATGAATTTAATGAACAAGATCTTTCACCAATACTTGGACAAATTTGTAGTAGTCTTTATAGACAATGTCTTGATCTACTCCAAGAGTCAAGAGGAGCATGAGCAGCATCTACGAATAGTTTTGGGAACATTGAGGAACGAGAGACTTTTCGCGAAGCTTAGCAAGTGTGATTCTTTCTCAAGAAGGTATCATTCCTTGGTCATATTGTTACGGGTGACGACATATCAGTAGACCCAGAGAAGATCACAGCAGTCAAATCAGGGCCCGCTCCCACAACAGTTTCTGAAGTGAGAAGTTTCCTCGGACTTGCGGGTTATACCGACGGTTCGTAGAAGATTTCTCTCGAATAGCGGGGCCTATGACTCGATTGACTTGTAAGGATCAGGAGTTTGTATGGACAGACGAGTGTCAAGCCGCTTTTGACGAGTTAAAAAAGCGATTGACCACAACACCGATCTTGACACTACCATCGGGCCCAGGAGGATTTGTGATCTACAGCGACGCATTCGAGAAGGGATTAGGATATGTATTGATGCAGTATGGTCGTGTAGTAGCATATGCATCACGACAGTTGAGAGTGCATGAGAAGAATTATCCGACCCACGATCTAGATCTCGTAGCGGTTATCTTTGCTTTGAAGCTATGGAGACACTACTTGTACGGCGAGAAGGTTGATATCTACACAGATCATAAGAGCCTCAAGTACGTGTTCACACAAAAGGAGTTGAATATGCGACAACGACGTTGGTTGGAGTTGATAAAGGATTATGAGATCGAGCTTCATTATCATCCGGGCAAGGCTAATGTCGTGGCAGACGCATTGAGCCGTAAGCCCATGGCACACTTTTTGACTACACAGAAGGAATTGATTAGAGACTTTGAGCAGCTTGGTATTGAGGTAGTATTACCGGGAGCAGATGACATATTAGCCAACCTCCAGGTGCAATCATCATTAGTAAAGCGCATCAAGGCAGCATTGCCCAATGACGCTAGATTTCGACGGCTCAAGGAGAGGACTGAAGCAGGAGAGCAGACAGGTTTGAGGATCCACACCGATGGGACATTACGATGTGGTGATCGCATTTATGTTCCCAATGGGGAGCTACGACAGGAGCTGATGGCAGAGGCTCACAGTTCGACTTACTCTATTCATCCCAGAGGGACCAAGATGTATCGTGATTTACGATAGTATTATTGGTGGCATGGAATGAAGCGAGAGATAGCTCGTTTCATTGCCAAGTGCTTGGTATGTCAACAAGTGAAGGCAGAGCACCAGAGGACGGCCGAATTATTGCAGCCGCTACCCATTTCCGAGTGGAAGTGGGAGCACATTACTATGGATTTCGTCACGGGTTTTTCTCGGAGTCCTAGAGGACGTGATGCAGTGTGGGTGATTGTTTATAGACTTACAAAGTCAGCACATTTCTTACCTTTTAGAGTGGGCCAGTCGACAGAGGTATTGGCGGAGATGTATATGGAGCAGATTGTGAGATTACACGATGTGCCTGTTAGTATTGTGTCGGACCGTGACTCTAGATTTACCTCATACTTTTGGAGGAGCATGCAAGAGAGTTTGGGCACTCGATTGAAGTTTAGCACATCGTATCATCCGCAGACAGACGGCCAGTCAGAGCGTACCACACAGACGCTAGAAGATATGTTGAGAGCGTGCATGCTTGATTTTGGCAGTTCATGGGAAGACCATCTTCATCTTGTTGAGTTTTCCTACAACAATAGCTATCAAGCGAGCATTCAGATGGCTCCGTTTGAAGCATTATATGGTAGGAAGTGTCGATCTCCGGTTTGTTGGAGCGATATAGGAGAGCGACAGCTATTGGGTCCCGAGTTAGTCTTGAGCACAGTGGAGACAGTGAAGAAGATTCAGAACCACCTGCGAGCAGTGCAGGGTCATCAGAAGCAGTGGGCAGATAATCGTCGTCGACCCTTGGAGTTCAAGGAGGGTGACCATGTGTTCTTGAAGATATCCCCTACTAGAGCACGATTCGGTTCGGAGGACGTGGCAAGTTGAGTCCAAGGTACATCAGGCCTTTCGATGTCTTGGAACGTGTTGGAGAGGTTGCCTACAGATTGGCATTGCCACCGTCACTAGAGGGAGTACATGACGTATTCCATGTATCTCAGCTGAGGAGATACGTGGCGGACAGCAATCATGTGCTTGATCACTCCGAGATCACAGTTGGACCGAGTTTGTCGTACGAAGAGCAACCAGTAGGTATCCTCGATCGCCGAGTGAAGGTATTACGGAATCAATCTATTCCATTGGTTTGCGTGGCATGGAAGCATCACTCGCCAGGGGAGTCTACTTGGGAGCGCGAGGACGACATCCGAAATTGCTACCCGCAGTTGTTCGAAGACGAAGGTATGTTTTGCATTTATATTTTTCATGCATTGCATTTGATCCCCCGACCTTAGTTTAATTTCGAGGACGAAATTTTCTTTAAGTTGGGTAGGATGTAAAACCCCAATATTTCTTTATTATTTTAATGCTTTAAAAATTATTTCTCTATATTTATTTGAATTTATTTGGTATATGTACGTAATTTTAGATGTGTATAATGTATGTATGTTGTGTGCGGGATAATTTAGATACTCCTAAATATAGCTTACCTTGTTACCAAATAATTTTGTTACTTATTAAGAATTTTAGTAAATTTTCTTATGAATATCTACATATAAATATGTATATATATAGACATATATTTATATATATATATATTTAATGTTTTGTTAAAAAAAAAGTTAGTGGAGGGGGGCCGAACCCCCCCAGAGCAGCAGTGAGCTGCGGTGAGAGGGGAGTGGGCCCGACCCCCTTAATAAAATTAGACGCAGCAGCAGCTGCAGTGGGACCCCGACCCCCCATTCCTAATACACCCCCGACTCAGCAACTTCAGTTGCTATAGAACCCCACAAACCCGAGCCCATATTTCCTACTACCAATAGGAATACTATTCCTATGATGAATAATAGCAGCGGCAGTATATAACCCGCTCGAAACCAAACCCTAACCCCTCTCGTACGAAAATACTTCTCGACCCCAAAGCCACCAACCTTCCTCCACACCCCGTGCTCACCATCGGCCGCCTACTCGCCGTCGACGACGTCGGGATCGCTCGGAGTCGACAGCTAACAGAGGATACTCTGTTTTCGAGAAACTCAGGTACCCATCTTCCAATTCCGATTTCTCTAAATCTGTTCGACGAAAGTTTGATATATCGAATGCTGTGCATAGTAGACATAACCCTCTCAAAATCTTTTTTGGTAGAATCGAGCGAAACCCCATATATCATTCGGTATTCGAAACCAAACTTCCCGAAAAACTGTCGAAACAGAACAGTTTCAGGACAGTCCCAATCCCATATTTGGAAGCCAAAATCTTGGCGATTCTTCGACTGTTTTGTAAAACTAATTAAACACATGTGAAGGCAACATAACCGAGATCACAAGGCATCTTCTGGATCGTTGTTTCGATTAATGTGTAGGAAATAAACTGATGTTGAAGTTGGAGAAAAACCTGTGTTAACTTATATAAAATATCTGAAATTTTCTCCGATACGACGTACGCCCCGACAAAACGGGCGACGTGGTCACGCACTATACGCATCGAAAGGCGCGTATGGATGTTACCGACGTATGGGAACTGATGGAACTCGATTTCATTGCATATGCGCGACGAAATCAACACGTATCCGTCGAGATACCCCGTATCAGCATTTTACAAACTTGTCCATAACTTCGTGTACAGTCGTCGAATCGAGACGAAACTTGCGCCAAAAGGTCCGGATCAAAATTCTGGTCCTGCATGCCAAGTTTGGTTCGATTCTGAGAAGGTCGAATCGAAACCCAATTTTGGCGGGCCCACGACCCACTCAAACGGGCAATTTTGTACACGGCTCCTCGGAATCCAAAACTGGACATATCGTTGAGTTACTCTCCTCAAACTAAAATCGTAGAAATATAGTTTGACAACTTTAGAGACCGTAGACTTTAGCACACGTTTCGGTGCAAAGCGGGTCCAATGGCGGACATCGTTTTGACCCAAAATTACGATTTTGTCCCTGTTCCAGAATTTGACTTTTGGACAGGCATTTTCTAGGTATATCTTCCTCACCGAGATTATTTTTTATATTTGTTTCAGCGTTTGGAGTCATCTGTGATTTGTGAGTTTTGGTGCTGATACTTGCTACTCTTGGATTTGCCCTTCTCGCACTGCAGGCAAGATACCTTGCCACCTTACTCTGTGATTATTATATTCTTATTTTTAGTTGTTATTTTCAGCATTTTATTTTGTGATATTTAAACTGTGCATCCAAGTCACACTTGGGTGCAAGCGACTCTATCGGTCGTCTTTCTTGCTTTATTTATTCTCTTGCATTGACTTAGTTTTTTGACCACCCACTGATGTTGAGGTATTGGTGTATCTCATATGGCCTTGACACTTATTGTATCACGTGATGTGTGTCACATATAGGACACATTTCTGCGTAGTTGGCTGGCCACCGATGCGTATGGAGCGTGCGACGGTTAGGAGTAACTGCCAATACTATTGCATATTAGAGGACTTAGTGGTTATTAGAGGTTCATATCAGTCATAGAGATGATGATACTAGGCATTGGGTGGGGAGAAAAATACCTGACGTATGGGCTTTTTTACACTTCCATGATTACCTGTGCGCTCCACCGGAGACGCAGGCTCCAGGTGCCCTCTGACGTTTCCCAGAGCGTTATGGATGTAGCCCTTCACATGGTGCCCTCTGACGTTTCCCGAGCGTTATGGACGTAGGCCCCTGGTACCCTCTATGGGAACTATGCCGATCCTATTTTCAGCCAGGGTTCGTGCGTCGAAGGATTGTAACTCAACTGCATATTCACAGCAGAATGGTCAGGAACCCGGTTGAATGTATACCTTTCTCTCTTATTATATTATCACAGTTTTATATGGCATGGTGTTTTCTTGTATCTTGCTATGTCCCCTGAGGACCTAGTTATCTCTCCAGGTTTAGACGATATTCCACAGGAGTACGGAGCGGCATTGGAGTTATCTTACATTGATGACGAGGCAGTCACTACTGATTTCTAGTTTATTACTTATCTGTGACAGTTGTAGACATTATTTTACATCTCTTTTCTTTCTATTTTGTGGAGGTCGGACTCCGATCTTGTGAGACTATTATTTATAGCTGTTTGGAGTGAGTATGTTCACCCGGCTATCTTTTGATACTCTTATTTATTTATTTGGACTTCGATATCTTCTGTGTTGAGCTGTGATGAGATTAGATATGTTATTCTGGCCTGTGATTATTTATTCAAAGCTTATGTGTATATATGAGGAATTCCATATATTGGAGTGTTCTTTGTATATGTGCAGCTGGCATGTTTACGTACTTGGTCCTACGTATTTTGGGACTGGGTGTTACACTTTAGGCGCAGTCTGCTACTCTGGCGCAACTCAAGGGAACTAGTCTTTTGGCTATTCCCTCTTCTAATTCTCAAGTTCTGAACTTGGAGAATCAATGTTCTAGTGCTAACACTAGACAGAACAAAGGGAAGAGTGTAACGCCCCAGTCCCAAAATACGTAGGACTAGGAACGTAGACATGCCAGCTGTATTCATACGAAGTATACTCCAATATATGGAAGCCTCGTATAAATACATAAGCTGTAAAATGCAGTAGAACTATAACTAATCTCATCCACAAGAATAAAAGGTATTATATAATCAACTATAAATTTGTCTTGATACAATATGTTGGGCGGAGACAAATCCACTACCAACAAAATAAAGAAAAGTACATAGAAAATGAAATGAGTGGCGAGCGAAGACGATCCAAATGCAATCATCCTCGAAGAAATAGCGAAGATCGCGGCTAGAGCTAGAACACCTGCGAAAGACAATAGCACACAATAAATTAAACCAATCAAATCAATAAATTAAAACCAATCAAATCAATAAATTAAACCCAAAATAGATAATTCATCTACTAATTTAAAACCAATCAAATCCAATCCAAATCCAAATCCAATTAAATCTAATTAAATCCCCTTAGTTTAAAAATCAAATCAATAAATTAAATTTTAATTATTTAACTATTTAAATAAATACATAGATTCAAATCAAGATTTAAATCTCCACAATAAATTCAAAATATATTTTCCAAAATACTATAAATAATAATTTCGAAAATACTTTATTATTTAAAAATAAACTTTAATAAAATATTTAGGAAATAAATATTTTTGCACGAAGAATATTAGTTATTATCAATAACTGCTAAAAAAACAATAGACTTTTTATAGCAAGAATAATAATTTTATATAATATTTTGAAAGTGTAATAAAATAGAAAAATTATTTTTCTAAAATATGTACGCTCGCACATATTCGCACTCATCGAGCAAAAATAAAATTTTGTGCGCGACGTAAAATACGACTACGCGACGTACAATAAAAATTTTTAAATCTGTACAAATATTAATAAAAAAATAATTAGTAGAAATTTAGGGATTTTACATCCTACCCAACTTAAAAGAATTTCGTCCTCGAAATTAAGAATTAGTAAGGGGGTGAGAGGACACAAGGGGGAAGAAGGCACAATGGTAGATAGAAGGGTTTAAAGAAGTTTACATGGTCGTAGTCTAGGTTGAGGATATGATTAAGAGACGATTGTAATCACTTCTTAAATTCAAGTGATTAGAAAGTCAAGATTGTGGATTTAGGGTCGAGGGAAAGGACGAGTAGTTAAGACAAAGATATGGGCACATTGAGTGTTAATGGTCACAAGAGATAGGATAGCTAAGGGAAACTTTAAGTACAGCGCATTCGTCCTTCTTGAATAGGTGAAGGCGAAAGCAATCTAGAGTTCGAAGGAGGCGTTATCGAATACGAAATACGTGATTCAATGACGATCGAATAATTTCAAAGGAATTGTCAAGGCAGTCGTGGATAGGATTGTAAAGGCCAAGTTAAGTTCCATCCACGTAGAATAATAGACAAAAGCGAACCAAAGTGCACTCGGTTGATCAGACCATCATGCACCGGTTCTGAGTAGACAATATGTTAGTGAGCGACCGCTCAATATCATATGCCTTGATCAAGCTCGATGAAGAATTAGCTTGCAAACACTAGGCTATATTAGCATCATTAGTTAGATAGTAAAACATAAGCATGAGTGATTATGATTTAAAGGAAGGCAGAATGATTCTAAGTCATACAGTCATCCTATAGTCTTCTTGTCCAAGTCCTTGGTTGGCTAAATGGGTTAGGGTCCTCTAAATTCTAGAATCTAAGTGAACTTGCTAATATAGGTTACAAGGACAAAGGGATTGCTAGGTCACAAGGCATTCTACCCAACTTAAAAGAATTAAACTAAGGGTGTTTGGGACATCTAACTTGTAGGGTCAATCTCTAGCAAGCACGAAGGGAAGGTAAGAATAGGGATAGAAGGAAGCAAGCAAGATGCAATTGATGACGGTAAAGTAACCAAACAATTTATCTTGACCTGCATGGGCCACCACAAAAACATGTAACGCCCCAGTCCCAAAATACGTAAGACTAGGAACGTAGACATGCCAACTGTATTCATACGAAGTATACTCCAATATATGGAAGCCTCGTATAAATACATAAGCTGTAAAATGCAGTAGAACCATAACTAATCTC
This sequence comes from Iris pallida, assembly GCA_029216955.1. NCBI lineage: Eukaryota > Viridiplantae > Streptophyta > Magnoliopsida > Asparagales > Iridaceae > Iris > Iris pallida. The sequence goes on from JANAVB010041420.1 coordinate 11,654,628, forward strand.
ATCCACAAGAATAAAAGATATTATATAATCAACTATGAATTTGTCTTGATATAATATGTTGGGCGGAGACAAATCCACTACCAACAAAATAAAGAAAAGTACATAGAAAATGAAATGAGTGGCGAGCGAAGATGATCCAAATGCAATCATCCTTGAAGAAATAGCAAAGATCGCGGCTAGAGCTAGAACACCTGCGAAAGATAATAGCACACACCTGACAAGACAACCAGGTCCTCAGAGGGACGTAACACGACACATAATAGCATGCCATATAAACTGAATAAATATTGCTCAAATAAATAAGTCAATCGAATTTATAACATAGTCCAATACGCACCTACTGAACGAGCGTACCATCCCCCCAACCAAACAAGGACAGGAGATGGTAAACTAATTCACGGTAACGTATCTTCCCATGCTATGAATCCAATATGGTATCCGGACCCCAACAAGGTTCAATACCTTCTCATCGGAGTAGTAAGTCACACCTACAACCAAACAAGGACAAGATGTGACAAACTAGTCCGCGACAAGTTATTGTTCCAAGCCACGGTAAGATACAAGTACCCAAACCAAAAGTACTCGTACCTAACGGATATGGTAGCCTACCGTTCTAAGTGAAATATAGTTAAGAACAATCCTTCCTACGCATGGGCCCTGGCTAAATAGGATCGGCGTAGTCCCCCTTTGGGCACCAGAGGCCCCAGCAGTAAGAGCATGACGTTCCGCAGAATCGTCAGTGGCCGTCAGTAATCATGGGTAATCTGACCTGCGTCTCCGACGGAGCTCACGGGTTACAAAAGGGAAAGTGCATCGAAGCCCATACGCTAAGGAATTGTCCTCCCCGCCCAATGCCTACAGTGTTGTATCCACAACACAAACCACTATAACCGCTAAGTCAAACTAGCATGCAACCTCTATTAGCGGTTATTCCTATCGCACGGCTTGTACGTACTGGTGGCCAACCAATTACGCACTTCCGTGTCCTATATGCGACACACAACTTCGTGTTTACAACGTGTCAAGGCCAATGAATGCAACGCACAATGTGGTCTCTTAAATCTAGGTTTAATGTGAGTAAAATAATACATAGTAGGAAAAATGAACAGTAAGTTCTAACAGTTATGCCATGTATCACAGTTTATTTTGCATAAAGAAAATAAGTAATGCATAAAATATGAGCTAAAATAATTAAACAGCGAATGGCAAGGTATCTTGCCTGGTAGGGCGCCTGGTGTGCTGCGATGATCAAGGTGGCACGATCTGCAACTTTGGTGTAACAACTACACAAGGTGACCTCTGATAGTGGCACGGATCGTGTCATTGAGTCCGGAATAGTCAATTTGGTTAGGGATGATATAGGAAAGTCCGAGATTTACAAGAAGATGTGGATATAACTAGCAAGGGACAAGAATTGCAACTAGAAGAAATTTTGTATATATAATAGATAACTTTTTTAAAAAAATATTTATTATAGCAGAAAACTGTATCTTATTTAATCAAAATAATTTCTAGATAGATACTTTAAAAATATAGAAATCTATCCTAGGTCAAACTATATTTTTAGAAAAATATTACGATAATAATTTTGAAGTCAAAAGCCATACTTGAAATACCATAAGACAACAATATATTTTTGTGATATTAATTATATATTTAATAAAGCAAAATTACTAAGATAATAATAATGATATTACTTATAACAATATATATTTTTTTATAAACATATAAATTATACATAATAGTACTACTAATTAATTACTGCCCTTATAAAGAGATAGAAAATAGATAAATAATAATAATAATGATAAAAATAATAAACTATTAACAATTTATTACTCAAATGTTCCTGTGCATTTCGTTTTTGGGTAGTGGGAAGAATATTGGGAGAGCAGCCAAAGTTGCTACAAAATAATACAACAAAATAAAACAAACAAAAAACAAAAAAACAAAAAAAAGGAGAGCAGCCAAAGTAGCTGCTGTTGTTCTCCTTTTTGGAAGAAGGAATATTAAAGACAAGGGAGAGAGAGAAAAGAGAACGAGTGAGCACTGAGCGAGAGAGGTGAGAGAGAGAAAAGAGAAGGTTTCTCCGGGAACGCCGACGGAAGAGCGGTGAGGAGGCGCGAGAGAGCGAAGCGGCCAGAGAGAGAGGAAGGAAGGGGCGACGGATCTGTACGGCGGAGAGGGTTTCGGAGGAGTATGAAGCGGAGATGGGAAGATCGGAAAGAGAGGCTCGGGGAGGAGATGGGTGCAGAGAGAGAGAGGAGATGATCGAAAGAGATGGGGAGCTGGAGGCTGAGGAAGAAGGAGAGGGGGTTCGGGTCGGCGTGGAGGACAGGGCGGCGGTTGGAGAAGGGTTTAGGCACGGGAGAAAAGGGGCCTTCCGGTGGTTGGTCTCGGCGCGGCAGCCGGAGGACTCGCCGGCTCTCGCGGTGAAGGGAAGGGGTACGCCAGTCGGCAAGGGCGGACGGCGCGGCTCGATGGCAGCGCATGCGGAGGCTAGGCGACCGGGACGCGGCGGACGTCGGCGTCGCCGGAAAGGTCAGGTGAGAGTCTCGATTTCTTTGCCGTTAATTTGGAGAATTTGGCTGGTGTCGTTTTGCCGAGGTGGCGGGGCGAGGAGACTGGTCACGGTGGCGGTGGTTCTGGTTTGGTGACGGTGGTGGTGTGTGTTTTTATTTTTATTTTTTCCTTTTTTTTCTGTGGTGCTGGGCTTTTGGTAGAGGCGGTGGACTGGGGTTTCCGGCCAGTGGCCGTGGCGGCGTTGGCGGGGGTCCGATGGTTAGCTGAGGAGAGGCGGCCGGTGATGGCCGGGCGAGGGTGTTGTGGGAGTGGTTTGGCTATGCTGGTGGTGGCGGTGGTTGCTTTGGCGGGGTGTGGCCGGTGGTCCGGGTGGTGGCGACGGGTAGTGTCGACGGTGGTCGGTGGTGGTATGGCGTGGTGGCCGAGGGGTCGGGAAGTCGGGTACAGGAATCTGTGGTGGAGTTGGGAGTGGCTTGGTCGGGGATGGCGATTGAACAGGGTTGACGGCACGGAGAGGATGGTTGCAGCGGCGGCGATGACGATGACGAGGGTGATGGTGTTGGCTAGAGATTAGGAGTAGGATTTAGGAATTTATTATTTATCGTGTCGGGATTGTCGACACGGAGGAGAAGATGAATGTATATGTAAAGAAATAACTTATTGGATAGACACCTGGGGTCGGACCCGAGGCCGTCACGGCTGACACGGAAGAGATGGACACCGACACGAGGCACGTACACTTTGTGGAAATTTGTGGAAGGATAATAAAAAGTTGGAGGAGTACCTGCCTATTTATAGGATGTGGGAATTCCCAATTTGGATAGGATTAGGAGAATTTAAACCCAAAATAGATAATTCATCTATTAATTTAAAACCAATCAAATCCAATCCAAATCCAAATCCAATTAAATCTAATTAAATCCCCTTAGTTTAAAAATCAAATCAATAAATTAAATTTTAATTATTTAACTATTTAAATAAATACATAGATTCAAATCAAGATTTAAATCTCCACAATAAATTCAAAATATATTTTCCAAAAATACTATAAATAATAATTTCAAAAATACTTTATTATTTAAAAATAAACTTTAATAAAATATCTAGGAAATAAATATTTTTGCATGAAGAATATTAGTTATTATCAATAACTGCTAAAAAAAACAATAGACTTTTTATAGCAAGAATAATAATTTTATATAATATTTTGAAAGTGTAATAAAATAGAAAAATTATTTTTCTAAAATATATACGCTCGCACATATTCGCACTCGTCGAGCAAAAATAAAATTTCGTGCGCGGCGTAAAATACGACTACGCGACGTACAATACAAAATTTTAAATCCGTACAAATATTAATAAAAAAATAATTAGTAGAAATTTAGGGGTTTTACAAAGAGTCCTTTGACACTTCTTCAATTGGCACAATCTGTGCCTAAAATGATCTCGCGACAGAACAAAGGGAAAGGCTTCTTAGCTGACCCTTCACAAAATAAAGGAAAGCTCCCTTTGGTCTTTTCTCAAACTTCCCTAGTCTATGACTCAGAGGAAGATCTATCAGATTCTATTCCTTTAAACAGAGGTCTTCGGATCTCTGATATTGGAAAGAATACTGACCAAAGAGGTATCTTACCTACCCCTATGGGATTTGGTCAAGACCTTCCTACCTTGCAAATTTTAAGATCCAAGCAAGGAAAATTGAGGGTATCACGAACAGAGACACCTGGAGCAGAATTTTCAAATTTACACGCTTATCTCAATAGGCGTCAACCAGTCTCAACTTTGGCAAAACGTAAGAACCCTATGCCAAAGGCCAATCTGTACCAAAAGCCAAAGTTTGAAAAGAAAGACCCAACCACCTATGCTAATGAGTTGAGTACATCTTTATACACTCAGGAAACTAAACATTTGAAGAATAGGAGACATGTTCCTAACATCATTAAGGAATATGTTCCTCCGACTTCTTCTCGTCCTGTAGTTATAATTGATTTGCGGCAACATCTTACACAAAGACGGAAAATTACATGGATGTCTCCCTCACCTCTAAATCGTGCTTCAAATCGCCACTGCCTTCGTGAAGTCATCATCAACTATTGTTGCCAATCAGCTCGACGATCTGTCTTCGATCATCTGAACTATACTTCAACTCTTGAACATGTAATAGAAGACGAAGATGAGCTATTATATGCTTCTATCAACATGACTTCTCAAGGCACTGGGGGTGGGAAACGTCCAAGACGTAATGCATCCCATAATCCTAGTCAGCAATACTTGGATCGAATTCATGCATCCAATGAAGGTGTCTTTCAATACACTAGACCAAGAAATCGACATTTGAATCGAGGTGTCTTTAATCAAGAAGTTCTCCCCATCACTCATGTAGGAGAAGACTCTTTCTCAAAGTTTGATGCAGATAGTAAAAGTTCTGAACAAACTATCTCATCAATAGCAATAAGAGAAGTGACGACATATACCGTTACGGAAGATCAAGATGCCTCTACTTCAACCAGTCAAGAGCAACAAATTATTGCATTGGAGGACAAATTGAAGACCATGGCAGAGATGGTCGCAAGCATACATACTATAATCGTGGCTTAACATACAGTGCCACCGATTGTAAATCCAGCTACAAATCCAGAGCTAATAGCATCTTCTGTACCTGCTAGTCTGGGGGTACCAACTTTTCAGATTGCTTCCGTGCCAATTCAAGCTGATCCTAGTCAGTCTGGTGCTGGGGGTGGTAATTACCACGTTGTTCCTCCTCCTAACACTTCTAACTAGCCTACCAATTCCCAAACATCAGGGGAAGCTAATGAGGCTATGAATCTCTTACGTACTCAGTTTGAGGCCTTCAAGCAGAAGGATGGCCTACAAAGACTAGGTATAAAGCAACCATATCCTATAGAGTGGAAGGAGGTTCCATTTTTTTCTAAATATAAGCTCCCAACCATCATGCTGTTTGATGGCAACACTTCTCCAAGTCAGTACATCAATTATTTTGAAGTGATGATTGATCAATTACAGCCAAATGATGCTCTCCTTACCAGAGTGTTCGTCAGTTGTTTAGCTGGCACAACATACGACTGGTATCGTAGCCTGTCTGATGGCTGCATCACTTCTTTTGCTGGTTTCAAGCAAATGTTCTTGGAACGATTCTACAAAGGAGTCAACGACATGACGATGTCTGCTCTCATTAAGATTAAACAGAGGCATAATGAATCCACAGAGAATTTCATTGAAAGATTCTGCCAAGAGGCACTCAAAATACCTTTAAAAACTCTATCTGCTGTAACAATAGACACTTACAAATTAAACTTGTTGCCTATTATAAGTATGTGGACAGGATCTACACAATTACAGGATTGACCTTCTTTCATTGTCAATGCCAAAGCAGCCGAGGTCAGTGCCAAAAAGTTCAAGCAATTAGGAGTCCAAATGACTCATCCTAACCAAGATGAACATTCTACACCCGGGGGTAGTAATCATCAGAATAATAGCAAGAGTAAAGATACATTGGCCATCAATCTTAAAGGCAATGAGTCTTTGGCTGTCAACGTCACTCAGACGACATCCACTTCATCAGCACCACCACAGAAGACAACTCGTCCAAAAGAAGAGTATTCTTTTGATGAAGATGATACTTTAAGCATCTTCGATTGCTTGATCAAAAGCAATAAGCTTCAGCTTCCAGAAGAAAAATGGCCCGAAGAAGTGGATAAAACCGATCACCCTAAATACTGTATTTATTACAGATTTATAGAGCATCCAACCAGAGTATGTTAGGTGCTCAAGGGTAAAATCCAAGAGTTGGTCAACTCTGGAGCAATTACTCTGCAACAGGATGAGAAAACGGTGACTGCTAATATAGTTTCTCTACAATTCGGTGATTTTCCACCGCAACTTGTGCAAGATGGTGTTGTCCCCATTCCAAGGACTACTCTTGAGATCGTGAATCTCCCATCTCCTCAAAATGAAGGTCTTATTTCGCTGTCAACTGACAGGGGAGAGATTATGTGGATTCACCCAGATCTGGTAGCAGAATTTGAAACATCTTCCTTTTTTAAGCAAAAGAAGCATTCTAGATCTAAATCCAAGAACTGTAACATGGTATCCTTTGAACCAGTAACAGAAAAAGAAATTCTAATGGGCACTAGATCAGGGAAACCCTATCTTCGGGAGTATTCCTGAAATCAAGAGGACTCTGCTCCATCTCCTGATGTTCCTCCTTCATCATCTTCTCCTGGCGAGAATATACCATCCACATCCTTGCCGGTGGTCGAACCATCTTCTCTTAAACCAACAGCAGCCGACAAGGGGAAACAACATGTCCGCTTTGATAAAGCATTAAAGAAGTCCTCATCTCTCGGACTTGAGAAGCCTTATAATTTTGACATATTGGCTCAATTGGCCAATACTCCAGCAAGATTGTCAATCTTTGAACTCTTACGTCTCTCAAAAGAGACTCGAGAGATATTAAGTGAAGCCTTGATGCAGGCTGACGCTTGTCTTACTCTTCTGAAATAGACTGAAAAGGAGCCAGTGAGCTGTGCATATTGTCATAGTATATTTGAATTAATGCCCAATATCACTTTTATACAAGATGACATATTGTTAGAAGACAATCGTCATGATCGTCCTCTCTATTTCACGGGGTATGTGGACACCATGAAAGTAGATCGCATTCTGATTGACCTAGGGTCTGCACTTAGCATTATGCCGAAGTCTTTATTGGATGCTTTGAAGATCCCAGTGCATAACCTTTCTACGACTATCACTACTATCCTGGGGTTTAATCAAGGAAGAAGTGAACCTTTGGGAAAGATACGCCTAAAACTTTAAATTGGCAATCTTCGTACAAAGGCAACTTTCTATGTTATTGACAATCATGGCTCATACAATGCTTTGTTGGGAAGGCCATTCCTCCATGAACACAATATTGTACCCTCTATGCTCCATCAATGTTTCAAATATGTGGATGGTAAGAAAGAAGTCCAAAAAGAGGTTACAGATCTGAATCCTTTCAAAGGGGTTGAAGCATACTGCAATGATTCTCGCATATAGAAGGAAGAATTCATCAAGGTTGTACTAGCAATGGACACGGATGAAGAACAGAAGAGTGTGCCAAATGATACTCTAGTAATTTCCGTCAAAGGATGCATCTTATGTCCTCAGTCTTCCAAACCACTAACTATTTATCTTCCTTTCCATGAGAAGCAGCCCAAGGGTGATAGTTGGGATCAAAGAGAGCTCACCTCTTCTAAGCCGCTTGTAATCGACCTTCATCGCAAGAACCTCCCTCCTCCTTCTCGTTCTTCTTCTTCCCCTCTTGTCATCAATCTGACTAAGCCTGCTAAGGCTAAAGTTCCTGTTGTAAATAATGGTGTAAAAATCAATAAAGCATCTTTTTTGCAGTATACTGATGTCTTTTACTATACTCAGTGTTATTTGGATATACTAGATAACTTTAAACCACTTACAATAGAAGTCGTATAATCTCTGCGAAATGTGGTATCATTGGATTCAATACAAGAGTCGTACTTCTTAGTACTGTCTTGAAAGAAAGATGAAAAGTCTATATTCTTCAACAAAAGAGAGGAACCAAAAATCGTGCTCTATAATGATAATAGAGATGATACAGGAAGGCTACAATTACGCCGCTATAGTCCACAATCCAAAGCCATCATCCGTAAAATAGACTATGATTTCAGAACATGCCTCAACAATGGTAAAGGAAGGTGGACTCCCCTTCGTATTGCTGTTCCAAAAGGAAAATCACAACAATATCATAGTAAAACAAAACGAGGACTAGGTTGTATGTCACCACGTCCAACTCCAGAACCTTCTGCATCTGATGAAGAAGAACGTTCAAACTCTTCTGATTCTATCTTATGGGATTCTGATACCAGTATTGGTCATATTCATAGGGTGATGGTATCTTCTAACATGGTATCTGTCGAATTCTCGGAAGAAGATGAAGATGACATTGAAGAAGCTCCTGAAGTGGACCCTTGGGCACAAAAGATGGACAATCAGTGGGAACTTTGTTTCGAACAACGAGAACCACCTACTGAAGATCAACTTGTCCAAATCGATATTAGAGAGAAGGGTGTATCACGACCAATCTTCATTAGCAAAAATCTCTCAGAGGATGATAAACAAGAGTTAATTCATCTTATTCGTGAATATATTGACGTCTTCGCCTGGAATTACGAAGATATGTCAGGATTAGATCCTCGAGTTGCAACTCACAAGCTTAACATTCTGCCGAATGCCAAGCCGGTCAAACAACAACGACGATTCAAGCCTGAAATGATGGATACAATTGATGATGAAGTCAAAAAGCTTATAGTTTGTATTTTTATCAGAGAAGAACAGTATCCTGACTGGGTAGCCAATGTTGTACCAGTCCTGAAAAAGATCGGAAAGGTTTAAGTTTGTATAAACTTTTGGGATCTCAATGATGCTTGCCCTAAAGACGAGTTCCCTTTTCCGATTACTGATGTCATGATCGACAATACATGTGTATTCGAACGAATTTCTTTCATGGATGGGTTTTCTGGATATAATCAAATCCGAATGAATCCTGAAGATGAGAAACATACTTCATTTCGTACTCCTCGGGGTGTGTACTGTTATACGGTCATGTCGTTTGGTCTTAAGAATGCAGGTGCAACTTACCAGCGAGCTATGAGCACTACTTTTCGCGATCATCTGCGAAAGACTGTTGAATGCTATGTTGACAATATTGCTGTCAAAAGTCATCTTAAAGAAGATCACATTCAAGATTTAAGAACTATCTTCATTCTAATGTGCCAGCATCTTTTTTTGAAAACTGAAGTGACTGTTCATTCATTCACTTTCTTTGACTTATCATCCTTCGGACATTTATTGTCTCTTGTTTTGAATAATGTGAATTCACGTTCTCTACACCTCTGAATTTAGATTATTTATATTAGCAACTTGTCATGTCCTTTTTACCTCTGATAAAGTTGTCTATTGATATAACAGTATTGCTAAACTTTATATTCTGCCACGTCCACATTATCTCTGAGCAGATATAATAAATATTGTTATTTTCTAAATCATGAAATATATCATATCCAGTACCTCTGAATATATTTCTATTCTATTACTTATACCTGTAACTAGATATACAACAAGTAGGAACCACATAAAAGTTTTTACTATTTCTTTCTGTAAAAGAAAAAAAAGTACATTGTAGAAAGAAACAACAAAATTTGCCCATTTTTACTCTGAAGGATAGATGATAAGTTCTGTAATTTGTTTCTTCAGAACTTGAATTCTTTCATCACGAGAATCTAGCACTCTCTGCCTAGCTTCAACTCGTCCTGATTCAGGATCGAATGGTTATAGAGCAGCAATTCAACGTTTTAGCTCTTCATTCTAAAGACATTCAAATTCCTTCTTCTGATTCTTCAAAATCTCTACCTGATCAACAGCAGATTGGTAAAATTGATTTTCTTGTTCTATGTTCTGCTCAGTAGTTTGGAGTTCTGCCTAAAGTTGAGCAATTTCGGCTTTTAGATCAGCAGCCTTTTTTTCTTTCTCTGTAGCCTTATTCTTATGACTCTCAGCAACAACAGCTATAACAGAGATTTGAACGTCTAGCTCAGAAGACTGTCTAGTGAAAGCCAGCAGGAATGTTTCAAAATTAGCTTTACTAATTTCTGCTTCTTGAACCATGGTTTCATATTCTGTGTTTACTAGTGGCTCGATATCTCCTCCTTTTATTTCCTTGTAAGCCTTAATTGAACTCTCTAGTTCATCCAAAGTATGTTCCAAAAATGAAGCTTGAGCTTCGTCTCCTTGACTACGGATGCCTTCAATCAAGAATGTAGTGGGAGTTTTAACAATACTGAAAGGGACATCTTCTCTCTCCATAACTCTATGAACTAAGGGCTCCAAAGAAGTGAAAAAAACTCTTGTGAAAGAGGTCATCACAAATTTGTTAGCTGTCAGGGCTCCTGGAGTAGCTACTATGTTTGCAGAAGTCTTCACAGCTTTAGTAGGTGGAAGTACTTCATCTGGAGCACTAATATGAGAAGAGCTTCCTTCCCCGGCTACAGTCCTAGTAGGTGCTTCTGCAAATCATATATGTCATTTATATGGATAACATATAATGCTAAAGATGCTATGACAAAATTGTTTGCATTGGGAAATTTACCTGAGCTAAGTACATTATGAGGAGTCTCGATAGCTTTAACCGTTTCGGACTGAAGCTTAGACAGAGTCTCTGCGGACATGGTAGCCTGACTACTCCCTACTCCCAATTCAGTCGGGGGTGGCAGAGTTACTGGAGTTTAATTTACTAATTCTGTGGCCACCTTAGATATTTCAGGCTGCTCAGTAGTTGTGGGTTCATTAACGTCAGGAAGATTGACATGTTCCTTATCATGAACCACATCATCCTCGTCTTCAGCAATAAAGGATTTTCATCAACTAGGCTTTCTCGTGATGATGGTACATTCGCTAAAGTTTGTTTTTCTTTAGTAATGTTGTCCCAATCCTCATCATAAGTTTCATCATCAAAATTGTAACCGTTCAATGTATCGATCACTGCCTCTCCGGAATGAGTAGATACTTAAGCTTGTGAAGTATCTTGTGGGGGTAGATCTTGCTGTGGAAAGGAAGCTTTTAGACTCATGGGAGTTGGAGAGGGAATTGTTATCCCTGCTGCAGCCAGTACATTGGCAGGAACATTTACTGTCATAATGGTGATAGGTGGATGGACATCTATTAGGGTAACCAATACAAGGAAAAGTAATTTAGATATATACCTCTGATAAAAATTAACAATGAGGATATTTCACAACTGTGATATTACCTTCTTGAGATGTTTCTTCTTCAGCAATGACCAATTTTCTTCTAACTTCTTTGAGTATCGGTGCGTCTGGCCCTGCAACAGCTTCATGACGAGCACCCTCTGGGTCAATCAAGGAAGCAGAAGTTCCACTTTTTGTAAACTTCCCCTGTTTCTGAATAGAAGAAGGGGTAATGTCCTTCTCTCCAGAAGAAGAACTAAGAAGCAACTGTCTTGATTAAGAACGAGTTGTTCTCGTAGTTACTGGTTCATTGATAACCAGTGATGTTCTTTTCCTCTTCTCGGGAGCTCTTGGATAATTAGGAGGATTATCTCGTTGAGGAGAGGCTGTCATTTCCTTGGTCTTTCTCTTCTTCAAACCCTTAATAGGGGATTTTTCTTTCTGCATCTTTATGGATATATCTAAAGGATCTTGAACTGGGTTAGCAAAATTTATTAAAATTGATTCCTCCAAGGGTACATCGGCAGGATCTCTGTCTTCTACATCCCGGAAAGACTGAAGAGTACGTTTCCCCTGTGTAATTCTCTTTTCAGTTGCGAAGCTATGTGCAGGATGGAAACTTTCAGCGAATGTGTTCGCTGAAGTATAGAAGTTTGCATATGAATATAACATACGCGGGCCTTAAGAAAGTTTATAAGGCATAGAAAAAATAGCTTTTGTGCCTCAGACATTGTAATAATTCCAAGCCCTAGCCCCATAAATAAAATAACCCTTGGCTTGTAGGCAAGTGGTTGTATTTCCTACATGAAGCTGGTCATACCAGAACTGTCTTGCAAATCGACTAGGCAAATACGGTTCCAAATAGCATTCTTCTTCAAATCTATAGACCAAGTGAGAGGGTCGGATTATCTTAAGCCAGGAAAATATGTTTGGACTTAAACGAAGTATTTCTTCAGGTAAGTCCATCATCTGTGGAGGCATAGTATTATACCCTGAAGGGGGCCAACACACTGGAAGTACCACCCTGATCCACGGTTCAAGGCAAGTCGACATTCCGAAAGAACAGTATATTTCCAGTGAGCATTAGCAAAACGCCCGATGAAGTCTCCATCAAAAGGTCCCATATCCGGGTTCATTAAACAGGGATGGTGTAGCAATAACCATCCAAACAAATAAGTATATGGCATTTCAGTACGGAGAAAATCCGACCGACTATCCTTATCTTGCAATATGGTGTCTACAAAAGAACGCAATCCAGTGTTCAGGCGGCAGGTCATGGCTGATAGGAGATCCATCTTGTATCCAAATACAAGACGTGTTGCAGCGAACAAAACACCCCGGTGAAATCTGTCAACCGCACTGGCTCCCAGAATTACAAAATACCGTAGCCATAAAGATAGAAAGCCTGCCAAGTGGGCTTCTGGAGACATAGGTCTGTAACCCTGTCTAAGATAAATTTGAAGAACATCGCCAGCCTTGAATAAACCCGATTCCTCAGTCAGGGTGACATCCCCATGATTATGTTTTTCCATCAATAATTGTATATCACTTCTATCAAAAGGTTCAAAGAAACAAGCGTACAGGCTTGACTGTCCAGCGGCTTGTCCTTCCACACATGGCCCAGGAACAAATATGGCTCAATTTTATGATGTAGCAAGTACCCGCAGTGGCACTTTCATAGTAGAGTGAGCAGATTTTATAGTGATATATCAGCTCTTGGAAAACCGTGATCATCTGGAGATTCTTCTTTGCTAGAGCATCTAATTCATCATCTGTGGGTACATATTCTTCATATGGGTTGTCACCCGTCGGCAGACGAGAGATATATTCCATCTTGTTAAGAGCAAATCCCATTTCTCCATGAGGTGTCATGAAGGTCCCAGTGCTTTTGTTATATCTCTCTACTAAAGCCAAAAACATGTAAGGGTTTGGATGAATGCCATATACCGTAGTGCATATAGGATTATAGAGGCCCAGATCAATGAGCCTGCCTTTGAATTCCTCCAAAATCCATATGGACAAGCTACTCCAACGCTTCATTCCAGGGTTTACCAGGCCTGTCATGCGCATAGCGCGGTCTGGATATCTTCCTTCAGGTTTTGCAAATGTATTTGCAAAAATAGGTATTCTGACTGGAAGAAGCAGGAAAGAATCCTCAGGAGGGATGCAGCTAGGCCTTAAACCTCATAAGTGTGTACTATATTTTTCAGAAGTGCTGTAAAAAAGGTCTTTGTTCTGCGAACCCACTTTATAACAGATCCGACCAACTCTTGCTTGTTGGAGAGGAGTTAAATCCCATGACATCCTTCTAGGATAGCTAGCAAAAGCATACTGGGATAATGCCATAGATCTCGATATTTCTGTTAGATGTATGGCATTATTTCCCTTTAAGAAATATCTCGTCTCTTTTCTTGCCTTAGGTTGGGAGGTTTTCTTTATAGCATCCTCGGATAAAAAGGCAGGTTTTTTGTGGATTGTAGTATCCAAGCTCTGAAGAGGTTCACCGTTCATCAAGTTCAAAAGAGTTTGATTATCTTGATTTATGAGTAGAGTTCTTCGTGCTTCAGGGCCATCATATTGAGGGAAGGTTACATGAGACAAATTCTCTCTATACTCAGGGACGTTAAATGTTGAAGCAAACCTTTCTGCATTCGGGTCTTCCCTGAGATTAACTGCAAAGAGATATATTAACAAAAAATTAGAAGCAAAACAAATTGTACAACTTATTGAGTGGCACAGACATTCTGAGTTGTACCATGTAATGTGTTGCGCAAAGTCTAAGTTGCGCAACATTCTGAGTTGTGCAACAATTCAAGTTGTGCCAAATGCTATGTTGTACGAAACTCAAGTTGTGCGATATTTCAGGTTGCGCCACATGTTGAGTTGTACCTCAAATTTGGCTGTGCAATATTTTAGGTTTTATGCAAACAGCATGCGCGATACGGTTCGTAAGAACGAACAGTGTTCAAGAAAAAGGTGATCACACCCTAAGAAGGGGTGGCACAAAGTTTGTGATACTCCACACTCTAAAAAAAGGGGCGCAAATCAATCGTTGATGAAATCATCGCTCATAAATCGAATCGGCTCGCCCTTAATCACCTTCCATTGCTGGGTTGGCTGTCTCTGGACGAGAAGAGGGCGGTGCGTATTGTGGCACATGGACAGGGGGAATACGAGTTGAAGGGGTGGCGATGGCCTTTCTTTTGTCAGCAGCAGTCCTTTTGGGGGCCATGTCGTCAAGAAGATGGTCGAAAAAGAGGGTTGCAAAAGCTATAAAAATTTTCTCAGAAGATTATAAGTGAAAGTAAAGAATCACAGTGGAGTAAACAGAGATTATTTATAGCCAGAAAGTTAGAATCCTAACAGTCATCCTGAATCGTGCATGATGAATCGTAATTGGTCATAACAGATTGCGCGAAACTGGCGCAACTTGACTCGGTCAAAATTTTTATAAATTCAAAGTATTTCAAAACTTTGAAAACGTTTTTAAGTTTTAAAAACTTTGAAGGGGGTCTTCTAGGGCCTAAAAAATTAAGTTGCGTCTTGAACATACTAAGCATTGATCAAGTTGCGCCCAGAAGATCAGGTTGTGCCACTGATATGAAGCTCAAAGAACAAGCTATGCCACTGATCAGGTTACGCCTGATATCAGACTGCGCCCAGTCTTATTGCGCCAAAATCTACGTGGCGTCTAACACTTAATGGCCATCATTACCTGACAACACTGACGACTGACACCATAGTGAACGAGGAAAATCTTTTCGAATCCCGTAAATTGTGCCGTTCAAGGGGAGTTGGTAGACAGCTATCCTGTACACTTCGTAAGTTACGCCTAGGCACTGTAGAAGCATGGAATTTCATGATCAGAAATCCTATGTGCCAAACACTACATGCGCCAGAAAGTTCAGACAAAGTACTTTGACACAGCAAAACAAGAATAGAGACATTAAAAGAAGATTTTTTATTTCATATAAAAGTCTATTACATGTCTTAAAAAGGGCTGTACAAAGGAGAACTTCTACAAAAAGAAAAGACCCTAAGTCTACAGCCAGGCACAGCATCATTATGTGCTCTCGAACAGGCGTATCTCACCATGGGCTCTCAGTCAGGCGCATCCCACCATGCGCTCCCAGCCGGGCGCATCCCTTCAGCAGCTCAATTATGTGCATCCTCAGTTATGTGCATCCTTTCAGCAGCTCAGTTATGTGCCACCCTTCCAGCCAGGCTCACGGTCGTCTAAATGCTTCGACTAATGAAGCATTTATTGAGCAGAATGAGGGTGGCAATCAACCCTCTAGTTGGAGGAAGAGCTCCCCAAACCGAGGAAGAGAAGAGCACCGCAAGCCAACCTGTGGCCAGGGGAGGCTTCGAAAGAGCCTCCAAAGGCGAAGGAAGACCGCAATCGAAACCGCGGCTAAAGGAGTAGCTTTCAACACAACTAGAATGGAAACACCCACTCTGAAGGAAGAAAGAGCCCCCAAAGCCGCAGCACCGTAATTCCGATCTGTGGTTCTTCCCATATAACGGAGATGAGGCTCGAGCATCCCGATCTTTGGATGCAACAGGCACCTTCCGCCTGCCTCGGAAGCCCTCGACTCCGACTTTTGGTTGTAACAGTCACCTTCAAGTGCATCAATGAAGACAATGCGTCGCATCTTTACCCTCGGGAGCATCTTATCAACAGAATGCACTCGAGTATCACTTCGGGAAGACGTGAGAGAACGAGAAGCAAACTCTCTCCATGCCACTATTTATAGGCCGGGCAAATCAAACCCATGCGCCAAGTAGATAGCTCTCCGAATCCCGTGCAATAAATTTGCATTAAATGGATGAACCAGATGCTTCGAATTCAGCCAAGTCAAAAACAGCTATTTAAAGTACTCGAAGAACGTAACAGTCGTACCAAAAGACGTGTCAAGCGAAGCGGATGTGCCGGTCAAACCGCGCATCACACAAACGCGCCCCTCAGCACCAAGCGCTTCACAAGCATACGCCCCCATGCGGCCCCATACGCCTAGTTGGACGCCGATCGATGCGCCCACTCCAACAGTCCATCACCTGTCAAAGAACATTAAATGCTGAAGTCTGACATAGTTGGTAGTACGCCTCTCGAGGACTGAACAGTTGGCAGCTTTTTCAGAAAATGAAGCGTCGCCAACGTCAGCATCATCATTACTTTCCTCCGGCGGTTACAAGCCACGTGGCCGTCCAACCACTCGCATGCGCCTCCACGGCCATGCGCCCAAAGCTCTGCATGTGCCTCAAAAGCCATGCATCCCAGACTTCTCTCTGATCCCAAAAGACAGAAGTAAAGTCACTACTGAAGCTTCGTATGTGCCTCAAAAGCCATGCGCCCCAAATGGTTCGTGACTCCCAAAGGTTACGAGCCAAAGTCTCCTCTTGTGCCTAATCCCAGACATATTCTGCCAGATCATTCCCCATCAAATCCAAGATCTTTGAGCCATGGGCCGATGACACGTGTCCTTTGACTCGATTCACCCAAGATCTCAGCAACAGAAAAATCCTCTTCTCTGCTACGTGCTGGCCCACAACAGCAGTATGAAGAATTCAACCCCTCAATCAGGGCACATCGTCCATGTGCCTCCATCAGCAATCACCACGTGGCGTCCCCACTTCCAGGTGTATCCTACATATGCGTGCATGAGCAGCCAGCCTGCAGACTATAAATAGAGGGATCATTTCCTTCACACACACACAGAGAGGAACATACATAGACAGACGGAGACATCGCACAACCAGAGAGGCAGATACAAACACTCAACGCCTTCTTCCTCTCAGCAAGCTCCAGCACCCAGAGCAATCCAAACCTTCAGAGAACCGATAACCGTCGTCAGATCGTCAACGGAGTCAACGCATTACCACTCGCTCCATCGGTACAAGGGACCCAGATAAACAAAAGTGTACTCCTAGGACTACGTCTAAGTCCTATATTGTAACACTGTTCTGTTTGTATTGAAATTTGCAATCAAAAGATTTTAATGGCAAACAAGCTGGCGACTCTGCTGGGGACCTCTTTCTCCTCCACCGAGAAAGCTGTATCGCAATCCGACGATGTGAAGGTGGGCTCCTCCCACAAGACGCTGGTCGTACGCCTCAATCAACAGGCGTATGAGGAGTTCATCTCTGAAGGCAGTGCGAGTCCTTCGAAGCGGCTGCCAAAGTCGAAGAAGACCTGCCGAGTCTGGGTGCACAACGTCGACGCCTCTGGCACCACCATCAAAGGGGATGCACCGATCCAGCCTTCCCTTCCTGCTAACGTCCTCATCAATCGAGATGCGCCCACTGGTGTAGCGTATCCCTCGAGAAAATGTACAGCTGACCACATTCCCCAGCCATCTCCCTCTCAGGCGAGAAAAATGCATCGACGGAGCAGGGTCACAGCTAATGCCCCGTGCATCACCTCCGATGCGCCACAGAAGGTATCTGTCTTTGACAGACTCACTCGCTGTAGTGTCAAGGAGAATTTGGATTCTGAGTACTATGCGCCCCAGCGGACTAGTACGAAGAAGTCCAAGGCAGCACGGGCCATGTGTCCCAAATGTGCTATGCCAGCAGCAAGCCAGAAGCATGCGCTCATAATCATGCGTGCTGCTGATGGTAAGCTGTATAAGGTTGATTCAGGTGCTTCTACGCCAAAAATGAGCCAACTTTCAAAGTCCTTATCTCACTTGGGCGCATCTGTTGCATTCGCAACCAAGTCGAGTAAGGCAAATCCAATGGTCTTGAACTCTCGTGCCCCCTCTGGTTGTGCGTCTGAGGTTCGTTCAAGTCACTTTAAAGGTTGTTCCCCCACTACTGATCTGAGCACCTGTTTGGTGTTGGATCAGGGGACGCAACATTCACCTGACCACCCCGGCGCTTGGCCTTGACATGTGCCTGAAGGGGGTACGAAGGTAGCACTCTCCTCCAACGATCTGCGTAACATGATCACTCACAAGCATCGATCAGGAGAGTCGACTGACAAGCATGATGTGCCCCTCACAGGGCACACTTGTGCTATGGTCACCATCAACTGCTGTTGTAAGTCAGCAGTCCCACCAAGACAGTCGGTGTTCCAGCGGCTGCAGTCATCGATACCCCTCCGACGTCGTCTCGGGAAGAAAGTGTCAACAAAAGAGGAGCCAGAACTAGAGGTTGCTTCATGCAATGTACTCTCCAACTCCTCGTCAGTCCAAAAGACGACTGGCAATTCCTCGTCCAAGAGCCAGCCGAGAAAAACCAAGATAACCGTCTCGTCCTCTGGAGTGTTCGAAGGCACTCGCGGGAGGAAGAAGCTCTTGGAGGGAGCTGGGGGTAGTCAAGCCCTTGTTGATCCTCCTTCCGAAAATGAGGGTGTCCTCCAAAGCACAGCTGGGGTGGATCTTCATCCTCAGGGCGAAGTCAGCCTCCCCGACATAGCTGGGGGTCATCTAGCCCCTGTGGACCTGCATCTCGAAGATGAAGAAGTCCTTCAAGACATGACTGGGGGTAGTCAGGCCCTTACGGATACTTCTTTCAAAGACGAAGGCGTCCTCCAAAACTTAGCTGGGGGTAGTCTACCCCCTGCGGATCCGAGTCTCGAAGACGAAGAAGTCCTCAGGAACATAGTTGGGGGTAGCCAAGACGAAGCTTCGGGAACAACAACTCCTCTACAGGAGAGTAAGGCTAAAAGCGAAGCCTCAACTGAGCCATCCGACTCCAGCCGTGTCATGACAGTCTACATGGCTGGAGGTGATACCGAGTCTGATGCGCCGCCACCAGATCTCGTCCAGCACATGGATACCTTAGAGAGAGGACTCAAAACCCTCTCTGCCTCTATGTAAACACTGACTCAAGCAGTGTTTGAGATACGGTCAGCTTTGGCCAGGACACCTTCTACCGGTCTCGACCCAGGGGCCAATGGAATGTCAAGTGTACCCCCTCAACGGGTATCCTTGGATACGGATCATCGCGAAGCCTCCCGGACGTCGGAGCCCTCAAATGCTTGACTCCAGGTGGTACCACCCTCCCCGACTCCCAGCTCTACGGAAGGCATGGTCGAGATGATCAGGGACCTGCACGAGCGCTTTGAGTCCAAGACGAGACAAGAGAAGCGCCAAAAGATGGGCATCTCCAACCTTATCCCCTCGAATGGAATAAAGTGGTTTATCCTCCCAAATATAAACCACAAATACTGATGCCATACAATGGGAAGGACTCTCCGCGTCGCTATCTAACGTATTTCAAGTCGCAGACGGGACATCTTCCGAAGGAGGATACGCTACTCACCAGCATATTTGTCGGTGCACTGAAAGGAGTGGCATACGACTGGTACTGTAGCCTCTCCGACAATTCTATATCTTCCTTCGACGATTTGATGCGCCTTTTCCTCGACCGTTTCTACGACGGCGGGAAGGACATGATAATGGCGTCCCTCATAGAGATACACCAGAAGGAGAAGAAAATAGTTCGAATATTCATCAAACGCTTCCGACAGGCCTGCTTCAGACTGCCCCCGGGCATGCCAGAATATGTGCTCCTCTCCTCCTGTAGCATGAACATGCTGCATGCAGTCAAACTCTGGCTCAACTCTACTCCTCCTCCCGACTGGAGTTCCTTGATCATCGAAGTCGAGGCCGCAGAAAAGAAGGCGGCCAATGCTCGTCTTCTGGGAGTCAGTTTCCCCGCCTTTGAAGACAAGGGAAAACGGCCTGCAGCCAACAACCCCGGACGAGAGACGAAGGGGAAACAGGCATTGACGGTCAATGCCTCAAAAGGTGCATCAGCACCTACTCAGAAGCCTCCACTTACACCAAGACCAAAGGAGGTTTATTCTTTCAACGATGAAGACACCCTGCAACTCTTTGAGATACTGAAGCAGGGTAACAATATCAAGTTGCCGGACCCGAAGCGTCCAGACGAGGTTGGAAAAGTGGACAATCCGAGGTACTGTCACTACCATCGATTTGTCGGACATCCAACCAAGGACTGCTATGTCCTCAAAAACTATATCCAGCGCATGATCAATACGGATGTTATCTCCGTCGACTACGAGGAGAAGACGATTTCGGCCAATGTGGTGTCACTCCAGTTCGGCACTTTGCCGCCAACTACAGCACAATATGGCGTCGTCCCCATCCCTAAGGCGACAATGGAGGTGGTTAACTTACCACCTACTCGTGACAACGTGAGTAGACTCATCCCACTCACCACATCTCGGGGAGAGATCTTATGGGTTCACCCTGATCTCGTCTCTGAGGTTACTCAACCGGAGGTACGTTCTGCCTCCAAAACCAAAGGCAGGAAGATCAAGTCTTGCCGCATGGTCTCTTCCTCCGCAGAAGAGGCTCTTCCTGTACAAACGCGTTCACAACAGAACGCCCAACCCGACGAAGCTACCGTCGAGGTGATGCCTCTTTGCACCGTCCCTGCTACCGAGGAAGGGGGTCCGTCCAAGCCTCCAGCAGCTAATAAGCAGAAGCATGTAGAGGCTCATTTCGACAGGCCTCTGCGAAAGGAGAATGCTTCGGGGCTAGCCAAGCCCCACAACTTTGACATACAGGCACAACTTGCTAGTACTCCTGCCCGCCTTTCTCTGTTTGAGCTCCTTCGTCTTTCCAAGGACACTCGCGAAGCTCTCTATGAAGCCCTGAAGGATGTTGAGTCCTTCATCAGTCAGGTCAAGCAGCCTGAAGATCTCCCAACTAGATGTGCGCACTGTCATTGTACGGATGAGGTTATCCCCAATATAACCTTCACCCAATAAGACATGCTGCTCAAGCACAACCGACACAATAGGCCATTGTATTATACAGGGTATATCGGTTCTGTCAAGGTGAAGCGGATTCAGATCGATCTGGGGTCTTCCCTCAGCATCATCCCGAATACGTTGCTCTCAACACTGGGGATCCCAATGTACCGATTGGTGCCATCCAACACAATAATCAGTGGCTTCAACGCTAGCAAAAGTGAGCCACTGGACAAGATACGACTAAAGTGCCATATCGGTAACCTCAGAACTGAGGTAACTTGTTATGTCGTGGACGCCGACGTCGACTACAACCTTCTGTTGGGTCATCCATGGCTGTATGAGTACATAGTGGTGCCATCCACGCTCCACCAATGTATGAAGTACGTGTCCACCAACGACGTCATTCGGACGGAGTTCGCGAACATTGACCCTTTCAAAGAGGTTGAAGCCTACTTCACTGATTCCTCCTTGTACAAGTCACCTAACGAGGAGGAAGCCAATGATGCTGATGATGAAGCAGAAACGATAGCAGAGCCGAATATGGAGCCGGAGATGACTCCCGACGCTCCTTTGAAGATCCGACTCAAAGGCAAACCGCCTCAGAAGTTGCCTCCCATGAACATCAAGCTACCCGGGAAAGCACCAACTGCTCCTGAAGCTCCCTTAAAGATACGCCTCAAGGGAAAACCGCCTCAGACATCGGCTCCCCTTGTGGCAAAACTACAAGGGAAGGCACCAATCACCGGAGGTACAGTGGAGGCACCTCTGAAGGTGCATCTTAAAGGCAAGCCGCCGCAATCCAAGCTGCCTGAGAAGGCCCACATAGCCCTCTCGGACCCCAAAATCAAAGCTGTGGTGGACTCTCCCGATCCAATCCCAGTACTCACAGATGAAGAGCTAGGGGAATATATCTCTGCTGATGTAGACGCACCCTCTCTGGACAATGTAATCCCGCGGGATAAAATCTCGTATTTCATCAATAATAGAGTATCTTTTAATTATTCTAGTCTTCCACATTGGAATGCCATGTATACATTAGATAACGCTCTACGGTCTTTGCAAACACAAATAACGACTGTCCATCATGTAAATTGAGTAGTCCCGTTCCAAGGGGTCTGTTCTGTAGTTCCACCGCGGAGTCGAGATGAAGAATCCCTCATTTTTGGCAAAGTTAAGCGTCATCAAGACCTTCCGCCACTCGAGCCAAAACCAGATACCGGCAGAATACAAGTCTATCGGTACACAGACAAGGCAAAGTACCTCATCCAAAAGATGGGTTACGACCTAAAAACAACAAAGGCCTGAACTACGGCAAGGGTTGACGTCTTCCTCTCTGGCTTCCAACACCTAAAGGAAAGCCGCAGGACTACTATAATCGGCCTCGACGGGGGATAGGCTATGTCACGCCGCCGTCAACTCTAGAGAGTTCGGAGGCAGAAGAAGCAGAACATTCTCATTCGTCTGAAGCATCAACTTGGGATTCCGATACCAGTATAGGCTCAGTCTTCAAGAGATTACTGTCAGTCAACATGACATCCGCTCAACCTCAAGAAGATGTAGGCGAAGATCAAGCACCGGAATTCTTCGAAGAAGAACCCTGGGCGCAACGCTTAGGAGAACAGTGGGAGTCTCATTTTGAGCTACGCGAACCCCCTACCGAAGACGAAGTCGAGCAGATCAACCTTGGGGATGGATCTTCTTCCAAACCCATCTTCATCAGCAAAAGCCTAAAAGGAGAAGACCGGGAGTCTTTAGTCCAACTGGCTAAAGAATATATTGATGTCTTCGCTGGAGCTATGAAGACATGCCAGAACTTGATCCTCAGATCGCGATGCATAGGATCAACATCTTACCCGATGCCAAGCCTATCAAACAACAACAGTGACATTTTCGTCCGGACATCATGAACGCCATCGATCAGGAGGTGGACAAACTCCTGACCAGCGGCTTCATTCGTAAAGAACAACACCCGGATTGGGTGGCCAACGTTGTCCCTATCACCAAGAAGAATGGGAAGATTCGAGTCTGTATCGACTTCAGGAATCTCAACTCCGCTTGCCCGAAGGACGAATTCATGCTTCCAATCATCGACGTGATGATCGACAACACATGTGGCTTCGAACGCATATCTTTTATGGACGGGTATTCGGGCTACAACCAGATCAAGATGTTCCCCGATGACGCAAAACATACGTCATTCAGGACTCTAAAGGGCATTTTCTGCTACACAGTAATGCCCTTCGGCTTGAAGAACGCTGGTGCCACATACCAACGAGCTATGAGCACTATTTTCCATCAACATCTTTACAAGACAGTCGAATGCTATGTTGATGACATCGCAGTCAAGAGCGGTCTCAAAGGAGATCACCTACAAGACCTGAAGACAGTCTTCGATCTCATGTGGGCGCATCAACTAAAGATGAACCTCGCTAAATCTTTCTTAGGGGTTTCTAGCAGAAAGTTCTTGGGCTTCATTATCACGGCGAAAGGCGTCGATCCCGAGAAGACCAAAGCCATCCTCGACATGGGCCCTCCTAAGAACCTCCGAGAGCTTCGAGGCCTGCAGGGGCGTCTGGCATACATCCGAAGGTTTATAGCAAACCTTTTCGAAAAATGTCGACCCTTCACTCAGCTTATGAAGAAGGAAGTCTCTTACGTCTGGATAGAGGAATGCCAAAAAGCTTTCGACGACATCAAAGCTTACCTGACGAGTCCGCCAGTCCTAGCGGCGCCCGTCGTCGGCAAACCATTTCTCCTCTATGTCCGTGCCATGGATCATTCCCTCAGCGCTTTGCTGGCTCAGAACAGCGATACAGGCTATGAGCAAGCCATCTACTACCTCAGTCGAACACACAACGGGGCCGAACACCGGTACAACCCCGTTGAAAAGGAGTGCTTAGCGTTGGTGTTTGCCATTCAGAAGACTCTCCATTATGTCTTGGGCCAGACGATTCATGTCATCTCCCGAGTCAATCCACTCAGAGTTCTCATGACAAAGCCAGGGTCATTAAATTCCCGGCTAGCTACGTGGGCGATCTTGCTAACACCATACAACATGGTGTTCGTTCCATAAAAAGCCGTCAAGGGTCAGGCTCTGGCCGACTTTTTAGCTGTACACCCCATCCCGGAGTCCTCCAGACTCTATAAAGACCTCCCGGATGAGGTCCAAGAATCTAACGTCACCGAAGAAAGCTCTGTCTGGTGGATGTTTTTCGATGGCACTTCAAGAACAGGCCCCAAAGGCAAAATTATCGCAGGAGTGGGGGTAGTCTTGGTCTCTCCCGATCAGCTGGTCATCCAGCGCACCTACTCCCTTTCGAAGCCGTGCTCCAACAATGTTGCCGAGTATAACGCTCTCATCATGGGACTCCAGCTGGCGCGACAGCTGGGGGTAGATCATCTGGAAGCCTACGGTGACTCAAAACTCGTCGTAAACCAGATCAGAGGGCAATACGAGGTTCGCCATGAAGACATGATCCCTTACCATAAAGTTGCTTTGAACATCATTTCAACCTTCGTCGAGTTCTTCATCGAACATGTACCTCGTTTACAAAATTTGGAGGCTGACGCCCTTGCTGGCCTCGCAGCCTCGTTAGCAGCACCCATTGGGACTCAACACTACGTCATGGTAGTTGGTCGAGACTTGGTATGTCCTAAAAACAACCTGTGCTCATAAGTGACCCATGCCATGTCAACAAGTGCTGGTGTTAATGTCCGAGACTGGAGATTCCCATTTATCGAATTCGCTGTTTACGAAATTCTCCCAGAAGATTTGAAAGAAGTTGTCTCAGTCAGGAGGCGCTCCCTTCGATTCTACTATGATACAGCTACTAAAATGTTGTACCGACGCTCCTACGATGGACTTCTTCTGATGTTTGTCCAACGAAGAAGCAGCCGAAGCCCTTCGAAAAGCTCACGATGGGACCTGCGGAGCCCATCAACCTAGCCCAAAGTTGCAGGACCGACTGTGACGCATGGGCTACTACTGGCCAACCATGGCCACTGACGCTGTTGACTATGCTAAGAAGTGCCATGCGTGCCAGCTTCACGCAGACTTCATTCATACACCGTTAGAACCACTACATCCTACAGTCACCTCCTGGCCCTTCGAAGCTTAGGGCATGGACATTGTGGGACCGATCACCCTTCCTTCATCGAGAGGACACCGCTTCATCCTAGCCATCACCGACTACTTCTCCAAATGGGCAGAAGTAGTCCCACTGGCAGAAGTAAAGAGCTCTAGGGTGATCAGCTTCATCAAGCACCATGTCATCTACCGTTTCGGGGTACCCCGGAGGATTATCTACGATAACGGTCCTCAGTTCATCAGCCATGTTTTCAGCAGATTCTGTGATAAGAATCGCATTCAAAACGTGGCCTCAACCGCCTACAATCCGGCAGCAAACGGATTGGCCGAGGCGTTCAACAAGACTATCATCAGGCTACTCAAAAAGGTCGTGTCATCCAACAAAAGCGACTGGGACGAAAAGCTCGGCAAATGCCTTTGGGCCTACCGTATAACGGTACGGACCCCGACAGGGAACACACCATTCTTCCTGGTCTACGGGAGTGAAGCGGTACTATCTCTCGAGATCTAGATACCCTTACTCCGCGTAGCAATCATAAACCAACTCACAGAAGAGGACAATCAACATCGTTGTCTGCGGGAACTGGAGGCATTTGACGAAAAGCGTCTCCTAGCTCAACAATGTATTGAACTCTGCCAAGCCCGTATATCACAGGCTTTCAACAAGAAGGTCAAGCAAAGGACTTTCTAAGTAGGCGACCTGGTTCTGGCAGTCAGGAGGCCGATGGTGTTGACTCACAAGACACCAGGAAAGTTCGAGCCCAAGTGGGAAGGACCTTTCATCATAGAGACGGTATACTCAAACGGTGCTTACCGCCTCGCTAAACCCAATGGAGACTTGTTCATGATGCCCCTCAACGGCAAGTTCTTAAAGAAGTACTACTCTTGACATCTTTCAGACATGTACTTCCATAAAATCAGACGCTTCCGGAAGCCAGCTGTTCCGTGGCATCCTCCAGTAGAAGGACAACCACGTCCACATCACCTCTGAGTTGTCCGCTTACGCCCTACAAAGCGGAATCTTATACTCCGTGAGACTATGCTACCCATCATGTTTACCACATCCATATTACCTCTGAGTAAACATCTCGTACAGACAACCCCTGCGTTGCCATACATTGATCGCAGAACTTCCACGTCCACATTACCTCTGAGTAGTTTTGCGTATCCCCATCGTTGCTACCACGTCCATAACACCTCTGAGTAGGAAGATTCTATCATTTGAATCCCATATTTGCCACATCCACATCACTTCTGAGCAAACATGTTGGTTCTCTCAAACTTATTATCTGTACCTAAAAACCAAGGTGCGCAAAAAATAATAGGTCCACACAAATTATCAAGTTCATGACAGCAAAAATGAACACATCACAAAAATCTTTGTATTTCTTTATTCTAAAAAAAAGAGTAAAGGATTACACCCTCCCCAGCAAGAGTTACAAACACACAAAAAGAAGAGACTACAATCCCTAAACATCCACAGGATTGGCTGAAAGCTCTTCAATCCAGCGCCTCAAGTCTGTCGCTCGAGTCTCCACAGTCGCCAGGACCCGACGTTCAGCTTCTTGACGCATCGCCTCTATGGCCTCTAGAGAAGTGTCATCCTCATGCTTGTCATCCAGCTGCTGCCGCTGCTGAGCCAAAGTAAGAGCCCGGTGGGTGAAAGCTGCTTCCTCCTTCTTGAATGCTACATGTTCAGCCTGGGAACGCTCAGCATCCAATAGGAGTCGGCCCGCTGGTCCTCAAGATGGCAAATATGGGCATCAACCTCCGCGATACTAGCGTCCAACGCAGTTCGCAACTCTACCTTCTCCTGCGTAGACTGAGACAACCGCTCCACTGCAGCTTCAGTCTCAGCCACTTCGCGCTTCCAGACACCCACCATGGCCTGATAAGAGGACTCAATTTCAGCAATCAGCTTCTCCTTTTTTACGTCTATCAGGGCGGAAAGATCATTCCGCTGGATACGTTGAAACTCGGAAAGCAGTTGATCCAGCTCAGTCACCGAGGCCTCCAAAATCTCGACCATATGATCATGGCCCTGGTGGAGACGTATCAGGTTGATGTGTGGAAGCGCCATAGATTTTGCCATCACGAAACTCTTATTGGTGTTCATCACTGTCGACACACCCTTCTGCAGCATCTTGTACACTGCCTCAACGATGAATTTTACGTACTCATCCGCATCCGCCAATACTTGTGGTGTCATGGCAGGAGTTGGAGGAGTTATCCTGGATGGCGGACCTGAAGAAGACCCGCTGATCTCAATCTGCGAGGTTTGAACATCGACCTCAGCAGACTCTCCCGCACCAGGAACTTGAATTCCGCTACCAGCGCCAGATGCCAAAAGTACAGAAGGAGTTGGGTGGGGTGTCGATATCGTCCCCCAAGTCGAAGAAGCAACAGAGGGCTCTTGCATCAGCAAGCCCTTGCCCTTTCCCGGCTCAAAGGGACTATCAGCATCCGGAGCTGCCTCCTCCACCACCGAGGCGCGATCTATAACCAGCGCAGAGCCTTCCTCTGGCAAGCTAACCAGATCAGCTCCCGTTTCCTGGCGGGGTACGTCTTCTAGGGTCGGGCTCGGCAGACGAGTCTTTCCCTCATCATCGAATCCCTCCACGGGGACCACCTGTCGCCACCTTTCGGCCGGCAGCCACCTCGGCTTCCATTGCTGAGCCTGGGGTAGGGCTCGACAACGCTACAGCCGACCTCTCCGTATTATGGCAAGGAGGGGAATCAACCCTCTCTTCTGTTGTAATTACGTCTGTTGCCCCCACAACAGACTCATGCATTTCTGGAGGAACATCTTCTGAAGACGACGAACTCCACCCCACTTCATCATCAGGAAGCCCCGTGTCCACAGGACCCTCAACGTCCAAGGCCTCCACGACGGCTTGTACTATCCCGGAAGTTGCCACATCCTTAGCCTCCCTCCTAACATAATCTGGAGATGCCGGAGTCTCCACAACAATGACATCATCTGGATTCTCCTCCATGGGAGACATCATAATCGGCAGAATACGCTCTTCAGATGAGCCCGCCATCGCCTTTGGCCTGTCGCCACCATACTTTGGAGTACGGGGTCTCCTTTTGAGCGGCTCATACAAAAAGAAAGCATAAGTCACACGAAATGTGGATCCTGAATTGGACTATATGGGACATCCTTACCTCCGTAGGTATCGAGTCCGACGACACAGTCGGTGACGATGCCTTCTTCTGTCTCTTCGACGCAGAAGAGCCAGCCTCTATATCCGCACGTCTTTTCGGATCAACCGAGGGTTGTGCCTGACCCCCTGGGGATGCGGCAGGGGCACCTCGATGACCCACTTCTGGAGGACGCTACGATCGAGCCCTCGCCAATATGTTCCCGGTCACCGCTAACGGGGTGCCGACAACAAGACTAGTCTTTCTATCATATCCGGGAGGCATGGCAGCCATAACACAGTAAAATTTGGCAGCTGAGAAAAGAATCGGCGGTCACGGATTCTGGACGGGCAGCGTAAAGCAAGCTCCGGTACATCCGGCATTGTAGTAATGCCAAGCTCGTGCACCATCCAGCAAGCTTCCAGTATACCCCAGGGTGATACTGGGATTATCCAACATCAACTGAGCATAACCAAATTGCCGTGCAAAACGGCTCGGTAAATACGGTTCCAAGTAACACTGGTTACTGTTCCGGTACACCAGATGGGACGGCCGGATACTTTGCAACCAGCGGAATCCCCATGGAGACAGAATGGTGGCATCTTCACCCGAATCCATTAAGTCTTCACCAGCCTCAAAACCCAAAAAGACAGGACCTATTTTGGTGATCTCCCGTCCCTGAAGGCAGGATAAAACCTTCCTGCAAACCGGAACGCCAGAATACAACCAGCTCCTCTGGTGGAAACGGCGAAGGAATGCATCTCCGGCCCTATGATCTTCTTCCGAGCCCGGACTCATTATATTTGGATGGTGTAAAATTA
This sequence comes from Iris pallida, assembly GCA_029216955.1. Classification (NCBI taxonomy): domain Eukaryota; kingdom Viridiplantae; phylum Streptophyta; class Magnoliopsida; order Asparagales; family Iridaceae; genus Iris; species Iris pallida. Next base: position 11,683,716 of record JANAVB010041420.1, read on the forward strand.
ACCACCCCATCAGATAGTGAAATGGCAGTTCGGCACGTGGGAAGTTGTCATTACTACCGCGATCATGCACCACGTTTCCCGCGAACTCCCATAAACCTCTCAGCAGGTTACACACCATCGCGGGGAGAAGAGCCAGGCGCCGACCGAAAACCAACTTCACTGCTGGCAGGATTAAGTTCTGGGTCACCCTATCTACGGAGCCTGACCTGCCCGAGAAGACGTAATTCCGAAGCCAAACCATCAGATATGCAGCTAACACTGCTTTCGACGACATCCGATGAGTAAGGTGCCAGAAACAGCTATAGGAGCGTTCATTTGACTCTCGATCCTCGTTTTTCCGAGGATTCTTCTCACCTAACCTGCTCATTTCGGAGAGCACTTCGCTACAGGAAAGCGCTGGCGGAGTGGTAAATTGAGAGGATCCTCCTTGTCTTGCTTGAAGACGTAATCCCTCCAGGCGGTCACATGAGGTTGCGACCCGCTCTTATCCCTCTTCTTCATATAGTAATGATGACTCGCTACTTTCTTGAAGACGGCCATCATCTCTTTAGCTTTGTCCCCCAGGACTTGGAACTCCTCGTTGGTCGGAAAGTATTCCTCATAAGGTTCTGACCCCCAAGAGAGTCTTGACACTTCGTACATTTCATGAAGTGCGAGTCCCAGCTCACCCACCGGGGTAAAGAAAGTCCCGGTCTGGGTATTAAACATCTCCAGGAGCGCGAGGAACATATGTCGGTTGATGTCAACACCTGCCTGAGTAGCACAGATTGCGGCAGTCAGCCCCATCTCTTGGAATCAGGTTTGAAATCGTGACAGCATCCAGAGTGTCAGCTTGTCCCATTTGGCAACATAATGACACCAACCTTCTACCCGAAATTCACCTTTCGGGTACGATTGCTCCATCAACAGCATGCGATTGGCAAAAGTCAAAGCACCGAAAGCAAATATATTGATGGGAACATCACTGTAAATGCTCCCAGGACATAGAGTCCGCCAGGTGAAAGATGGCCCAGACCACACGGCGGCCAAAGTATCCCTTTGATCAGAGGTAGAGTCGATCTTGAGGATACCTGCTACCGCTCCTCCCTGGGATGGGGTTAATTCCCAGGACATCCTCCTCTTGCAAGCAAGACGACAGAAGGCCGTCAAAGGCCATTGACGTTCAAGTTGCTTAACGGTTATATGCACTTCTCTTGCTATAAAAAACAATCTTCCTTGACCTTCAACACCTTTGCTTTAATAGAAGTAAGGCGGTCTCCAAACAGAAACTCGGGCTTCAGGAAAGTCACTTTATCAGAAGTGGCAGATTTTAAAATGCCACGCTCCATCATTCGCTTGAGGAACCCATGCGGTTGTTCCCGAATTTGAGTCATTCTTTCGGGAGGCTGATCCAGCATGACAGTAGCTCGAGCAGGATTTATCATCTCTTCATCGTAATCTACTCCCATCTAGCAGAGGGCAGCATCCAGAAGCACTTCATTCAAGAGTGGGACAGTCATCGACACTGGTGTTCAACAAAGAAGACAAAGATTCAGCGATGTTACAAACAATAAAACAATCTGAGCCTCGTTCTCATCAAGAGTGCATCAGGCTCATGCACATCTAAAAAGGAGCTTCGGCGCATCATCTGGGCTTAAACCCATGCGCGTCAGCAGTAAAGCTTCGGCGCATCTTTAGGGCTTAAACCCATGCGCGTCAGCAGTGAAGCTTTGGCGCATCCTCAGGGCTTAAACCCATGTGCATCAGCAGTGGAGCTTCGGCGCATCTTCAGGGATTAAACACATGCGCGTCAGCAATGGAGCCTCGGCGCATCATCAGGACTCAAGGTCCATGTGCGTCGGCGTATGTATGATACAGGAACGGGAAGATGAAACTCACCAACTACCGATGGCCGAACGTCAACAGGTGGACGGGGAACATCAGCCGCAGCAGCCTCTACAGGTTCTTTTACTTTGCCTCTTCCCTTGCCAGCACCGCCACGAGGAGTCTTGGGAGCCATTTCTTGAAAGAAGAAAGTTAGGGTTTTTTTGAAGAAGAACTCTAAAAGAAAAAAAGCAAAGAGAGGAATCTCTCTCTCTCTCTCTCTCTCTCTCTCTCTCCTCATGCCTATTTATAGGCTCTGTCGTACGTGTAAACCAATAAAGTGTGACCTCAGCCGCCGCTTCGGGTTCTGTGAAGAGATAACTGCAGATAAATCTAAAAAGATCATCATTAATCTTCTTGGTTATCGAGGCGTTATCATTTGCATTAACAGAGAGGAGCATGCGCCCCATCACTGATGCGCGGAGTATCCATGCGCCCGAATAGACATGCACCCCAACCACCATGCTTCTTATTCAAAGTATTCCAAAACTTGACAAAAAAGTTTTGAAAACTTTGAAGGGGGTCTTGTAGAAGCATAGAATTTTACGATCAGAAATCCTATGCGCCAAACACTACATGCGCCAGGAAGTTCAGACAAATTACTTTGACACAGCAAAACAAGAATAGAGACATTAAAAGAAGATTTTTTATTTTATATAAAAGTCTATTATATATCTTAAAAAGGGTTGTACAAAGGAGAACTTCTACAAAAAGAAAAGACCCTAAGTCTACAGCCAGGCGCAGCATCATCATGCACTCTCGAACAGGCGCATCTCACCATGTGCTATCAGTCAGGCGCATCCCACCATGCACTTCCAGTCGGGCGCATCCCTTCAGCAGCTCAGTTATGTGCATCCTCAGTTATGTGCATCCCTTCAGCAGCTCAGTTATGTGCCACCCGTCCAGTCAGGCTCACCGCCGTCTAAATGCTTCGACTAATGAAGCTTTTATTGAGCAGAATGAGGGTGGCAATCAACCCTCTAGCTGGAGGAAGAGCTCCCTAAATCGAAGAAGAGAAGAGCACTGCAAGCCAACCTATGGCCAGGGGAGGCTTCGAAAGAGCCTCTAAAGGCGAAGGAAGACCGCAATCGAAACCGCGGCTAAAAGAGCAGCTTTCAACACAACCAGAATGGACAACACCCACTCTGAAGGAAGAAAGAGCCCCCAAAGCTGCAGCACCGCAATTCCGATCTGCAGCTCTTTCCACATAACGGAGATGAGGCTCGAGTATCCTGATCTTTGGATGCAACAGGCACCTTTCGCCTGCCTCGGAAGCCCTCGACTCCGACTTTTGGATGTAACAGTCACCTTCAAGTGCATCAATGAAGACAATGCGTCGTATCTTCACCCTCGGGAGCATCTCATCAACAGAATGCACTCGAGTAAACAAGTTTACTTCGGGAGGACGTGAGAGAACGAGAAGCAAACTCTCTCTATGCCACTATTTATAGGCCGGGCAAATCAAACCCATGCGCCAAGTAGATGGCTCTCCGAATCCTGTGCAATGAATTTGTATTAAATGGATGAACCAGACGCTTCGAATTCAGCCAAGTCAAAAAAGGCTATTTAAAGCACTCGAAGAACGTAACAGTCATACCAAAAGATGTGTCAAGCGAAACGGATGCGCCGGTCAGACCGCGCATCACACAGATGCGCCCCTCAGCACCAAGTGCTTCACAAGCATGCCCCCCCATGCGGCCCCATGCGCCTAGTGAGATATCGATCGATGCGCCCACTCCAACAGTCCATCACCTGTCAAAGAACATTAAATGCTGAAGTCTGACAGAGTTGGCAGCACGCCTCTCGAGGACTGAACAGTTGACAGCTTTTTCAAAAAACGAAGTGTCGCCAACATCAGCATCATCATTACTTTCCTCCGGCAGTTACAAGCCATGTGGCCGCCCAACCACTCGCATGCGCCTCCGTGGCCATGCGCCCAAAGCTCTGTATGCACCTCAAAAGCCATGCATCCCAGACTTCTCTCTGATCCCAAAAGACAGAAGTAAAGTCACTACTAAAGCTTCGCATGCGCCTCAAAAGCCATACGCCCCAAATGGTTCGCGACTCCCAAAGGTTACGAGCCAAAGTCTCCTCATACACCCAATCCAAAGCGCATCCTACCAGATCATTCCCCACCAAATCTGAGATCTCCGAGCCATGGTCCGATGACACATATCCTTTGACTCGATTCACCCAAGATCTCAGCAACAGAAAAATCCTCTTCTCTGCTACGTGCCGGCCCACAACAACAGTATAAAGAATTCAACCCTGTCACGACCCGGTCCCCAAATACTTGGGTCGAATCGGATCATGCCCAGCCTGCACCGTTGTTGAGACGGCGGCAGTAAGCTGTATTACATATGCAGGTACAATCAACAACATTTGAAATTTTTAATTGCCACAACATTTAATTTAACGATAAAATAAACTTGTTCATTACAAAAGAGTTCACCACTTTTAAAATAACATTAATTTAAATAAAAGACAACAAATCTCCATCTAAGCAGAAGTATCATCATCAACATCAGGAACCTCCTCTGGAAGCATAGCAGGATACAGCTCTGGGTCGTAATAGCTACTAATCTGTAGCTCTGAGTCATCAATAGGACCTATTGGGTGTGGGGAATCCAGTCAGGAAAGGAGCAAGTACAATTATGAAAATAACAATTTGCATAATGAATAGAAAATTGAAATATTAAAATAACTTTGGAAACAATGATTTTCAACTATAAAACAATTGTGATTTGAGTATGCAGTATCTATGACCGGTTTAGGATGATTCACTTGTATCCTATTGATACGGTCCGGCCTAACCCCGTGTGAAGAGGGGTAAGCTCGCACATTCATTTACTATTGGGCTTTGATCATAGATAACTACACTACTCCCCATTATCCCGATGCAATGATTCAATGTGTTACTCTAGGAGAGAGTACGTGTAACAATTGTGTATTTAATATGCAATATTCTAATATTAATTAAACTGAAATTAACACAACCGTACTTGCCTTGAATTTCAATTGGTCGAGATTTGTACTTCGGGATTCGAAAGGTCACGTTCTTCCTTGAAATCCTACATTCCGGAGAACTTTATCTCAGAAATACAAATACCAGAAAAATCTAGTTGCAATCTCTATTTGTCTTTCCTAGTCTATTTTAGTTATTAGCTAACTAACACAACATCACAACGTTTACTAATGAGTTTGAATTTAGAAATTCAATTTATTTAGGTTTTTCGGGAAAACTTGTAATTTACCAATTTATTGGAAAAAGATTGGTATTTCTTTTATGACTTATATATATAAAAATATATTTTCTTAAATGAGAAAATCGTGAATTTCTAATAAATATAAATTTTTAAAATTAATCCTACGCGTTCATACAACCCAATAAAATAAAATTACTTCCTACTAATTACAGGCCTGGGCTTATGCCCTTACAAATTTAATTACAAATTGAAATAAGAAGAAACTTGTTAGTCTTGAAAATTACCTATAATTAAATAATAAAACTAACAATTGCCAATTTAAATTATATAAAATATATGAGTCTCAGACTCTGGTCCAGTCGTCATGTTCAGCTACTCTGCCTCAACGTCCGGTCGTACCGGTGCGTTTGCATTTCTCTGGGGCCCACTGACCAATGTGGTCGTCGCCCAAAAATATTTATAAAATAATATTTTACCGAAAATTTATTTTGAAAATCATTTAATAATTTTCCCGAAAATTTCGGCAGCATTCCCTCTGTTTTCGGGATAACCCAAAAACTGGGAAACGCTCCGATTATCCTGCAAAATAATTCCCAAACCAGGGATATCCCATAATATATATAAAAACAACCACATAATATATTTCCTGAAAATTCTCGGAAATCCCGAAATGATATCAGAAAATTTCACAGACCCAATCTTCCCAAAAGAAAATAAAGCACCTAATATATATTTTTTTCTTCAAAAGTCAACAGTACCAAAAACTCACAGAAGTTAATTCCGAAAACCCAAAGCCAACAGAGACAAATTCTCTAACCAAGTGAATATCATAATTATTCCCGAAAATTCTCGGAAATCTCGAGGATTTCCACAGAACTAAGTTCTGACCAAAGAAATCCAATTTAATCACAGAACCAAACCAATCAGCAACCATTTCCTGAAGAATTTCGGAAAGTCCGAAATGTTACGTAATTACAACGTAACCGAAAACCCGAATTCCCGAATGGACCAGAAATCATCATAGACCATAAAAATAATCTACGGGATCCAGAAAATTACCCAAACGAAGTCGAATAGAAACCCGAATCGGGTCTCGGAACCAAACGACACCCCTGGACACGGTGAAGGCGAGCGGGGCCGACGGACGAAGGCCACGCGGCGGGTGCCGGCGGTGAACGGCGGCGGTGACGGGCGGCTGGCCCGGGGCGCCGGTGTACAGCGGGAACGGCGCGGGGTCGGCGCGGATGAACACGGGGACGGGGCCTCGGGAGGTGCTCGGCCCAGAGGGGTCGACCGAACAGATCGCCGGAGACAGTGGTGGCCGGAGTTAGGGATTTGGGAAAAAAACTTTGGGAAAAAAAATGATGGTGGTGAAGAATGGCTAGTAGGGATGGTTTATATAGGAAGAAAGGGATGGAAGTTACCACATGAAGAAGGTGGAGAGCCATGACCGGCCAGAAGGTGGTCGGTCGCCGGTTACCGGCGGTTACGCCGAGGAAGGGTCGGCCAACCGAAGAGACTTCGGTTTCCATAAACCAACAGAGAATGGAAATGAGACTTAATGTCTCACTCTCTCTCTCCCTCTCTGACAATGAGTTTTAAAGAGAGGTTAATGGGTTTACAATTGGGCTTTAAGCTTAATGGATGGTTTGGGCTTGATTCACTAATGTTATAAATTGGTTTAAAACAAAAGAAAACAAATGGGCTTAAGGCTAACTATGGACTTGGGACTTGGTTGAACTAAAAGTTTGTGTAAAATTATTTGGTCCAAATGGAAAAATAGCTTAAATTTCTAATAATTTAAAACTCTAAAAATATTTTATGTTCCAATTGGGTTTAAACCGGATTCGGGTCTGGGCTAACAGACAAAAGTCCATGTTATTTATTTTGAAAAATAATTTTATACCTAATAATAATAATTTTAATATTTAATCTATCAATTTAAAAATGATAACATTATTCTAATAAAATAAAATTAACATGCAAATTAAAAGTACGGGTTTCACAACCTTCCCTCCTTAGAAAATTTCGTCCTCGAAATTTAAGGACAGGTAGGACAGGATTCCCACAATTCAATTAGACACGAGTATGGTGTTCAATTCAGGTTCAAACAATAAGAATTTTTAAAGGTAATCATGGATGAGACAATTTAGGGACAAAATAAAATATAAAGCGAACCAAAGTGTATGAGGTTGATCAGACCATCACTGCACCGGTTCTGATTAGACAATATATTAATGGAGGCCTCCAATAAGATAATGTCATGATCAAGCTTGGAAAAGGAATAGCTCGCAAAACTAGGCTAACAAGCATAATGTCAAATTTGAAAATGAAACAGATGAGTATGGAAAGAAATAGGAATAATGATTCAACTTTGCCTGATCTTCATCTCACCTCTGACTATGCTTGTTACTGGTTTCTCTGACACTGCCTTCTTCTACAAATTCCAGTGGTTGACAACTGTTGTCTGCCCAGTGCTTCTGTCTATCATAGCTTGTCTCTGATCATCTTCACTTCCTCTGCTGCGCCAGTTACTCTCTCTGGATCTAACAGTATTCTTTCTTCTACATCGTCCTATGCAAGTTATGTACGAAAACTACATCCAAAACTTCAATGATGTTGTACTGATGCTAACTGGGTATTTATTGTAAGAAAACTCTACCAAAGATAATTGATCTTTCCAAGATCCTCCAGATTCCAGGAGGCAAGATTCTTCAGCATGTCTTCAAACGTCTAGATTGACTTCTTTGATTGTCTGTCAGTTGGAACTTCATGAATCCGGTAGATGTGTCTCTTGCACATTGCCGCCAACTCTTTCGTGAATAAAGAAACTTCATAATGAACTGACTTGGTCAGTCAGTCCACAAAATCCAATTGATGATCTTCCCTCTTTAGGAACAAAGTAATCCTAACACAAGGTCCATTTATGTGTTCCTACTTCTACTCCGAAATATCCAGCGTCTGCAGGAATCTTGCTAATTTCCACATGTTGACAGAATACCTAACCTCATTCTTGGAATTTGTCCTTCTTCATTACATAACACCATTTAATGGTACACACATCCCGATACATATGGTTAGAGTGTGTGGGATACTGCGCTTCTTAGTTCACCAGAAGGTATACAACCTCGTACCATTCTTCAAAAGCTCCATCATTGGCAATAAAGAAACTCCCAAATGTTCCTGCCAACACTTGATCTCTAAGTTTACAAGTGCCTTGTCTTGAAACTGCGTCTTCTTGACTTTGTTCTTCAGACTCGAGCTCACTTGCAGCTTTATTGACACTGAATCAGCATCTAGTTCCATCCTTCTATCTTCAGACAGTATGCTCTCCAGCCCAACTTCCTGATGTCTAGGTGCCGCTTCTTGGTCAAACCATCGATATCAGCTTCAATCGTCTTCGTTTACCCAATATTCCGCTCTTTCTGAGTAGAAATATATTTCAGACTTTTATAGTCCGTATATAATTTTACTCCCTTTCCATAATAATTCCATAGCCTTAAAGCAAGGATACTTACAACAAGTTCTGAATTATGTGTGGGATAGTTCTTCTCATGAGTCCGTAATTGCCTAGATGCATAAGCAATCACTTTCCCATGTTGTTGAAGAACACAACCCAGTCTTTTTCCTGAGACATCTCTGTAGATGGTGAAACCACCGGATCCTGCGGGTAGCGCAAGGATTGGTAAGCTTCTTAAATGCGTCCAGACAAACTCTTCATTCTTTCGAGTCAGCTTCATCATCGACTCAGCAATCTTGGCGAATTCCTACACAGATTCCAGTAGTATCCCATCAAGTCCAAGAAACCATTGAACTTAGATATACAACTTCTCCACAGCGGCTATCTATCTAGAGTCTATCAAATTTTTCTTCTCTTGTGACATTATGGCAAAAACCACATTGTCTAAGAAAATTCATGTCTTGATAGCTTACCAAAAACTTCTTCAAAGTTCCTAGAAATTTCTCAGATGCTCTTCATGTTCTTCTTCAGTCCTTGAGTATATCAGATTTTTGTTATCTAAAGAAAAGACAACAAACTGATTCAATTACTCATAAAAAGACTCTGTTCATGAGATTCATGAACACAACATGAGTATTCATCATTCCAAGAGACATGATCCAAAAATTCAACTACCAGTATTTGGTGTTGAATGTCGTCTTGAGAATGTACTCCTTCTTAATCTGATGGTAGTCAGTTCTTAAGTTAATCTCCGAAAACCCTTAAGTTCACTCAACTTGGATAGATCATCAGTCGAGAAAAAGTAATTCTTCAGTGCCCTGATAGTCATCCATATTGTTTTATCCTTCTTGGATACAAACAAGACTGATGCTTCTTAGAGTGAAGCTCCGTCTTATATGAAACCCAACACCTTTAGTCCATTGATCTAATCCTTCATTTCCTTGGCTTCCTTCAGGTCGATTCTATAGTATCACTTAGTCATAGGGAAGGAGCTAGGTACTAGGTTAATGGAATATTTCTATGCATAGGGTAATCCAGAAACTATTAGGGAAAACTTCTATCATGAAGATGTAACTAAGATTTTATTCATATAAGAGAATTACAACAAAACTCTCATAATTAATCTAGGGACATCTTGTTACAGCTTCTTAATAGATAATACTACTCAGCAGTCCTAAGTACTATTCTTCATGGTTCTGGTTCTTGCTTGGGCATCTCCATTTTCTTCCTCTTCTATGATCCTTGATTCTCTTTCATCCCTTCCTACGGTCTGTTGGATAGAGTCCTGAGGTTGTGGCATAATAGACGCTCCGATACGATGATAAGATAAGAGGCAGTCCTTAACTTGATGTTCAGCAGATCCACACACCAAACATTGCCTTAATCTCTTGCGACAAATGTTGGCTTGGTGACCAGGTCTCTTACAGTAGGCACAAGCCAAAAGCTTCTTGCAATATGGTTGTCGGACAGGGCCCAAATATCTTCTATTCTCATGGGTATCCCTCCTAGGACGAGGTTCCGCTCCAACTTGGTTTAAAATGGCTAAGGTTGCGTCGTTGATATTCTTCATGACTTCTCTCGAGATATCCATCTGTTCAGCTTGAATCTTCTGATACTCTAGGATTTTTTGAAATAGAGCAACCATCTGAGAGGTGTTCTCTGGTACTGGTGAAGCAACATGAGTGGGTACTTCCTCAAAGAAAAGTAACCCAGTTAGAGGAGAGGTAGGATTTGCCAGTGTGGGGAAAACTTCACTGGATGATTGGTGAGGATGATCAATCAGCTGGTTGGGTGAAAACCTCTGACTTGACTGAAGAGGCGGGGTTCGATCCGGAGATGATACCACATCGCCAGCAGAGTTGGTTTTGTCAGTTGGTCATTCTCTGGAAGGTTTAGGATGCAAGCATAAGCAAGGTAACCTACCAGTCTATAAAAATATTTATCATATATAAATCGGTCCTATGTTGTGGCAATTTTGATGTTCTAGTGTTCCTAATTGTTTCTAGTTTTCCTAAATTGTTGATTTAGTTGACCTGCATGGGCCACCACTAAAAACATGTCACGACCCGGTCCCCAAATACTTGGGTCGAATCGGATCATGCCCAGCCTGCACCGTTGTTGAGACGGCGACAGTAAGCTGTATTACATATGCAGGTACAATCAACAACATTTGAAATTTTTAATTGCCACAACATTTAATTTAACGATAAAATAAACTTGTTCATTACAAAAGAGTTCACCACTTTTAAAATAACATTAATTTAAATAAAAGACAACAAATCTCCATCTAAGCAGAAGTATCATCATCAACATCAGGAACCTCCTCTGGAAGCATAGCAGGATACAGCTCTGGGTCGTAATAGCTACTAATCTGTAGCTCTGAGTCATCAATAGGACCTATTGGGTGTGGGGAATCCAGTCAGGAAAGGAGCAAGTACAATTATGAAAATAACAATTTGCATAATGAATAGAAAATTGAAATATTAAAATAACTTTGGAAACAATGATTTTCAACTATAAAACAATTGTGATTTGAGTATGCAGTATCTATGACCGGTTTAGGATGATTCACTTGTATCCTATTGATACGGTCCGGCCTAACCCCGTGTGAAGAGGGGTAAGCTCGCACATTCATTTACTATTGGGCTTTGATCATAGATAACTACACTACTCCCCATTATCCCGATGCAATGATTCAATGTGTTACTCTAGGAGAGAGTACGTGTAACAATTGTGTATTTAATATGCAATATTCTAATATTAATTAAACTGAAATTAACACAACCGTACTTGCCTTGAATTTCAATTGGTCGAGATTTGTACTTCGGGATTCGAAAGGTCACGTTCTTCCTTGAAATCCTACATTCCGGAGAACTTTATCTCAGAAATACAAATACCAGAAAAATCTAATTGCAATCTCTATTTGTCTTTCCTAGTCTATTTTAGTTATTAGCTAACTAACACAACATCACAACGTTTACTAATGAGTTTGAATTTAGAAATTCAATTTATTTAGGTTTTTCGGGAAAACTTGTAATTTACCAATTTATTGGAAAAAGATTGGTATTTCTTTTATGACTTATATATATAAAAATATATTTTCTTAAATGAGAAAATCGTGAATTTCTAATAAATATAAATTTTTAAAATTAATCCTACGCGTTCATACAACCCAATAAAATAAAATTACTTCCTACTAATTACAGGCCTGGGCTTATGCCCTTACAAATTTAATTACAAATTGAAATAAGAAGAAACTTGTTAGTCTTGAAAATTACCTATAATTAAATAATAAAACTAACAATTGCCAATTTAAATTATATAAAATATATGAGTCTCAGACTCTGGTCCAGTCGTCATGTTCAGCTACTCTGCCTCAACGTCCGGTCGTACCGGTGCGTTTGCATTTCTCTGGGGCCCACTGACCAATGTGGTCGTCGCCCAAAAATATTTATAAAATAATATTTTACCAAAAATTTATTTTGAAAATCATTTAATAATTTTCCCGAAAATTTCGGCAGCATTCCCTCTGTTTTCGGGATAACCCAAAAACTGGGAAACGCTCCGATTATCCTGCAAAATAATTCCCAAACCAGGGATATCCCATAATATATATAAAAACAACCACATAATATATTTCCTGAAAATTCTCGGAAATCCCGAAATGATATCAGAAAATTTCACAGACCCAATCTTCCCAAAAGAAAATAAAGCACCTAATATATATTTTTTTCTTCAAAAGTCAACAGTACCAAAAACTCACAGAAGTTAATTCCGAAAACCCAAAGCCAACAGAGACAAATTCTCTAACCAAGTGAATATCATAATTATTCCCGAAAATTCTCGGAAATCTTGAGGATTTCCACAGAACTAAGTTCTGACCAAAGAAATCCAATTTAATCACAGAACCAAACCAATCAGCAACCATTTCCTGAAGAATTTCGGAAAGTCCGAAATGTTACGTAATTACAACGTAACCGAAAACCCGAATTCCCGAATGGACCAGAAATCATCATAGACCATAAAAATAATCTACGGGATCCAGAAAATTACCCAAACGAAGTCGAATAGAAACCCGAATCGGGTCTCGGAACCAAACGACACCCCTGGACACGGTGAAGGCGAGCGGGGCCGACGGACGAAGGCCACGCGGCGGGTGCCGGCGGTGAACGGCGGCGGTGACGGGCGGCTGGCCCGGGGCGCCGGTGTACAGCGGGAACGGCGCGGGGTCGGCGCGAATGAACACGGGGACGGGGCCTCGGGAGGTGCTCGGCCCAGAGGGGTCGACCGAACAGATCGCCGGAGACAGTGGTGGCCGGAGTTAGGGATTTGGGAAAAAAACTTTGGGAAAAAAAATGATGGTGGTGAAGAATGGCTAGTAGGGATGGTTTATATAGGAAGAAAGGGATGGAAGTTACCACATGAAGAAGGTGGAGAGCCATGACCGGCCAGAAGGTGGTCGGTCGCCGGTTACCGGCGGTTACGCCGAGGAAGGGTCGGCCAACCGAAGAGACTTCGGTTTCCATAAACCAACAGAGAATGGAAATGAGACTTAATGTCTCACTCTCTCTCTCCCTCTCTGACAATGAGTTTTAAAGAGAGGTTAATGGGTTTACAATTGGGCTTTAAGCTTAATGGATGGTTTGGGCTTGATTCACTAATGTTATAAATTGGTTTAAAACAAAAGAAAACAAATGGGCTTAAGGCTAACTATGGACTTGGGACTTGGTTGAACTAAAAGTTTGTGTAAAATTATTTGGTCCAAATGGAAAAATAGCTTAAATTTCTAATAATTTAAAACTCTAAAAATATTTTATGTTCCAATTGGGTTTAAACCGGATTCGGGTCTGGGCTAACAGACAAAAGTCCATGTTATTTATTTTGAAAAATAATTTTATACCTAATAATAATAATTTTAATATTTAATCTATCAATTTAAAAATGATAACATTATTCTAATAAAATAAAATTAACATGCAAATTAAAAGTACGGGTTTCACAAACCCCTCAATCAGGGTGCATCGTCCATGCGCCTCCATCCGCAATCACCACGTGGCGTCCCCACGTCCAGGCGCATCCTACATATGCGCGTATGAGCAGCCAGCCTACAGACTATAAATAGAGGGATTATTTCCTTTACACACACACATACAGAGAAGAACATACATAGACAGATAGAGATATTGCACAACCAGAGAGGAAGATACAGACACTCAACGTCTTTCTCCTCTCAGCAAGCTCCAGCACCCAGAGCAATCCAAACCTTCAGAGAACCGATAACCGTCGTCAGATCGTCAACGGAGTCTACGCATTACCACTCGCTCCATCGGCACAAGGGACCCAGATAAACAAAAGTGTACTCCTAGGACTACGTCTAAGTCCTATATTGTAACACTGTTCTGTTTGTATTGAAATTTGCAATCAAAAGATTTTAATGGCAAACAGGCGCAATCCAGACAAAATCTTTAGTTGCGCCTAGGCGCAATCCGAATGACTTCTGCTTAAAAGCTGCCACGTGCCTAGGCGCGGCTCAATCAGGCACAGTTGACCGAAGCTCGTGCAACCTGATAAAGTTGAGACAACTTATATTCTAAAGCAGGATGACGTGGCGCACATGCCACTAATCTCTCAAGACGTGTCTACTATCCTGTACACGACTACGCGCATCTCAATCACATGATGTTACGCGTCTAAATACAGTTAGTACACGACTTAACAACTGAATGAAAGTTGGCACAACAGGAGGTTAGCGCAACCCAATTTGGCACAATCTAGCCTCGCGCACATCAGAATAACTGCTAAAACAGTTATTTCTTGAACTCTATAAATAGAGTTTCCAATCATTATGAAATCATCAGATACATATGCACAGAGATTAAGAACTCTTGCAAAATCGCTGCTGCATTCTCCAAAGGGTACAGTCTTCAAGTTCACATAGTCCAAAGAATAAAGTGATCGTCTTCTGATCAGATTCCTACAGTTGTACTTCCCCAGAATTTATTATACTTTTGTACTATTCTTTTTCAAGTTTGGTATAAACTTTTTTTTTTGCAAACACGAATGATCAAGGACATGACTCGGATCCGAGATATACCGTCGCAATTGGGATACATATAAGACATCATGCACCTCACATAGCGACGGCAGAAGAGCGAGACGATAGGACACACCACCTCCTCGCTCTAGAATATCGAACGGCCCTATATACCTAGGACTAAGCTTTCCCCGTACGTCGAATCGAATGACGCCACGGGTAGGCAAGATCCTAAGGAATACGTGGTCGCCAACAGAAAATTCAAGGGGACGCCGATGGGAATCGGCCCAATGACGCTGGCGATCTTGTGCAACTCGAAGATGATCTCTGACTTGTCTGACCACCTCGATTGTCTGTGTTACCATTTCTGGTCCAAGTATTTGCCTCTTACCGATATCGTCCGAAGCTAAAGGAGATCTGTACTTCCTATCGTACAAGGCTTCAAAGGCCAAATACTGGCCTGGAAACTGTTGTTATAGGAGAACTCCACAAAATACAGGTGATCTTCCCACGAACCACTAAAGTCAAGTGTACATGATCTCAGTATATCTTCAAGAGTCTGGATTGTGCGTTCTGACTGACCATCTATCTGCGGATGATAAGCTGAACTGAATTTGAGACGAATCCATAAACTTTTTTGAAGACTCTGCCAACAGTGCAATATAAATCTTGAATCTCTGTTGGATACAATACTGACTGGTACTCCATGCAATCTGACTATCTGCCTGAGGTACATCTCTGCAAGCTGATCCGTCGACTGACCGATTTTGAAAGAAAGAAAATAAGCTAGCTTGGTAAGTTTGTCAACTATAATCCAGATAGCATCTCTTCCAGCTGGGGATCTAGGTAATCCAGTTATAAATTCTTTGGTAATGTACTCCCATTTCTATTCTGGGATCGGTAAAGGTTGAAGAAGTCCAGCTGGTCTCTGATGTTCGGCTTTAACTTGTTGGCAAACTAAACAATGAAAAATAAATTAGGCTATCTCCCTCTTCATGCTATTCCACCAAAATACTGACGGATATCACGATACATCTTCGTACCGCCGGGATGAATAGAATATAGAGAATTGTGAACTTCTGCCATGATCTCCTGTCTGATATTACCACCGGGTACACAAAGATGCCTTCCATGTTGAAGCGTACCGTTTTCATAAATACATAACTCTGTTCTTCGTTCTGCTACACATTCTGCCCTAAGCCGCTGAAGCTGAGAATCCGCTGACTGTGCTAACTTAATCCTCTCAACTATGCTAGACTGAACTTGCATACTGGCCATCAATGCCACATTGGTAGGAAGAACTACTTCTATTCCCATCTTCTGAATATCTGCTAACAACTCTGGTTGTGCTGTTAGAAAATAAACTCCGGCTCTCATGCTCAATGCATCTGCTACTACGTTGGCCTTCCCAGGATGATACTGTAGGTTGATGTCATAATCCACAAGTAGCTCTAGCCATCTCTTCTGATGCATGTTAAAATCCTTCTGGGTAAACACATGCTTAAGACTCTTGTGGTCGGTGAAAATCTCTACCCGATCTCCATACAAATAATGCCTCCACAACTTCAATACAAAAACTACTGTTGCTAACTCCTATAGCACCCAGTTTCCCAAATGAGGGTAATTTTGAAATTTTGTGTTTATAATTATTTTAATAATGATATTTAATTCATGATATAATTTTTGGTGATTTTAAATCATTTTAAATCATTTTAAAATTATTTAAATCAATGACTTGTGGTTTTGACGTTTTGCTAGTGAAACCCTAGAGACTGTTGACCTAGAGCCTAACCATGTGATTATGATATTTTAATGTCATTTTTGGCCTAAGGATATTTTTGCATTTGACCTTTTTGAATTATTTTGATATTATTTTATTATTTATGATATTGTTTTGGGGTTATTTGAGTCGGGTTCGAATTTCAACTCAATCCGACTTGAAACGGGGATCCGGGGGTAGTTTGACTCTAGTGGGACCCACACACTAGTTAGGCATGTCCCACATGATATTAATTTTAGTCCACATGATAGAAATATTTTAGTTAGAGTTTAGACTAATTATTATGGATAAGGTTAGTGTGATTAGAGACTTTAGAATGACTAATTTAGCCCCAACCAATTAGCCCTTTCCTAATACTCATAGAATAGGTTAGTGGGGGCATTTTGGACCTTACATAATAGGACAAATAGCCCCATATGGCCAGCCACTTTGGGAGAGGATAGGCTCAAGTTCATTTCATTATTCTCATCCACACTCTCTCTCTTGTTCTTCCCCAAATTCCTAGAGAGCAATTCCTAGAAATTTCTCCACCAAATCCTTCCATTTCACCACCAAATCTTCTTCTTTCCTTCTCCATTCTAGCCAAGAAGGAAGCTACCCAAGTTTGGGAGGATTCGGAGCTCGTTCGTGTCCTTTTGGAATCTCTACGTGTCGGTGTCGCTCCGGGAAGGCTTTTCTTAGATTCGATCTACCGGGAGGTATAAATCCCTTCCCCTTTTCATTTTCTCATGCATATAGGTCTATTTTGAACCCATAGGAATGACCCCCATGGTTGTATCTCCATTTGTGTCCATTTCGTGTCCATTTGGAGGTCATAAGAGTGTCCTTTGTGTTGTGGTTGTGTCCATGTGGGAAAATCCTAAATTTGGACACACTATGTGTTGTTGTTATGTATGAATGAATTATTACATATTTAATCTCATATTTTTGTATTGGAGATGTGTTCTATAGTGTCTCATATATATATATATTAGTGTAGAGAGTGAGTTCTTGATATATTATGTTATATATTTGTGTTCTTTTGTCTCAAACTACCCAAATCCGTCATGATTTTTATCCACGTTTTTAATTTCAGCCCTAACTTAGAAATATCATAACTTCTAGCTCAAAGCTCAGTTTAATCTTTCATTTTTTTTAAAAAAGCGTATTGAAGTTAGCTTTCCAAAAATATGTATTAATAGGCCTAATTCTTTCTGTAACTTTCTGGAGAATTATTTGAGTGTCAGTTGTACGAAAGACAAACGCATTCTCGGTGTTTTTGCGATTTCGGGAGTTTCCGGAAACGAAAACGCGATCCGTTTAAAGTTTCGGAATGCTAACACATAGATCTATAACATAATTTAATCCTAGATTTTAATTCATGCTAAGATGGTACAGTATTGATTATTAGTAGGAGTTACTATTCGGCATATGCATTTTGTGCACCCTTGTGTGTAATATAATGTTCTATTTGATTTTAACCCATGTTAATGTATATACATTATGTAATTAAATAGAGAATGCAAGCCTGAGTAAATGGTTAAATAAATGATGTATGAGGTGTAAGTATCCTAGCTAATGTAAGCATGTATAAGTATGGCTTGTAATGAATATGTAGGTTCCATAGTATGTAATGTATGGTACATATAGTGGTGCAAGAGAATAAATGAATGATGAATGAATGCAAGCATGAATGTAATGTAATAATAGATGTAATATATGCAATATACAAGTTAATGATGTAATGTTCTATGTTAACACAAATCCTATATTACCTCATGTACCCCTTACACTATGTTGACACTATCACACTTGACACATTGTTCACTTACACTTTGACACTCTTTGATATGTATACACTATGTATGCCCATTTAACCCTCACTTGCCCCTTTGCCATGTTCACATACACACACATAGCCTCTTAAATAAGTGTTTATGAATATAGTTAACTTAGCTATGTATGTATATTATATATATGTTAGCATATTGTGTTGTAATATATAAGTTTATATAACCATTTGAAATGCCATAATTATAGACCTAATGTTGAATACCAATATATGCATGTGTATATATGTGTAGACATATATAGCTTAAAGTAATAGATTACCTCGTGTATATCCAATGTGAATTCTTGCCTATTTGAGTATTGAATAATTGCATGCTATA
This sequence comes from Iris pallida, assembly GCA_029216955.1. Classification (NCBI taxonomy): domain Eukaryota; kingdom Viridiplantae; phylum Streptophyta; class Magnoliopsida; order Asparagales; family Iridaceae; genus Iris; species Iris pallida. The sequence goes on from JANAVB010041420.1 coordinate 11,702,209, forward strand.
TAGAGTTGGGTGTATGTTGGCTTGTATAGCCTTGTATTGATGTGTGCTTGCTAGGATAGTCTTGGTTAGGCCTAGTAAGACTTGCTGGATTAGGACATGATCTAGTTTGACCTAGTTTGACTAGTGCAGTTGACCAAGGGTTGACTTTGGCCTAATTTGACCTAGATTCATGTAGAATGTATTGTAGTGCTTTATATTACCCTTCTGGACATGTTGTGACTTGTGCTGTTCTAATTAGGAGCTAGACACCTCTCCTCGGACAGTATTTTTACCTTGGACATTCAGATATCAGGCGAGTACATTCTCTGATCATTTCATATCTTGCTTAGAATTATTTCCTGCAGTAGATTACTTTACTTGTACTGTCACAACGGTCACACGGATTGGTACTATATGGATCCTTTCTTGAGATGTTATCCTTAGGGAGCATCGGGTACTACTTGTTCTGTGCGTTTCACTTACATGGCGTATCACTATGCTTCTTAGTTTACTTGATTACTTGTGACATGTACCCTCATGATCACAGAGTCTCTTGAATCTTACACAGTTGGGTAACCCCCAGACTCCCCATTTATGGGACATCCATGTATCACCCTTCGGGGGCCGTGCATGGAATCATATAACATAACCTGGCTGGATCCTTGTGTATTGATTGGGGGTACGGGGGAGTAGAAGTGGACATGTGAATAATACACCAGTAGTATCTTCATTGAATCATTTCATAGTGTCTTCATTGAATCATCCCAGGCCATTTACATGTTCATGTTGTACTCTGACTCACTAGTCACTGCTAGTCCTCTGTGTATAGTAGATATTTCTATTACAGTTCTCTCTCTATTTTTATACTGCACTTCTTTCAGTACTTGTATCTTACTTTACTGCATGTTTATATTTTCTAACCTGCTATGAATTGTTGAGATGTACTGTGCTCGCTCCTGTCCTGACTGGACCTGTTGATAAATTTTACAGATAGCCTGGAGGTTGCCTGCTAGCCTAGAGGAGACAGTAGAGGTTGCATAGATAGCTAGGGTTTTGCTTATAGTTTATTTTTAGTCATCTTGAGTTGTATTTATGGATTACTGTATTTGGGTTTTGAGATGTATTCTGAGTTTGTATCTTAGACACTTAGACTTCTATCTGTTGTATCTCTTTTCGATTTCATGTTTTATCTATCTTCCTTTATGCTCTACCTTAGATGTGATTGAGTTTACATTCTGCTATGTCACCCCCATTCGGGGAGTATAAACTGTTTAGTCTTATACTGTTAGATGCATTGAGACCTAGAACAGCATTCTACCGCCGATACTGTGGTGTAGGCTGGGCGTTGTTACGTTCTCGTGCCCTAACTATAGGGTGCGGGTCGTGACACATTTTTAGTGGTGGCCCATGCAGGTCGAGTTTATGTAGTGGTATTCGAACTTGAGTACCACTACAGCCTGCAGTAGGATTAGGATATATTTTGAAGGTACTCAATCACAGTTAGGAACCCTTGAGAATCTCCTGGGACAACCCTTGAGAATCTTATTTTAACTTCGATTTAAAAACTCTCTTTTTTCTTGATTGTTTTATCTTTATTTTCTGTTGTTGAATTTGATGGATTATTATTGGATTTGGGTTTGTATTTATTGATTTTGATGGAAGATTGTTGAATTTTGAATCTTGACGATTAGTTGTAGCATCCGAGTTTGTATTTATATGATTGAAGGATCATTTTTGAGTTTGATGTTCGTTGATAAATTTGATTTGATTTTTGGGTATTCATTGTTGATTTAATTTAATTTTTGGCAAGATGAAATTATATGGGCTAGGTCATCTATGTTATGGAATCTAGTCTTCTATAGTCACATTAGCCAGCATGGTGAGGACATATAGTCTGACTCTGGATATATTTTTCGGGTATGGGAATTTAAGATTTTCGCAGCCAAGCTAGCGGCACCGCAAAAATGTTAAATACCATGATTCTAGAGATATGTGCATAAGTCAAGGGCTCTATGATTATCGTAGCCTTGCTTACTAGTATGACGAGAATTTAGAGTACCATGATTGTGGATAGACGCATATGATTATCAGATTGTACCTTAAATATTTTCGAACATGTTTTCTCTACTTTGTTTCAGTCCTTCAAAAAAAAGGAAATTATTAATTGTTTTGTTTTGTTTCTCATTATTTAGCTTAGGAGTAACTTTAGCTATTTTATAAACCTTTGTGTAACTTCTTCTATGAATTTCTTCTTAATACAATGAATCGATGATTTTGCTAGACTTTACCTTGGATTTGATATTTTAACTCTGGATTTCAAAATGGTTCCTTCTTTTAAACAGATAAGCAAAATAGATTTTATCGTTATTCCCTTCTTGCTATTATTCTTGTATTAAATAATAATAAATCGTCTTGATTACACCAATCACCTGTTTTGTAATATTGGTAGGAATCTAATGTTGGTCTTGGTATAGAATCTGATTTTTATATTGGGACATGAGAATATATATATGAATATATATAGTGGATACTTTCCTGACACTTATGCATGCTACACTTGATTTCCACCTATCTAAATAAATATTAATATGTCGTTGATGTTAAATTTTTAAAACCCCAATATTTTTGGTTTTCTGCTTTTCCAGTTTAAATTCGTAAGTTAAATATAAATTTCATGTTATTAGTTATGTTTACATCACTGCACATGTATGTCATACCTAGAGTTTTATTTTTAAAAAAAAAATTGTTGAGTTTTGTGTTTAAATTTGTCAAATCTGAGACTGTGTGCATATTAACCCTTAATACTGGATTTTAAATGTTAGTTTAAATTGTTGTTTTAAATGTAATATTTAGAGCTGTATACATTGTTGTTGTAGGGATATAATGTTAGGTTTCATATTCTTACATGATAGGTTGTGATAAACATTGAGTTGGTTTTGATGTTCAAATTTCTCCAAAATCCTAAAAACTGAATATATGTTAACATTTTCACATTGATTTCAAATGTTCAATTTCAGATTTAACATGTAATATTGAACTGTATGCGTAGATAAATGTATGGATAGTATGTTAGGGTTTCATTTCTATCATGTTAGGATGTATTGGGACCATTGAGATTGGTTGCGATGTTTAAAACCCTAAAATCTGAAACTGTGTTATGCTAATATTGCACTGATTTAAATGTTAGCATCTTTTCAGATTTTGTATGTAAATGCTGAACTAAAACTAGGTTTAACCTTTCAATACTAAGCTATAACCCTGTACAAGGACACACACACCCTAACTTAGTATACACTGTCATGTAACCTAACCCTTTTTCCCCTCTATGTTATGATTATATATCTAGATATATATATATAGAGCTTAGGCATACATGTTATAATATATAAATACATAACTAAGTCTCTACCTTTATATATATATATATATGGTTAGCCATGCAAGTTGTGATTAAATAGATTGTATATTGTAGATTGTTAACCCATATGCCATGATTAGTGTAACTTGATAGTTATTGTTTAAAATCCAAATCCTCATATGCACTTTCATGTATATTCACGTACATACACGCCTACTATCTAACCATATGAACACGTCCCCATACACACAATGCTAGCTTTTTCCTCTCTAACGCTCTCTCTATATATATATATATATATATATATATATATATTGTGATTGGATTTCAATGCAAGTGATTTTCAATTCCTTAATTTTTGAATTTGATTTTCTGTACCTTTTTTTTAGATAATTGGTAGTTGCCTTTATTTTATTTTGATAATGACCAATTTTTATATAGGATGGTAGACAGCCCTACAACCTTGATGATTGTTGTTCCCTTACCTTCCAAATTAAGACATCCTAGATTGTTTGTGTGTTGATATCATAGTACTGTTTTGACCTAGAATGACCAGTGCACCTAGGTGAGACTTCCAACTGCTACGGTATGCCCTGACCTTGTATACTATTCCTTCAAATTGCATAATTTAGAGAAAAAAAAATTTAGACCTTGATTGTTGGGAAATAGGGACGTCATCCCATTAGTATCAGTTGTAGATATATATAGGTTAGTTCTGGATGTGGGGATGTGTGTCTATAAACATATAGCTTATGAGATTTATGAGAGATTATAGTATCAGCCTTGATAGGATGTACTAGTCGTTTGGTGAGTATAAATGTATTATGAGAGATAGGGGCCTATATGTCTTAGTAATGCATCGTTCATATGGTAATAGAATGTATTAATAGATGGTTAATAGGAAGATAATAGTTTGAGCATACCTATAGCCTATGATCAGTTCCTTTTCATCCTTAGTTAAGACCACTTTAAAATAGGTCCAGTCCCTTGGATATAGGTTTCAGTCCATATTTTATTGAAGTTCCATTACCGCCGTACAGCAGAGCATTATTGAAGGTATTCCTAGATTGACACTTTTTAGATGTCCGTTTATTATTCCAGTGTTAGGAAGTGTTACCTGGGTAGGTTAGAGGCTCTAGAAGGAGTACTATCGATCTTAAATTTCGAGGACGAAATTTTTCTAAGGTGGGTAGAGTTGTAGCACCCAGTTTCCCAAATGAGGGTAATTTTGAAATTTTATGTTTATAATTATTTTAATAATGATACTTAAATCATGATATGATTTTGGTGATTTTAAATTATTTTAAAATTATTTAAATCAATGACTTATGGTTTTGACGTTTTGCTAGTGAAACCCTAGAGACTGTTGACCTAGAGCCTAACCATGTGATTATGATATTTTAATGTCATTTTTGGCCTAAGAATATTTTTACATTTGACCTCTTTGAATTATTTTGATATTATTTTATTATTTATGATATTATTTTGGGGTTATTTGAGTCGGGTTCGAATTTCAACTCAATCCGACTTGAAACGGGGATCCGGGGGTAGTTTGACTCTAGTTGGACCCACACACTAGTTAGGCATGGCCCACATGATATTAATTTTAGTCCACATGATAGAAATATTTTAGTTAGAGGTTAGACTAATTATTATGGATAAGGTTAGTGTGATTAGAGACTTTAGAATGACTAATTTAGCCCCAACCAATTAGCCCTTTCCTAATACTCATAGAATAGGTTAGTGGGGGCATTTTGGACCTTACATAATAGGACAAATAGCCCCATATGGCCAGCCACTTTGGGAGAGGATAGGCTCAAGTTCATTTCATTATTCTCATCCACACTCTCTCTCTTGTTCTTCCCCAAATTCCTAGAGAGCAATCCCTAGAAATTTCTCCACCAAATCCTTCCATTTTACCACCAAATCTTCTTATTTCCTTCTCTATTCTAGCCAAGGAGGAAGCTACCCAAGTTTGGGAGGATTCGGAGCTCGTTCGTGTCCTTTTGGAATCTCTACGTGTCGATGTCGCTCCGGGAAGGCTTTTCTTCGATTCGATCTACCGGAAGGTATAAATCCCTTCTCCTTTTCATTTTCTCATGCATATAGGTCTACTTTGAACCCATACGAATGACCCCCATAGTTGTATCTCCATTTGTGTCCATTTCATGTCCATTTGGAGGTCATAGGAGTGTCATTTGTGTTGTGGTTGTGTCCATGTGGGAAAATCCCAAATTTGGACACACTATGTGTTGTTGTTATGTATGAATGAATTATTACATGTTTAATCTCATATTTTTGTATTGGAGATGTGTTCTATAGTGTCTCATATATATATATTAGTGTAGAGAGTGAGTTCTTGATATATTATGTTATATATTTGTGTTCTTTTGTCTCAAACTACCCAAATCCGTCATGATTTTTATCCACGTTTTTAATTTCAGCCCTAACTTAGAAATGTCATAACTTCTAGCTCAAAGCTCAGTTTAATCTCCCGTTTTTTTAAAAGAAGCGTATTGAAGTTAGCTTTCCAAAAACATGTATTAATATGCCTAATTCTTTCTGTAACTTTCTGGAGAATTATTTGAGTGTCAGCTGTATGAAAGACAAATGCGTTCTCGGTGTTTTCGCGATTCTGAGAGTTTTCGGAAACGAAAACGCGATCCGTTTAAAGTTTCGGAAAGCTAACACATAGATCTATAACATACTTTAATCCAAGATTTTAATTCATGCTAAGATGGTACAGTATTGATTATTAGTAGGAGTTACTATTCGACATATGCATTTTGTGCACCCTTGTGTGTAATATAATGTTCTATTTGATTTTAACCCATGTTAATGTATATACATTATGTAATTAAATAGAGAATGCAAGCATGAGTAAATGGTTAAATAAATGATGTATAAGGTGTAAGTATCCTATCTAATGTAAGCATGTATAAGTATGGCTTGTAATGAATATGTAGGTTCCATAGTATGTAATATATGGTGCATATAGTGGTACAAGAGAATAAATAAATGATGAATGAATGCAAGCATGAATGTAATGTAATAATAGATGTAATGTATGCAATATACAAGTTAATGAGATGTAATATTCTATGTTAACACAAATCCTATATTACTTCATGTACCCCTTACACTATGTTGACACTATCACACTTGACACATTGTTCACTTATACTTTGACACTCTTTGATATGTATACACTATGTATGCCCATTTAACCCTCACTTGCCCCTTTGCCATGTTCACATACACACACATAGCCTCTTAAATAAGTGTTTATGAATATAGTTAACTTAGCTATGTATGTATATTATATATATGTTAGCATATTGTGTTGTAATATATAAGTTTATATAACTATTTGAAATGCCATGATTATAGACCTAATGTTGAATACCAATATATGCATGTGTATATATGTGTAGACATATATAGCTTAAAGTAATAGATTACCTAGTGTATATCCAATGTGAATTCTTGCCTATTTGAGTATTGAATAATTGTATGCTATATAGAGTTGGGTGTATGTTGGCTTGTATAGCCTTGTATTAATGTGTGCTTGCTAGGATAGTCTTGGTTAGGCCTAGTAAGACTTGCTGGGTTAGGACATGACCTAATTTGACCTAGTTTGACTAGTGCAGTTGACCAAGGGTTGACTTTGGCCTAGTTTGACCTAGATTCATGTAGAATGCATTGTAGTGCTTTATATTACCCTTCTGGACATGTTGTGACTTGTGCTGTTCTAATTAGGAGCCAGACACCTCTCCTCGGACAGTATTTTTAACTTGGACATTCAGATATCAGGCGAGTACATTCTCTGATCATTTTATATCTTGCTTAGAATTATTTTCTGCAGTAGATTACTTTACTTGTACTGTCACGACGGTCACACGGATTGGTACTATATGGATCCTTTCTTGAGATGTTATCCTTAGGGAGCATCGGGTACTACGTGTTCTGTGCGTTTCACTTACATGGCGTATCACTATGCTTCTTGGTTCACTTGATTACTTGTGACATGTATCCTCATGATCACAGAGTCTCTTGAATCTTACACAGTTGGGTAACCCCCAGACTCCCCATTTATGGGACATCCATGTATCATCCTTCGGGGGCCGTGCATGGAATCATATAACATAACCTGGCTGGATCCTTGTGTATTGATTAGGGGTACGGGGGAGTAGAAGTGGACATGTGAATAATACACCAGTAGTATCTTCATTGAATCATTCCGTAGTGTCTTCATTGAATCATCCCAGGCCATTTACATGTTCATGTTGTACTCTGACTCACTAGTCACTGCTAGTCCTCTATGTATAGTAGATATTTCTATTACAGTTCTCGCTCTGTTTTTATACTGCACTTCTTTCAGTACTTGTATCTTACTTTACTGCATGTTTATATTTTCTAACCTGCTATGAATTGTTGAGATGTACTGTGCTCGCTCATGTCCTGACTGGACCTGTTAATAAATTTTACAGATAGTCTGGAGGTTGCCTGCTAGCCTAGAGGAGACAGTAGAGGTTGCATAGATAGCTAGGGTTTTGCTTATAGTTTATTTTCAGTCATCTTGAGTTGTATTTATGGATTACTGTGTTTGGGTTTTGAGATGTATTCTGAGTTTGTATCTTAGACACTTAGACTTCTATCTGTTGTATCTCTTTTCGATTTCATGTTTTATCTATCTTCCTTTATGATCTACCTTAGATGTGATTGAGTTTACATTCTGATATGTCACCCCCATTCGGGGAGTATAAACTGTTTAGTCTTATACTGTTAGATGCATTGAGACCTAGGACAGCGTTCTACCGCCGACACTGCGGCGTAGGCTGGGCGTTGTTACGTTCTCGTGCCCTAACTCTAGGGTGCGGGTCGTGACAACTCCAGGTCATTGGTTGGGTAATTTCTCTCATGATCACGAAGTTGACGTGATGCATAAGCTACTACCTTCCCATGCTGCATCAATACGCATCCTAATCCTCTGCCTGAAGCATCACAATAAACTGAAAATCCTCGAGTCCCATCGGGAAGAGTGAGAATGGGTGCCGTCATCAATCCTTGCTTCAACTTCTCAAATAAACTCTGACACTCTGCTGTCCAAGCAAACTGGACATCCTAGCGAGTCAACTGCGTCAGTGGCGCTGAAATTCGAGCGAAGTCTGATACAAACCGTCGGTAATAACCAGCCAATCCTAGAAAACTTCGAACTTCTGCTATGGTTCTGGGTACTGGCTATGTCTCCATGGCAACTCTCTTCTGGGGGTCCACTTCTACTCTACCTCTGGTAATGATGTGACCCAAGTACGAGATACGATCCAGCAAAAACTCGCACTTATTAAACTTCGCGTATAACTGGTGCTCTCTGAGAATCTGAAGAACTACACGAAGATGCTGCTCATGCTCTGCCCCATTCTTACTATAGACCAGAATATCATCTATAAATACTATCACGAACTGGTAAGGCATGAAAATACGATTCATGAGGTCCATGAATACGGCTGGCGCATTGGTCGCTCCAAATGGCATAACAAGGAACTCCCAATGTCCATATCTAGATCTGAATACTGTCTCCGGGACGTCTTGCACTCTGACTCTGATCTGATGGTAACCTGACCATAAGTCAATCTTCGAAAATACTGCTGCTCCTTTGAGCTGATCAAACAAATCATCTATCCTAGGTAAAGGATATTTGTTCTTGATTGTTACAGAGTTCAAAGTACAATAATCAACACATAATCTTGACCTACCATCCTTATTTTTCACAAGGAGTATCGGGGCTCCCCAAGGTGATCCACTAGCACGAATGAATCTCTTGGTTCTAAGTTCTTCAATCATCTTGTACAAGATCTTCAACTCTGAAGGCGCCATCCTATAGACTCCCTCTGACACTAGTGCTGATCCAGGAATCAAATCAATGGTGAACTCGATCTCTCTCTCTGGGGGCATGCCTGGGAGTTCTTCGAGAAATACGTCAGAAAATTCTTCTACAACTCTGGAAAACTGAACTGTTGCTGCTATTACCATCCGCAACACTGGGGAAGAAGGTTCTACTCCGTCTCGAAAAAATGAAAACTCTGGCTCACCAGAAATACTAAAAATAATCTTGTTGATATGGCAATCTATTCTAGCATACTGGTCCCTCAACCAATCCATTCCTAGGACCACATCATAGTCGGCCATCGAAAATTCTATCAACCTAGCAGGAAACTCTCTACCGCTAACTACGATCCGACACAAAGAAAAGACTCTATCTACTCCCACAAGACCGTTACCAGTAAGTATATTGAGCCTCACTGATAATGACTCGGGCTCCAGTCCTATCCGTGTTATGAATCGTGTAGACATGAATGAATGCGATGCTCCCAAATCAAATAATACTGATGTAGGAAAAGAGTTGACGAGAATGGTACTTGCCACCACCTCACCTGAAGCTAACTCTTCTGCCACGGTCAGAGCCATAGCCTGACCTTGTCCTCTTGGTGCTGGTCCCCTCTGTTGGAAACCTCTCTGCCTATTCTGGTTCTGAGCTTGGGCCTGAGCATACTGCTGTAGCCTTTGCTGCTGGAAAGCTTGGGCCTGAGGCGGCAATGGCCTCGAAGGCTGGTACTGCTGCTGTACTGGTACTGGACCCCTAACCGATAGACTGGTTAGGTTCAATGACGATGAACTGGCCCTGTGCGGACAGGACCCTATCATGTGATCCGATGCCCCACAAGCCAAGCACAATCCTTGTGCTCTGTAACACTCTGAAATAACGTGATCGAGCTTCCCACAATGAGAGCAACCCATTACGGAAGACTGCTTCTGCTTCTGCTGCTGAGGATACGTCGGGGTTGAATGGTGAACCGACGTAACTGAGGCTGCCCGCCTCGGAGTTCCTATATTCAAAGCCCTAGCTGTCGGGGCTGGAGTTGATGAATGGGACATTTGCCCATGGGACCTCTTCCGACCTCCGATTCGGTCCACTATCCTATGAGAAGTATATTCATGCCTCTTCACTGCTGGCAAGATGGCATCAAATGTCTAGTGCTCGAATTGCTCCACAGCTAGAATAATCTCTAGGTGGAGTCCCTGTTGGAACCGCTGGGCTCGGTCTAATTCGATCGCCACTAAGGTGGGAGCAAATCGACTTAGTCTTGAAAACTCGGCCGTATAACCGTCGACCGTCCTGCTCATCTGCCTCAAATTAGTGAACCTCGTCTGTAGGTCGTACCGAGCTACAGCATCGAAGTACTTGATCTGAAACTTGTGACTGAATACCGCCCACGGGACAAGCGTTGCCAATCCAACTGCTAGCATCGCCAACCAGCTGCGGGCTAAATCTAATAACTGCAGGCGCACAACGGCCACCTTCTCTCCTTCGAGAATCCTAGCTGCCTCTAGGATAACTTCTATGTCTTGAAGCCATGCATCAACAGCGATAGCATCTTTACTGCCATCAATGAAAGAAGGGTTCAAACGTTTGAAGCTGTTGGCCGCGTTATTCCCTTGGTAACCAACTCTACCCACGGCATCTTGCACTGTCTGGTACAGGGCATCACCTCGACGGTCTTGAGATGCAAGCAATTCCCTAATAAGCCCCACTAGGGTTCCATTATCAGGCTCTGCAGGCTGGACGGGCTGAACTAGTGGCTCTTGACCCCCGGTAGGCATGACTCTGGAGGCTACCCCTGAATGCTGGGCTTGATCTCCAGGTTGCTGTTGGTTTACTGGAGGTGCTCCGTCTTGCTGATCGGTAGGACTAGGAACAATGCCACTGAAGAAACGACATGAGGAACAATAAGGAAGGACCATGATAGATCAAGGATATAAGCATGTGATCAGATCAAGATTTCGAAAAGATTAGAAGACACGAGTAGAGATCAAAGGCGAGTGCTGATTGAGACATCTATTTCGTAAAAGCCTCACATATCTTAATTTTTAAGACCTGCATGGGCCACCACTTAACCGTGTCACGTCCCAGAACTAGAATACTGGAGAGCGGAGGACAAACACAGCCAGTTATGTATAAAAGTAAATTCCACCTCGATATACGGTCACGACTGTCTAGATATATGAGGGTTTAACTACAAGCCAATAGTCTCTTAAGGTCAAGAATAAGCCTAGTGTCTCAATCTCAAGCAAGCAAGTAAATGTAATAAGATGGTAGATCATCAAACATACAAAGTAAGGCGTCCCATACATTACATATTCAGATGATCATGAAGCTAGTTATACAAAATATGAAGACTAGCAAGAGTTTCAGTCATACATGATCAACCTAGGATTTGTCAATCATGTTACAGCCCTTAGGCAGACGGGAATGTAAATTTAACCCGAGCTAACACGTGCTCGGCGGCTAAACGCCTCAAAAGTATAATTTTACAATAGAGCGGGAGAGTAAAATAAAATCCACTCATTGCCAGGGTTTCTTCTAGTGGTCACCATCTGGCTGGAAGACAGGTAGATCCTCGAGTGCTGCTCCGAAATCTGGCCATACAAAACCAGCTGGGTCAGACCCCAGAAAGAGCAAGTGCCACAAGGGAGACTTCACTTAAGAACTAAAACCAGCACATTAGCATATGAGAACATAAATGAAATAACAAAAGACATGAGTTAGAGAAAATAGGGTGATAAACGATAAGATAACTAAAGGGCTATTCCGGTAACCAAGTTACAACCCGTAAACCAAACAAGGACCGGGGTTGTAACCCTTCACCTGAACAGAGCTTAGTCTCCAACCAATTATCGACAAGAGTAAAGCATGAACAAGCATGTGCAGAAATAATCATAGTCTGGCATTGCTTAGACAAGACTAGACTGGACTACATCCATCAATTACGGCCAAGCAAGGAGTACAGCTTGATACTTTAACTAGCTAGGGTTATCATAAGCCTAGTTACTAGCAAGATGGAATGAGATGTTCCAGCAGTTACAGGCCCTGCAGCTATCCAGGTTATCCAGGCGAGGTTGATTATCAAGGTTATCCAGAATTATTAGATGGCTTAGAGTGCAACACAAAACAGTGTGCCTTGTACTTGTTTCATGAAGTGCCCCACATAACAGTGGGCTAGAAATGTGCCCTACTCGATGGCAGGCTACAAGTCCCTCAGGTGTGGCCGGGATAACGGGATCGCCTATAACTGGAAACATCTCTCTATATGAACTACTTGATCAATCTAGTCATTAACCTTAGTCAGATTCAGTATGAATCCCTGACCGTGGTAACCAGGGACTCATGTCCTAGACATGATGTAAGACAAGACATGTAGCTTATATAAGCACAAACACCCACGGTGTCAAGACAAGAGTACTTAACAAGTCAAGGTAGCTGTCACAACAGCATTCAAGGTTACATGTCAAGATTACTTAGCAGGTCAAGATAACCATCGCAACGGTGTTCATGAGTTCATGTCAGGATTACTTGTCAGGAGTGCACCACAACGGGTCACCTTCATATCATGTTACTTGTACTTGTTACTTGTTATGAGCGCGCCACGACGAGCCACTATCATGAGTTGACACAAAATCATGTTGTGTACAGATTATTATTACAACACTAACATATCATGATTATATCGAGTTCATGTCAAAAAGGCATAAGGATATAATAAAGGGTACCATACACCTAATAAAGGTGAATATAGGGCAGTAGATGCCAAGGCCATACTGCGCCGGACGGGGGGGTAAGATACGCTAGTGCTAAGAAGCCTCCAGGCAGGGGAGTACGCCAAGGGATAAGCCAAGAGGAGTACGCGTGATGGAGTACGCGTAAAGGAGTACGCATAAATAAGGTACGTGTGAATGAAGTACGCATAAAAGAGTACGCGTAAAGGAGTGTGCGTAAATAAGGTACGCGTGAATGAAGTACTCGTAAAAGAGTAAAGTTACGCGTAAAGGAGTACGCGTGAATGAAGTACGCGTAAAACAGTAAAGTTATGCGTAAAGGAGTACGCATGAAGCTTGTTTTACGCCAAGGCAGGGTAGACTTTTTTTTACGCATAAAACAGATTCACGCTGACACGAATAAACATGGGCGTAGAGTTTTGATATTATGCGGGCACGTATAAACGTGGGCGTAGAGCTTGATACTACACGAGCACGTATAAACGTGGGCGTAAGGAACCTCCAGAACTCCAAACTCTATGAAACCTTCAATCTAAGCCAAAAATAGGACTTCCATAGATCAAAATGGGGTAGAATGAAATTCTCTACAACATGGAACAACCAAAACTTGAAAATAATAAATTTTGTTAGATCAAAACCCAAGAAATCCGAAAATGCAATAAACTTAGATCTACAAGAAATAAACTATAGAAATTGAAAATGCTAAGTACTAAAGTGTCTTAGAATCTCATGAGGAAGACAATGGAACAACAAAAATTGAGTTCCTCCACGAATCAAGTTGTACTTGCCTAGGCCTCTCTTTTGGTAGGTGGAGAGAGTTATGAGGAAGAAGGAGTAAAAGAAAAGCAAGAAAAAGAAAGTAGTTGGGCTTTAAATGGAAATGGTAGTAGGTAGGGGGTTGGGTTCATGATGAACCACCCTAAACCAAAACAAACCAACCCAAGCCGAACCCAAGACCAAACCAAGTCAAAACCAACCTAGACTAGGCAAGCAAGTCAAGTCCAACTACAGGTCACCTGACAAACGTCAGAGATCTCGTATACGTATATAAAAATACGTATAACGGGAAACGGGAATGATAGTGCGACTTACATTGCCTCGTTAAAAAACTTTTGAAAGAAAAACTCAGTGGAAAAAAACTTCAACAAAGGAAAGGAGTACAATACGTAAAGACATGCTTCAAGATGTCTTCATTAGCATCTTCAGGATGCTTGCATCTACAGGATGCTCCCCCTCAAAAATATTACATACTTGTTCTTACATCGATTCAAAATGAAAAATCAACCCCCATTACAAATTAATTATTACATCTCACCCCAACACTTATTTGTCTATACATTTATACTCATATCCTTATAAAGAGGTTTCAGTCTTTATTTATAATTCCTGAAAGCTCGCTACTCCCCCTAATATGTTAAACTGCTAAAAATATAGCCATGTACATCCTCTGTTTGCTTTGATAAAATTGTCACAGTGATTTGATTTATTCTCTCTAAAATATCTGCAACATTATTTATAAAACATACATTGTTTGTGGTATCCCCTTAATAAGTATTAGATAAATACCATACATCTGCATATCTTATTAGATCAAAACATTCATCAAGAATAATTTATGTACCTAATATTATTCTAAAATATTGTACTGGGTAAATGACAATAAAAAAGTTTATATTCTTTAAATATGGTACTTCAGGACCCAGAACATCTTCTTTTGGTTGTAAAAGATCTTATTGACCTGACCATTATAGGTATATCATTCATATTAAATCTATATAGGAGATTTATCTCTACAGGAGATTAATAGTAGATCTTTTCTAGAGATTCATCTTTTCATGAGATTACATGAGATCTCTTTTGAATATTTATCTATCTCTTCTGGAGATTCCTCTCCCTTCTGGGGATTTCTCTCTTCTGGAGATTCCCGATCTCTTCTGGAGATTTCTGATCTCTATGGGAGATTCCAATCTCTACGGAAGATTCCAATCTCTACGGAAGATTACAATCTCTTCGGAAGATTCCAATCTCTTCGGAGATATTTCAAATCTCTTCGGGAGATACTGTCATATTTTCTCTCTTCATGAGGTACTTTATCATCAAGGGATCTTCACTTCGGAGGTGACCATTTTGATGAATCCGTTCAGGGATTTCTCCATAAACTCAATGAGCCTACCACATTCTTCTGGATGGTTTAATCCATATATGGCTCATTTGTAGATCCTTCAAAGATAACATGGTAATATCAAATCCTTCAAGGATATACCTAAAAAATTTAAATCTACGACCTGCAAGGATATATCTTATCATCTAGGCTATCATGATCGAAGAGTATATTTATTCATTTTCTATTCATGATCATTTCGTGAATACTTGAGCTAACATTAAGCTTATACATTTGGATCTCTATTTGTTACAAACACTCATTCAAAACCTACCGGGTTTATTCCTTTTGGGTTTTGTACTATAGGACCGAACACTCCGCGTCTTGCGAGAGATCACAACTTTTTATTAGATTATTCGTGGTTTTAGTATTATCCTTTAATTTTATCACCCTTTTTATTCTTATTTGATAATGTCATTTATGACTTCTTAATTCCAAATTTCTCTTAACTATGTATAAAATATAGATTTTATGGGTACTAGTACCTCTTTCTCAGTCTCTTCTGGAATCTGAGGTATATCCTCTACCGGAGCGATATACTTTGAGAAATTTGATCTTCGGTTCATGACATCTTTTCAGACCGTCATTAACTTTTTCTCTACAGAAGATGCTTCTTCGGGAGCTGCTTCTTCAAGAGCATTAGGGTATGTTATACTATTCGGCCTCTTCTTCTGGAGAGCTGAATATTTAGAACCTTTGGGTCTTACGCATTCTTATAAAAGAACTTATTCATTTGCTGTCTTTATTTGGTTCTTTTGGTACTTCTATTAGAAAATAAATTTATAGTCGGTATGGCTATATGCATCATAATTCAAAAACATCGATTAAACATCTAAAATTTCATTTGTAGTGAAAAACAAAGGATTATTTCTCCTAATTTAGTCAAGATTAGATAAATTAGAAATATGCCATGATATGATACTTTTAGAACGTTCTTCTAGAACGATGACTCAAGACATTCTTCTAGAACGATAATTTATGACGTTCTTCTAGAACGATAATTCACGACGTTCTTTTAGAACAATAATGAAGAACAAATAGGCAACTCTAGAGGGGGTGAATAGAGTTTATGACAATAATATCCAATTAGAAATTAAACTCTTTCACCAACAGTAAATAATCAGAGTAAATACGGAAATACTATAGAGCGAGAAAGTATACGCAAACACAGCCGATTTTAACCTGGTTTCCCTCGTTGAGGACTAGTCCAGGCCTGAGAACTCTAGCTCAGGATTAAATCCACTATTTGTGAAATAGTAGTTACACCCCGTGCCTTTTTTTCAGAAGAGCACGTCAACTTCTTACAGAGATCGCAGTGGCGATGCTTGGAATTTTCCAAGCGACTTTTTGAACTCTTGCACAAACTCCTAACTGAAGAGCACTGAGCATTTTGAGGCTTAGGGAGCTTGTGGCTAGTAGATGAGAAGGGTAAGGCTTGTATAAGGCTTTAGAGAGAAGAGAAAAAAAGATTGGATGATTTGAAAAGTGAGAATTCAAGGGCTATTTATAGGATTCTAGGTAGGCAGAATTCGGCCAGAATTCGGGATCAAGAATTCAAAATTTTGGCCGTTGGACAACTAGCATCCAGGAAACCCTAAAAATTAGGGTCCTGGATTTTGGAGGACAGAATTCGGCCCGAACTCTGTGTGGAGGCAGAGTTCGGCCTGAACTCTGTCTCCAGAAGACAGAACTGGTCCAGTGGGCTTAATGGGCTAGTTTGATTTTAGTGGAGCTTTTGGTTTGTGGTATAGGTATAGGTAAAGTCTCGAACTGCTCAGTACGACTCAGTTTACATATATCTAGACTCAAAAAAAGTATAAAATACAGACTCAAAATATTGTACGCTGTAGGTACGAGCCGTCGTCCGTCTTGTACTGAGTTCAGTCTTGATGTGTCATATTGAATTATGACAAGTATCATATTGTCAATTTTATCAATATTTGGTTGACTGTGATTTTGTGTCAATAATCTCCCCCATATTGATAATTGACAAAATGATATTTGTGTATTCAATGTTCATACCTGGACACATTAAAAAATAGTAGCTCCCCCGCAATCAGTACGGAACTAGCAATAGCTCACCCGTACACATTGCTTCGATGTAATGTCCTGATAAATATAAGCTTTCCCAAAAATAACACAGATACATAATACAATATGATATGATGATAATGTGAATATCAAACAATTCTCCTCCTTTGTCATTTATCAAACACTACTATCGAGAGAATGGAAATAACTGGCAAGCACACTAAAAGAAAATTGCATCAAGTATCTCAAGAGTCATAAAGCATAAATAAGTCCAATACAATAAAGATCAACTACATAAACTAGAAATCCATAGTGCAAAAAAAGTAAACATAAGATCCTCAGTAGCAGCAGCAAGTAGGAGACCACATCCATCACGGAGCTCGTGAAGGTCCAACGTCGTCAAAAGGATCAGTGAATGAACGACGAGGGTCCACGAAAGTCGCATCCGGATCCAGATAGCGTATGACCCAAGAGTCATCGATACGGTATCTATTGCGAGCAGGGTCCCGCTCTATAGGGATAGGCATGGAAGGATGACATGACATAGAGTACCGAATGTCATGCAGTGAGTTGCTGATGGCACTCATCTGCAGGGTGGTTCGGTAGTCAAGCTGGGTCCAGCGATCATCCCTAAAGTGAACCGATCGCAAAGCATAGTCTGAATTGACTCAAGAGTAGCAGGAGGAGGAGGTGCATCCTGTCCAAGAGTAGGTGCCTCAGCCTCATCGGAGTGCTCAGACTCAGCAGGAGAGCCGACAGCTGCCTGAAGCCGTCGTGCCTTAGATAGGAAGGCAGGGACAGGGAGGAACTGACACTCATCAAGGAGAACATGAAAAGCACAAAAAATCATAGGAATATAGAAAGCATAGACCAATGATGTCACGACCCGCACCCTAGAGTTAGGGCACGAGACGTGGGTACGTCCAACCTACGCCGCAGTGTCGACGGTAGAACGCTGTCTTAGGTCTCGTACATCTAACAGTATAAGTCTAAGCAGTTTATACTCCCCGAATGGGGTGACATAGCAGAATGTAAACTCAATCACATCTAAGGTAGAGCATAATGGAAGATAGATAAAACATGAAATCCAAAAGAGATACAGTAGATAGAAGTCTAAGTGTCTAAGATACACAAACCCAGAAATATGTCTCAAAGCTTAAATACAGTAATCCATAAAGTAAATACAACTCCAGACAACTGAAAATAGCTAACTAAACAACCTATAATGTGTCTCCTCTAGGCTAGCAGGCAACCTCCAAGCTATCTGTAAAATTTATCAATAGGTCCAGTCAGGACAGGAGCGAGCACAATACATCTCAACAGATCATAGCAGGTTAGAAAATATAATCATGCAGTAAAGTAAGATACATGATCTGAAAGAAATACAGTATGTAAATAGAGAGAGAGAACTGTAATAGAAATATCTACTATAAGTAGAGAACTAACAGTGGCTAGTGAGTCAGAGTACAATATAAACATGTGAATGGCATAGGAGATTCTGGGAACTATACTATGGAGTGATTCTGGGAAATACACTACTTGGATATTATTCACATGTCTACTTTTACTCCCCCGTACCCGCAATCAATACACAAGGATCCAACCAGGTCATGTTATGATTCCATGCAAAGGCCCACAAGGGGTGATACATGGATAGCCCATAAATGGGTGATTCTGGAAATGCCTAAATGGGTGATTCTGGGAAGACTCTGTGATCATGAGAGTACATGTCACAAGTGATCGAAGAATCGTGAAGCATAGTGATACACCATGTAAGTGAAACGCACAAAACATGTAGTATACGATGCTTCCTGAGGGGATAACATCTCAAGAATGGATCCATATAGTACTAATCCGTGTTACCAACGTGACAGCATCAAGTAAAGTAATCTAAAGCAGGAAAATAATTCTAACAGGATATGAAATAATCAGAGAATGTACTCGCTTGATAACCTGAACAGCTGATAAGTATAGGGGTCCAACTGAAGCCACAGAGTCCTATTTAAAGCAACACAGGTTACAACATGTTCAAGTTGTAATAAATAAATCTCTACAAGCAATCTATATTTTTTTTAGGTTCTTCTAAGTCAAAACAACTCTAGGTCAACTCCGATCAATAATCTAGTCAAACTAGGTCAAGTATTGACTTACAGTTGACTTTTGGTCAACTGGTCAACTCTGGTCAAACTGGGTCAATTCTAGTCTAATTATTAAAGATATAACGTGTACTTCGTTATTCGTACGTCGAAACTTATGACACGCAAATCGAGATAAGAAGATCAACGATAAAGTTGATAATCTTATTATAGTGATCCACATGTCCATCTTGTCAATTTCAGCGATGTGAGATCACTGGAATTGACTGAGCTCAGTTTCGTTGTACTAATCCCGAAATACGAACATTATAAGAATTAATTATTAATAAATTATAAAAAGGTTAAACTCAGAGAAATTATCAACTAACATTGTCGGATGATGAAATAAACATCGCCAATATTTCCAGAATGGTCAAATTAGCTAGGATAGCCTACCCATCGGTCCAATTTAGACACAAGGGCAAAAAGGTAATTTCGGGTCAAAACGGTATCCGTGTCGGAGCCGTTTTGTGCCGAAAAATGTGCAAGAAAACAAGTCTATAAAATATAGCAAATTATATGTCCACGAAACCAGAATGACGATACGAACCCAACGGTATCTCCAGAATTGGATTCCGTTGACTCGATCTCAATTTGGTCCGTTGACCAGAACTTGGAATTCCGGTTTGCACAGAAATGCGTGCCGGAACCAAAGTTCTCAAAACTCAGCAAACTATATGTCAACGACTCCAGAATGACGATACGAACTCAACGGTATATCCAGAATTGGATTTCGATGAGCCGATCTCAAAATGACCCGTTCACCCGGATATTGGTATCCGACTTGCACCGAAATGCGTGCCAGATCCATTGTCCACCAAAACTTAGCAAATTATATGTCAACGAGTCCAGAATGACGATACGAACTCAACGGTATATCCGGAATTGGATTCCGATGAGATGGCATCAAAAAGTCTCGTTGACCCGGACTGTGGGACCCACTTTGTACCGAAAAACATGCCAGGGCCCACGTCCTCCAAATCTAACAAATTTTATATGAAAACATGCCAGAACGACGCCACAAGTCTAATGGTGGTGTCAGAAATGAAATCTGGAGTCCCGTGTTCAAAAATGGAATTTTACAAGTTAGAAATTACGAATTCGGACGGCCAACTTTGGCGTCAAATTCAACCAATCAAACAAGCTCACAATGAAACAAAACTGGAGGAGTAGCAAGAGGGTTATACCAGCTTCGCACAGGAACTAGTAGCACATCAAACGGAGCTGCGGTGGAGGAGGTACAAGCTGACGAAGTTGACTCCGCGAAACTATCCAAAATTAATATAATTTAAACGGTCAACTTGGTGGCCGGTTTTGAGGCATCAAACGATAAAATCAACGGATGAAAATTGACAGAAGTGAAGGTGGATATACCGAGATTGTGAACGAGTGAACAAATCACTGATCCAACGGTCGAATTTACGGGAAAACGTGCACAAAGTTGCTACGACGGAACGCGAATTCTGGGTCGATCCCGCGCGCGTCACGACGGAACTTCGTGCGAAACGCACGAATCGCCTCGACGGCGCATCCCGGAGGACGGTAGCCACCATGGGGCCTACCCCAGGGATGCGTCCGGCCATGTGGGATCGGCCACGCCGACGGCGGGGCGCCCGAACGCACACGGCCAAGGGTGTTCCCGGTCGGCCATGTGCGCACAGCAGCTGCTTTGCTGCTGCGGGAGGCTGTGCAGCTACAAGCGGGAGCCGACCTGGCCAGGCACGGCGAAGGCGAGGCGGGGGGCCGCAGCGCGCGGCCACGCGCACGATGGTGGCGTCGAAAATGGTGATGGTGGTGGTTATTGATAGTGGTTTAAAGTGGTGGTGGTGGTTTTGAAGTGGTATGAGGAGATGGAGTAGGCTGGTGGTGGTGGTGGCCGACGGCCTGGAGGGTGGCCGGAGGAGTTATGGTCGGGCTCGGCCAGGGTGAGTTCGAGAATGGTGGCTGTGTGTGTGTGTGTTTGGTGGGAGTGAAGAAATATTTTAGAAAGAGAGAGAGAGAAAGAGGTGATAATAATGTTGTGTGTGTGGATAAAGAGAGAAGAGAGAAAAGTTACTCCCTCAAAGTTAGGGCCGACCAAGGCTAGGAGGAAATTGTGTTGGCTGCTAGGGAGGAGATTAATGGTTGGGATTGTTGGAGACAAGATCAAAGGCTAGGATTTAAATATAGGAAAATAGGTCATTCCTAGGGATTTAATTCAACAGAAATTTCCAATAAATATTAAAAATAGGTAGAATGAGTATTTAGTATTTTTTTAAGGGTAATGAGGCTGAGGATGATGGTGATGGAGAGTAACACGAAGCTGGGGCTGGGTTCAGTCAAGCCGGGTTGGATCAAAACCGGACATGGCAAAATAATCAAATTTAAATAGGTGTTGATGATCATGGGCAAATAAGTAGCACATGGGGATTCCAATAAATGGGACACAAGTGTCATGCGGGTAGTAGACTCAATATGGGCCATGTCTATATTTAGGGCCGACAAGTTTTGGTCGACAGGGTACCCACAAATTAAGTTGGAAAATGAATGTGACACCGTGGGGTAAAATAAAATCGGGTCACGTGTCAGAAAAGCTGTGCGAAGAAATTGGAGCACAAAATGGCGTGTCTGAATGGGACACGAAGGTCAAGGGTGAAGAGTGTCTCGAGTAGATCATGCATGATGAGTTGGTTTCAAGAAAATAACTGGTCTTGTGCTCCCAATTCAAAAGTCACGGTAACGTGCTAATAATGATCAAGGTAATCAAATAGACTAAATCGACCCGAAGTTGTTCGAAGCAAAAAGAGTACAAGGGAACAAGTTTGGATGGGACACTATATACCGTCATGGAGGTAATCCTGTCCACTACAAAGCTCGTGAAGAAGATTTCCAGAGTTGAACATCCCTGACACTCCAAATATCAAAGGCACGAGAAACTACACTTAAAGATAAATAAACAGAATAATTATTTATCGAAACTAATCAATCAGAAAATTAAAATAAAATAAAATAAAAAAAATCAACCCAAAATTCAGGGTGCTCACATCCTACCCACCTTAGAAAAAATTTCATCCTCGAAATTAAAATGTTCGTACTCCTTCTAGGTCAAACCCCCACAATCAAGTCCCAGAACTTAAATAAAACATATGACTAAAAAGGACGACATACAGGGTCATGGCATACGGTGGTAGTGAAAGTCTCATATAGGTATACTAGTCATGCTAAACCAAAACGGTCATAGGTTATCAAAACACACAAGCAGTCTAGGGTGCTAAACTAGAAAAGATACAGAAATAATAAATCATCAAAACTGTAAGGCAGTCTACCATTCTACACGAAAACTGGTATCATCATAAATAAAAAAAATAAAAAATAGAGAAAGTAACTACCAATTATCTATAAAGGGGTTCAGAAAAATCAAAGTCAAAAGTTAAGGAATGAAAGTCACTTACATGGAAATCCAATCACAATATGTATATATATAGAGGGTGTGTTAGAGAGGAAAAAGCTAGCATTATGTAAAGGTTATGTGGTTCGTGTGTGTATGGGTATATATGGACATGTTCATATGGTTAGATAGTATGCATGGGTGTATGTGAAATATACATGAAGAGTATAGGAGGATTTGGGTTTCAAAACAATAGCTATTCAGTTACACTACTCATGGCATATTGGTTAAACAATCTACAAAACAAAACCTATTTACTCATAACGTGCATGGCTAACCATATACATATATATATATAAAGAGGTAGAGATTTAGTTATGTATCTATATACATTATAACATGTATGCATAAGCTCTATATGTATCTATATAGATATATGAACATAACATAGAGGGGACGGGTTAAGTTACATGACAGTGTATACTAAGTTAGGGTGTGTGTGTGTCCTTGTACAGGGTTATAGCTTAGTATTGAAAGGTTAAAACCGGTTTTAGTTCAGCATTTACATACAAAATCTGAAAATAAGCTAACATTTAAACCAGTAAAATATTAACATAATACAGTTTCAGAATTTAGGGTTTGAACATCACAACTAACTCAATGCTTCCAATACATCCTAACATGATAGAGAAGAAATCCTAACATACTATACATACATTTAGCTATGCATACAGTTCAATATTACATATTAAATCTGAAATTGAACTAAATATTGGAAATTAATGTAAAAAAAAATGTTAACATGTTCAGTTTAGGATTTTGGAAAAATTCGAACATCAAACCAACCCAACGTTTATCTCAACCTAACATATAAGAATATGAAACCTAAATTTATATCCCTACATACCACAATGTATATAGCTCAAAACATTACATTTAAAACAACAATTTGAACTAATATTTAAAATCCAATATTAAGGGCTAATATGCACACAGTCTTAGATTTGACAAATTCAAACACAAAACTCAACTAAAAAAAAAAAATTTGAATTGAAACCCTACGTATAACATACATGTGCAGTGATATAAACATAACTAATAACATGAAATCTTTATTTGAATTACGAATTTAAACTGGAAAAGCAGAAAACCAAAAATATTGGAATTTTGACAATTTAAACATCAACAACATATTAATATGTATTTAGATAGGTGGGAAATCAAGTGTAGCATGCATACGTGTCAGGCAAAGAGTCTGTGTCCACTATATATATATTCTCATGTCCCAATATAAAAATCAAATTCTATATCAAGACCAACATTTAGATTCCTACCAAGATTGCAAAGTAGGTGATTGGTGAAATCAAGACAGTTTTATTGTTATTATCATTATTTAATACAATAATAACAGCAAGAAGAAATAACAATGAAATCTATTCTGCTTATCTGTTTAAAGAAAGAACCATTTTGAAACCATAGCTATAATATCAAATCCAAGATAAGGTCTAGCAAAATCGTCGATTCATTGTATTAAGAAGAAATTCATAGTAAGAAGTTGCACAATGCTCATAAAAATAGCTAAAGCTACTCCTAAGTTAAATAATGAGAAGTAAAATAAAACAAATAATAACTTCTTTTTCTTTTTTTCCTTTTTTTTTTGAAGGACTGAAACAAAAGTAGAGAAAACATGTTCAAAAATATTTTAAGGTACAATCTGATAATCATATGCGTCTATCCACAATCATGGTACTCTAAATCTTTGTCATACTAGTAAGCAAGGCTACGATAATCACAGAGTCCTCGACTTAGGCACATACCTCTAGAATTATGGTATTTAAAATTTTTGCGATGCCGCTAGCTTGGCTGCGAAAACCTTAAATTCTCACACCCGAGAAATATATCCAAAATCAGACTATATGTCCTCACCATGCTGGCTAATGTAACTATAGAAGACTAGATTCCATAACTTAGATGACCTAGCCCATATAATTTTATCTTGACAAAAATTAAATTAAATCAACAATGAATACCCAAGAATCAAATTTATCAACGAACATCAAGATTCAAAAATGAACAAAAATCCTTTAAATCATATAAATACAAACTCGGATGCTACAGCTAACATTAAGATTCAAAATTCAACAATCTTCCATCAAAATCAATAAATACAAACTCAAATTCAACAATAATCCATCAAAATCAAATTCAACAACAGAAAGTAAAGATAAATCAAATCAAGGAAAGAGAGTTTTCAAATCGAAGTTAAAATAAGATTCTCAAGGGTCGTCCCAGGAATCTGTCAGGGGATCCTAACTATGATTGAGTACCTTCAAAATATATCCTAATCCTACTGCAGGCTGTAGTGGTACTCTAGTTCGAATACCACTACACAAACTCGACCTGCATGGGCCACCACTAAAAACGTGTCACGACCCGCACCCTAGAGTTAGGGCACGAGACGTGGGTACGTCCAGCCTACGTCGCAGTGTCGGCGGTAGAACGATGTCCTAGGTGTCGTACATCTAACAGTATAAGCTAAGCAGTTTATACTCCCCGAATGGGTTGACATAGCAGAATGTAAACTCAATCACATCTAAGGTAGAGCATAATGGAAGATAGATAAAACATGAAATCCAAAAGAGATACAGTAGATAGAAGTCTAAGTGTCTAAGATACACAAACCCAGAAATATGTCTCAAAGCTCAAATACAGTAATCCATAAAGTAAATACAACTCCAGACAACTGAAAATAGCTAACTAAACAACCTCTAATGTGTCTCCTCTAGGCTAGCAGGCAACCTCCAAGCTATCTGTAAAATTTATCAACAGGTCCAGTCAGGACAGGAGCGAGCACAATACATCTCAACAGATTATAGCAGGTTAGAAAATATAATCATGTAGTAAAGTAAGATACATCATCTGAAAGAAATACAGTATGTAAACAGAGAGAGAGAGAGAACTGTAATAGAAATATCTACTATAAGTAGAGAACTAACAGTGGCTAGTGAGTCAGAGTACAATATAAACATGTGAATGACATAGAAGATTCTGGGAACTATACTATGGAGTGATTCTGGGAACTACACTACTTGGATATTATTCACATGTCTACTTCTACTCCCACGTACCCCCAATCAATACACAAGAATCCAACCAGGTCATGTTATGATTCCATGCAAAGGCCCACAAGGGGTGATACATGGATAGCCCATAAATGGGTGATTCTGGGAATTCCCATAAATGGGTGATTCTGGGAAGACTCTGTGATCATGAGAGTACATGTCACAAGTGATCGAAGAATCGTGAAGCATAGTGATACACCATGTAAGTAAAACGCACAGAACATGTAATATACGATGCTCCCTGAGGAGATAACATCTCAAGAATGGATCCATATAGTACTAATCCGTGTTACCAACATGACAGCATCAAGTAAAGTAATCTAAAGCAGGAAAATAATTCTAACAGGATATGAAATGATCAGAGAATGTACTCGCATGATAACCTGAACAGCTGATAAGTATAGGGGTCCAACTGAAGCCATAGAGTCCTATTTAAAGTAATACAGGTTACAAGGTGTTCAAGCTGTAATAAATAAATCTCTACAAGCAATCTATATTTTCCTAGGTTCTTCTAAGTCAAAATAACTCTAGGTCAACTTCGATCAATAATCTAGTCAAACTAGGTCAAGTGTTGACTTACAGTTGACTTTTGGTCAACTGGTCAACTCTGGTCAAACTGGGTCAATTCTAGTCTAATTATTAAAGATATAACGTGTACTTCGTTATTCGTACGTCGAAACTTACGACATGCAAATCGAGATAAGAAGATCAACAGTAAAGTTGATAATCTTATTATAGTGATTCACGTATCCATCTTGTCAATTTCAGCGATGTGAGATCACTGGAATTGACTGAGCTCAGTTTCGTTGTACTAATCCTGAAATACGAACATTATAAGAATTAATTATTAATAAATTATAAAAAGGTTAAACTCAGAGAAATTATCAACAAACATTGTCGGATGATGAAATAAACATCGCCAACGTGTCCAGAATGGTCAAATTAGCTAGGATAGCCTACCCATCGGTCCAATTTGGACACAAAGGAAAAAAGGTAATTTCGGATCAAAACGGTATCCGTGTCGGAGCCGTTTTGCACCGAAAAACGTACAAGAAAACAAGTCTATAAAATATAGCAAATTATATGTCCACGAAACCAGAATGACGATACGAACCCAACGGTATCTCCAGAATTGGATTCCGTTGACCCGATCTCAATTTGGTCCGTTGACCAGGACTTAGAATTCCGGTTTGCACGAAAATGCGTGCCAGAGCCAAAGTTCTCAAAATTCAGCAAACTATATGTCAACGAGTCCAGAATGACGATACAAACTCAACGATATATCCAGAATTGGATTTCGATGAGCCGATCTCAAAATGACCCGTTGACCCGGATATTGGTATTTGACTTGCATCGAAATGCGTGCCAGATCCAATGTCCACCAAAACCTAGCAAATTATATGTCAACGAGTCCAGAATGACGATACGAACTCAACGGTACATCCGAAATTGGATTCCGATGAGCCGGCGTCAAAAAGTCCCGTTGACCCGGACTGTGGGACCACTTTGTACCGAAAAATGTGCCAGGGCCCACGTCCTCCAAATCTAACAAATTTTATATGAAAATATGCCAGAATGACGCCACAAGTCTAATGGTGATGTCAGACCGTGTTCAAAAATGGAATTTTACAAGTTGAAAATTACGAATTCGGATGGCCAACTTTGGCGTCGAATTCAACCAATCAAACAAGCTCACAATGAAACGAAACTGGAGGAGTAGCAAGAGGGTTATACCAGCTTCGCACAGGAACTGGTAGCACGCCAAACGGAGCTGCGGTGGAGGAGGTACAAGCTGACGAAGTTGATCCCGCGAAATTGTCCAAAAATAATACAATTTAAACGGTCAACTTGATGGCCGGTTTTGAGGTATCAAACGATAAAATCAACGGATGAAAATTGACAAGAGTGAAGGTGGATATACCGAGATTGGGACGTAGCGAAGAAATCACCGATCCAATGGTCGGATTTCTAGAAAAACATGCACAAAGTCGCTACGACGGAACGCAAATTCTGGATCAATCCCGCGCGCGTCACGACGGAACATCGTGCGAAACGCACGAATCGCCTCGACGACGCGTCCCGGAGGACGGTGGCCGCCATGGTCCTACCCCGGGGGTGCGCCCGACCATGTGGGGGTCGGCCACGCCGACCCCGGCTGCCACGCCCGCGTCGGGGCGCCCGAACGCGCACGGCCAAGGGTGTTCCCGGCCGGCCATGTGCACACAGCAGCTGCTGTGCTGCTGTGGGAGGCTACATAGCTGCAAGCGGGGGTCGACCTGGCCGGGCACGGTGAAGGCGAGGCGGGGGGCGGCGGCGCGCGGCCACGCGCGCGGTGGTGGCGTCGAAAATGGTGATGGTGGTGGTTATTTATGGTGGTTTAAAGTGGTGGTGGTGGTTTTGTGGTGGTTTAAAGGAGTGGTGGTGGTTTAAAGGAGATGGAGTAGGCTGGTGGTGGTGGTGGCCGACGGCCTGGGGGGTGGTCGGAGGAGTTGTGGTCGGGCTCGGCCAGGGTAAATTCGGGAATGGTGGTTGTGTGTGTGTGTTTGGTGGGAGTGAAGAAATATTTTAGAAAGGGAGAGAGAGAAAGAGGTGATAATAATGTTGTGTGTGTGTGGATAAAGAGAGGAGAGAGAAAAGTTACTCCCTCAAAGTTTGGGTCGGCCAAGGCTAGGGGGAAAATTGTGTTGGCTGCTAGGGAGGAGATTGATGGTTGGGATTGTTGGAGACAAGATCAAAGGCTAGGATTTAAATATAGGAAAATAGGTCTATCCTAGGGATTTAATTCAACAGAAATTTCCAATAAATATTAAAAATAGGTAGAATGAGTATTTAGTATTTTTCCAGGGTAATGAGGTTGAGGGTGATGGTGATGGAGAGTAACACGAAGCTGGGGCTTGGTTCAGTCAAGCCGGGTTAGATCAAAACCGGACATGGTGAAATAATCAAATTTAAATAGGTGTTGATGATCATGGGCAAATAAGTAGCACATGGGGATTCCAATAAATGGGACACAAGTGTCATGCGGGTAGTAGACTCAGTGTGGGCCATGTCTATATTTGGGGCTGACAGGTTTTGGTCGACAGGGTACCCACAAATTAAGTTGGAAAATGAATGTGACACCGTGGGGTGAAATAAAATCGGGTCACGTGTCAGGAAAGCTGTACGAAAAAATTAGAGCACAAAATGGTGTGTCTGAATGGGACACGAAGGTCAAGGGTGAAGAGTGTCTCGATTAGATCATGCATGATGAGTTGGTTTCAAGAAAATAACTGTTCTTGTGCTCCCAATTCAAAAGTCACGGTAACGTGCTAATAATGATCAAGGTAATCAAATGGTCTAAATCGACCCGAAGTTGTGCGAAGCAAAAAGAGTACAAGGGAACAAGTTTGGATGGGACACTATATACTGTCATGGAGGTAAT
Source organism: Iris pallida (assembly GCA_029216955.1). Lineage (NCBI taxonomy): Eukaryota > Viridiplantae > Streptophyta > Magnoliopsida > Asparagales > Iridaceae > Iris > Iris pallida. The sequence goes on from JANAVB010041420.1 coordinate 11,731,398, forward strand.
CCTGTCCACTACAAAGCTCATGAAGAAGATTTCCAGAGTTGAACATCCCTGACACTCCAAATATCAAAGGCACGAGAAAGTACACTTAAAGATAAATAAACAGAATAATTATTTGTCGAAACTAATCAATCAAAAAATTAAAATAAAATAAAATAATAAATCAACCCGAAATTCAGGGTGCTCACAAATGACCTGGGCTTCTTCCTAGCATTAATCATCCAGTCCATCATGGTACGTGGAAGATTAAATGGAACATGAAAATGAAGATGATACAAGGCAGAGATCTCAAAATATGTAACCTCATCAGTAGATCGTGCTTTGGGCAGAATAGTGTTGAAGACAATGCGAAAAAGTTCATAGAAATAAGGATTGAGATATTTGGCAAGAAGCTTGCGTGTACGTGTGTTAGGTGTACACAAATCGTCCTTGAAGCTTTCTAGGGATGACCCATCGGGGAATTGAAACATGCGAGCTTCGACAAGTTTCTCCCATGAGTTGGGCTCCGGAATTTCAAGGTATTCGGCCAAGTCAAAGTCATCAAGGGAAATGTCAATGCCAGCAACACATGAATATAAACGTGTATCATCATGAGTAAGATTGCAATAAAATATTTGAATGGCATTGCGAAAGATAACTGAATTTGTAGTGACAAGTTCATCAAGACATAAATTATGGAATAGGGAATCATATTGTGAAAATATGGTGAAGTTAACAGGATGACCCGCATACACAGAACATGATCGAAAATCACTAAACCATTCGTTGGAAGCATCTTGTGACACAAATATTAGGTCATTGTACGTGTTGGGGTCAATAGGACGAGGTGAATTGAACAACGGGTGAGTGGGTTGTTGAATAGGTTGTTCAATGGGTTGTTCAATATGACGAAGAGGATTCGAAGAGGACGCACCCTCGGTTCGAAGCCTCTTTCCTCTATTAAACAACTTGGGAGCCATGAATAATGAAAAAAATGTAAGAAATTGAGATGGAGAGAATAGTAAAATTATACATCAAAAAGTTGATGAAGGATGGAAGAGAATGGTGCAAGAAACCTTTTCCTTGATTTTGGAGAAGAGATATGCACTAGGATGGAAGAACTAGGGTTAGGGTTTGAAAGGAATGTGTTTGGAGAAGTTTAGTAGGTGGCAATGGAGGAGAGAGAGAGAGAGGGAGAACTCGGTTAGAATATTATGGGTTCGAATGGTCGGAACAAATCTGGACCATTGGATCAACTTTACATCAGCGGCTGAGCCCGCTTGCGGTTCTGGAAGGACCAGACCGAAATTGTCCCGAACTCAGTGTTAGGCAGAGTTCGGCCCGAATTCCGGATTATAGGGCCAGAATAGAAAATAGGCTAAAAGGATTTGAAACTAATGATAGATTGAAATGAAGAGTGAATATGCAAGATTAAGAAATGCAAGTAGAGAGTTAAAGAAAAAAATTAAAGTTCGAAAATTTGATTTGAGTAAGTTATAAATCAAGGTATACCATGTAATAAACAAGGAGCTATGACCCAATTCATTACGGTGAACTTGATATGGGGTAGCTGCAGGGGCCGGATCCCAGCTAGCGGTAGTCCTGAGGACTAGTGCACCATGTCGCTTAGGCTTTTACGTCTTATTGTCAGAAGGACCCTTTCGGCTTGTACCCATAGCAAATTCATCGTAAAGAACCAAGACATAATCAATATTTATGCAGGTTACTTTAATGAATAACAGCTTCATCCAAAATTCTGAGTTCACGACACAAAAAGTTGAAACGCTCTTCGGATAGTGGTTTAGTAAAGAAATCTGCTAGCTGATGATCAGTGTCAATAAATTCTAAGTTTATAGTGCCATTTTTCTGGTGATCATGCAAAAAGTGGTAACGTATTTCAATATGTTTCGTGCGTGAGTGACATATAGGGTTCTTGGTGAGGTTTATAGTACTAGTGTTATCACAGAATATAGGAATGTGTATGAAAAAAAGATTGTAGTCTTCAAGGGTTTGCTTTATCTACAGAATTTGTGCACAACAACGACCAGCTGCGATATATTCAGCTTCTGTTGTGGATAGTGTGATGGAATTCTGCTTCTTGCTAAACCAAGAGACTAGAGCCTTGCCTAATAAATGGCATGTGCCGCTTGTACTTTTACGGTCGACTTTGCATCCTGCAAAATCAGCATCCGAATAACCGATAAGGTCAAAGGATGTGGATTTAGGATACCATAAGCCCACTGTAACAGTACCCTTAAGGTATCGAAAGATACGCTTAACGAAGGATATATGAGATTCCTTAGGACTGGCTTGATAGTGAGCACACAGACAAACACTAAGCATGATATCGGGACGACTAGCACTTAAATAAAGTAAACTACCAATCATACCTCGATACTTACGTTGGTCAACCGGGTTGCCGCTTTCATCAGGTTCCAGCTTGGTCGAAGTAGCCATAGGGGTGCTGATTAGTTTGACGTTGTCAAGATCAAACTTTTTTAGCATATCCTTTTATATTTTGACTGACTTATGAAAGTTCCTTGTGAAGTTTGTTTGACTTGCAATCCAAGGAAGTAGGTGAGCTCCCCCATCATGCTCATCTCAAATTCGTTCTACATACACTTAGCAAAATCTTGACAAAGATCTTCATTAGTAGAACCGAATATGATATCATCTACATAAATTTGCAACAAAAGAATAGTATTTTGAAAACTTTTGATAAACAGTGTAGTGTCAATTTTCCCTTTTGAAAAACCTTTATCTAGCAAGAAATTGCTTAGGCGTTCATACCAAGCTCTAGGGGTTTGTTTGAGGCCGTATAGTGCTTTCTTGAGTTTGAAAATGTGGTCGAGAAATTTATGATTTTTAAAACCAGGGGGTTATTTTACAAAAACTTCCTCCTTAATAAATCCATTCAGAAAAGCACTTTTAACATCCATTTGAAACAATTTAAAATTTTGAAAGTTAGCAAATGCACAAAGCATCCGAATGGATTCCAGTCTAGCAACAGGAGCATACATCTCATCGTAGTCGATACTTTCCTCTTGAATGTATCCTTGAGCTACTAGACGAGCTTTGTTGCGTGTAACTGAACCATCTTTATTTACTTTGTTGCGAAAAACCCATTTCGTACCAATAATCGAATGATTAGCTGGCCTAGGAACAAGTTCCCAGACCTGGCTCCTCTCGAATTGGTTGAGTTCTTCTTACATGGCAGAAATCTAAAACTCATCATTAAAAGCTTCTAAAACATTTTTAGGCTCAATTTGTGAAATAAAGGCAGTGCTAGCAATGGAGTCACTTAACAATAATCGAGTACTTACTCCGCGTGAAATCTTACCTATGACCAAGTTTTCTGGATGTGACAGCTTGAAAGAGAATTTCTTTGGCAAGCCCTCCAGAGAATTGGTTTTAGTGGTGGTATTCATCGGCGTAGAAGTCGATAGCTCAATATCATCGTCAGAAGTGGTTGCTGCACTATTATCTTCATCAAAAGTCACATTTGTAGACTCTTTCACAATTAATGAGCGTTTATTAAACACTCTATATCCCTTGCTCTTGGCAGCATATCCAAGAAATATACCATCGTCAGCTTTGGTATCAAATTTGCCTAAGTTGTCTTTGGTGTTAAGGATAAAACATCGACAACCAAAAACTCTGAAATATGAAACATTTGGAGTTCTTCTAAACCAAAGCTCATAGGGTGTTTTCTTCGTGATAGGTTGAATAAGCACCCTATTTAAAATGTGGCACGCTGTACTGACAGCTTCATCCCAAAATTATTTCGGAAGAAAAAATTTATTCAGCATGACTTTAGCCATATCGCCAAGAGTCATATTCTTCCGCTCCACAATACTATTTTGTTGAGGAGTTCTAGGACAAGAAAGCGCATGATCAAAACCATTTAAATCACAAAACTTTTTAAAATCAGTATTTTCAAATTTGCCTCCATGATCACTTCGGATTCGAGTAATCATGTAGCCTTTTTTGTTTTAAACCTTTTTAACGAAAATTTTAAAAACAGAAATGGCATCACTTTTGTTTGTAAGAAAGAAAACCCAAGTGAATCTAGAAAGTCATCTACTATAACAAAAACGTAGAGTTTTCCACCAAGACTGGCTACTCTACTAGGATCAAATAAGTTCGTGTAAAATAATTGCAGGGGTCTAGTAGTACTTACAGTATTTATGGAATGAAATGAGGACTTGGTTGCCTTATTTAACTCACATTCGGCACATACCGTGCCCTTTTTGAATGTGATGTCGGGCAAGCCTCTCACTAACTTCTTAGTCGACATCCTAGATATTGTATCCATATTGGCATGACCAAGACGCTGGTGCCACAACAATATCTCATCCTTGTGGGCATAGAGGCATCTCCCTGCACTGTTAGTATCTCTAGAAAGATAAAAAATATAAATATTATCCTCTCTTATCCCTTCAAAAGCGATGTCTTCCGTTGACCTATCATAGATGTATCATTTATTTTGTCCAAAGTTAATATCATATCCATGATCAGCAAGGTGACTTATGCTGAGTAGGTTATACTTTAATTCGGTCACTAGGCAGACATCCTTTATTACAGGATAAGGAGGATGACCAATAGTACCATTACGTATGATATACCCTTTTAGGTTGTTGCCGAAGGATACATACCCTTCTCTCTTCATCGATAGTGATACAAAAAGATTTGTGTCTCCCGTTATATATTGCGAGCATCCACTATCGAGAATCCACTTACTTTTAGTTGAGGAGGGAAGGTCTACCTACATCAAGAGTAGATGTGACCTTTGGTACCCATGTTCTTGAGGGTCCTAAAAAGTTAGTTTTTGGCATCCATGCATATAGATTTATATCTACTAATCTCCTAATTCTACATTGTGATGAGATGTGTCCATGTAATCCACAATAGGTATAAATAGCATTCCTATTTATATTTGGAGCATGTTGATGATGTCTATAAGTAGCATGGTGAGAGTGGTGTGGAGCAGCATGATAATGACTATATGTGGCAGCAGGATGATAATTATTTCTATATGCAGTATGGTGGTGATTTTGTTTATGTGCAACATAGTGATGATTATATCTATGTGTAGCATGGTGATTGTGTGTCGCAGTAGAATGATAGTTATGAGAATAATTTTTACGTGCATGTAGTTTGTGTGCTGTATGGAAGTGGGTGTACATGTAAGCATATTTGCATGCTACAGGTGGATGACGTGTTTGACTATTTTGAGTAGTGTTGTGCTCTATGTGTGTCTCATGTGATTGGGTTTGAGGTTGAGCAACCTGTTTTCCCAATCTAGTCTCTAATTTCTTAGAGGCAGCTTGCAGTTCATTATACTTAGCATTCAAACCATAAATTTTAGTAATAGAGATCTTGTATCTATTCTTTTCTTCAGCAAGCTTAGTATTGAGCGTTGTGATCTCATGTGTTTGCTTTTCAATACGTGCTTCGGCATCATGTAGGCTTAATTTAAGCTTAGACACCTCATTAGTGACTTCTGTGGGTGAAGTGTCTCTAATATTATCAAGTAAAGAAGAGAGTCTTTGAATCTCGACTTCATAACTTTTGATCTTCTCCTTGGCATATTTATATTTACTAATGACTTTCTTGTGGTCATTTAGTAAATCATTGAATGCATCGCCAAGTTTATCAAAAGTGAAATCATCGAGAGTTTCTCTAGTTACCTTATCGGATGTTGCCATTAGGCATACATTGGCGGTGTCTTGAGGGGAGTCCTTTTCTTTCTCGGAGTCACTAGCTTCGCTTTCATGCCAAATGCTAGTGTTGGCATATTTTCTTGAGGAAGACTTCTTGTAAGGCTTCTCATATCGGTTGCTTTTCTTTACAAATGGACAGTCTTTTCGGACGTGTCCCGTCTTCTTACAGCCGTAGCATGTTGGCTCTTCTTCGTCATCTTCTTGTTGTTCCTTCTTTCTTCAATTAAAGTGAAGGAACTTCTTGAAGTTGCGGACAAGGAGAGCTTGATCATCACCTTCTGAATTTTTGTCATCAGTCTCTTCAGGATCAGCTCTTCGACGATGAGCTTTAAGGGCAATCTCCTTTGCCTTTGGAGCAGGCTCTTCGAAGTCTTTGAGGTCAAGCTCGTGAGTCATCAGCTTTCCCATCAAAATCTTCATAGACATTGTAGTGAGATCATTGCCTTCTATGATAGCTGTTACCTTAGGGTTCCAAATCATTGGTAGCCCCCTAAGTAACTTGCGGATATTCTCGTAATTTGTATATTGTTTTCCGAGAGATGACAAGGGGTTGATGATGTCGAGGAATCTTGTAAACATTTGTATGATCGTCTCATCGGGCTTCATCTTGAACGCCTCGTATTCTTGTGTGAGACGACTTATTTTTGACTCCTTGACTTGGGTGGTTCCTTCATGCGTCTGTTTTCCATAAATAAATTCTATTTATTTATTGTGTTTCTGAGAAAATTACAACTGTAGGAATCTGATCTAGAAGACGATCACTTTATCCCTTGGATGATGCGATGAAGAAGGCTCGAATCTTGAAGAACTTTGACAGCAACTAGGCAATCCCTCTATTCTCTTATCAATTGAAAATTTTGTTGAAAGTGGAGAAACTCTCTTTTATAGAGTTCTGGATAACTGCTCTGGGCATACGCTCAGTCAGTTACTTGACGTGTGCATAACTGCAGGGACGCGTGGCGAATTTTAGTAGAGATACGTTGGAGTGTGGTTGAAAATAGTGGAGTATATCCAGGAGAGATTGATGGCATGAATGCCATGTTGCATAACTTCTGAGTGAGTGGGTAACCGAATACAGGACACATGAGAACGTGTGTTGACTGTATTTAAAGTAATTCTGAATGCATTTGCTTTAATACGCTATCTTTTTGGAGAAGCATGCCTAGTATACACTGTCTTGTTTGAAGAGGAGTCATATGGAGTCCATACGCTCACTTGATTAGGAGTCGTATGAAGTCCATACGCTACCTTGATGAGGAGTCGTATGAAGTCCATACGCTGCCTTGATGAGGAGTCGTATGAAGTCCATACGCTGCCTTGATGAGGAGTCGTATGAAGTCCATACGTTGCCTTGATTAGGAGTCATATGAAGTCCATATGCTGCCTTGATTAGGAGTCGTATGATTGGGGAAGTAGACAAGTGGTTGTCCTCAATCTTCTCTAATACGCCATATCTCTTAATAACTGATGAATATCTCTCGAGCGTCGTGTTGCAGATATGACGGCTGACAGGCTGTCAGAAATGACAGAAATGATGGCTGTGCATTTATGATGGCTAATGAGCTGTCTTCGTAAAAGACGAAATAAACTCTCGAAAATCCATACGACGGTTAATTCTCCTAAGATAGCTGTTCTTTGCACGAAAGATGAAGTGTCAGATTCACTGTCCACTGAGTATATGCTGTGCTGTCAGTCGAGAAATAATAATATATTCACTGAGCGTATGACTTTTGTACTGAGCGTATGGCCTTTGGCTGAGTGTATGGCCATTGATCGACTTGGTCTTATGTCAGCGTGTCAGAATTTTTCACACCCTACAAGACCCCTTTCAAAGTTTTCAAACTTTATGATTTTCAAAAGTTCGAAATTACTTTGAATTCGAAGTGGGAATGAGTCTTGACACGCTGGCATGAGTTTGTTATCTCCTCGATATCACTGTATATCTCTAGGGATTCTGTATTTTGAAAATAATTGCCGTTTGGGCTTCTCTTTCTCCTATAAATAGGCCTTTAAGAACTGACTTCTTTTCTTTACTTTTGTCTTTGTCTTTTGAGAAAGAATACAGAGCTCAATCTTTCTTCTTCTCTAACCTAATCTTTGTCAATTGCACCCAAGCTTGACGCTGCTGCGAAGGGGAAAGACAAGGCTCCTGCAGAGCCGTCTCGACCCGCTGCCGCCGCAACCACTAGGAGAACCGCCGAGCAGCGTCTTCCACAGAGCGAACATCCGTTGAGACCCCTCTATGGTGAGGATGGGGACGATGAACTGTAACCATCCCCTTTTTAGGGCTCTGGTTAGGACAAAATCAGAAAACGTATCCCTTTTTAGGGTCAATACGTCAGAAAATACACTTCCCTCTTTAGGGTTTAGTAGTATTACATATTTTTCGTCTATACAAAAAATATATTTTGAGCGTATTTCTGTAAGATACGCATATCTTTAATAGACATGTCAAAATACGCTGATCTGAAGGAATACGCTATGTCAAGTCGTCTTGTTGAGATACGCTGACTCTTTTATTAGCGTATCTTTAATGATCGTCTTGCTAACCATTCACTGTTCTTTAAAGAATTCCATACAACTGCTTGCTTTGGTTTAGACATACACGTAGCTGAGTGTATGTTGAACTTAGAATCTATCATACGCTTAGGATAGACTGAGCGTAGATTAATCCTTGATCTTGACATACGCTTAGGATGAACTGAGCGTAGGTTGAGCTTTAAACTTGACATACGCTTATGATGGACTGAGCGTAGACTAATCCTTGAACTTGACATACGCTTAGGATAAACTGAGCGTAAGTTGGTCTTTTTACTTGACATACGCTTAGGATAGACTGAGCGTAAGTTGGTCTTTGAACTTGACATCCCTTTGTATTAAGGATTTTTAACCTCTTATTTCTCCTTTGTAGTGGATATTTTGGCCCAAGAAGCTCAGTTTGAAGGATGTGCAGGGAGCAACTATAAGAGTGATCTATCCCATGTCCACTTTCCATAGTTTGATGAACCTTCTACAAGGATAGCCATTCTGAAAAATCAAGACAGCGAAACCCTGCTGAGTCTGATAAGTGGTCAACCACTGCAGAGTGTGGGCAGTGTTACTCACTCGAAACCGACATTTCTATTCGGGGATGCTATTGACAAAGACTTCCAACCAGCCTCCGATAAAGTGTCATACTCGTATTACCGGGATGGCGATACGACCCAGCCGATGTACTTGACTGGATTGTCTAGGAGTATCAACATAGCTCGCTTGTCCATGCAAGTCACCAAAGGCACATAAAGTGGGATATTACTCCAACTCGTCAAGCAAAAGCTGGATGGGTAGGGTACAGACAGGGAAGATTTCGCAGTGGTACTGAGCCGCATGTCTCAGTTTTACGAGGATTATTGCCATCCACAATTCCTCCTGAGGATTCTGCACTTCTGATGCCAGTTAGAGTCCCGATATTTGCGAACGAATTTGCACAGCTAGAAAATGCTGTCTATCCAAAACAATCCATGAGACTCACTGGTCTCGTGAACCCAGAGAATACCAGATGGACTGCTCTCGTGAGATGGATTCTGAGAGATTATGGAGCACAGCTGAAGGCAATAGGCCTGTATGATGCCATCAAGTGCACTGCTTATGGTTTTAGGCCGAACCCATGTTTTCCATAAATAAATTCACTTTATTTATTGTGTATCTGGGAAAATTACAACTGTAGGAATCTAATCTAGAAGATGATTACTTTATCCCTTGGACGATGCGATGAAGAAAACTCGAACTTCGAAGAACTTGGACAGCAACTGGGCAATCTCTTTGTTCTCTCTGAATTGACTCTAGTGTCTGATGAAGATGAAGAAACTCTCTTTTATAGAGTTCTGGATAACTGTTCTGAAGCATACGCTCAGTCAGTTACTTGACGTGTGCATAACTGCAGGGACGCGTGGCAAATTCTGGTAGAGACACCTTAGAGTGTGGTTGAAAGTAATGGAATATATCTAGGAGAGATTGGTGGCATGGATGCCACGTTGCATAACTTCTGAATAAGTGGGTAACTGAGTACAGGACACGTGAGAACGTGTGTTGACTGTACGTTGAAAGTCATCCTGGATGCATTTGCTATGATACACTGTCTTTGTTGAAGAAGAGTCATACGCTAGCTTTTGAAGGCACATGTCTTGCATACACTGACTTGGACAATATAGAGCTATATAAAGCTGATACACTCACTTTATTGATAAGGAGTAGTATGGAGTCCATACGCTCATTTGATCGGCAAGGAGTCGTATGGAGTCCATACGCTCACTTGGTTGGCAAGGAGTCGTATGGAGTCCATACGCTCACTTGGTTGGGCAAGGAGTCGTATGGAGTCCATACGCTCACTTGGTTGGGCAAGGAGTCGTATGGAGTCCATACGCTCACTTGGTTGGGCAAGGAGTCGTATGGAGTCCATACGCTCACTTGGTTGGGCAAGGAGCCGTATGCATTGAGGGAGTAGACACGTGGCTGTCTTCAATCTTCTCAAATATGCCATATCTTCTAATACTGACAAATATCTCTTGAGCGTTGTACTGCAGATATGATGGCTGACAGACTGTCAGAAATGACAGTAATGATGGCTGTGTATTTATGATGGCTGCTGAGCTGTCCTCGTAAGAGACAAAATTAATTCTCGAAAACCTATACTACGGCTAATCTTCATAGGGTAGCTGTCTTTGCACGAAAGACGAAGTGTCAGATTCATCCTTCATTAAATATATATTGTGCTGTCATCTCAAGAAATATTAAAATATTCACTGAGCGTACGGCCTTTAGATGAGCGTATGGCCTTGGCTGAGCGTATGGCCTTGAGCGTATAGTTTTGACTGAGTCTTATGTCAGCGTGTCATAATTTTTCACACCCTACAAGACCCCCTTCAAAGTTTTCGAACTTTATGAATTTCAAAAGTTTGAAATTACTTTGAACTTAAAGTGGAAATAAGACTTGACACGCTGGCATGAGTTTGTTATCTTCCTAAATATCAGTACAAATCTTTAGGGATTCTGTTTAAAGAACGGCCGCCGTTTGAACTTCTTCTTTTCTTCTATAAATAGGTCTTTCCAAACCTAATTTATTTCTTTACTTCCGCATCTGTCTTCGAGAGAGAAAAGCCCTAAAAACTCAAGCCTTCTTCTTCTTTGACTCAGTCTACATCAATGGCGCCTAAGGTCGACGCTGCTGCGAAGGGAAAGGGGAAGGCTCATGCGGAGTCTTCTCAGCCTGCCGTAGCCGCTGCTAAGAAGACTACCGATGAACGCGTTCGACGAAGTGAACGCCCATTGAAGCCCCTCTATGGTGAGGATGGTGATGATGAACAGTAACTATCCCCTATTTAGGGCTCTGGTTAGAACAAGATCATAAAACGTATCCCCTTTTTAGGGTCAAATACGTCAGAAAATACGCTTCCCTCTTTAGGGTTTAGCCGTATTCTATATTTTTCGTTTATATGAAAAATATGTTTGAAACATATTCTGTAAGATACGCGTATTTTTGATAAAAATGTCGAAATACGCTATCTTGAAAGAATATGCTATGTCAAGTTGTCTCACTGAGATACGCTAACTCCTGTGTTAGCGTATTTTTTTGATGATCATCTTGTCAACCATACGCTAATACGCTCAAGCTGAACATAAACTGAACTGTAAAATTTATCATACACTCAGGATAGAAAAAATGATCTCTGAATCCATCATACGCTTTAGGATAGAGTGAGCGTATGTTTAATCTTTGAGTTTGCCGTACGCTTAGTATAAACTGAGCGTATGTTGAACTTTGAGTCTGCCGTACGCTTAGTATAAACTGAGCGTATGTTGAACTTTGAGTCTGTCGTACGCTTAGTATAAACTGAGCGTATGTTGAACTTTGAGTCTGTCGTACGTTTAGTATAAACTGAGCGTATGTTGAACTTTGTCATCTCTTGATGTTGAAGATTTCTAACATTTTATTCTTTTTTTGCAGTGGATATTCTGGCTCAGGAGGCAGAATTTGAAGGATGTGTAGGAAATAACTATAGAAGTGACCTATCACATGTTCGTTTTCTCCAATTCGATGGACCTTCTACAAGGATAGCTCTTTTGACAAATCAGGAAAATGACACCTTGTTGAATTTGATGAGTGGACTGCCTTTACAGAGTGTGGATGGTGTTACCCACTCGAAGCCAGCATTTCTTTTTGGAGATGCTATTGACATAAACTCCCAGCCTGCTCTTGATAAAGTATCATACTCTTATTATAGGGATGGTGATGCAAATCAGCCAATGTATCTGACTGGTTTATCAAAAAGTATCAACATAGCTCGCTTATTCCACGCGAGTCACCAAAGACAAATGAAGTGGGATATCACTCCATCCAGTCAAGCAAAAGCTGGGTGGATAGGATACCGTCAAGGAAGATTCCGCAGTGGTACTGAACCACATGTCTCAGCTTTGCGAGGACTGCTGCCAGCTACCATTCCTCCCGAGGACTCGGCACTTCTGAAGCCAGTTAGAGTCCCAATTTTTGCAAATGAATTTGTTCAGCTGGAGAATGCTGTTTACCCAAAACAGTCTATGAGGCTGACTGGTCTGGTAAATCCGGAGAATACCAGATGGACTGTTCTTGTAAGATGGATTCTAAAAAACTTTGGGGAACAGTTAAAGGCAATAGGTTTATATAATGCCATCAAGTGCACCGCTTATGGTTTTAGGCCAAACCCGGATTTGTTCTTGGCATTAGCGGAGAGGTATAATTACCGTACCGGTACTTTCATGACTCCAAGAGGCGAGATGGGATTCGCCCTCCATGAGATGGCATATATTTCTCAGTTGCCAACAGGAGATTTGCCATATGAGGAGTATATCCCTTTCATTGATGAAATGAATAAAATCTCCGATGCCAACCCACTGGTTCTTCATGTCTTTGAAGAATTAATGTGCCATTACAGTATATGTAAGGCTTTTTATAAAGGACAAGGTGCAGAGGGAGATTCTAACTACTATTCTTCTAAGTGGATGGCCTATTTATTCCAAGGCCGCACTGATGAAGTTCAGAAAAAAAAGAAGACCGACCAATATGTCGGTGAATTTAAACCTCTGAGTCAAGCTGAAATTGATAAACTAATCCGGGATACCACTCATGACGACATCGTCATTGAAGAAGACGAAGGCACCTACAAAGCCGGTGATAGGTTGGAGACCTATATTAAGCAGGGTAGCCGAGAATTATCTGCTGAAGGTCATCTGGCTAGATTTATATCTCTCTGGCTGAGAAAATTTGTAGTACCTGGCACCTGTTCAGCAGACAGGATGCACAGAGGAGTTGTCTTTGCAGCAGTCCGTCTGACTTTCGGGTACAGGATGGATTTGCTGACAGCAATGACATGCCATCTGAATGCTGGCTTAAGAGCATACACAGACAGAATGTTTGAATTGGCAAGGAAGCGACTCATAACCTTTCCTCGGGTAGAAATGCCCTTTACATATTTATTTGGGTGGCTACTTCTCCATTTTGAATCTCTCATGAATGCTGGGATGGCTAGACCAGATGACACCTTTCTGGAAAGATACAGTCACACGCCAAAGTAGAAATATGACACTCTAACGGACTGTAGAACCATACTAAACAGGGGAGAATTATGGAGCTTCACTTGTGTTCCTCCACCTGTTAGTTATGAAACTATGCCTGGGAAATTGATTGATGGCATTGGTGCCAATGAGTTGGATGATATTCAACATGAATGGCTGAAGAGGATCAGGTCATCTCACTTAATCTGCCATCGTGACAATATCACCTATCTGGAGCCATATCTTTCGAGTAGGTTCGCTCGGCAGTTTGGCTATGATCAGTTGCACGTGGGAAACGCAACGACATATTTTAGCTACCAAGGCGGTTTAATCGATGGCGCCAGAGCTTGGATATACTTTATTGCTAAAGGTACAGGAGCTACCTTTTCCATGCCAGATCCGGATACTTATCGGAGAGGGGCTAGAATATTGGCGTCTTATGCCAAATTCTATGTATCAGCTAAGACCTTCAATGAAAAATTTAGCATCTTAGGTAGAAGCTTTATTCATGTTAAAAAGAAATCAACCAAATCAGCCCTGCCAAGAGATTGTCACGACCAAGAAGATCCTCTGGCTACTGATGAAGTTGATGATGAAATTTTAGAGACTTTCTTCTCTGATGAACTTCATCAACCATTACATGTGCCCATTGGAAGTGCTGAAGAGAGTATATCTGCCGACAGTACACCGAAGAGAAAGCGGGGCAAAGGTGCTGCTGGGCCTGCCCCAAAAAGAGTTACTCGGGCAGAGGCTCGAAATCGTGGAGGAATTACTATTCCAGGGACTTCTCCTGCTTCCAATCGAGTCAGAGATGCTGATGAAGCAGGTAGTGACTCAAAAGACGATTATCCTATTGTTCCATTAACAAAAAGAATAGGAAGGAAAGTGATCGTTTCAAAAACTAAATCCGTAATTTGTCTCGATGCAGAGAGTCCCACCAATCGTGCCGAGCGATTGGCTTTAGAAAAGCAAGCTGCCTTTGCTTTTTCTGTAAAGATGGAACCTATTGAAGAAGATGTACCTGAGCCTGCTGGATCATCCATGCCTTCTGATATAGAATCGATTCCGCCAACAGCCGATGATGTGCAGGTGATTAGTCAACCTGCGGTAGAGGCCGAGAATCAGACTGAAACAGCTAATGACTTACTGATTTCGGGAGAATCAGTGAAGGAAGCCACTACTCTCAATCCAATTGCTAAAGTTTCAGAGAGCAATAAGAGTGATGACGAACAGGTTGACTATGAACCTTCGTCTCATTCTTTTGAAGAAGAGGACATGGAGATAGACGATGAATCACCATCTAAAACTCCAATTGATGTATTGAAGACAATTGGTCAACATTCAGGGTTGACTCCAGAGCCGGAGAGGCATCTAGAAATATAAGTTCAAGCTCCGAGTACTTCTGGGGCGGGCAGCAGTGAAATAAATCCCGTGTCAGAAAGCACTCTGAACAGACTACGAGCTGGGCTGAATGATCCAACGGAAACTGAATATGAACCAACTCTAGGTAATATTTTGTTCAGCAAAGTTTTGTCTTTTCCTTGCTTTATTGTATTTTAATTTTGATCATGCTTCTTTGATTCCAACAGTTGTAGGAACTGCACCGGCAATGAGTTCGACTCAAGCCCCACTTGCCCAGACTGATATGGGTGAGGGGAGTTCATATTTGCCTAGTTCCCCAAAAGCATCTACTTCAGCTCCCAGGATAGAGGCTCCTCCTGCTCCTTCCTTTAGCGTTGCAGCGACTCCCGGTTTTGAAACAGGGATAGCAAAGATCATGGGGATGTATTCAGATATTATTTATTCATATCTGGATACATTCTCCAGACGACTCATGAAGGATGAAACTATGTCTTTCTCGGATCTTCGAGCGGCGATTAATTTCCCGCTTTCAGCTTTGAGACAGGCTGGTTATGAGACCCAGTGTGTCTTCTTTGAGCATCTCCTGGATGACTTAGAAGCAACCATCCATAAGTACTGGGAGATCAAAAAGGAAGATATCAAATCTCTGACTGAAGCTGAGATTGCTCAATTAGAAAGTGAAGCTCAAGCTCAACACATTGCTTTGAAGGAATTCCTCGCTCTGTCTTCTGAACAGTTAATGGCGAAGGATAAAGAAATAATAACTACTCGTCAGAAGATGGAGCATCTGAAGAAGGATGAAGCATCAAAAGCCGATGAGCTTAATAAGTTGAAAGAGGAATTAGCTCGTCTTCAGGAGCAAATTACCTCCGTGAAAAATGAGCAATCAGAGATTGTCACTGCTCGTACCTCTGAAGCTGAACGCTGCCAACTTTTACAGCAAGAGCGAGAACTGGTGCAGATTAATCAGATTGAAGAGACCAATCATCGTAGCTCTATTATCGTAGATTATGATCAACGAATGATCGGAGTTGAAGCAGCAGAGCGGATTCATAAAGCTCATGAAGACAAGATGAATAATGTAATTGTTCGTATTCAGGAGATAATTACTCCTCCTAAATAGATCTTTTACATTTTTTTATATATTGAATTTTTGAAATCCAATTATAATCAATATTTTGACTTTGATTAAAGAAATGAATATCTTGGCTTGATTTCAATTCTATGGATGATATTTTTGTAGAAAACATGTTCAGAGGTAAATAATACATGACATATTTCAATAGAATAGAATATACAAATAAACTTTGTAATTCTATCAGATGATATTAAACCAAAGATAATTTTAGTTTAATACTGATTAGAGAAAACAGAATTCAGATATAAAGATATCTTCGGACTCTATTTTCCATGATCTTTGAACTCGGAAATCAAAAGACTAGATATCATTTTCATAAAAAACATGATACTGAGATAGAAAATTCAGAGGTAATATGGACGTAATTTTCTATATGAGATCTTTATTAAATCTACTGGGGATCTAATAAGACAGAATATCAAATTCTCTGGGAAGATGATACATGGCAGAATATCAGTTTCCACTGGGGATAACGATATCGAGATGATTTCTGCAGGAAAGAATTAACTCTGATTTTATACTTGCTGGAGAATAATGAAAATATTATATATATTGATGAAATTTATACATAATATTTCTTTAGAATTTGCCATTGATAGGCATCATCGTAACTTTCCCATCCATAGAGGCAAGCTGATATGCTCCATTAGAAAAGACTTTGTTTACTACGAATGGGCCTTCCCATTACGCATCAAATTTGCCTTTGCTCATATGTGTCATAGTCATAGGACGTCTGACGGTAAGGACCAGTTCTCCCTTCTGATATGCTCTGACTTTCACTTTCCGGTTAAAAGCTTTTGAAATTCGGGCCTGATACAGCTCGATGTTTTGTTGAGCATACAATTGCTTTTCATCTAGGGCTTCCAATTCTTGAAGTCGAAGACGATCATTATTTTCTGTTGTAAGTTCATTGGAAATTGTGATTCTCAGAGAAGGAATCTGGATCTCGAGGGGAAGAACAGCTTCACACCCATATACCAAAGAGAAAGGCGTACATCCGGTCGCATTGCAAATTGTGGTGCGGTAGGCCCATAAACATTCACCAAGCTTCTCGCTCCAGTTACGTTTGTTGGAAGAAACGAACTTTTTCAAGAGTTTAATGATCATTTTATTGAAAGCTTCTGCCAATCCATTAGCTGCTGGATTATATGCTGTAGAAGCTAAATTATTGATTCGATAGTCATCGCAGAATCGAGTAAATTTCTGACTGACGAACTGTGGTCCGTTATCATGAATAATACGCCGAGGAACACCAAATCGATAGATGACATGATGTTTGACGAAGTTGATGACATTAGAAGTTTTGACTTCAGATAACGGGATTGCTTCAGCCCATTTAGAAAAGTAATCGGTTATTGCTAGAATAAATCGATGTCCTTTTGATGATGGTGGGTTGATAGGACCAATGACGTCCATGCCCCAAGCCTCAAAAGGCCATGATGCCGCTGTTGGGTGTAAGAACTCTGACGGTTGATGGATAAAGTCTGCATGAATTTGACAGGCTTTACATTTTCGAGCATATTGAATGGCGTCAGCCACCATCGTGGGCCAATAATAACCCATACGTCGGATACGATCTTGAAGTTTAGGACCTGGTTGATGAGCTCCGCAAACACTATCATGTGCTTCACGGATTATCTGTTGTGCTTCTTCACCAGCAATGCATCGAAGGAGAAGACCGTCGTAGGCCCGACGATATAATGTCTTCGTAGTATGATTATAATAGAATCTGAGAGATCGACGCCGGATAGACGCTGCCTCACTAGGATTATCGGGAAGTATGTCATATAATACAAAGTCTAAAAACGGACGTCTCTAATCTTCAGTTATGGCTTCTGTTTTGTTAGAAAAGACATATTCTATAGTAGAATCGGAAGAAGATGAGGACACTTTGTCAAACTTTAATCCAGCATCAAGGTTGGGAGAATCTTCGTCTGGATTATAGGGAAAAGCCAAAGCCAAATTATTCTCAACGTAGAATAGTTCTCGGTTATAAACCACTATAACTTGCTGATGTCTGATTGGTATGGCTAATACAGCAGCAAGATTAGCCAAAGCATCAGCTTCTGTATTATAGGCTCGTCGAACATGTTCAATAAAGAAACCTTCAAAGAAGGAGGCCATAGAGAGTGCTGTTCGATGATAAGGTATCAAATCCTGATGACGGACTTCATATGTTCCTCTGATCTGATTGACAATATGCTTGGAGTCTCTATAAACTTCTAAATATTGAATATCCAGATGTTTAGCGAGTTGAAGACCGATGAGCAACGCATTGTATTCGGCTACATTGTTTGAACATGATTGATCCAGAGAATAAGCCCTCTGAATAGTTAATCCTTCTGGGGATACAAGAACAATCCCAACTCCGGCGACAATATCGCCGTTAGGACCTATTCTAGATGCTCCATCAAAGAATAGACGCCATGTAGGAATTTCTTCAGAAACCAGATTTGAATCCAGAACTTCATCTGGAATCTCATCATATAATTTAGAATTTTCTGGAACCGCATGAGCTGCCAAAAAATTAGCAAGAGCCTCTCCTTTAACTGACTTTTGAGGAATATAATGCATGTCGTATTGAGCTAACAAAATTCTCCAATTAGCTAGTCTGGAGTTGAGAATACCAGATTTCTTCATCATAATCCTGATGGGATTCACTCTGGAAATGACGTGAATTGTTTGACCGATAATATAATGTCGCGTCTTCTGAACGGCAAACATTAATGCTAGGCATTCTTTCTCGATTGGAGAATAACGCGGTTCAGCACCTGTGATTGTGAGACTGAGATAATAAATAGCCTGTTCATGGCCATCTTTATTTTTCTGGGCAAGTAATGCACCGAGAGAATGATCCATGGCTCGAACATATAGAAGGAATGGTATTCCCGAGACGGGAGGTACCAAAACCGGAGGGTTCATGAGATACTGTTTGATATCGTCAAATGCTTTTTGACATTCTTCGTTCCAGACGAAAGATACACCTTTCTTCAGAAGTTTGTTGAATGGTCTGCAGCGTCCTGATAAGTTGGAAATAAATCTCCTGATATAAGCAATTCTTCCTTGAAATCCTCGTAGCTCTTTTAAGGTGCGTGGAGGACGCATCTCTTGAATGGCTTTGATCTTCTCGGGATCCACGTGTATACCTTTAGCGGTAATGACGAAGCCGAGAAATTTGCCACTAGAGACGCCCAGGAAGGACTTAGTAGGGTTCATTTTAAGTTGATGCTGACGCATTAAATCAAAGATAGCCTTCAAATCTTGGATATGATTCTCCTTTCGTCGACTTTTAACTGCAATATCATCAACATAACATTCGACTATTTTCTGGAGATGTTTGCGGAATATAGTGCTCATTGCTCGCTGATATGTTGCTCCTACATTTTTGAGACCAAACGGCATCACTGTATAACAATATGTACCGATCGGCGTTCTGAAGGAAGTATGTCTCTCGTCGTCTGGAAATATTTTGATTTGATTGTATCCCGAATATCCATCCATGAATGGCATTCGTTCGAAACTACATGTGTTGTCGATCATGACATCGGTAATTGGAAGAGGAAACTCGTCTTTAGGACAAGCTGCATTGAGATCGCGAAAGTCTATACAGACTCGGATCTTGCCGGTCTTTTTGAGGACATGAACGATGTTAGCCATCCATTCAGGATGTTGTTCCTCTCGAATAAATCCGGAAGCCATAAGCTTATTGACTTCAGCTTCAATTGCATCCATAATGTCTGGGCGAAATCGTCGCTGTTGTTGTTTGACCGGTTTAGCATTTGGCATGATATTAAGTTTGTGCGTTGCGATCTTCGGATCTAATCCTGGCATATCCTCGTAACTCCAGGAAAAGACATCGATATAATCATGAATAAGCTTGATCATGTCTTGCTTATCTGTTTCTGAAAGACTTTCGCTGATGAATACTGGTTTAGGGGACCCCTCTTCACCAACATCAATTTGGATCAGTTTATCTTCAGTAGGAGGTTCTCTCTGCTCGAACCTGAATTCCCATTGATTATCTAATCTTTGAGCCCATTGTTCTGATTCGGGTGATATTTCAAAATCATCCTCATCTTTGTAGAAGCATGGAAAATATCAGAATAATGGTCCATGCGGCTCCAGATACGAAGCCCATGCGGCTCATATGGGAGCTGTCTTATACGGTTCAAAGGAAGACTCTCAGTTTCATGCGGCTCGAGAGTGTATGCGGTTCAGCAGGAATATGCGGCTCGATCGATGCCACGTCCCCTTGTGATCCTTCCCTACAGCTGGCCCTTTGAATAGTGGCCTCATTTAATGCTCTGACACGATTTGACAACTGTGGCGGCTCTGGCATAAAGTGTCATAATGGCTCTGCCATAATGAGAGACTCTTCGGGAAAAGAAGAAGATCTCTGACCCGATCCGTCAGAAATCCTAGGTTGCCACGTGGCAAATCTCATGCGGCTTAAATAGAGAACAGCTTCATTCGGCTCACTGAGAAGTCACCCTATATAATTAGCAGAAATCAGCCATGTACGGCCCACTGAAAGCTCAGCCCCTGCGGCTCAATACAACGCTAGCTCATACGGCTCGCAAAGACTATGCATATGCGGCTCATTGAGAGTTCGTTCCCTGCGGCTCGATGAAGCATGGTCCTATGCGGCTCACGAAGAGTATCTTCCTGCGGTTCAAGTGTTGCCCATCCTATGCGGCTCTGGCAGGACCCACAATTTAAATACGTGGCATCGGATCAATCAAGAATTTAACCGAATCTCAACAAATATATTTAACATCATCATAATTACTGAGATCAAGGCATATCATTTATCATCAAGCCAATGGGACACGTGGCGAGCAATCGGACATTGGCATAATCAATCATGAAGATTTAAAGCAGTTAGCATTAATTGCTCACAAGATACGGTGCTATCCGCATTAATGGCCTAGATTTATTGTAATCAGGATCAAGGGTTCAGATAGATTGAAGGAGCGCCAACATTCCAAACAAATGATCATTAGCAAATCCTAATGATCACACCCCACTCCTATAAATAGCCAGCATCATTCCCTTACAAAAACCCCCGGCAACCAGAGAATAAAAAAAAGAGATAGATATACAGAGAGAGCTCCCCCCTTTTTTGATAATCACAGAGAGAGAGAAGCCAGGAGAGCAACACGAGGAGAGCAAGAAGAGCATTTCTTCGTCCACGCCAAGCAGATCTTCTCTGAGCCAAGACTGCATACCGATCGTCCAAGGAGTAAGGCAGAGCGGCCTCTTTCCCAAGCCTCTATCGTCACCCCCCAGAATCTAAAATAAACAATTGTACTTAGACTGCTGTACCTAGGTTTTCGTCCCTAGGCTTTCTTTGTACAAGCGAGTTTGTATTGTGAGTCTAAGTTCAGTCCTCCCATAAAACTGTTTTGTACTTTTACAATCAATGGCAAACACGATGGCGACTCTGCTGGGGACTAACTTCTCCACGGCTGAGGAGTTGGTGATGCAATCGGATGCAGCCAAACTTGGCTCCACACAACAGAAGATGGTCGTCCGCTTCGACCAACGGGCATTCGAACAGATGCTCTCTGAAGGCAGCGCTGGCCCGATCCAGAAGCGCACCCGCACCACGAAGGCTCGCAAAGAGTGGAGGCCAAAATCATTTGCTCCTCCTCAAGTCTTCGATGGGATACCCTCTGTTGCTCAAGACGGCGAGAAGGACTCTCCTGCGGCCCCACTTCAGACCGTAGACAACTCTGCTGTCCCCAAGTCCGGCAGAAGAAAACACTATGATGCTGGACTTGCAGGGGCAAAGAGGAACTCTACGCGATCCGAGCCGCAGAAGGGTATTAGCCGCAGGGAGAAAGCCCATGCGGCTACATCCGCCAACCGTATCAAGAAAACTCATGCGGCCACATCTGTCAGCCGCATAACTTATGCAGCTACAGTTGCTAACCGCATGGATGAAACTCATACGGCTATTAGAGTCAATCGTTTGCAGAAAACCCATGCGGCCACAGATGCCAACCGCATGCGGCCAGCCTGCATGGTCGTGACTCCTAGCCGCATAAGAACTCAGCCGACGACAGAAGACAACCGCATGCAGACAGCCTATACGGTTTCCAATCCCAGCCACATAGCATCCGCTCCATGCTCCTCTCGATCAGTTTTCGACCGTCTCTCGTACGGTCCGAACCCTGATGATTCTCCAGACTCTGTGGTATTCAACTTGGACACTTCTTATTATGCACCCACAGGTGCTAAGAAGAAGAAGTCCAGGGCAGCACGGGCTCATCAAGCCCAGACAGCTGCCCCAACCTCTGACTATCGGGGCGTCCCGCTGATTATCACGCGGGCCTCTGATGGGAAGTTGTATAGAACCGCTCAAGTCCAGTCCCCAGCGGCAAACGGACAAAGTGGTTCCTCTGACCTGCGTGAGGCTGTCCTCCATAAACGCAAGGAAAGAGAAGGGGCCTCGGCGTGCAAAGAGTCCTCACATGGACGTCACTATACCCAGATCATCGTCAACTGCTGCTGCAACAACACGACAGTGACGGAAGACCGGCCGTCCGTCTTCCAAAGATTACAGCATCCGAGCTCGGGGGATGAAGCACCTCCTATTGCCTCCTGCAATTTCGCGCAGAAAGTCCCCGCCGAGGGGAAAGGGAAGAAGACAAGCATCTCCAGTCCAAAAATATCAACCACTACAGCTAAGAAATTGTTGGCTAAACGGTTGCCCTCCACCGGAGTATACCAACACACCCGTTCGAAGACAAAATCTGCTGCAATGGGAGATTCATCGTCCGCACCACTGAGGGTCGAGGGAGCTGGGGGTAGCACTCCTCCGAACACACACAACAATCCGATGTTTCAAGAAGACGAGCCCGGAGAAACGACTCTCCCATCAGGTACAACAGATGCTGATGTCCCCGGGGACATCCGTGACTCTCAAGATGAAGCAAGCTCCGAAGCTGGGGGTACTGTTCCTTATGAGTCCGAACCCGAAGAGAATATTCCCACCTACCCCGATGATTTCTCGATGCATGGGTACGACTCGGAGGGCGCACCCTCCACCGTCCCTTCCGTCACTCCTTACGTAAGGACGGTATTCATGACGGACAACAATCAAGGTGGCTCCAGTGATCGGCAATACATCGACACTTTGGAGGCCATACTGCACGCCTTGGTCAAGTCTGTAGACGAGATCAAAGCGGCGCTTCCTACTCTGCAGGGAGTGACACCTAGCCAGACAAGTGCGGGTCCCACAATCAATGTAGATTCAAATTCGGCGGCACCGAACCCGGACAATAATCCTCCCGAAGTAACGGCTCCGACTGCGACAGATGAGACCCGAGAAGTAAGGAGAGAAGTTCAAGAGCTCCGAGCCATGTTCCACGCCCGAGAAAACTCTCAAGACTTCAGAATACGGCAACCATATCCTGCTGAATGGAGGATTGTTCCATTCCCACCAAGATATAAGCCGTTCAATATCAACCCCTATGATGGCAAGACCTCAGCAAGTCGGTATATCACTTACTTCGAGGTCACCACCGACCATCTGCCCCATGATGACGCTATCCTCATGCGGTTATTCATCGGGGCATTGGAAGGAGTCGCCTTCGACTGGTACCGCAACCTGCCGGACAATTGCATCCACTCCTTCGCTGGCTTCAAACGCTTGTTCTTGGAGAGGTTCTACGAGATAGGGCAGGACGTCACAATGTCTACCCACATGGACGTCATCCAAGGAGAGAAAGAGCTGACGAGGAATTATATTGAGCGGTTTCGTCAAACCGTAATGAAGTTACCATCTGGCAATCCGGATTCTTCCCTGATTGAAATTTGCCAAAAGAGACTACTCCCAACAATTAGTCTCTGGATGGGCGAAAGTCAGTTCAAGGACTGGAAGGCTTTTATCATCAGTGCTACAAGTGCCGAAGAACGATTGAAGAAGGCCCGCCAGCTGGGGTTGCATATCTCAGAGGGAGAGAACAAGGGCAAGCGTCCCAGTACCAACACCGACAATGGGGGTAGCCCCTCCAACAATCGAGACAACAGAGGCAAGCAGGCTATGGTGGCCGACATGGCCCAGAAGTCCGAGTCACAACCAACAGACAAACAATGGCCTCAAATCACTTACTCTTTTGAAGACGGCCACGTCAAGCCTATCTTGGACATGCTCATACAAGGAGATAGAATTCAGCTCCCTCTACCAAGACGGGAGCCTCGGCCGGCTGACTTGGAGAACCCAAAATTCTGCCATTACTACCGTTACGTCCACCATGCTACACACGACTGCTACCAACTGAAACGGTATATCCAAAACCTCATCGATTCGAACGCTCTAGCCATCGATTTCGAGGAGGTAACCATAGCAGCCAACATGGTGTCCGTACAATTCGGCAGCTTCCCTCCAACAGAGACTCAAGACGGTGTTATACCCGTCCCTCTGGCAACGATGGAAATTGCTAATCTTCCGCCTGCTCGAGATCAAGCTGCCGATCTTGTACCTCTCACTACATCGCGAGGAGAAATTATGTGGGTCTATCCGGACTTGGTCCACGAGGTGACTCAGCCCACAACGCCTCCCATTCACAAGAAGAGAAGCGAAAAAGTCAGATCCTGCCGCACCGTCTCGGCAGATGAAGAAGAAGTCACGGCCGTTGTTACTCGATCTGGAGCACAATCTCAGCCCGTGGCTGAGAACCCGACTGATGATCATCCGCCCACTTCTACTGATGCTCCGGGACCGGCTCAGCCTTCGACGACCGACAAGCCTAGGCCGAAGGAGACTCGCTTCGACAAATCCCTCCGAAAGGAGACACCTCAGGGGCTGGAGAGGCCCTATAACTTCGACATCTTGGCACAATTGGCCAATACACCGGCCAAATTGTCCTTATATGAACTCCTAAGGCTCTCAAAAGATGTCCGCACAGCTTTGAGTGATGCACTCCAAAACGCCGACGCGTACTTGGCTCAGGTCAACCTCACGAGAGATAATCAACCTGCAGATCTCTAAGATAGTGCATGTACGGGAGCGATGCCCAATATCGTCTTCTCTCCGTAGGATATGCTCATCAAAACTAACATGCACGATCGCCCGTTATACTACACTGGATACATTGGCGACGTAAAGGTGGACCGAATGCATATTGATCCTGGGTCTTCCATAAGCATCATTCCGAAGGGTCTGCTGCATCATCTTCGCATTCTGATGCATCGCCTGACGCCTACAAGCACCGCCATTAGCGATTTCAATTCGGGCAGGAGCTACCCAATCGGGAAGATCCGTCTAAAATACCAGATTGGCGATCTCCAATCAGAAGTCACCTGCTACGTCATAGACGCCGACACTTCTTACAACATCCTTTTGGGGCGGCCTTGGATACACGATTACATGATCGTGCCTTCCACGCTGCACCAATGCTTCAAATATGTCGATAAGCATGGCTTCGTGAGGATAGAATTTGCTGATATCGATCCCTTCAAGGGAGTCGAATCTTATTACTCAGACTCATGTCTGTACAAAAAATCAAAGAAGCACCTGGTCGAAGAAGATGTGCAAGCTCATACCAAGACGGCCACAGGATCAGAAGAACCTCTAACGATCCACCTCCAGGCTCGCAAACCAGGCAATTTCGCACCCCTCACGGCCACTCTGCGTAAGGACGCAATCAGCCTCTCGGCACAGGAAGAGCAGTTGAGAATCCGGCTGCCAAGGTTCGGCCAGGTGCCGAGACCAATAATAGGGCCACTTACCATTAGACTGCCAAGAGTCGTTCAACCCCAAACGGAGAAACTCAATCCCTCCGATAGGCCACTGACAATACGCCTTCCCAAGAAAGGTCATCATTCCGATACAAGGTCTGACACTTCTAGCGAACCAGCCACCCCTCGCTCCACATCGAGTGCCAGACTGGGGGTTGCTAGTCTACCGACAACCCCACGCTCTTCTTCGTCAGTTGAACCTCTAAAGATTAAGCTGACTAGGACGTCCTCTCAGTCTTCACTTACACAGGGGGTAGCAGAGGAGGAGCCTGAACTAGCCAAGTATGTGGCTACTCACACTAATGTCCCCTCCGCCGATGATGTAATTCCCCTAGAAAAGATACCTTACTTCATCAATAAAGGGTTATCTTTGAACTACACCGAGCTTAATAAGCTATGTACAATGTATGCTATGGACCACGGTATAGGCACTCACCTACACACACAGGTGACAAATGTATACACCGCGATCCAGCTTACTCCAGCAGAAGACGCCTACCGAATATACGAGAGAGGGGACCATCCAATTATCTTCGGCCGGAAAGACGATCCGTACCCCTTCATCATAAAGGAAGCCGATCTTGGGTCAGATGCCGGGAGACTGCCTCTGTATCTTTATAGCCCCCAGTCTAAATATCTCATACAAAAGCAGGGATATGATCTGGAGACTACACCAGGTTTGAATTACGGCACTGGACGGCGACTACCTTTGAAGCCCCCAGTACCGACCGGCAAGCCACGGGACTACTATATCAAAACTCGATGTGGACTAGGGTATGTAACTCCCACGACGACCCCCGAGAGTTCAGATGAAGAGTGTGACTGGCAGTCACATTCAACCGGGTCACCAACTTCCGACTCGGATACCAGCATCGGAGACATATTCAGACAAGTCCTGTTAGTCAATATGGCATTCGCTGACGCTTACGAAAAAGACGAAGACATTCCTGAAATCCTCGAACTAGAGCCGTGGGCCCAACAGCTGGACGCACAATAGGAAAAATGGTTCGAGCAGAGAGAACCTCCTACCGAAGATGAAGTTATGCAGGTCGACCTCGACAACGAGTCCTCTCCAAAGCCAATCTTTGTCAGTAAGAGTTTAACAAACAAAGAGCGAGAATCACTACTGGAACTTATCAAAGAATATATTGATGTGTTCGCCTGGAGTTATGAGGACATGCCGGGTTTAGATCCCGACATTGCTCTTCATAAGCTCAACATACGTTCAGATGCAAAACCAGTCAAGCAGCAACAACGACGCTTCCGCCCAGGCGTCATGGATGCGATCGAAGCCGAAGTCAACAAACTAATAGCCAGCGGCTTCATCCGTGAGGAGCAACATCCTGACTGGGTCGCCAACATAGTTCCGATCCTTAAGAAGAATGGGAAGATCCGAATCTGCATCGACTTCCGCAATCTAAATAAGGCATGTCCAAAAGACGAATTTCCCTTCTCCATCACAGACACCATGATCGACAACACATGCGGCTTTGAACGTATGTCATTCATGGATGGATTCTCGGGGTACAATCAAATCAAGATGTCTCCCGACGACGAAAAGCACACATCATTCCGAACACCGATTGGCACATACTGCTACACAGTCATGCCATTCGGTCTAAAGAATGCTGGCGCTACATATCAGCGAGCCATGAGTATCATTTTCAGAGAACATTTGTGTAAGACAGTGGAATGCTATGTCGACGACATCGCCGTCAAGAGTCGCCGTAAGGAAGATCATCTTCAGGACCTGAGGACGGTATTCGACCTAATGCGAGCCCACAATCTGAAGATGAACCCTACGAAATCGTTCTTGGGCGTATCCAGCGGGAAGTTCTTGGGCTTCGTCATCACTGTACAGGGTATCCATATAGACCCCGAGAAAACAAAGGCGATCATGGAGATGGCTCCCCCGAAAAATCTCCGCGAACTTAGAGGCCTCCAAGGAAGGCTAGCTTACATCAGGAGGTTCATTTCTAACCTCTCCGGGTGATGCCGACCATTCACACACCTCATTAAGAAAGGAGTCTCATTCGTATGGGACGAGGAATGCCAGCGTGCTTTCGACAGCATCAAGGAATACTTATCAAATCCTCCAGTTTTGGTGGCCCCGGTCCCTGGAAAACCATTCTTGCTCTACGTACGAGCAATGGAACACTCCCTTGGCACCCTGCTGGCACAAAACAACGACACAGGCCACGAACAGGCCATATATTACCTCAGCCAAATGATGATTGGGCCAGAACACCGATACACCGCTGTAGAGAAGGAATGCCTCGCCCTGGTGTTCGCCATTCAAAAGACGCGGCACTACGTCACAGGGCAAACCATACATGTGATCTCCAGAGTCAACCCTCTCAGAGTCCTCATGACTAAACCAGGGGCACTCAGCTCTCGCCTCGCTACATGGGCAATATTGCTGTCCCCCTATCATATGATCTTCGTCCCGCAGAAGGCTGTCAAGGGTCAAGCCCTGGCAGACTTCTTGGCAGCCCACCCAGGATCGGAGTTATCCAGAATCTATGAAGAGATCCCAGATAAGGTCGCCGATTCGAATACAGCTACCCACGATAACATATGGCGGATGTTCTTCGATGGCGCTTCAAGAACCGGACCCAAGGGAAACATCGTCGTTGGGGTCGGAGTGGTATTGATTTCTCCTACTGGGCTGGTGATCAATCGTGCCTACTCCCTCACAGAACCCTGTTCTA
This sequence comes from Iris pallida, assembly GCA_029216955.1. Classification (NCBI taxonomy): domain Eukaryota; kingdom Viridiplantae; phylum Streptophyta; class Magnoliopsida; order Asparagales; family Iridaceae; genus Iris; species Iris pallida. The sequence continues at coordinate 11,759,621 of JANAVB010041420.1, forward strand.
ACAATGTGGCCGAGTATAACGCTCTGGTCATTAGTCTCCAACTGGCAAGAGAGCTGGGGGTAGAATACCTTGAAGCGTACGGCGACTCCCAACTAATCGTCAATCAGATCCGGGGCTCATACGAGGTCCGCCATAAAGACATGATCCCCTACCATCAAATTACGATCAACATTATCTCATCGTTCGAGGGGTTCTTCATCGAACACGTTCCCAGACTCCGAAATATCGAAGCCGATGCCTTGGCAGGCCTTGCCGCTTCTTTAGCAGTGCCAAACTAGGCTTATCATTCGGTTGACGTGATAGGCCACGAACTGGCCTGCCCCAAGAACAATGTTCAATTCATGGCGAGTTATTCTGCCCAGACGGTCGATGAAGCACCAGACTGGAGACAGCCATTCATCGACTTCGTCGTCTACGACATCCTCCCAGAGAACCCAAAAGAAGCCATTTTGTCAGACAGCGTTCTCTCAGATTCTTCTACGATACAGAGACGAAGATGCTGTATCGCCGCTCCTATGACGGGTTATTACTCCGGTGCCTGTCAAACGCAGAAGCCAAAGAAGCCGTGCGAGAAGCTCATGACGGTGTCTGCGGGGCCCATCAGCCCGGCCCAAAACTACAAGATCGTCTTCGCCGAATGGGCTACTACTGGCCCACGATGGTGGCAGACGCGATAGACTATGCCAGAAAATGCAAAGCTTGCCAAGTCCACGCAGACTTCATTCACCAACCATCGGAGTTTCTACATCCGACAGTGGCATCTTGGCCATTCGAAGCATGGGGAATGGATATCATTGGCCCAATCACCCCACCTTCCTCCCGAGGACATCGCTTCATACTTGCTATCACTGATTACTTCTCCAAATGGGCGAAAGCTGTCCCACTCGCAGAAGTTAAGACTTCAAACATGATCAGCTTCCTTAAGCATCACGTCATCTACCGCTTTGGATTGCCCCGAAGGATCATCCATGACAATGGTCCGCAGTTTGCAAGCCACGCATTCTATCGGTTCTATGATAAGCACCGCATTCAGAATGTCGCTTCGACACCGTACAACCCGGCAGCAAATGGGTTAGCAGAGGCATTCAACAAAACGATCATCAAACTCCTCAAGAAGTTTGTCTCCTCCAACAAACGTGACTGGAACGAAAAGCTCGGCGAATGCTTATGGGCTTATCGTACCACAGTTCGAACAACCACCGAGAATACACCATTTTCCCTGGTGTACGGGAGTGAGGCAGTCCTCCCATTGGAGACTCAAATCCCCTCACTCCGTGTCGCCCTCACCTATCAATTGACAACGGATGATAACTAACGACGTCGACTACAAGAGTTGGAGGCCTTAGATGAAAAATGCCTCCTAGCTTAGCAAAGGATCGAGCTATACCAAGCACGCATCTCAGGAGCCTTCAACAAGAAGGTTAAAATCAGAACATTCCAAGTGGGCGATCTTGTGCTAGCAGTCCGAACGCCAATGGTCATGACTCACAAGACCGCCGGCAAGTTCCAGCCAAAATGGGAAGGTCCATTTGTCATCGAGGCCGTGTTCTCCAACGGTGCTTACCGCCTCGCCAAGCAGAATGGAGACTTGCTCATGTTGCCCGTCAACGGCAAGTTCCTGAAGAAATACTATGTTTAAACATCATTCTCCAAATCATCGAGTCATGTACCCTTTAGTACCACTGAACTCACATCCATCCTATTTCAATTCATCGAGTCATGTACCCTTTAGTACCACTGAACCCACGTCCACAATATTTCAGATTATCGAGCCATGCACCCGCTGGTGCCGCTGAACTCTCACTTCCTCAATATTCTAAATTACCAAGTTATGTACCGGCTGGTGCCTCTGAACTTACATTCCGGTCACTCTTTCAGATAGTAAGTCATGTATGATTATACCTCTGAACTTTCTTCCTGGAAGAGATCCTCCCTCATGATCCACTACCCGCACTCCCAGTGCACAAAAAGGGTAGTCGATCCACCAATTTCCGAAACGACCATGTCCTCATTACCTCTGAGTCGTCTTCACTTCCACCAAAAACAAATCGCCCCCTCGCATAGAACTTCCACGTTCTCCTACCTCTGAGTCGTTCTATGTACCCACTCTTCATTGAGCCCACTCCTGCCATGTCCTCATTACCTCTGAATGGGAAGGCTCCGTCGAAGAAATCGTCATATTTGCCATGTCCATATTACCTCTGAGCAAGTATGCCGGTCCTCTTTCAACCTATTATCTGTACCCACAACCGGAGTACGATAAGGATAATAGGTCCACAAATGTCCTTTGTTGACCACAAATGTCCTCTGTTGACCACAAATATCCGCTATTTACTACAAATAGCTTCCGTGAAGTCTCCCCTGCCATGTTCTCATTACCTCTGAGCAGGAAGATTTTACGGTAAAACCTTCACGTTTGCCATGTCATCATAACCTCTGAGCAAATGTGATTGGTTTCCTTTCATCCCATTATTCGTATCCTGAACCAGGGTACGCCAAGGATAATAGGTCCACAAATATCCCTTGCTAAGCTTCTTAGCATAAATCCACCATCTTACCATGCCCCGGGAGCCTAGCTACTCTACGGCATTCCTTCCTCCAATACCAAGAACACCCATGACCACTTTGCTATGGCTGCTCCAAACATCCAAACTTGTTATCCGTACCTAAAGCCAAGGTACACCTAGGGTAACAGGTCCATAAATAATCCCCCAGCAAGTTCGGTTCCATGAACACCGTAAGTACAAGAAAGAAAAGATGAGTTGAAACATGCTCATTTATTCAAAAATCAAAGGGCTACATCAGCAGGGATCGCATCTCTTACAAAAAATTAAAAGAAAAGCAAAAAAAAAGAAGAAAAGAGAGAAGACAGAGGGTGGATCACTGCTCTGGAGCACATAACACCGTGAGACGGTCCTTTATCAAGGCAACCGACCGCTCAAGCCTCTGTCTGGCTCGATGCTCCGCCTCCTGGCTCAGCACCGTCGCGTCCTCCAGATGAGCATAGGCTTGCCAGTTGTCCTCAAACTTCTTGAAGGCCCGCTCCAGATTGACAGAAGATCGGAAAATCTTCTCGGCCTCCCGAGCAATCGACTCCTGTTCTGCATGAGCAGCCTCCCGCTCTGACTCTAAGAAGGCCAACTCCTTCTGGAGTACGAGAATCTGCTCCCTCGTGTCAGCTATTCTACGAGAGGTAGATTCTTTCCGGGCCCTACAAGCCTGACTCCGACGACCTAGTCGGACATAGGAGACGGAGAACTTGTCAAGGTCCCCCTGCACAGCCGGCCCTGCAGTTTCTCGAGCGAGTTTGATCCTATCCCGAGCAGCAACGAGGAAGCCCCGCTCCCATTCAATCGCAGCAGGCAAGCCAGCCTGCCGTATCGCCAGCAGTTGGGTCACAAGCTGGTCAGCCTCTGTCAACTTAGGCTTCAGGAGTGCAGCTAACCCCACCCCGCCAGGAAGACCCTTCAGAGTGTCGATTTGACCCCGAGCGCCCTGTAGAGACAGAAAAAAAGGGATCTCCCGTTCCACGGTTACACCCCTCCCTAAGTGACGATAGAAGCTGTCAACCACATCCTGCGTCACCTCGTTCAGAGCCTCCGAGGAAGCCGGTGTCAACGGGAGTGTGGCTGGCAGCGCGGAAGAAGACGCGACAGAATCTGCCACTCCTGCCATAAGAGAAACCAACTCTGCACGGAAGGACGCTTGAACATCGGCCAATTTCTCTTCAACGGCCCGCCGAATTTGGATGCTCGGCAGGGTCGAGAAGTCGATCTCCGGAGCCGTATAAGCAGTCGAAGATGAGGCCGGAGCCAGCCCCAACTCCATCCCCATCTGCCCAGAGCTGGCAGGATGTCCCTCAATATGCAATGACGAATGAGAGGAAATGCTCCTTTCGTCCAGATCACGGCAGACCGGGCCTTCCCCGAGAACATCCGCGACGGGAGGTAAAGGGTCAGGACCTGCAGGGCCAAGGCAACCATGAATCGACTTGACCCGAAGGATATGTTGATAGAGCAAATAAGCCCCCTCGGTGGTCAATATGTGGCTCATCTTACCAGTGGAGGAGTATGGAGGCTGGGGTTCGCCTACAGCCATCACAACCTCTTCACCAACAGCCTCCGAGTCAGGAATAATAGACTCATCCGCCCTTGCATCCTCAGGAGGAGATGCACCGAGAATGGCGTCGTCTTGCTGAAGTTCAGGAATCTCGGAGATGGGCCCATGGAAACTTTCGTCACCCCGGGCTGGGGCCTCAGCAGCTTGGGAGTCCTCAGCCGCCGCTGAGAGAGCCCCCGCAAAGAGAACCGCAGCACACATGTCACTAATCAAAGCAGCAAGGGCCGGATCGACTACTGGGGCAGTAGATGGTTCAGGAGAGCCTGGTTCGTCAGACGCCTACAAAGAAAAATGATCAAGTCATATCCCAGAGAGGAAAGAAAATTACAACAAAGAGATAACTCTGACTTAGTCTTACCTCCAGAACAGCATCGGTACCTTCACCCCTCTCGGTAATAAGTAATCCACGAGACTTAATGGCAGCTCTCTTCACGGAAAAGGTCACTCTGCTGTCAGAAGACTCGCGTCTGACTCGTTTACGTGAGAAACCAGACACAGCTGGAGGCTGTTCTTCCCTCACTACTTCCTCTTGTGTAGAAGGCAACGGGTCTTCCGCCGATTCATCGGGGGTGGGAAGTGGTTGATCCGCTACTTCTTCACCCCCACCAAAAAGGGAGTCTTCGCTATCATCCTCCTCCTCAGCCGACTCGGAAGGTTCTGATTCAGGGAGAGGAATCTGGAGCGCCAGTTACTTTCTAGCCTTAGCCCCCTTGGGCTTCTCCTCTAAAACCGGTACCTACGATGAAACTGGTACTCGGATCAAAGTTAACAGGAGGCTTGTTCGCCATAACGTGATACAAAGCAGCCACGTATAAAATTTCCCTCGATGCCTTAGCATCGGAAATCGAGAAGCTGGCCCGAGTATGATAAGCGTCATAATAATTCCACGCTCGGACGCCGTCAAGAATGCTGCCTTCAAAACCCAAACAAGGGTTGGGACAATCAAGGAACAACTGGCTATAGCCAAATTGGCGGGAAAACCTACTAGGTAGGTAAGGCTCCAAGTACACATTATCCCGGTTGCGATAAACCAGATGCGCTGGACGGATATTGCGCAACCAAGCAAGCATATCCGGAGACAGAAAATGAGAAGGTCCAGTACCATCAAGGTGTACCTTCCTTACTTCCTCATCAGAAAAAGGAGGAACAGACACAAAGAGGTCACACCCATCCACTCTCGCCAGCGCCCTCCGACAAGCTGGCATAGTGTTGTATTCCCAAGACCGGTGATGGCATTTGAAGAGGAAAGCATCTTCGGCTGTAGCATCTTTCGCTATCCCAGGTCCCAGCAAAGACTTGTAGTACATCGCCAACCACCCCATCAGGTAGTGGAAGGGCAGTTCTACGCGCTCAAAATCCAAAGTCTTCTTACGAGCAATAACCTTGGACGAGAATGTTCGCAGACCATGGTGTATGCTGCACACCATAGCAGGAAGGAGGGCCAGCCTAACTCCGAATACTAGTTTAACGGCAGGGAGGATGAAATGACGACCAATCCTCTCGATAGAACCCGCTCCTCCCGAGACTATGCAGTTCTGTAGCCATATTATTAAAAATCCAGCCAGAAGCGCCTTCTCCGACATCTGTATGGTCCCGTAGTGAAAATAACTAAGAGAGTCAGCTTGACTCCCGAATATATTGCTCTTGGATCGCGACTTCTTTGTTGGCCCATTGGTCATAGTCAACCTGATTTTAATAATTGATCAAAACTCTGTCTGGATATACGAAGCTTGTTGGGACATCTCAGCTTCTTGGATATAAGCAAGATTGGATATTCACTCCATTCAAGACTGAAGATCTGTTTGCCTACTTGAGTCTGTACTTCCTATGCAATGTAATTTTTTACTTTATTTGAGTCTAGGAATACGTTGTACACCGAGTCGTACTGGCAAATAGGCTATCCCCAAAATAGTTCAAAATGTTTTTAAAATGACCTATCAAAATGTTTACAAAAAGGTTTTCAAAAAGGTTTTCAAAAATTACCAAAAATCTATTTTAAAAATCCTAACCTAACCCTGACAGAACTCGGCCAGAGTTCGGCCAGAGTTCGGTTGGTGGCCGTTTGATTTTTGAATTCTCTGGAACTTGGTCCTCCTGCAGTTACGAATTTGACCGAGATTTGCTCATCGAGTTCTGCCCGAATTCTGCCCGAATTCTGACAGAGTTCTCCCTTTAGAATTCCTATAAATAGAGATAGATTTTGATCATTTCAATTCACTCATTCACTTTCAATCTTCTCTCTATCTAAAAAGCTTTCTGCCTTCCAAAGAGTTTTCTAGAGCTTTCATTTTCAGATCCCAAGCCAGTTACAATCCTCTAGTCGATTTGCCAGTGCGGTACGGTCTAGAAGTTTCTGAGAGATTGTAATCAGAAGGCTTGATTGAAGAATACCTCTTCACATTTGAAGTTGGACGAGTTCTTCGTATCAAAGCTCGCATTGTAGAAGTTGCAAGGACTTCGTAAGAAAACTTGCAGTTTTTCCTATAGTGGATTCAACTGGTAGCAAGAGTTCTACCGACTGGATTAGTCCTCAACAGAGGGATACCAGTATACATCGCTGTCTTTGCGTTTGCTTTCTGAACTCTGCCTTTACATTATTTCAATTGTGATTATATACTGTGATTGTGTTGCTAATATTTTTTATTTAGCATTATTCCGCTGCCAACTCTATTCACCCCCCTCTAGAGTATTACGCTTTTCTATATCGTTCCTACAATTGGTATCAGAGCGGGTGTTACAGGTAAAGCGAGGTAACAGTGCTATTATTTATTCATTATTTATTAGATCACAGCACATCACATGGCTACTATGAAATTCACAAGTGAAGGTCAGGCCACAAACAGACCCCCTCTGTTTGATGGTACTAACTACACTTATTGGAAAACACGGATGAGTTTCTTCTTAAAATCTCTTGATTTTGACTTATGGGCTATTGTTCTTGATGGCTATCAGAAGCCACCTCGTATAAATGTCGAGGAAGTTTTGGTTGAAAAACCCCAAAGCAGTTATACAGAGGAAGAAAAGAAAAAGGCCAGTCTTGACGCACGTGCCATTAATGCTCTTTTTTGTGCCTTAGACAGAACAGAATTTAACAGGGTATCTACATGCACAACGGCAAATGGTGTGTGGAAGCTTCTCGAAGTTACACATGAAGGCACGACTCAAGTCAAGGAGTCAAAAGTCAGCAGACTTACTCAAGAGTACGAGGCGTTCAAAATGAAGCCAAATAAAACAGTCACACAAATGTTCGAGAGGTTCTTGGATATTGTAAACCCTTTGTCCTCCTTAGTCAAAGATTACAGTAACCACGAAAAGATTCGCAAACTCCTGCGAGCTCTCACCAAGAACTGGATTCCGAAGGCTACAGCTATCATTGAAGGAAACGACCTCACTACAATGTCACTTGAAGTACTCATGGGTAAACTACTCACTCATGAACTGGAGCTACAAGATTTTGAAGAACCTGCACCAAAGGAGAAGACTATCGCCCTCAAAGCTCAGCACAGAAAAGCTGCTGAAGATGACTCAGACAGCAGTGGATCTGACGCTGAAGATCAAGCTCTCCTAGCAAGGAAGTTCAAAAGATTCATGAGACATGAGAAAAGAGTCAAAGAGAACAACAGCAACAACTGGTACCAAGAAGATGCTGTCTGCTATGGCTGTAAGAAGAAGGAATATATGAAGAAGGACTGTCCCATCAACTCATCATCGAGCAAGAAGAACAACAGGTATGAAAAAGGCAACCTGAAAAGATCAATGTCTCGAAAATATGCCAACACCAGCATATGGCATGAGAGTGAAGCTAGCGACTCAGAAGATGAACATTCAGAGGACGCTGCAAACATCTGCTTCATGGCAATCGATCAGGTACCTACTGAACCTGTAGAAACATATGATGACTTCACCTTTGAGCAATTAGGAGATGCCTTCAGTGACCTGATGCTTGACTACAGAAAACTGCATAGTAAATATCAGACCACTAAGAAGGTACTCAAAGAGTACAAAGGAGAAATAGAAAGACTTACCGACCTACTAGCTGAGGTTAGAGCTAATGTTAGTGAGTCTGGTGAGCTTTCCTCTATAAAGCTCTTATTACACGAGACTAAACAGTCATCCGAAGAGAAAGACAAGATTATAGACCAATTGAGAGAAGATCTTTCTAGAGAAAAGAAAAGTCTTCAATCTGCACAAATCAGAATGGAATCACTCACTTCTGATTATACTAAGTTATATGACACTTCCAAAAGGTTGGAAATTAGGTTAGGAAAACAGCCTGAGCCTGCTGCTTCCTATCCTAACACGTGTCACTTACCGAGAATTCGGAACATTCCCAAGCCAAACACTGTCAGACCAAACCATACAAAACCTTTACCCCAAAAGGTTAAGCCCAAACATGATCATAGGTATGCATTTTTCTATACTAGAAAACCCAAACCTACCAACCATGCACACCACTCGGCTTTCAACACTCGACATGCACAATGTCATTATTGTGGCCTCATTGGTCATATATCATCTGCATGTAGGATGAGAAAGCTTGTAGATTTAAATGTTTATGCTTGGATACCTAAAGCTAACAATTCAGGACCCTACAAGAAATGGGTACCAAAGGTTTCATCTGCAAACTGTTTTGTAGGTGAAACACCCTTCACATGCTAGAAGCAAATGGATCCTCGACAGCGGTTGCTCACGGCATATGACCGGTGACGCTACCCTATTTGCAACACTGTCGAAGAAGAAGAAGGAAGGTTATGTTTCCTTCGGTAATAATTTGAAAGGGTATATTATTGGTATCGGCGATGTTGGTAAGTCTCCCTATCCAGTGATTAAAGATGTCTGTCTGGTTACCGAGTTGAAACATAATCTGCTCAGCATAAGCCATCTAGCTGATCATGGTTATGGTATCAACTTTGGCAAAGACAAATGTACTATAGTTGATAGCTCAACTGGTAGTACTATCTTTGAAGGAATCAGGGAAGACAATATATATATTTTCTATCTATTGGAAGAAGCTAACATTTCAGGTAGATGCTTAATGGCCAAAAGTGATGAGAGTCATCTATGGCACATGAGACTCGGTCATGCAAACATGGATACAATTTCAAGATTATCCACAAAGAAGATAGTACGCGGTTTACCAGACATAACATTCAAGAAGGATTCGGTATGCAGCCAATATGAAAAGAACAAGGCTACCAGATCCACATTCAAGTCTGTAAACGCAGTATGTACTACTAGACCTCTACAATTGCTACACATGGATTTATTCGGTCCTAGCAGAGTTGCTAGCCTCGGAGGTAAATTATATGCATTTGTTATTGTAGATGATTTTTCTAGATACACGTGGGTATATTTCTTGACACGCAAGAATGACGCATTATCCGAATTTGTCGCCTTTTGCAAGAAAGTACAAAATGAAAAAGGTTACATGATCACTCGAATTAGAAGCGATCATGGAGGCGAATTCGAGAATGCTGATTTCGAGCAATTTTGTGACACACACGGTTTCATACACAAGTTCTCCTGCCCTAGAACTCCACAACAAAATGGAGTTGTGGAACGTAAGAACAGAACTCTAACCGAAATGGCCAGAGTGATGTTAAATCAATTTAGCCTACCCAAATACTTCTGGGCTGAAGCTGTCAATACAGCTTGCTTTGTGCTCAATAGAGTTCTAATTCGACCCAAATCGAAGAAGACTCCTTTTGAGTTATGGTTTGATAGAATTCCTTCAGTTTCATACTTTAAGATATTTAGCTGTAAGTGCTTTATTCTTAATACTAAAGACAATTTGGGAAAGTTTGACGAAAAGGCCGATGAAGGTATATTTCTAGGTTATGCGGCAAAGAGCAAAGGGTACAGAGTCTTCAACAAACGTACCATAATCATCGAAGAATCAATCAACGTCACTTTTGATGAAATGAACCAAATGTCTCTCGATGATAGTGATGAAGATCTGCCTACATCAAGTTCGACATCAGCTGAACCTGAACCAAGCTCTGCACTAGCTGAACCCCCTAGAGGAGATCCAGGAACCAGCTACCTACAGAGTCTACCGAAAAGGTTAAAATTCACAGCTGATCATCCAAAAGATTTGGTAATTGGTGACATTACCAAAGGAGTAAGTACTCGATCATCCAGTAGAGATATTGTTTCTAGTGTTGCTTTTATTTCACAACTAGAACCTAAATCTATTGATGAAGCATGTAGTGATAGTTTCTGGATAGATGCCATGCAAGAGGAATTGAACCAATTCGAACGGAATCAAGTTTGGGAACTTGTTCCCAAGCCTATTGATCATCCGGTCATTGGCACCCGTTGGGTATTCCGAAACAAACTAAATGAGGATGGTTTAGTAACTCGTAACAAGGCTCGACTCGTAGCTCAAGGATACAATCAAGAAGAGGGTATCGACTACGATGAGACTTATGCCCCAGTTGCGAGATTAGAATCCATTCGAATGTTATGTGCATTTGCATGTTTTCATGATTTCAAACTTTTTCAAATGGATGTAAAAAGTGCTTTTCTAAATGGCTTTATAAAAGAAGAAGTTTTTGTAGCACAACCTCCGGGTTTCACGGATTTCAAAAATCCTGACCATGTTTTCAAGTTGAAGAAAGCCTTATATGGTTTGAAACAAGCCCCTCGTGCTTGGTATGACCGTCTAAGCTCTTTTCTACTTGACAACGGTTTTTTAAAAGGAAAGGTTGACACTACACTTTTTATTAAATCTTTTAATGGCAAGCTGCTTTTAATTCAAATCTATGTTGATGATATCATATTTGGATCCACTGATGAATCTCTTTGTCAAGAATTTTCTAAGTGTATGCAGAATGAGTTTGAGATGAGCATGATGGGAGAGCTGAAGTTCTTTCTCGGATTACAAATCAAACAAACCGACAATGGGACGTTCATTAATCAAGCCAAGTACACAAAAGATTTGCTAAAGAAGTTCGATCTGGATAATGTCAAACCTATTGGCACTCCGATGGCAACTTCAACAAAACTTGATTCTGACGAACAAGGCAAGCCAGTCGACACACGTAAGTATCGAGGTATGATTGGTAGTTTACTTTACTTAACTGCTAGTCGTCCAGATATAATGTTTAGTGTTTGCCTGTGTGCACGTTTTCAAGCTAACCCAAAGGAATCACATCTAACCGCAGTTAAGCGTATCTTCCGATACCTTAAGGGCACTTCTTCTGTCGGCTTGTGGTATCCCAAAACTAAATCCTTTGACCTTATTGGTTATTCGGATGCAGATTTTGCAGGATGCAAGGTTGATAGAAAAAGTACTAGCGGTACATGTCATTTCTTAGGCAAGGCTCTAGTCTCTTGGTTTAGTAAAAAGCAAAATTATGTAGCCTTATCAACAACAGAGGCTGAGTATATCGCCGCAGGACGTTGTTGCGCTCAGATTTTGTGGATGAAACAAATCCTAGAAGACTTTGATTTATTTTTCACAAATATTCCCATTTTCTGTGATAACACGAGCACCATTAATTTGACTAAGAATCCTGTATGTCATTCTCGTACTAAACATATCGAGATTAGACATCATTTTCTTAGAGATCATCATCAAAATGGAGATATAAACCTTGTGTACATAGATACTGAAAATCAATTAGCTGACATCTTCACTAAACCTCTAGCAGAAGATCGTTTCAATTATTTACGTCGAGAATTAGGAATTTTGGACGTCAATAATATTAATTGATTTTATTTTATGATTATATATCATTATGCAAAAACTGTGTTAGAGACAAGCTAATAAAGAGTCTGTCTGTCACCACAACTACGGTTGAAGCGAAGCGGTACTTAAGAGTTCCCCGGTGAACCTCCGCCAGCTGGGACAGTACTCCTACAGCTAATCTGAGACAGTCGCTGTGTAACGACATTTAATTCATAAAATATTATTAATTATGTTATTTGAAGACTAAAATAACTAATCTTTGAATTAAATATTTGTAACGAGTCAATAAAAAAGAAGTAGCACAAATCAACTTTGAAAGAACCCTAGGCGAATTCGGCCAGAGCTCTGACCGAATTCGGCCCGAGTTCGGTTGAGGGTGTATATGTATATATACAGAACCCGAGAGCTTCTTCTCTTTCATTGCTTCCAAACTTTCAAACAGCAGCTCCAGCCGCCCGAAACTCCTCCAAACCCTAGGTATTCACCAACCCATTGCTTCCTATCTACTTGGTGAAATCCTTCCAAAATTTGGAATCGTGCGGAGATCGTGCTTCTCTACAACATATCCAATTTTCGTGAGGTATAACTCCCTCTCTCTCCACCTTTCATATTAGTGCTTTTTTCAATGGCACCTAGATTTAATCCGTCAAAGAGGAAGAAGACCACTCCTAGTGAGGAAGGGTCCTCTTCGAATCCTCACACGGATTCCTTGTTTTCGCCGGTCCAAAAGAGCGACGGCGCTTTCGATGGGTTCTTCTTTCAAACCCTCGATCAAGCTTTATTATGGTACGGTGACTTTTCCACCCGTTCCATATGTAGCGGCGCTCCGGTTAAATGGACGGTATTCCCTGATCATCGTCACTTATTTGAGGCATTAGGGTTACACTTACTTGTTAAACTGTGCTTCCCAATTGCTACTAATGCCATTAGATTGTTCTATTGCAATCTCGTAGTTAACACTTTTGACGTGAGCACACGTGTTGGAGGCATAGACATTGAGTTCAATGATGTCCTCCTAGCGGAGATTCTTGGTATTCCCAATGAAGATGAACCGCTAGTTGATATCACGAAATTCGATTTCCCCGAAGGCACTACACTCATGAGTTTTAAAACGGAACTTTGTGCACCTGACAGAGTACGTTCTGGAAAGTTCAAGGCTAACAACCTGAACTTGTTCAACTACGAATTGCATCGCATTATCTACTCTACTCTTCTTCCAAAATCCACTTCCAAGGATGATGTGACTTCGCTTGAGTTGTCCGCCATGTACCATATTCTTAAGGGGATTCCTTTTTCCGCCCCTAAGACAATCATTCAGATGATGGGACGTTGTCGTGCTAGAGATCGAAATCTGTAACTCCACTTGTTCAAGAAATTTTAATTTTAAAAAAAAAAAAAAAAAAAAAGTTTTCCTGAATATATGTTTTTCTCTTCTAAATCAATATTGATGTTATTATTTTTCCTTTAGTCCAAATTATTGGGCTTCCATGTAAATGGTTTTCCTCCTCATTTTTAACCTTGGCCCAACCAAGCCCTTAATCACTCAATGAACCAGCCCATTAGTTTAGCCTAGTCTTTTGTTTTCCTTAAAACCTCTGGAAGGCCTACTCTCTTCTGTGAAGTTTTAATTTGAATTTTCGTTCAAACCCAACGGCCATGACAGTTGGCCATGTGCTCCATTCCTCCGCTCTAACAAGCTGTCAGAAAGAGGAACGAGGAATTTTTCCTGCCGAAATGAAGCCTGAGCCTCACGCCATCTCTTCTATTTAATCCTATTTTTCCCTTCAGAAATCTTCACCAAATTTCCATCTCATCCCTGCTGCTGAGTTCGAGTCGAAGAGCATGGTGGATGCGTAAGGAAGGAGAAGGAGTGATTCTTGGAGGCTTAGCCAGAAATCGAGAGTGTGCTTCGACGCCGGACCAGAATTCGATCTGTTCTTGGTGAGTACTTCGAGTGAAATCAATTTGATCTAGTTCGATCAGGATTTTGTTCTTAGATCTTATTTGTTTTCGAAGGATCGACAATCAAGGCTGTTCTTCCTTGTTTCATCTGGATCGAAGTCTTGGTGATCGATTTGCTACTCTTTGGACAACCATCAGTCGTGTGTGAGTATTAATTTTCCTCATCGATCTTATTGTTCTCCCGATCAGATTTGGTTGTGAGGATATGGGTTGATGGTCTCGATCCAACCTGATCTAGATCAGGAGAACAATTATGTATTTCGAAAATTGATGCATCCTCACTGTTTGATTATTTTCCTTATAGATCACTTCATTTTCCTAGAATCCAGATTCTAAGTTTGAGTTGGTGTCGAGGAGTTCTTGTCTGAGATTTGAGGTACTTCTTTTTGGCTATTCAACTTTTAATGAGCAGTAGAGTAATTTTGTTGTAGATTTATGTGGGTAGATCGTGTGAGAATTGTATGGATAACAGTCCTTCAGGAAGTAAACTAATACGTTATCAATAGCACTGGCATGATGTTAGCTCAGTGTCACTGATAATCGAGTCAGTTCTTCCTGAAACTGTGTTCATTCATAGAAATGTCATCTGATGTGTAAGTTCAATCTGGGACTGGTATTGGTCGATTAACCTGGACAGGATTGAATGGTATCAGCCATGTTTCAATCCTATTCAGGAAAATACTTATATTAGTCCCATATTCTAAACTAAATCATCAGGGTCCTTAGTTAGGATTTTTCCAGGATCCTATCACTAAGGATCAGGTGCCTGTGTAAAGGGAATGGAGTAGAGTTATGTCTTAGTTTGGTTTAGTTTCACATCTGTGGGTTGATGTCCTCCCATGTGCTGTATTGCAAGGTCTGAGACAGTGTGCAAGGCTGTCCTGATTTAGGGACCCTTAGCATATTTGAATGATGAACCTCACTTGGTTAAATTGGAATAGATATAGAATATGAGTGCAGTAGCTTGATTTAACTTAGTGCCTGTGAACAATTTAGGAGTTGAGATGTCTAAATTTTGTTCCATATCTTTTCCATTCAATTGTCCATATTAAGTTATGATAATTTCTGTTCTTAAGACTATTTCCTGCATTACTAAACTCCCTGTTTAGATAGACTAGATGTCACTTAATGACCTAACTGTTAGGTTGACTTCAGTGAGGGAAAGGCCATGTTAGTTCAGCATTTTGTGATTTTGTGTGAACTGTGCAGATATTATTTTAGGATCACACATCCAGGGAGTGTCCATACGTTTGTTGGGGAAACAGTCCTGATTTGGACTGTGAATTCAGTTCTTGACAGTCCCCCACTAAGGACTAAATTGAGTTGTGCCCTGTTAAGATAGAGGAGTTTTGGCACTGGTTAATTATACAATCTCTAGGCTACCCTGTCCATATCTAAGATGAGGAATAGATTGTGTTATAGGACTGAATTGGAGGGTATGTGAAACTTGTTTGATGTGGAGAATATGTGTAAATCTGCAAACAGGGTAAGAGGACCCTGTGAACTGAATACAAGTCTTTCCAGTCAAAAATGATTCTTTTCATGCCCTGTTTAGACTGAGCTATTTTTTTTCCTTCCTTGATTTAGATTGAACTCTAAATAATTCAGTGTAAATTGATGTGAAACCTAGAAGCCTAGTATTTTAAACTGCTGGTATGTCCTGCCTGTTAACTTGTTTCCTTTAAAGTCAGGACTGATATGTGATATCCATGAGAGACTGTTATAGGAATTCATATGAACTGTGATGAGATTCACATGAGCCTGTAGCAGGACTCCTGATCAGGTTGACTCTCCTGAACCAGGGGGAAATTTGGCCTAGAGTCTTGGACTGATAGGTACTAGCCTGAGTTTCATAGCTGTTAGCTTATTCCTGATATTAGACTACTTAGAGAACTGTAGAGAGCCTAGCTAATTCAGTTGGAGTGATAGGTACTAGCCTGAGTTTCATAGCTGTTAGCTTATTCCTGATATTAGACTACTTAGAGAACTGTAGAGAGCCTAGCTAATTCAGTTGGAGTATTTAGCAAATTGAATGAGAAGAGGACCAATAAACTAGGAACCAGGGGATTGATAGAATGACCTGGGAGCAGTGAAGGCAAAACCAGAGTCCTGCTGAAATATTAACATGTTTACTGAGCAGTTGTATCATCAAGTTTGGGTATTAGGACAGATGTATTAAGTGTCCTGATTTGGTTAAGTTTTAGTCCATATTAGGACTGAAAGGTTGAAATGTTCCCTAAACTATTGAGGAGGAGTATGGTAAATTCTGAAGCATCCTTGTGTAATGCAAGATTACACAACCTTGTTCAAGTTTAGGGAAGCTTGAGGATTAGAATGTTGGGCTCTCTTAGAAGAGATTGTAAACAGCAGTTAGCTAGGATTTGTGTGAGTTATAACCTTCTTGACAAGTTCATGGTTAGAATATTGTAGATTTATAAGTAGAAGTAATCTAGTATTTGTCAAATAGAACTTAGGATTTATATAGTGATTTTAGATTATAAATCAAACTTGCATTATTGATTTATTAAATTGTAAATCATTTACTTACAGGAGATCCTCCAGCACTTTTTACCTACTCGTACTTCCTGGAGCAAGGCAAGTACACTCTACGGTTTTGTACTTTACATTATCTTTCCTGTACTTCCTTGAGTGACACAATTGCAACACGACATGTTCTTTCTGGTACTCTTGTTCTCTTGTGCTTATTACTTGTATCTGGGGAGGGAAAATATACTATCTATGTGACCAATCCCAAGTATCAACTCAGGTGTGTTTTAGCTTAGACCCCGCATCGTGCACGCGGATCCTAAGTCACCATTCATGTGCTTTCAGGTGCTTTCAGGTTCTTACCCTAGCCGGTCACATATTTAGTTATATTTTAAATGCATTACACATATGTTCAGGAGATTACCTTGTACTTATTTCCTGTGATATCATGTTCTTTCAGGTGCTTACATATCATGTTCTTTCATGTTCTTACATTCATGTTCTTTCATGTACTTTACCCTGTTCTTCATGTACTTATTCACTTGTATTTTCCTGTACTTTCCATGTTCCCTTGTACTTCATTTCATGATGTCTTGTTCATTACCTAGAATTGTACTTACTCCGCTCCTGACTGGATATGTTATGATAGGTGAGATGGAGGCTTTGTGTGACACATACTATGGACAGGATACTGCCTTCCCTACTGAGCCAGCTGGAGCTGCTTGTGACCTAGAGGCTGCAGAGGCCTAGTACTTCATTTAGTTTTCCATTTATCTTTCCATGTATTGAGACTAGCAGACTATTATAGTTGAATTGTAATAATTCAGATATTGTATCTCTTTTCTGGTTGGGACATTTATATAGTTGCTGTGATTCTATACTTTCATGATTATCTGGTTAGTTTCCCTAGCTTGGTACAGCTTACTTCATTGAGTCTAACAATGAAGGCTGGGCGTGTCCGACTCGTATCCGATTATTCGGGAGCGGGTCGTGACATGTTTTTAGTGGTGGCCCATGCAGGTCCATCCTAATGGTACCTAGGTTTTAGCGTACTATTGGGGGACTTGATTTACACTAGGGAAATTTGATCACAGCATAGGAAAATCGGGAATTAAGGGTATATCAGGCTATTCATGTTCTTCAGGTGCATTATTATTATAAAAATATTGTTTGTTAGGTTTTAGGGTTTGTCATTCAACAAGTTTTCTTTTTATGCAGGATGGTCACTACGAGGAAGACCGCAGACCAGTCTGGAGTTGCAGGCACTTCTGGAGTTGCAGGCGGTTCGGAGCAGGCCGCACCAGAGCAGCCCGCACCAGACGTTCAGGCAGATCAGCTTCCGCCAGCGCCTCCTATCTTTCCATCGCTGCCGCCGACGATGATGCTTGACGGCAACCAGGTGATGGCGTTGTTTCAGCACTTTCTGGAGGCCCAGAACCATCAGGCAGCGCAGTTCAGAGCGACTGTCGTCGACGCGCTGAGGACCAGGGAGCCGGCAGCACCAGCACCAGCACCAGTAGCACCTCCAGCACCGCGAGGACCGAGACCCGGGACAGCGAAGGAGTACCAGCACCTTAGCCCGATGGACTTCTGGGGCGACGAGGGGATCATCTATGCAGATGAATGGCTGGAGAATGCAGAGAGGACTCTGACCATGGCGAACATTCCAGAGGACCAGAAGGTGTCAGTGGCTAGCATACGACTCTTTGACTTGGCGAGAGCTTGGTACCGGGAGGACCCCCAGTTGTCAGAGCCCCGGGTGTCTTGGACAGTTTTTAAAACACTGTTCAAGGAGAAATTCTTCCCAGAGGTGGAGCGTGATGAGTTGAGGGTGCAGTTCGAGGCGCTGCAGCAGGGGACGATGACGGTCGCACAGTACACTTCGGAGTTTACCAGGCTCAGCAGGTTCGCTGAGAGACTGGTTAGAGAGCCAGAGGACAGAGCATGGAGATTCAAGAAGGGTCTCAACAGGGAGCTGCGACATGCGGTGGCGATTAGTCAGGCGACTACCTACTCCAGCATCCTTAAGATCGCCCAGACAGTAGAGAAGGAGGCGGACCCAAGGCTGAAGAGGGACCGGGACGTGGGCAGCAGCAGCTTCCAGGCACCAGCGAAGAGGGTTCAGACTCAGACCCAGACGAGGCCACAGCAGCAGCAGCAGCATCACCGTCAGGCCAGAGCTCCAGCACATCAGCATCAGAGACAGCATCTGGCGATCAGTTGTGCATTTTGTCATCGCCCTGGACACCACATCGACGAGTGCCGCAAGAGGTTGGGACTTTGCCTCTTCTGCGGATCTGATGCACACCAGATGAGGGACTGTGCTCAGGCTACAGCCAGACTAGCAGGAGGACGAGGAGGAGGACCACCGGCTGTACTATCCAGAGCATTGCCTGTTGCACCCCAGAGAGGAGGAGCTCTACCACCCCAGCAGCAGAGGTTTGCACAGCACCAGCAGCAGCAGAGAGGAGGAGCACAGCAGGGACGTGCTTACGTCATGGCTGCAGTTGAGGAGGATGAGGCAGTGCCAGATGTGATCACAGGTTCTATATTCTTGTATTCTTTCCCTGCCATTGCATTGTTTGATTCTGGAGCCACCCATAGCTTTGTATCATATGAGTTTCTGCATAGACACGGCTTCACACCCAAGCCTACTAGGCGGAACTGTCAGATCATGACAGGAGGCGGATCAGTTCCAGTAAGTGAGATGGTGGAATGCCCTATCACTATTGCTGGGAGAGAGATCCGAGCTCGACTTCTAGTGATGCCACTGCCCGGATTCGACGTAGTCCTCGGCATCGACTGGATGAGCGAGCAGTTTGCTGTAATAGACTGCCATGAAGGGAAGGTGATCTTCAGCCCGCCAGGAGTTCCACCGTTCGAGATCAGCAGACGAGTTGCAGAGAGGCCAGAGGGAGTCTACTTCGGAGCAGTTGCAGAAGACCAGGAGTTGCCGCATCCGCTGATTGCAGAGTATCTTGACGTCTTTCCAGAGGAGCTGCCAGGGTTACCGCCGGATCGAGATGTGGAGTTCAGTATTGATCTAGTGCCCGGATCAGCACCAAAGTCCCAGCACTGTTACAAGATCAACCCGAAGGAAGCTGCGGAGTTGAAGGCGCAGATTGATGAGCTGGAGGGCAAGGGATTTATTCGATCCAGTGCTTCACCCTGGGGAGCACCGGTGCTTTTTGTGCCCAAGAAGGATGGGACGGTGAGGATGTGCATTGACTACCGTGCACTCAACAACATCACCATTAAGAATAGATATCCTTTGCCACGGATTGATGAGCTGTTTGACCAGCTTAGTGGAGCGAAGGTCTTTTCTAAGATCGATCTTCGATCGGGGTACCACCAGATGAAGGTTCGGGAGCAGGATATTCCGAAGACAGCCTTCAACACTCGATACGGCCAGTATGAGTTCCTGGTGATGCCGTTCGGACTCACCAATGCCCCCGCAGTTTTCATGAACCTGATGAATAAGATTTTCCACAAGTATTTGGATAAGTTTGTCGTAGTTTTTATTGACGACATTCTGATCTATTCCAAGACGGAGGAGGAGCATGTTGAGCATCTACGGATTGTCTTGGAAATTCTGCGGAAGGAGAAGCTGTACGGAAAACTCTCGAAATGTGAGTTTTTCTTGGACAGAGTGGAGTTTCTCGGGCATGTGGTGACTGGGGAGGGGATTTCTGTGGATCCCAAGAAGATTGAGGCAGTGGAAGCATGGGCACCTTCCAAGTCAGTAGCAGAGATTCGTAGTTTCCTGGGTCTAGCAGGATACTACAGGAAGTTTGTGAAGGACTTCGCCAAGATAGCAGAGCCGATGACGAAGCTTACGCGGAAGGACGAGGAGTTCATCTGGAGCGACGCCTGCCAGTCAGCATTTGAAGAATTGAAGAGAAGACTCACGACGGCCCCAGTTCTAGCTTTGCCATCAGGATCAGGAGGGTTCGTCATCTACAGCGATGCTTCAGGGAAAGGCTTGGGATGCGTGCTGGAGCAGAACAAGAAGGTTATAGCGTATGCTTCTAGACAGTTGAGGCCCCATGAGAAAAATTATCCTACACATGACTTGGAGCTTGCAGCAGTCATATTTGCTTTGAAACTGTGGAAGCATTACCTGTATGGAGAGAGAGTGGACATCTTCACGGACCACAAAAGCCTGAAGTATGTCTTTACTCAGAAAGAGCTGAATATGAGACAGCGCAGATGGCTGGAACTCATGAAGGACTTCGACATCAGTCTGCAGTATCATCCTGGGAAGGCGAATGTGGTTGCAGACGCTCTCAGTCGGTATCCTATTGCTATGTATCTCACCATGGACCGGCATCTCTTGGAGGATCTGGAGAGCCTTGGGATTGAGATTGTTCTCCCAGGGTATGGAGGTCAGATGATGCATATGCAGATACAGTCGGGGTTGCTAGAGAAGATCAAGGAGGCCCAGTTGCTTGATGAGGGAATCCAGGGTCTTAGAGCTCAGGCAGAGTTAGGTCTGCTCGACGATTTCACCATTGCAGGGGACGGATCCTTGAGGCACGGGAGCCAGCTGTGTGTGCCCAAGGACTTGCGGAAGGAGGTGATGCAGGAGGCCCACCAGTCACGGTATTCTATACATCCTGGATCTACCAAGATGTACAAGGATTTGCGTGAGTATGTTTGGTGGTATGGGATGAAGAGAGAGGTCGCCAGATTTGTTTCCAGATGCCTTGTGTGCCAGCAAGTCAAGGCGGAGCGCCAGAGACCAGCAGGACTACTCCAGCCTTTACCTATTCCGAAATGGAAATGGGAGCACATTACCATGGACTTTGTCTCTGGATTGCCGTGTACTCCCAGTGGCAAGGACGCTATTTGGGTGATCGTGGACAGATTGACAAAGTCCGCTCATTTCATTCCGTTCAAGGTTGGGCTGTCGACCGAGAAGCTTGCAGACCTCTACATGCGTCAGATCGTGAGGATTCACGGGGTGCCAGTTAGCATTGTTTCAGATCGAGACAGCCGTTTCACATCACACTTCTGGAGGAGTCTACAGCAGAGCTTGGGATCACAGTTGAAGTTCAGCACGGCCTATCATCCCCAGACGGACGGACAGTCCGAGAGGACCATTCAGACCTTGGAGGACATGCTGCGGGTTTGCGCACTCGACTTCGACGGTTCGTGGGAGGACCATTTACACCTCGTGGAGTTTGCCTATAACAACAGTTATCAGGCTAGCATTGAGATGACTCCATTCGAGGCGCTGTACGGGCGGAGATGTCGCACGCCGTTATCCTGGGACGACGTTGGCGAGAGAGCTTTACTTGGGCCAGAGATGGTGGTGGACTCAGCAGAGAAAGTCAGATTGATCCGGGAGCGTATCAGAGTTGCACAGGATCGGCAGAAGCACTGGGCGGACAGCAGCAGACGGCCACTTGAGTTCGAGGTTGGAGACAGAGTGTTCCTGAAGATCTCACCGACCAGAGGCGTCATTCGGTTCGGCAGAGGCGGGAAGCTCAGTCCGAGATTCATCGGACCATTTGACGTGACGGCACGGATTGGCGAGGTGGCGTACCGACTAGCGCTTCCAGCTAGACTGGAGGGAGTGCATGATGTTTTCCACATATCCCAGCTTCGACGATACATTCCAGACCCGAGCCATGTGGTGGACTATTCTGAGCTGGAGGTGGGCCCGAGATTGACATACGAGGAGCAGCCAGTAGAGATCCTCGACCGGAGGGAGAAGCGTCTGCGGAACCAGACCATTCCTCTCGTTCGCGTCATGTGGAGACATCACTCTCCGGGAGAGTCCACATGGGAGCGCGAAGACGAGATGCGGGAACGCTATCCTAGATTGTTCTCGTGATTGTATTTTGCATTTTGACTTTCAATAAAAACTGGAGTTTGGATCTTTTTGGGAGTTGTGTTGGTCCTTTGAATTTCGAGGACGAAATTTTTCTGAGGGGGGAGTATTTGTAACTCCACTTGTTCAAGAAATTTTAATTTTAAAAAAAAAAAAAAAAAAAGTTTTCCTGAATATATGTTTTTCTCTTCTAAATCAATATTGATGTTATTATTTTTCCTTTAGTCCAAATTATTGGGCTTCCATGTAAATGGTTTTCCTCCTCATTTTTAACCTTGGCCCAACCAAGCCCTTAATCACTCAATGAACCAGCCCATTAGTTTAGCCTAGTCTTTTGTTTTCCTTAAAACCTCTGGAAGGCCTACTCTCTTCTGTGAAGTTTTAATTTGAATTTTCGTTCAAACCCAACGGCCATGACAGTTGGCCATGTGCTCTATTCCTCCGCTCTAACAACCTGTCAGAGAGAGGAACGAGGAATTTTTCCCGCCGAAATGAAGCCTGAGCCTCACGCCATCTCTTCTATTTAATCCTATTTTTCCTTTCAGAAATCTTCACCAAATTTCCATCTCATCCCTGCTGCTGAGTTCGAGTCGAAGAGCATGGTGGAGGCGTAAGGAAGGAGAAGGAGTGATTCTTGGAGGCTTAGCCAGAAATCGAGAGTGTGCTTCGACGCCGGACCAGAATTCGATCTGTTCTTGGTGAGTACTTTGAGTGAAATCAATTTGATCTAGTTCGATCAGGATTTTGTTCTTAGATCTTATTTATTTTCGAAGGATCGACAATCAAGGCTGTTCTTCCATGTTTCATCTGGATCGAAGTCTTGGTGATCGATTTGCTACTATTTGGACAACCATCAGTCGTGTGTGAGTATTAATTTTCCTCATCGATCTTATTGTTCTCCCGATCAGATTTGGTTGTGAGGATATGGGTTGATGGTCTCGATCCAACCTGATCTAGATCAGGAGAACAATTATGTATTTCGAAAATTGATGCATCCTCACTGTTTGATCATTTTCCTTATAGATCACTTCATTTTCCTAGAATCCAGATTCTAAGTTTGAGTTGGTGTCGAGGAGTTCTTGTCTGAGATTTGAGGTACTTCTTTTTGGCTATTCAACTTTTAATGAGCAGTAGAGTAATTTTGTTGTAGATTTATGTGGGTAGATCGTGTGAGAATTGTATGGATAACAGTCCTTCAGGAAGTAAACTAATACGTTATCAATAGCACTGGCATGATGTTAGCTCAGTGTCACTGATAATCGAGTCAGTTCTTCCTGAAACTGTGTTCATTCATAAAAATGTCATCTGATGTGTAAGTTCAATCTGGGACTGGTATTGGTCGATTAACCTGGACAGGATTGAATGGTATCAGCCATGTTTCAATCCTATTCAGGAAAATACTTATATTAGTCCCATATTTTAAACTAAATCATCAGGGTCCTTAGTTAGGATTTTTCCAGGATCCTATCACTAAGGATCAGGTGCCTGTGTAAAGGGAATGGAGTAGAGTTATGTCTTAGTTTGGTTTAGTTTCACATCTGTGGGTTGATGTCCTCCCATGTGCTGTATTGCAAGGTCTGAGACAGTGTGCAAGGCTGTCCTGATTTAGGGACCCTTAGCATATTTGAATGATGAACCTCACTTGGTTAAATTGGAATAGATATAGAATATGAGTGCAGTAGCTTGATTTAACTTAGTGCCTGTGAACAATTTAGGAGTTGAGATGTCTAAATTTTGTTCCATATCTTTTCCATTCAATTGTCCATATTAAGTTATGATAATTTCTGTTCTTAAGACTATTTCCTGCATTACTAAACTCCCTGTTTAGATAGACTAGATGTCACTTAATGACCTAACTGTTAGGTTGACTTCAGTGAGGGAAAGGCCATGTTAGTTCAGCATTTTGTGATTTTGTGTGAACTGTGCAGATATTATTTTAGGATCACACATCCAGGGAGTGTCCATACGTTTGTTGGGGAAACAGTCCTGATTTGGACTGTGAATTCAGTTCTTGACAGTCCCCCACTAAGGACTAAATTGAGTTGTGCCCTGTTAAGATAGAGGAGTTTTGGCACTGGTTAATTATACAATCTCTAGGCTACCCTGTCCATATCTAAGATGAGGAATAGATTGTGTTATAGGACTGAATTGGAGGGTATGTGAAACTTGTTTGATGTGGAGAATATGTGTAAATCTGCAAACAGGGTAAGAGGACCCTGTGAACTGAATACAAGTCTTTCCAGTCAAAAATGATTCTTTTCATGCCCTGTTTAGACTGAGCTATTTTTTTTCCTTCCTTGATTTAGATTGAACTCTAAATAATTCAGTGTAAATTGATGTGAAACCTAGAAGCCTAGTATTTTAAACTGCTGGTATGTCCTGCCTGTTAACTTGTTTCCTTTAAAGTCAGGACTGATATGTGATATCCATGAGAGACTGTTATAGGAATTCATATGAACTGTGATGAGATTCACATGAGCCTGTAGCAGGACTCCTGATCAGGTTGACTCTCCTGAACCAGGGGGAAATTTGGCCTAGAGTCTTGGACTGATAGGTACTAGCCTGAGTTTCATAGCTGTTAGCTTATTCCTGATATTAGACTACTTAGAGAACTGTAGAGAGCCTAGCTAATTCAGTTGGAGTGATAGGTACTAGCCTGAGTTTCATAGCTGTTAGCTTATTCCTGATATTAGACTACTTAGAGAACTGTAGAGAGCCTAGCTAATTCAGTTGGAGTATTTAGCAAATTGAATGAGAAGAGGACCAATAAACTAGGAACCAGGGGATTGATAGAATGACCTGGGAGCAGTGAAGGCAAAACCAGAGTCCTGCTGAAATATTAACATGTTTACTGAGCAGTTGTATCATCAAGTTTGGGTATTAGGACAGATGTATTAAGTGTCCTGATTTGGTTAAGTTTTAGTCCATATTAGGACTGAAAGGTTGAAATGTTCCCTAAACTATTGAGGAGGAGTATGGTAAATTCTGAAGCATCCTTGTGTAATGCAAGATTACACAACCTTGTTCAAGTTTAGTGAAGCTTGAGGGTTAGAATGTTGGGCTCTCTTAGAAGAGATTGTAAACAGCAGTTAGCTAGGATTTGTGTGAGTTATAACCTTCTTGACAAGTTCATGGTTAGAATATTGTAGATTTATAAGTAGAAGTAATCTAGTATTTGTCAAATAGAACTTAGGATTTATATAGTGATTTTAGATTATAAATCAAACTTGCATTATTGATTTATCAAATTGTAAATCATTTACTTACAGGAGATCCTCCAGCACTTTTTACCTACTCGTACTTCCTGGAGCAAGGCAAGTACACTCTACGGTTTTGTACTTTACATTATCTTTCCTGTACTTCCTTGAGTGACACAATTGCAACACGACATGTTCTTTCTGGTACTCTTGTTCTCTTGTGCTTATTACTTGTATCTGGGGAGGGGAAATATACTATCTATGTGACCAATCCCAAGTATCAACTCAGGTGTGTTTTAGCTTAGACCCCGCATCGTGCACGCGGGTCCTAAGTCACCATTCATGTGCTTTCAGGTGCTTTCAGGTTCTTACCCTAGCCGGTCACATATTTAGTTATATTTCAAATGCATTACACATATGTTCAGGAGATTACCTTGTACTTATTTCCTGTGATATCATGTTCTTTCAGGTGCTTACATATCATGTTCTTTCATGTTCTTACATTCATGTTCTTTCATGTACTTTACCCTGTTCTTCATGTACTTATTCACTTGTATTTTCCTGTACTTTCCATGTTCCCTTGTACTTCATTTCATGATGTCTTATTCATTACCTAGAATTGTACTTGCTCCGCTCCTGACTGGATATGTTATGATAGGTGAGATGGAGGCTTTGTGTGACACATACTATGGACAGGATACTGCCTTCCCTACTGAGCCAGCTGGAGCTGCTTGTGACCTAGAGGCTGCAGAGGCCTAGTACTTCATTTAGTTTTCCATTTATCTTTCCATGTATTGAGACTAGCAGACTATTATAGTTGAATTGTAATAATTCAGATATTGTATCTCTTTTCTGGTTGGGACATTTATATAGTTGCTGTGATTCTATACTTTCATGATTATCTGGTTAGTTTCCCTAGCTTGGTACAGCTTACTTCATTGAGTCTAACAATGAAGGCTGGGCGTGTCCGACTCGTATCCGATTATTCGGGAGCGGGTCGTGACATGTTTTTAGTGGTGGCCCATGCAGGTCCATCCTAATGGTACCTAGGTTTTAGCGTACTATTGGGGGACTTGATTTACACTAGGGAAATTTGATCACAGCATAGGAAAATCGGGAATTAAGGGTATATCAGGCTATTCATGTTCTTCAGGTGCATTATTATTATAAAAATATTGTTTGTTAGGTTTTAGGGTTTGTCATTCAACAAGTTTTCTTTTTATGCAGGATGGTCACTACGAGGAAGACCGCAGACCAGTCTGGAGTTGCAGGCACTTCTGGAGTTGCAGGCGGTTCGGAGCAGGCCGCACCAGAGCAGCCCGCACCAGACGTTCAGGCAGATCAGCTTCCGCCAGCGCCTCCTATCTTTCCATCGCTGCCGCCGACGATGATGCTTGACGGCAACCAGGTGATGGCGTTGTTTCAGCACTTTCTGGAGGCCCAGAACCATCAGGCAGCGCAGTTCAGAGCGACTGTCGTCGACGTGCTGAGGACCAAGGAGCCGGCAGCACCAGCACCAGCACCAGCACCAGTAGCACCTCCAGCACCGCGAGGACCGAGACCCGGGACAGCGAAGGAGTACCAACACCTTAGCCCGATGGACTTCTGGGGCGACGAGGGGATCATCTATGCAGATGAATGGCTGGAGAATGCAGAGAGGACTCTGACCATGGCGAACATTCCAGAGGACCAGAAGGTGTCAGTGGCTAGCATGCGACTCTTTGACTTGGCGAGAGCTTGGTACCGGGAGGACCCCCAGTTGTCAGAGCCCCGGGTGTCTTGGACAGTTTTCAAAACACTGTTCAAGGAGAAATTCTTCCCAGAGGTGGAGCGTGATGAGTTGAGGGTGCAGTTCGAGGCACTGCAGCAGGGGACGATGACGGTCGCACAGTACACTTCGGAGTTTACCAGGCTCAGCAGGTTCGCTGAGAGACTGGTTAGAGAGCCAGAGGACAGAGCATGGAGATTCAAGAAGGGTCTCAACAGGGAGCTGCGACATGCGGTGGCGATTAGTCAGGCGACTACCTACTCCAGCATCCTTAAGATCGCCCAGGCAGTAGAGAAGGAGGCGGACCCAAGGCTGAAGAGGGTCATGCTGGCCACGCTGCTGATGATATTGATGAGGATAGTGATGATGAGATCTGATTTGATTATTAGTGATATTCTATTGTATACTTGGAAATGCTCCGACATTCCAAGTTTTTATCATTTACTTTTTATCAGTACTTTGTAGTTTGCTATCAGTATTTTTTATCTTCATGGACATGTTTTTGATGTTTCATTTATGACATCTCAGTTTATTTCAGCATTTTGTTTAAGCACTATCTCTTTATACTGCTTCTCCATTTTAAACTGCCTGTGAAATAGCATGCCTGAGATTTCTTTTATGTTTTGAAGCAATACATGCCTGTGATGATAATTTGTAGACACTTTACATTCCTGTGATGCTATATCTCTAATTCTTATATTATATTTCTTTTATTTTCTCGCTATTTGTTACTTATGCATTGATTGCGGGGGAGCCTTCTGCATTTAATGCGGGGGAGCCTTCTCCTGTACAATTATTTTGCTAAGTGACAAAGGGGGAGAAAATTAAAAATGATCTAACATTTTTTTTGAGTTAAATACAGGTTATGAACAATTTTTACTTTTTGATATTTTTAAACAAGCTTGAACTAGCTTAATGTTATATCATTCATAGTTTGTCAATTATCAAAATGGGGGAGATTGTTGGCCCATTGGTCATAGTCAACCTGATTTTAATAATTGATCAAAACTCTGTCTGGATATACGAAGCTTGTTGGGGCATCTCAGCTTCTTGGACATAAGCAAGATTGGATATTCACTCCGTTCAAGACTGAAGATCTGTTTGCCTACTTGAGTCTGTACTTCCTATGCAATGTAATTTTTTCACTTTATTTGAGCCTAGGAATACGTTGTACACCGAGTCGTACTGGCAAATAGGCTATCCCCAAAATAGTTCAAAATGTTTTTAAAATGACCTATCAAAATGTTTATAAAAAGGTTTTCAAAAAGGTTTTCAAAAATCACCAAAAATCTGTTTTAAAAACCCTAACCTAGCCCTGACAGAACTCGGCCAGAGTTCGGCCAGAGTTCGGCCAGAGTTCGGTTGGTGGCCGTTCGATTTTTGAATTCTTTGGAACTTGGTCCTCCTGCAGTTACGGATTTGACCGAGATTTGCTCATCGAGTTCTGTCCGAATTCTGCCCGAATTCTGACAGAGTTCTCCCTTTGGAATTCCTATAAATAGAGATGGATTTCGATCATTTCAATTCACTCATTCACTTTCAATCTTCTCTCTATCTAAAAAGCTTTCTGCCTTCCAAAGAGTTTTCTAGAGCTTTCATTTTCAGATCCCAAGCCAGTTACAATCCTCTAGTCGATTTGCCAGTGCGGTACGGTCTAGAAGTTTCTGAGAGATTGTTATCAGAAGGCTTGATTGAAGAATACCTCTTCACATTTGAAGTTGGACGAGTTCTTCGTATCAAAGCTCGCGTTGTAGAAGTTGCAAGGACTTCGTAAGAAAACTTGCGGTTTTTCCTATAGTGGATTCAACTGGTAGCAAGAGTTCTACCGACTGGATTAGTCCTCAACAGAGGGATACCAGTATACATCGCTGTCTTTGCGTTTGCTTTCTGAACTCTGCCTTTACATTATTTCAATTGTGATTATATACTGTGATTGTGTTGCTAACATTTTTTATTTAGCATTATTCCGCTGCCAACTCTATTCACCCCCCCCCCTCTAGAGTATTACGCTTTACTATATCGTTCCTATATTCTTGACACTTGACATCAGATCCCTTACCTCTGCATGCGATCGAGGGGCTCGAGGAGTAACTTCGCCAGAAGGATCAACCCTAAAAAGATAATTAATCCAGGATGTGGTATGGGGAGCGGTCCCCTCGGAGCTATTCGTCGTTTTTATAGCCATCTGATGACAAGCACTATGGTGGCACAACAACTCCCGATACACCGCAACAGAACCCGGGAGTTGCCTGTCCAAGGCCTCGAACTCCTCATTCGACGGGGTATACACCTCGAAAGGCTCATTCCCCCATGGAAGTTTAGAGACAGTATACATCTCGTGAAGAGCAAGCCCCAGCTCCCCTACTGGTGCAAAGAACGTCCCCGTTCGCCGGCTATACATCTCCAAGAGCACTACGAACAGTGGTTTATTAATGGAAAGCCCGTGACAAGTGCCCCGAATGGCATGGTAAAGCCCCACCTCCCGCAAGAATGTTCCATAGGTCTGCAAAACCCAAGTAGTCAACTGGGCCCACGTAGAGGTGGGGTTTATCCAGTTCGGCAGTGCCAGCCTACCAACAGGATAAGACTTCTTGCGAACAAGCCGATTCAGGAAAGTATCAGCTTGAGTAAGTGTAAAGTTGGGGCCGTATACATTCATGAAAGAGCCCGGGGCCAGACCCATCATATACCGGAGGACGGAATCCTTACCCGCATACGCTGACCGCATATTCGGATTATAATGGATGTTTCCCATCAACATCCCTGATTGAGTGGGAGTTAAGTTACACACCATCTTCCGGTCCAGCAACACCATATTGAACCATGACAAAGGATAATGACGTTCTATGAGAGGAATATGGATTGCCATCCCATCCAAAGAAAAATCCCAGTTCTCAGAAATCTCTAAAACTCGGGGATTCTTGATGATTAAAGCATCACCAAAAAGGAACAAAGGCTTCAGGTATTTTCCATCCAGCTTCCCAGTATTCATCATGGAACGGAGGTAATAGAGGGTGTGATTCTCAATGGCCTTCAACCTCTCCGAAGGCTCATCAGTAGGGAATTGATTCAACACATGCCTAATTAAGTCGTCAAGACGCACGCCCAGGGTGAATTGATTCGAACCCACTATAAGCTCTCCAGCAGGATTTACGGGCAGATTCACTAGAAAGACGAAAGAAACGAGGTTAGAAGATAGTCAAAAAAATAGAAACATTGGAAAGATCATCTGAGTCTATGCGGCTCGGGTCGTCACAGCCTCATGCGGCTCAGCATTAGATACGTCCATGCGGTTCAGTGCATCATAGCCTCATGCGGCTCCGAGTTAGCCGAGTCAACTCAAATTCAGACGAGCTTATAGACCCATGCGGTTCAGGTTAAGCACGCCTACGAAGCCAGACTCATGCGAGCGGATGCGGATACAAGCGAGCGAGTTTATGCAGTTCAAAAAGTGAGCAACGCTTATGCGGCCCAAATCGAAAACACATATGCGGCTCAGATCGAGTATAACAAGCTCATACGGCCCCATGGGGCGAAAGGCTTATGCGGTTACATCGATAAGCCCCGTACATGCGGCTTGTGCATAAAGTATGCAGCAGAGCCATGGCAACGGTTAGGGTTTTCAGACGACCCTTACCAGCGATAGGCGGGTGAACGTCCGGATAGATAGAACGCACAGCAGCCAGCGGAGGAGTGACTACGTTCGTCGCTGCAGTCGTCGTAGAAGCAACCGCCTTACCCTTCGCGACTTTCGATGCAGCAGCCTTCTTGGGAGCCATTGTCGATCGTTGAAGGAAGAAAACGAAGAGCAAAGACGGCAACAGGGAATCTGAGCAAAGAGAGAAGGTAAAGAAACCCTCAAGAGACTAGAAGCCTCTTATTTATAGGCGAAAGAGACCCATGAAACGAACAAACGTCTCGGATTACGCCTCGGATTACGCGCTGCTTCAAAAGATAAAGGCAAAAATGCTTCGGTCAAGGCAAAACCGACCCTTGGGATCCTCCCCCAAAAGACGGCGTTAAATCAAAACGAATCAAGAGTATTTAATAAAGATTTGCACACGTGGTCAGGGCACGTGGCAAAGAGCCTATGCGGACAGATGAATCTATGCAGCTGGGACACTTATGCGGCATGAACGGGACCATGCTTCTTATTCAAAGTGTTTCAATTTTGCAAATTGAAAACTTTGAAGGGGGTCCTGTAGAAGCATGGAAAATATCAGAATAATGGTCCATGCGGCTTCGGATACGAAGCCCATGCGGCTCATATGGGAGCTGTCTTATACAGCTCGAGAGTGTATGCGGTTCAGCAGGAATATGCGGTTTGATCGATGCTACGTCCCCTTGTGATCCTTCCCTACAGCTGGCCCTTTGAATAGTGGCCTCATTTAATGCTCTGATACGATTTGACAACTATGACGGCTCTGGCATAAAGTGTCATAATGGCTCTGCCATAATGACAGACTCTTCGGGAAAAGAAGAAAATCTCTGACCCGATCCGTCAGAAATCCTAGGTTACCACGTGGCAAATCTCATGCGGCTTAAATAGAGAACAGCTTCATGCGGCTCACTGAGAAGTCACCCTATATGATTAGCAGAAATCAGCCATATGCGGCCCACTGAAAGCTCAGCCCCTGCGGCTCAATACAACGCTAGCTCATGCGGCTCGCAAAGACTATGCATATGCGGCTCATTGAGAGTTCGTTCCCTGCGGCTCGATAAAGCATGGTCCTATGTGGCTCACGAAGAGTATCTCCCTGCGGTTCAAGTGTTGCCCATCCTATGCGGCTCTAGCAGGACCCATAATTTAAACACGTGGCATCGAATCAATCAAGGATTTAACCGAATCTCAACAATTATATTTGATATCATCATCATAATTACTGAGATCAAGGCATATCATTTATCATCAAGCCAATGGGACACGTGGTGAGCAATCGAACATTGGCATAATCAATCATGAAGATTTAAAGCAGTTAGCATTAATTGCTCACAAGATACGGTGCTATCCGCATTAATGGCCTAGATTTATTTTAATCAGGATCAAGGGTTCAGATAGATTGAAGGAGCGCCGACATTCCAAATAAATGATCATTAGCAAACCCTAATGATCATACCCCACTCCTATAAATAGCCAGCATCATTTCCTTGCAAAAACCCCCGGCAACCAGAGAATAAAAAAAAAAGACAGATATACAGAGAGAGCTCCCCCCTTTTTGATAATCACAGAGAGAGAGAAGCCAGGAGAGCAACACGAGGAGAGCAAGAAGAGCATTTCTTTGTCCACGCCAAGCAGATCTTCTCTGAGCCAAGACTGCATACCGATCGTCCAAGGAGTAAGGCAGAGCGGCCGTCGCTTTCCCGAGCCTCTATCGTCACCCCCCAGAATCTAAAATAAATAATTGTACTTAGACTGCTGTACCTAGGTTTTCGTCCCTAGGCTTTCTTTGTACAAGCGAGTTTATATTGTGAGTCTAAGTTCAGTCCTCCCATAAAACTGTTCTGTACTTTTACAATCAATGGCAAACAATCTTCATCATTTTCTTGCGGGCCATCAACAGAGACTATATTGATGGATAGAACAGAACGATGGAGATCGCCAATACTTGTGTCAGAATCCTAAGAGAGGGAATCGGAAGACTCCGATCGTTCGTCTCCATCGGATTCTGAATCTTCATGAACTACGTTGATAAAGGAGGTAGGAGCAATGTAACCTAAACCACATTTTGTCCTTCCATATTTTAATGGAGGAATTCGAACAGGCATTCTTCTTCATTTTCCATTATTGAGGCTTGTTCTGAAGTCATAACCCATATTCTTGATGATATTTTTGGACTGCTGACTGTAGCGACATAGTTGTAACCTTCCAGTATCGTCGTTTTTGTCATCTTCTTCCAGGTTAGGAGGGTTCTGGGGTCCTTTATAGAAGAATATTGGATTTTCTCCCTTCTTTCTAATGGGGACCACGAAGTATGATTTTTGTATAGACTCTAATGACACTTCTGTGTGAAGAGTTTGAACAACTCCTATAGTTAGTGGCTTTAAGCTATCTACAATTGTAAATAACTTTTTACATGATTACAGACATCAATATACTGCAAAGGAGATGCTTCATTAATATTAGATGCTGTATTTACAACAGAAGGCTGAGCCTTATCAGACTTAGTCAAATTAATGACAAAAGGGGGAGAAGAAGAGCGATCAGAAATTTTGTTTCGATTAAGATCGATAACAAAAGGCTCAGAAGAGGTGAGCTCTCTTGAAGAAGATCGTGGATAAGTAGTACGTCCACTGACTGGAATGACTAGAGTATCGGGTCTAGCCTGAGAAGATGGAGGGGGAGTGGTGCGTCCACTGACAGGAATTATCAGTGAGCCTTGTGGAACTTGGGCAGGTGATGAGGTAGTACGTCCACTGACAGGAATTATCAGTGAGTCTTCTTCAGTTGGTTTAAGAGACTGTGGATGAGTGATACGCCCTTTTACAGGAATAACAAAGGTGTCGACTTTTGATGTCTCATCGTCGTCATCCATAGCTTACAAGACTTTTGAATATTCATCTTTGTACATGCGAGCGTCATTGAAGTAAGCTTCGACTCCTTTAAAGGGATAGAGATCTGCCACTTCTTTTTGAACCTCTCCATTATCATCAACATATTTAAAGCATTGATGAAGAGTCGAAGGAACAACATTATGTTCATGTAAGAATGGTCTCCCCAATAGGGCATTATATGAGCAACCATGATTGTCGATGATATAGAAAGTAACCTTAGTGCGAAGATTGTCTATTTGAAATTTGAGACGAATCTTGCCTAAAGGCTCACTTTTTCCTTGATTGAATCCCAAGATGGTAGTGATAATGCTGGAAAGACTATGTACGGGTATCTTCAGTGCATCTAGCATAGTCTTTGGCATAATACTGAGAGCAGATCCTGGATCAATCAGTAGACGATCAACCTTCATAGAATCGACATATCCTGTATGATATAAAGGACGGTCATGTCGATTATCCTCTAGCAGCATATCGTCCTGCGTAAAGGTAATGTTTGGAATTAATTCCAATACATTATGGCAATGAGAGACAGGTTCTGTTTCCAACTTCTTGAGGAGAGTTAGGCATGTTTCTGCTTGGAGCAGTGCTTCACTCAGAGTTTCTCGAGTCTCTTTAGAGAGGCGTAAGAGCTCGAAGATTGACAATTTAGCTAGTATATTGGCTAGTTGAGCCAATATATCAAAATTATAAGGCTTTTCAAGTCCTGTAGGAGATGACTTCTTCAATGGTTTGTCGAAGCGGACTTGTTGTTTGCCTTTGTCAGCTGCTGTTGATTTAGAAGGAACTGTCTCAACAGGAACATTTGAAGGTTTTTCAGTAGAGACTGGTGTTGGAGCTGTAACCGGAGGGACATCAGGAGTTTCTTCAGGAATGTCAGCATAATCTTTCAGATATATTTTTTCTGACCGAGTTTCGGCAAGAACTTCGACTTCAGATTCAGGTTCAGGGTTTATCGAAACCATGTTACAATTCTTCATCTTATTCTTGGTTCTTTTGTGCTTGATGAGAGCTTCATTCCAGAAACCAAGGCCAACACGAGATTGATTATGTCTCATAGTGATGGCTATAGTGATGGCTAAAGGTGCTTGGAGCCCTTTGCCTGAGTTTAAACCAGGAGCAGTGGCTAGATCATAGCCCATCTTTGCCATTAATTCACGAGATTGTGAACTATATAGATGGAATACAGGCTTGTACATATCTTCAACTGTAGGTACAGTTTTTACCTCTGTAGGGGGTGAGTTTCCTGCCAAAACATAAGTAGGGGTTAGAGAAAGATTGGGTGTGATACTAGAAGTCACGTTGCATGACTTAGTCTTCCCAGGCTTCTTTTTAGACAAAGGAGTCTTCCGAGGAGAAGAGGAAGATGTCTCAAACTCCGTCATTAAATCCGGGTGAATCCACATGATTTCTCCCTTCTTAGTTGTGACAGGAACAAGTCTTTCATTTTGTGCTGGTGGGATGTTCACAACCTCGAGAGTTGCTTTGGGGATAGGAACAATCCCACTTTCTACCATTAAAGGAGGGAAATCACCGAACTGCATTGAAATCACATTTGCTGTGACTGTCTTGTCTTTGGGTGTCAGTGTCACAGCTCCTGACTTAATCATTTCCTGGATCTTTCCTTTTAATACATAGCAAGACCGGATTGTATGACCCAGCATTCTATGATATGGACAGTATTTCGGATGATCCGTCTTATTGGCTTCATCAGGCTTTTTGATTTCTGGCAATTGAATCTTGTTACCTTTGAGCAAGCATTCAAAGATACCCTGAACATCATCATCGTCGAAAGAATACTCTTTCTTCGGTCGAGGAGGTCTCTGTTGTTGATTTGTCGGAGCTGGGGTAGCTTGAATAGTCTTTGTCTCCTGACTATTGCTCTGGAGATTGACTTCGAGAGCCTCTTTTCCTTTACGATTGTTGGGTCGAGCACTATTGCTAGCACTCTGATTTGATTCTTTAGGAGCCATTTGTACCCCCAGGCCTTTGAAGGTCTCAGCACTGACTTCGGCAGCTTTGGCACTGACGATGAATGAAGGCCAATCTTGGAACTGAGTGGACCCTGTCTACATGCTGATGATTGGTAAAAGATTCGACTTGCAAGTGTCGATAGTAACAGCATCGGGAGTTCCGAGAGGCATTTTGAGGGCTTCTCTTCTGAATCTTTCAATGAAGTCTTCGATAGTTTCATTATTTTTCTGTTTAATTCTTATGAGGGCTGACATAGTCATGTCATTGAGCCCTTCATAGAACCGTTCAAGAAACATTTGTTTGAAACCGGCAAATGAGGTAATGCACCCATCAGGGAGACTTCTATACCATTCATAAGCCGTTCCTTTGAGACCTCCGACGAATACCCGAGTGAGGAGAGCATCGCTTGGTTGCAACTGATTAGTCATTACTTCAAAATGATTAATGAACTGACTTGGGGAGGTAGTCCCATCAAAGAAAGAGATGGTCGGAGGTTTATATTTTGGTGGATACGATACTTGCTTCCATTCTATCGGATAAGGTTGCTTGATGCCTAACCTTTGTAAACCATCCTTCTGTTTGAATGCCTCAAATTGAGTTCGGAGATTCCTTTACTCTTCAGTAACAATTCCAGAAGATTGCGAAGTTGTAACTTGTTGAGTGTAATTGGGAGGAGGGACTGCAGCATATGTACCACCCCCAGCTCCGGACTGACTTGGAGTGGGTTGTACAGGAACATTAGATTGTACCCCTGGAATAGTAGAGGGTTCCGGGTTTGGGACAACAGGAGTATTTAATACCACTGGTGGTACTGCTTGTTGGACTTGCTGAGTTTGATGATGAGTTTGCATAAGAGTGTGCATAGCATTCAATGTATCTGCCATAGCTCGCAACTGTTGTTCCAAGGAAGAAATCCTCTGTTCATGAGCTTCAGTGCTAGTCGAAGGTTCATGATTGCCGTCTACCATGTAAGTGGTAACCATTCGAGGAATAGACGATGAAACAGTCTGTTCTGAATCATCGCTGTGAGAATCAGTATCTTTCCCGGGGCTATTTACGGGAGTCAATACTGGAAAGTTGGACTCTCCAAGGAAGTCCTCTGTGATCTCCGAATTATTACTTGGATGAGAAGAAGAAGAGACCCTGGTCAAGGCTCCGGTCCTGGATCGGGTGCCTAGGTAAACACCATCTTCAGAATCTGATATAGCATCAGACCGTATGCTACCCCCAATATTTTTGGAGGTCATGTTGATAGAAGCACAAATAGGTTCATCTTCATCCAATATTGGTTCATATTGAATCCGTTCGAAAACAAATCGTCTTTTTGGCGAACAACAACACTGAATCACAACCCGAGGTTGAAAACTGCAACCATGCTTTTCATGGCAAATATGAGCAATGTCATAGCCAGATGGAGTGTTGATTCTCCGTTTGTTTTGCAAATATTCCCGGAGATCTGTAGGAACAGATTGGGAAGTATTTGAAGATAGTTTCTGTGTAGAAACTTGTCTTTTATTCCTCTGTC
This sequence comes from Iris pallida, assembly GCA_029216955.1. Lineage (NCBI taxonomy): Eukaryota > Viridiplantae > Streptophyta > Magnoliopsida > Asparagales > Iridaceae > Iris > Iris pallida. The sequence goes on from JANAVB010041420.1 coordinate 11,796,731, forward strand.
TTCTCGGTTCTTGAGTGTATAAAGACCGATTAATTTGAGCAACACAGTTCTTGGCATATTCTGCATCAGGATCTAGTATACTTGTCTCAGTGGAACCGAGATGATTCTGGTTAAGCTTGTTACGAAGATCCGTAGGAGATATGACTTTGGTATCAGTCTTGGATACTTGTAATTTGCCTTTCTCAGATCGAGAAATTTTGAGAGAAGGAAGATGGACATTATTCCGACTAGGAGTCGGTAATAATCCATCTTTAGAGGAAGTAGCCAAAAGGCGTTTTCCTTTGTTTGATCTAGTAAAAGTACTAGTCAAATTAACCCCAGAGGTAAAGACCTTAGGAGTAGAGGAGTTGACTAAAGAGTCTTTCTCCTTAGTTGGCACACGATGTGCAAGTTGTGGGGGAATCATTTGTATGTTCTGTGGAAGAGAACCCCCAGCTTGATTTTAAGAAACAGTCAAAGGACTGTATCGATTGGCATAAGCTGACTTTAGTTTGGAATTCTGGTCATACGCTGCCTTTTTATTAGCATACGCTGGCTTTGGCTTAGCGTACGCTGCCTGCTGTTGGCTTTTGTACGCTACCTTTGCCGTACGCTACCCTTTGATTGCCGTACACGCAGAGTCATTAATGGCTAAAGAGCCGACTGCTGTTGTAAGAGTAGAGGGAGAAGAGACTTTGACATGTCCAAAGATGGTTTTCTTTGGACACGCTGACTTGGTTAAAGAACCCACTTTGTCAGTGTGACTAGGAGAAGCCACTGTTGCCGTGTTCAGAGAAGCCGAAGTATGCTTCGTTGAAGTTGAAGACGTGTTCTTGTCAGCGTGAGAAGTGACAGAAACATCTCGAGCTGTCGAAGAAGACTTAGGGACATAGACAGAGCGTCCCTTCTTCTTAGCAGCCGAAAGAGCGGAGGAAGCAGTTCGGCCCTCCTTCGCCTTGAGCATTTCTTCGTAAGCAGATTGGTCGAATTGTACGACCATCGTCTTCTTTGTCGAGCCGATCGACGAAATATCGCATTGAGTTGTTGCTATCTCGTTGGAGGAGACAGCTTTCCCCAGCAGAGTCGCCAATTTGTTTTCCATAAATAAATTCACTTTATTTATTGTGTATCTGGGAAAATTATAACTATAGGAATCTAATCTAGAAGAAGATTACTTTATCCCTTGGACGATGCGATGAAGAAAACTCGAACTTCGAAGAACTTGGACAGCAACTGGGCAATCTCTTTGTTCTCTCTGAATTGACTCTAGTGTCTGATGAAGATGAAGAAACTCTCTTTTATAGAGTTCTGGATAACTATTCTGAAGCATACGCTCAGTCAGTTACTTGATGTGTGCATAACTGCAGGGACGCGTGGCGAATTCTGGTGGAGACACCTTAGAGTGCGATTGAAAGTAATGGAATATATCTAGGAGAGATTGGTGGCATGGATGCCACGTTGCATAACTTCTGAATAAGTGGATAACTGAGTACAGGACACGTGAAAACGTGTGTTGACTGTACATTAAAAGTCATCCTGGATGCATTTGCTATGATACACTGTCTTTGTTGAAGAAGAGTCATACGCTAGCTTTTGAAGGCACATGTCTTGCATACACTGACTTGGACAATATAGAGCTATATAAAGCTGATACGCTCACTTTATTGATAAGAAGTAGTATGGAGTCCATACGCTCATTTGATCGGCAAGGAGTCGTATGGAGTCCATACGCTCACTTGGTTGGCAAGGAGTCGTATGGAGTCCATACGCTCACTTGGTTGGGCAAGGAGTCGTATGGAGTCCATACGCTCACTTGGTTGGGCAAGGAGTCGTATGGAGTCCATACGCTCACTTGGTTGGGCAAGGAGTCGTATGGAGTACATACGCTCACTTGGTTGGGCAAGGAGCCGTATGCATTGAGGGAGTAGACACGTGGCTGTCTTCAATCTTCTCAAATACGCAATATCTTCTAATATTGACAAATATCTCTTAAGCGTTGTGCTGTAGATATGATGGCTGACAGACTGTCAGAAATGACAGTAATGATGGCTGTGTATTTATGATGGCTGCTGAGCTGTCCTCGTAAGAGACAAAATCAATTCTCGAAAACCTATACGACGGCTAATCTTCATAGGGCAGCTGTCTTTGCACGAAAGACGAAGTGTCAGATTCATCCTTCATTAAATATATGCTGTGCTGTCATCTCAAGAAATATTAAAATATTTACTGAGCGTACGGCCTTTAGATGAGCGTATGGCCTTGGCTGAGCGTATGGCCTTGAGCGTATGGTTTTGACTGAGTCTTATGTCAGCGTGTCATAATTTTTCACACCCTACAACCCAGATTTGTTCCTGGCACTAGCAGAAAGGTATAACTACCGCACTGGAACTTTTATGACTCCGAGAGGCGAGATGGGATTCGCTCTCCACGAAATGGCGTACATTTCTCAGCTGCCGACAGGAGATCTACCGTATGAGGAGTATATCCCGTTTATTGATGAAATGAACAAGATCTCTGACGCCAACCCGCTAATTCTTCATGTATTTGAAGAATTAATGTGCTACTACAGTATCTGTAAGGCCTTTTATAAGGCAAAAGATGTAGATTCAGGCTGCTATACTTCGAAGTGGATGGCCTACTTATTCCAAGGCCGCACCGAAGAAACTCAGAAGAAGAAGAAGACCGAACAATATATTGGTCGTTTTAAACCTCTGAGTCAAGCTGAAATTGACAGATTAATCCGGAAGACCATCCATGATGATATCATCATTGAAGAAGATGAAGGTACCTATAAAGCTGGTAATAGGTTAGAGACCTACATAAAGCAAGGTAGCCGGCCGTTATCTAATGAAGGTCATCTGGCTGGATTTCTATCCCTTTGGCTGAGAAGATTCGTAGTACCCGGCACCTGTTCGGCAGACAGGATGCACAGAGGAATCGTATTTGCAGCAGTCCATCTGACGTTCGGGTACAAGATGGACTTGCTAACGGTGATGACATGCCGTCTGAATGCTGGTTTAAGGGCATATGCAGACAGAATGTTTAACATGGCGAGGAAGAAACTAACAGCATTTCTTCGGATAGAAATGCCCTTCACATATTTGTACGGCTGGCTGCTCCTCCACTTTGAGTCTCTTATGAGTGCTGGACTGGCTAGACCAGGTGATACTTTCTTAGAAAGATACCGTCATACGCCCAAGTAGAAATATGACACCTTGACAGACTGCAGGACCATACTGAATAGGGGAGAACTATGGAGTTTCATCTGTGTTTCTCCGCCTATCGGTTATGAGACTATGCCTGCAAAGATGATTGATGGCACTGGTGCCAATGAATTGGATGATGTTCAGCACGAATGGCTGAAGAGGATCAGACCATCTCACCTGGTCTGTCGCCATGACGACATTACTTATTTGGAGCCATATCTTCCGAGTAGATTTGCTCGGCAATTTGGTTATGATCAGTTGCATGTAGGAAATGCAACGACATGCTTCAATCATCAAGGCGGCTTGATCGACGGTGCTAGAGCCTGGATATATTATATTGCCAAAGGCACCGGAGCTACCTTTACAATGCCAGATCCAGCGAATCATTGGAAAGGAGCTAGGATGTTGGCGTCTTATGCCAAGTTTTATGTATCTGCGAATACATTTGATGAAAAATTTAGCATCTTGGGTAAGAGCTTTATTCATGTTACTAAGAAGTCAGCCAAGTCGACTCTGCCAGAAAATTGTCATGATCGGGAGGATCCTCTCGCTACCGACGAGATTTATGAAGAAGTCTCAATGGGGAATCTCTTTCCTGATTAACTTCATCAGCCACTACACGTACCGCTTGGAAATGTCGAGAAGAGTGCATCTGCTGAGGATACACCGAAGAGAAAACGTGGCAAGGGTACTTCCGGGCCTGCTCCAAAAAGAGTTACTCGAGCAGAAGGTCGTAGTCGCGTAGGGATTACTATCCGGGAGACTTCTCCTACTTCGAGTCAACAAACAAAAGATGCTGACGAAGAAGGTAGTGACCCCAAAGAAGATTATCCTACCATTCCACTAATAAAAAGGGTAGGAAAAAGAAAAGTGGTAGTTTCGAAGACTAAATCTGTAATTTGTCTTGATGCAGAAAGCCCCACCAATCGTGCTGAACGATTGGCTCGAGAGAAACAAACCGTCCTTGCTCCTCAGCAAGGAGTTGAAGCGGGATCTTCTACTGCCGAGAAGATTATTGAAGTTTCTTCCCCTGCACCCTCGGAAGTGCAGTCCACGCAGGATGCTAATATAGAACCTGCTGCAGAGGATATGCTAGAAGAATCGGCAGCTAAGCCATCTCCTGATCGAATAACACTGGCTGCCGAGGATCTTTCCAAGGTAGTGGATGAGCATGTCGAACCATCTGAAGAAGAACAGGTTGACTATGAACCTTCGTCTCATTCCTTTGAAGATGAGGGTATGGAGATTGAAGATGAGTCTCCAGCTGAAATCCGTGTCGATGAATTGAAGACGGCCGGCCAACATTCGAGGTTGACTCCGGAGCCAGAGAACCTTCTAGCGATAGAAGTCCATGTTCCGAGCACCTCTGGGGCAGGAAGCAGTAAAATAAGGCCAGTATCAGAAGACACTTTGAATAGACTGCGAATAGGGCTGAACGATCCTAGAGAAACAGAGTACGAGCCCACTTCAGGTAATATCTTATTCAGTACAGTTTTGTCTTTTCTTGCTTTTTATTGTCTTTAATTCTGATCAAGCTTCTTTGATTCCAAAAGTTGTAGGAACTACACCGGCAATGAGCTCGACTCATGCTCCACCTGTTCGAACTGAGGTTGGTGAGGGAAGCTCGCATTTACAACATTCTCCAAAAGCACATACCTCTGTTTCCAGAGTAGAGTCCATTCCGGCTTCTTCTTTCACAATGGCAGCAACTCCTGGTTTTGAAATGGGGATAGCAAGGACTATGGCGATGTATTCAGATATTATTTATTCATATCTGGATACATTCTCCAGGCGATTCATGAAGGACGAGACTATGCCTTTTTCAAATCTTCGAGCGGCGATTAATTTCCCGCTCTTAGCTTTGCAACAGGCTGGTTATGAAACTCAGTGTACTTTCTTTGAGCATCTCCTAGATGATTTGGAAGTAACTATCCATAAATACTGGGAGATCAAAAAAGAAGATATTAAATCTTTGACTGTGGCTGAGATTGCTCAACTAGAACGTGAGGCTCAAATCCAGCAGGCTGCTTTAAAAGAATTCTTCGCTTTGTCATCTGAGAAATTAATGGCGAAGGACGAGGAAATAGTATCGACTCGTCAGAAGATACAATATCTGGAAGCTGAGGAAATGTCTAGAGCTGAAGAACTCCAGAAGCTAAAAGAAGAATTAGCTCGTCTCCAGGAGCGCATTGCATCCGCAGAAAAGGAGCACTCTGATATTATTACTGCTCGTAAAACCGAAGCTACCCGCTATCAAGTCTTACAGCAAGAGCGGGAACAGATGCAGACTGATCAGATAGAAGAAACCAATCGTCGCAGTTCTATTATCATCAATTTTGACCAACAGATAGTTGCAATTGAAGCAACAGAGCGAATTCGTAAAGCTCATGAAGAAAAGATGAATAATGTACTTGCTCATATTCAGGAGATTATTACTCCTTCTAAATAGATTAATACTCACCTGTAATCAGTATTTTGATTTTGATTGAAGAAATGAGCATTTGACTTGATTTCGATTTTGTGTATGATGTTTTTGTAGAAAATATGTTCAGAGGTAAATAATACATGACATATTTTAATGGAATGAAATATACAAATAAATTTTGTAATTTCATCAGATGAGAGAAAATTGAATACAGATATAAAGATATCTTTGAATTTAATTTTCCATGATCTTTGGACTCGAAAATCAAAAGACTAGATATCATTTTCATAGAATAGAAAATATGATACTGAGATAGAAAATTCAGAGGTAATATGGACGTGATTTTCTATATGAGATCTTTATTAAATCCACTGGGGATCTAATAAGACAGAATATCAAATTCTCTGGGAAGATGATATGTGGTAGAATATTAATTTCCGCTGGGGATAACGATATCGAGACGACATTTGTAGGAAAGAATAAACTCTGAAAATATCATATATCAACGAGATTTATACAGAATATTTCTTTAAGAATTTGCCGTTGATAGGCATCATCGTGACTTTACCATCCATAGAGGTAAGCTGATATGCTCCGTTTGAGAAGACTTTGTTTACGACGAATGGGCCTTCCCATTTCGCATCGAACTTGCCTTTGCTCATATGTGTCATAGTCATTGGACGCTTTACGGTGAGAACAAGTTCTCCTTTTCGATATGCTCTGACTTTCACCTTCTGGTTAAAAGCTTTTGAAATTCGGGCCTGATACAGCTCGATATTTTATTGAGCATACAATCGTTTTTCGTCTAGAGCTTCTAGCTCTTGAAGTCGAAGATGATCATTGTTCTCTGTTGTAAGTTCATTGTAGATTGCGATTCTCAGAGAAGGAATCTGGATCTCGAGGGAAAGGACAGCTTTGCACCCATATACCAAAGAGAAAGGCGTACACCCGGTCGCATTACGAACTGTGGTACGGTAGGCCCATAAACATTCACCAAGCTTCTCGCTCCAGTTGCGTTTGTTAGAAGAAAAAAACTTTTTCAGGAGTTTGATGATGGTTTTATTGAAAGCTTCCGCCAATCCATTAGCTGCTGGATTATATGATGTAGAAGCTAGGTTATTGATTCGATGGTCATCGCAGAATCGAGTAAATTTTTGACTGATGAACTGTGGTCCATTATCATGGATAATACGCCGAGGAACACCAAATCGATAGATGACATAATGCTTGACGAAGTTGTTGACGTTGGAAGTTTTGACTTCGGATAGCGAGATTGCTTCAGCCCATTTGGAAAAGTAGTCGGTTATTGCTAGAATAAACCGGTGTCCTTTTGATGATGGTGGGTTGATGGGGCCAATGATGTCCATGCCCCAGGCTTCGAAGGGCCATGATGCCACTGTCGGGTGTAAGAACTCTGACGGTTGATGGATAAAGTCTGCATGGATTTGACAGGCTTTACATTTTCGGGCATATTGAATGGCGTCAGCCACCATTGTGGGCCAATAATAACCCATACGTCGGATGCGATCTTGAAGTTTAGGACCTGGTTGATGGGCTCCATAAACACCATCATGTGCTTCACGAATAATCTGTTGCGCTTCCTCACCAGCGATGCATCGGAGGAGAAGACCATCATAGGTCCGACGATATAATGTCTTTGTCGTATGATTATAATAGAATCTGAGAGATCGACGCCGGATAGACGCTGCTTTGCTCGGATTATTGGGAAGTATGTCATACAATACAAAATCTAGAAATGGACGTCTCCAGTCTTCGTTTATGGCGTCTGTTTCGTTGGAAAAGACGTATTCCATAGTAGAATCGGAAGGAGACGAGGATGCTCTGTCAAACCCTAATCCAGTGTTAAGGTTGGAGGAATTAAATTCATCAGGGTTGAGAGAATTTTCATCTGGGTCATGGGGAAAACCCAAAGCCAAATTATTCTCGATATAGAATAGCTCCCGGTTATAAACCACTATCACTTGTTGACGTCTGACCGGTATGGCTAGCATAGCGGCAAGATTAGCCAGAGCATCGGCTTCTGTATTACAGGCTCGCCGAACGTGTTCAATAAAGAAACCTTCAAAGGAAGAGGCCATGGAGAGTGTTGCTCGATAATAAGGTATCAAATCCTGATGACGGACTTCATATGTACCTCTGATTTGATTGATGATAAGTTTGGAGTCTCCGTAAACTTCTAAATACTGAATATCCAGATGTTTAGCAAGTTGAAGACAGATGAGTAACGTATTATATTCGGCTACATTATTTGAACACGATTGATCCAAAGAATAAGCCCTCTGAATAGCCAGCCCTTCCGGGGATACAAGAACAATCCCGACTCCAGCGACAATATTGCCATTAGGGCCCATTCTAGATGCTCCATCAAAGAATAAACGCCAGGTAGGAGTTTCTTCAGAAACATGATTTGAATCCATAACTTCATCTGAAATCTCATCGTATAATTTAGAATCCTCTGGAACTGCATGAGCTGCCAGGAAATCAGCAAGAGCCTGTCCCTTAACTGACTTTTGAGGAATATAATGCATGTCATATTGAGCTAACAAGATTCCCCAATTAGCTAGTCTAGAGTTGAGAATACCGGGTTTCTTCATCATAATCCTGATAGGATTCACTCTGGAAATGACATGAATCATTTGACCGATGATGTAATGTCGCGTCTTCTGAACGGCAAACATTAATGCTAGGCATTCTTTCTCAATTAGAGAATAACGTGGTTCAGTACCTGTCATTGTGCGACTGAGGTAATAAATAGCCTGTTCATGGCCATCTTTGTTTTTCTGGGCGAGTAATGCACCGAGAGAATGATCCATGGCTCGAACATATAGAAGGAATGGTATTCCTGAGATGGGAGGTACCAAAACTGGAGGGTTCATAAGGTACTGTTTGATATCGTCAAATGCTTTTTGACATTCTTCGTTCAAGACGAAAGACACACCTTTCTTCAGAAGTTTATTGAACGGTCTGCAGCGTCCTGATAAGTTAGAGATGAATCTCCTGATATAAGTAATTCTTCCTTAAAATTCTTGTAGCTCTTTTAAGGTGCGTGGAGGAGGCATCTCTTGGATGGTTTTGATTTTCTCGGGATCCACGTGTATACCTTTAGCGGTAATGACGAAGCCGGAAAATTTACCACTAGAGACGCCTAGAAAGGACTTAGTAGGGTTCATCTTAAGTTGATGTTGACGCATTAAATCAAAGATAGTCTTCAAATCTTGGATGTGATCCTCTTTTTGTCGACTCTTGACTGCAATATCATCAACGTAACATTCGACTATTTTTCGGAGATGTTTGCGGAATATAGTACTCATTGCTCGCTGATACATTGCTCCTGCATTTTTGAGACCAAACGGCATCACTGTGTAACAATATGTACCGATCGGCGTTCTGAAGGAAGTATGTCTCTCGTCGTCTGAAAATATTTTGATTTGGTTATACCCCGAATACCCATCCATAAATGACATTCGTTCGAAACCACACGTGTTATCGATCATGACATCGGTGATTGGAAGAGGAAACTCGTCCTTAGGACAAGCTGCATTGAGATTGCGAAAGTCTATACAGACTCGGATCTTGCCAGTCTTTTTGAGAACATGAACAATGTTAGCCACCCACTCAGGATGTTGTTCCTCTTGGATAAATCCGAAAGCCATAAGTTTGTTGACTTCAGCCTCAATTACATCCATAATGTCTGGACGAAATCGTCGCTGTTGTTGTTTGACCGGTTTAGCATTCGGCATGATATTAAGTTTGTGTGTTGCGATCTTCGGATCTAGCCCTGGCATATCCTCATAGCTCCAGACGAAGACGTCGATGTAATCATGAATAAGCTTGATCATGTCTTGCTTCTCTGTTTCTGAAATACTTTCACTGATGAATATTGGTTTGGGGGATCCCTCTTCACCAACATCAATTTGGATCAATTTATCTTCAGTAGGAGGTTCTCTTTGCTCGAACCTGAATTCCCATTGGTTGTCTAATCTTTGAGCCCATTGTTCCGATTCGGGTGATATTTCAAAATTATCTTCACCCTCATCATTTTCTTGCGGACCATCGACGGAGACCATATTGGTGGATAGAGTAGAACGATGAAAATCGCCAATACTTGTGTCGGAATCGAAAGAATCAGATCGTTCGTCTCCGTCGAATTTTGGATCCTCATAGACTGTGTTGATGAAGGGGGTAGGAGTAATGTAACCCAATCCATATTTTGTCCTTCCATATTTCAAGGGAGGAATTCGAACAGGCATTCTTCTTCCTTTTCCTCTACTGAGGCCGATTCTGAAGTCGTAGCCCATGTTCTTGATGATGTTTTTGGACTGCTGACTATAGCGACGTAGTTGTAACCTTCCGGTATCATCGTTTTTGTCGTCGTCTTCCAGACTAGGAGGATTCTGGGGTCCCTTGCAGAAGAATATTAGAGCTTCTCCTGTCTTTCTAATATGAACAAGGAAATATGAACTTTGTACAGACTCTAATGATACTTCTGTATGAAGAGTTGGAACAACTCCTATAGTTAGTAGTTCTAAGCTATCTAGCAAATGTAAATAACTTTGCACATGATTACAAACATCAATATACTGTAAAGGAGATGCTTTATTGATATCAGATGCTGTATTTACAGAAGGAGGCTGAGCCTTAATAGATTTAGTCAAATTAATGACTAAAGGGGGAGAAGAAGGGCGAGCAGAAGTTTTGTTTTGATTAAGGTCGATAACAAAAGGCTCAGAGGAGGTGAGCTCCCTTGAAGAGGATCGTGGATAAGTAGTGCGTCTACTGACTGGAATGACTAGAGTATCTGGTCTAGCCTGAGAAGATGGTGAGATAGTGGTGCGTCCACTGACAGGGATTATCAGCGAACTTTGTGGAGCTTGGGAAGGCAATGAAGTAGTACATCCACTAACAGGAATTATCAGTAGGCTTTCTTCAGATGATTTGGTAGACCGCGGATGAGTGATACGTCCTTTTACAGGAATAACAAAGGTGTCAACTTTCAATGTCTCATCATCATCCATAGCTTGTAAGACTTTTGAATATTCATCTTTGTACATGCGAGAGTCACTGTAGTAGGCTTTGACTCCTCTGAAAGGATTAATGTCCGCGACTTCCTTTTGAACTTCTCCCTTTTCATCAATATATTTGAAGCACTGGTGAAGAGTGGAGGGGACTATATTGTGTTCATGGAGGAAAGGTCTTCCCAAGAGCAAGTTGTAAGATCCAACTAACTCGATCACGTAGAATGTGACACTCGCTCGAAAATTACCTATTTGTATTTTTAGGCAAATTTTCCCCAGAGGTTCACTCTTGCCTTGATTGAACCCTAAAATGGTAGTGACTGTCTTGACTAGACGATGAACTGGAATCCGTAAGGCATCCAAGAGACTCTTAGGTATAATACTTAGAGCTGATCCTGGATCAATTAGAATACGATTAACCTTCATCGTGTCAATGTACCCAGTGAAGTAAAGAGGCTGATCATGACGATTGTCCTCTAGAAGCATATCGTCTTGGGTAAAAGTGATGTTCGGAATGATTTCCAAGACACTGTTGCAATGTAGGCAAGTCACCGGCTCTGCTTCCGGCTTCTTCAGATGAGTCAGGCAAGAGTCTGCTTGCAGTAGAGCTTCACTTAATGTTTCCCGAGTTTCCTTGGATAAACATAAAAGTTCGAAGATGGACAACCTGGCTGGAGTGTTAGCAAGTTGAGCCAGAATATCAAAATTATATAGTTTTTGCAATCCGGAAGGGAGAGACTTCTTGATTGGTTTGTCGAAGCGGGCAGGTTGTTTCCCTTTGTCGGCTGTTGTTGGTTTAGAGGGAATCGTCTCAGCAGGAGCATTTGAAGATCCTTCGTTGGAGATGGGTGCTAAAGCTGCAACCGGAGGGACATCAGAAGTTTCTTCAGGAACTTCAGCATAATCTTTCAAGTATGTTTTTCCTGACCGGGTTTCGGAGAGAGCTTCAACTTCGGGCTCAGGTTCAGGGTCTATCGAAACCATATTGCAATCCTTCATCTTGTTCTTGGTTTTTTGGTGCTTGATAAGAGCTTCAGTCCAGAAACCGAGACCAACACGGGATTGATTATGTCTCAAAGTGAGGGCTAGAGGTGCTCGGAGTCCTTTGCCGGAATTCAAACCAGGAGTAGTGGCTAGATCATAACCCATCTTCGCCATTAATTCACGAGATTGTGAACTATATAGATGAAACGCAGGTTTGTATCTGTCTTCAGATTGAGGTATAGTTTTTGCCTCTGTATGAGGTGATTTTCCTGCTATGATGAAAGTAGAGGTTAGAGAAAAATTGGGTGTGATGCTAGAAGTCATATGGCATGACTTAGTCTTCCCAGGTTTCTTTTCAGACAGAGGAACCTTCTGAGGAGAAGAGGAAGACGTCTCAAATTCTATCACTAAATCAGGGTGGATCCACATAATCTCTCCCTTTTTAGTGGTAACGGGAACAAGTCCTTCATTTTGGGCTGGTGGAATATTCATAACTTCAAGGGTTGCTTTGGGGATAGGAACAATCCCATTTTCCACCAATAACGGAGGGAAGTCACCGAATTGCATCGAAATCACATTTGCTGTGACTATCTTGTCTTTAGGTGTTAATGTCACAGCTCCTGATTTGATCATTTCTTGGATCTTTTCTTTTAACACGAAGCAAGACCGGATTATATGACCCAGCATTCTGTGATATGGACAGTATTTTGGATGATCCGTTTTGTTGGCTTCATCAGGCTTTTTGATCTCTGGCAGTTGTATCTTGTTACCTTTAAGTAAACATTCGAAGATGCCTTGAACATCGTCGTCGTCGAAAGAGTATTCTTCCTTCGGCCGAGGAGGTTTCTGTTGTTGATTTGTTGGAGCTGGGGTAGCTTGGGCAGACATTACCTCTTGATTTTTGCTCTGGAGATTGACTTCGAGAGTCTCTTTTCCTTTACGATTATTGGGTCGCGTACTATTGCTAGTACTTTGACTTGATTCATTGGGAGTCATGTGTACCTCCAGACCTTTAAAAGTCTCAGCACTGACTTCGGCAACTTTGGCACTGACGATGAAAGAAGGCCAATCTTGGAATTGGGTGGATCCTGTCCACATGCTGATGATTGGTAAGAGATTCGACTTGCAAGTGTCGATAGTGACGGCATCGGGAGTTCCGAGAGGCATTTTTAGAGCTTCTCTTCTGAATCTTTCAATGAAGCTTTCAGTGCTTTCATTATTTTTTTGTTTGATTCGTATAAGAGCTGACATGGTCATGTCGTTAATGCCTTCATAGAATCGTTCTAGAAACATCTGTTTGAACCCGACAAACGAAGTAATGCACCCATCAGGGAGACTTCGATACCATTCATAAGCAGTTCCTTTAAGACAACCAACAAATACCCGAGTAAGGAGGGCATCGTTCGGTTGCAACTGATCAGTCATCACCTCAAAGTGATTGATGAACTGACTTGGGGAGGTGGTCCCGTCAAAGAAAGAGATGGTTGGAGGCTTGTATTTTGGGGGGTACGATACCTCCTTCCATTGTATGGGGTAAGGCTGCTTGATACCTAATCTTTGTAGGCCGTCCTTTTGCTTGAACACTTCGAACTAAGACCGAAGATTCTTCAACTCTTCAGTGACCGCTCCGGAAGATTGCGGTGTCATTACTTGTTGGGCATAATTGGGAGGAGGGACTACAGTATATGTACCACCCCCAGCTCCGGACTGACTTGGAGTGGGTTGTACATGAACATTAGACTGTACCCCCGGAATAGTAGAAGGTTCCAGGTTTGGGGCAACAGGAGTATTTAATACTACTGGTGGTGCTGTTTGTTGAACTTGCTGAGTTTGTTGCTGAGTTTGCATAAGAGTATGCATAGCAGTCAATGTATCCGCCATGGCTCGTAACTGTTGTTCCAAGGAAGAAATCCTTTGTTCATGAGCCTCAGTGCTAGTCGAACGTTCGTGATTGCCATCTACCATATAGGTGGTAATCATTCGAGGTATCGACGATGAAATAGTCTGTTTTGAATCGTCGCTATGAGAGTCAGCATCTTTCTCGGGGCTATTCACGGGAGTTAATATTGGGAAGTTGGACTCTCCTAAGAAATCCTCCGTGGTCTCAGGATTATCACCTGGATGAGAAGAAGAAGAAGAGACACTGGTTGAAGTTCTGGTTCTGGATCTGGTGCCAAGGTAAACACCGTCGTCAGAATCAGATCGTATTCTACCCCCAGTATTTTTGGAGGTCATGTTGATGGAAGCATAAAAAGGTTCATCTTCGTCTGGTATTGATTCATGTTGAATCCGTCCGAAGACAGATCGCCTTTTCGGTGAGCAACAACACTAGATGACAACCCGAGGTTGGAAGTTACAACAATGCTCTTCATGACGAATATGAGCAATGTCAGAGACAGATAGATTGTTGATTCTCAGCTTGTTTTGCAAATGCTCTCGGAGATCTGCGGAAACGAACTGGGAAGTGTTTGAAGATGGTTTCTGTGTAGATACTTGTCTTTTATTCTTCTGTCTTTTTGGTTCTTGAGTGTATAAAGACCGATTGATCTGAGCGATATAGTTCTTAGCATATTGTACATCAGGGTCCATTATACTTGTCCCAGTTTGACAAGGCTTCTTTATGCCGGAAGTAGAATCAAGACGATTCCGGTTATGCTTGTTACGAAGGTCCATAGGAGGTACAACTTTGGTATCAGTCCTGGATACTTGCAATTTGCCTTTCTCGGATCGAGAAATCTTGAGAGAAGGAAGATGAACATTATTCCGACTGGGAGTCGGTAATAATCCATCTTTAGAGGAAGTAGCCAAAAGGCATTTTCCTTTGTTTGATCTAGTAAGAGTACTAGTCAAATTAACCCCAGAGGTAAAAACCTTAGGAGCAGAGGAGTTGACTAAAGAGTCGTTCTCCTTGGTTGGCACAAGATGCGCGAGTTGTGGGAGAATCATTTGTATATTCTGTGGAAGAGAACCCCCAGCCTGGCCTTAAGAGACAGTCAAAGGACTGTATTGATTAGCACGCACTAACTTCGGAGAATTCTTGTCATATGCTGTCTTTTGACTAGCGTATGGTTGGTTAATGGTTGCCGTACGCACAGAGTCATTAATGGCTAAAGAACCGACTGTTGTCGTAGGAGTAGAAGAAGAAGAAGAGACTTTGACATGTCCAGAGATGGGTTTCCTTGGACCCGCTGACTTGGCTAAAGAGCCCATTTTGTCAGCGTGACTAGGAAAAGCCACTGTTGCTGTATTCAGAGAAGCCGAGGCGTGCTTCGCTGAGGTTGGAGGCGTGTTCTTGTCAACGTGGAAAGTGACAGAAACGTCTCGGGCCGCCGGAGAAGACTTAGGGACATAGACAGAACGTCCCTTCTTCTTGGCGGAGAGAGAAGCGGAGGAAGCAGTTCGGCCCTCCTTCGCTTTGAGCATTTCTTCGTAAGCAGATTGGTCGAATTGTACGACCATCATCTTCTTCGTCGAACCGATCGACGAAGTATCGCATTGAGTTGTTGCTGTCTCGTGACAGGAGACAGCTTTCCCCAGCAGAGTCGCCAATTTGTTTTCCATAAATAAATTCTATTTATTTATTGTGTTTCTGAGAAAATTACAACTGTAGGAATCTGATCTAGAAGACAATCACTTTATCCCTTGGACGATGCGATGAAGAAGGCTCGAATCTTGAAAAACTTTGACAGCAACTAGGCAATCCCTCTATTCTCTTATCAATTGAAAAATTTGTTGAAAGTGGAGAAACTCTCTTTTATAGAGTTCTGGATAACTGCTCTGGGCATACGCTCAGTCAGTTACTTGACGTGTGCATAACTGCAGGGACGCGTGGCGAATTTTGGTGGAGACACGTTGGAGTGCGGTTGAGAGTAGTGGAGTATATCCAGGAGAGATTGATGGCATGAATGCCATGTTGCATAACTTCTGAGTGAGTGGGTAACCGAATACAGGACACATGAGAACGTGTGTTGACTGTATTTAAAGTAATTCTGAATGCATTTGCTTTGATACGCTATCTTTTTGGAGAAGCATGCCTAGCATACACTGTCTTGTTTGAAAAGGAGTCATATGGAGTCCATACGCTCACTTGATTAGAAGTCGTATGAAGTCCATACGCTACCTTGATGAGGAGTCGTATGAAGTCCATACGCTGCCTTGATGAGGAGTCGTATGAAGTCCATACGCTGCCTTGATGAGGAGTCGTATGAAGTCCATACGCTGCCTTGATTAGGAGTCGTATGAAGTCCATACGCTGCCTTGATTAGGAGTCGTATGATTAGGGAAGTAGACACGTGGCTGTCCTCAATCTTCTCAAATATGCCATATCTCTTAATAACTGATAAATATCTCTCGAGCGTCGTGTTGCAGATATGACGGCTGACAGGCTGTCAGAAATGACAGAAATGATGGTTGTGCATTTATGATGGCTAATGAGCTGTCTTCGTAAAAGACGAAATTAACTCTCGAAAATCCATACGACGGTTAATTCTCCTAAGACAGCTGTTCTTTGTACGAAAGACGAAGTGTCAGATTCATTATCCACTGAGTATATGCTGTGCTGTCAGTCGAGAAATAATAATATATTCACTGAGCGTATGACTTTTGTACTGAGCGTATGGCCTTTGGCTGAGTGTATGGCCATTGATCGACTTGGTCTTATGTCAGCATGTCAGAATTTTTCATACCCTACAGCGTCACTTCTAGAAGTCTCCATACTTTGTGAGAGGTGGTGCATGTTGAGACCCTGTTAAACTCATTCCTGTCTATTACACAAAATAAAGTATTAATAGCTCCCGTATCTAGACTCGCCTGTTTCTTTTCCTCGTTAGAATATTTGTCGTAGTGTTTCTCAATGAGATCACCATTGACAACTATCTTGGCGGGCTTTTTGTAACCATCGGTAATAATGGTCCACAGGTCGAAGTCTAGCAACTTGAGATAAAAACTCATCCTTGTTTTTCAATAGGTGTAGTTTGTTCCATCAAATAGGGGAGGCATATGAGTGGACTGCCCTTCATCGTGATTGGAAAACATGGGTTGTGTGGTTGCCATAGATCAGCTCTAGGATGTTAGTCCTTGTTGAGAGAACAGAGCTCTGATACCAATTGAAGAACAAATAGGCAACTCTAGAGGGGGTGAATAGAGTTTATGACAATAATATTCAATTAAAAATTAAACTCTTTCACCAACAGTAAATAATCAGAGTAAATACGAAAATAATAAAGAGCGAGAAAGCATACGCAAACACAGCCGATTTTAACCTGGTTTCCCTCGTGGAGGACTAGTCCAGGCCTGAGAACTCTAGCTCAGGATTAAATCCACTATTTGTGAAATAGTAGTTATGCCTCGTGCCTTTTCTTCAGAAGAGCACGTCAACTTCTTACAGAGATCGCAATGGCGATGCTTGGAATTTTCCAAGCGACTTTTTGAACTCTTGCACAAACTCCTAACTGAAGAGCACTGAGCACTTTGAGGCTTAGGGAGCTTGTGGCTAGTAGATGAGAAGGGTAAGGCTTGTATAAGGCTTTAGAGAGAAGAGAAGAGAAGAGAAGATTGGATGATTTGAAAAGTGAGAATTCAAGGCCTATTTATAGGATTCTAGGTAGGCAGAATTCGGCCAGAATTCTGGGTTAAGAATTCAAAATTTTGGCCGTTGGACAACTAGCATCCAGCAAATCCTAAAAATTAGGGTCCTGGATTTTAGGGGACAGAATTCGGCCCGAACTCTGTGTGGAGGCATAGTTCGGCCCGAACTCTGTCTCCAGAAGACAGAACTGGTCCAGTGGGCTTAATGGGCTAGTTTGATTTTAATGGAGCTTTTGGTTTGTGCTAATAGGTATAGGTAAAGTCTCAAACTGCTCAGTACGACTCAGTTTACATATATCTAGACTCAAGAAAAGTGTAAAATACAAACTCAAAATATTGTACGTTGCAGGTACGAGCCGTCGTCCGTGATTTTGTATCAACAGATAATTCACTTTCTTCCTATCTCCCCCTAACGTCGGAAATTCTATTTTATTAACGTGACAGGTCACAAAAAATATTCTATCATAAAAATATTACATGTATAGAAGATTTAATAATCTAAGGAGATAAACATAATTCACAAAACATAGATGACAATATTACATTTTCAAATAATTCTAACATAAGTAATCTAATGCTGTTCAAAGTTGTGTTACTAGGTGTTCAGATACAATCTTCAGGATTAATGATTTAGAAACAAAATTTATCTTTAAGATCGAGGATGTATGCTACAATTTGGTAAGAGATTGTCACACAATTAATATTGATGATTATCATAATTTTTGTTTTGGGTGTCTTGTCGATCATGTCACAATTTAAAAGTTATAGGATCATTCGGCTTCTGGCTCACAATGGACCCTTATAAGATTGAGCTTCTAGCTCAACGTAGTATGTGACTTAACATCCCAAATGTGAGTGTACCGTATCCCTGTGAATAGTTGGATAATGTCTGGGACAAACTTCTGGTTCCCTACGACGAACTACTGATTCTTCTCTCAAATGTATTCTTTATTTACCTCACTCATAGTTTCAATATGACACATGTTTGTCCTTATGTCCTTAAAACTCAATAATATTCCTGAAATTATGAGCATATAAGACATTTTATATAAGCAAGTGGGTTCCATTGGGTATAATTAAGTGTGCTCTATCGGAGCCTTCAATAATATGAGCATAACCAGCTATTATGGATACTACTTTCACACTAGTATTCTTGTTGGAGGAAAAGTTCATATTCTTAAGGATGGTGTTGGTAGTGGCACTATTAGCCATCTCTATTTAGTTTTCTCATGGTTTCAAGTTTTTTAGGTATGCCAATATCATATCAATAGTTACAAATATAGACATTATTAATCAATAATAATTCTAAACATAGAACTTCTGGTCTATGATAGTTGGTAGGACATTAATGCATCTGTAGTATCCCTACGGATAGAACAACCTTATGTTACTAACATTAAAAATTAATAATTTATATGGGGTTTGCAACTTTAAAATATATGCAACTATAAAATAAAACACCAACATTCAGATTGGAAGGTTTTTACTTGTGAAAAAAATTAATGAATGCTGGTAGAAGTTATGATAAAGAATAACCTATATCAAACCCTCAAAAATTGATGTTTAGAAGAATATATATATAATATACAAGTAATATTAATGTGTTGATATTGTCCTTGGAAACTTGCAACATGGCCATTGGTAATGACCTATTCATAATGTACCGTGATATAACATGGCCATCTCAAGTGCCATCATTTTTTCCTTAGTCTGTCCACATTTATAAATACCAGAGTGACAATGATCAGGTTTTTAAATTCCCATATATCACAGTTTTCACATGCAAATTTCAATCTAGATTATCCAATAATATGGGAAGATTTATGAAATGCCCAAAAACTAAAAAGTTTTATGTAAAACCCACCGCTAAAAAAACTTTCATCGCGTGCCCAGAATTAGAGAAACTTATCCAAAGCGGGTTCCAAATGACCCTTTTGCCCTTCCTTTTAATTTATTGAAAACACCTACGAAACTGCTCTTAAAAAAAAAGTTTCGATACTTCATCTTCTTCCTTACGCTGCTCACTTTCGAATCTAGGTTTTCTTCTCAAAAATCTTCAAAAACTCGTCGAAAAATTTCGGAAAGACTGGGACAAACGACAAAAATGCTAAAACGGAGGTCCAAACATCATTTTTTTGCGAATCTAAAATTTTGGAAGGCCGTCTAACGATGAAGCTGTTATTTTCAGTCTCCTCGACGATACGCTCATTTTACGACAAACAGGACCTCGTTTCGACCTCCCAGTCAAAAGTTATGGCCCTCCAAAGTTTCAGCTGACCATAAAATGCAGGAGAATGGCCATTCTCCGTGTTAGAACACGAAAAATGTTAATTTCACATGAGGGTGGTCATTCTCCGTATTAGTAACACGGAGAATGGCATTCTCCGTCTTAATTTACACGGAGAATGACATTCTCCGTCTTAATTCATTCTCCGTCCTGAAAGTTACACGGAGAATGGCCATTCTCCGTCATAATTTAGACGGAGAATGGTCATTCTCCGTCTTAGTTTACACGGAGAATGGTCATTCCAGTGTTAAAACGCAAGAGAATGACCATTCTCCGTGTTAGAAACACGGAGAATGCCATTCTCCGTGTTAAATAAAACGGAGAATGACATTCTCCGTGTTAAATAAAATGAAGAATGACATTCTCCGTCTTAATTTAAACGGAGAATGTCATTCTCCGTGTTAAATAAAACGGAGAATGACATTCTCCGTCTTAATTTAAACGGAGAATGGCCATTCTCCGTGCTACATTAAGACGGAGAATGTCATTCTCCGTTTTATTTAACACGGAGAATGACATTCTCCGTTTTATTTAACACGGAGAATGGTCATTCTAGTGTTAAAACGTAGGAGAATGACCATTCTCCGTGTTACTAACACGGAGAATGCCATTCTCCGTGTTAAATAAAACGGAGAATGTCATTCTCCGTGTTAAATAAAACGGAGAATGACATTCTCCGTCTTAATGTAGCACGGAGAATGGCCATTCTCCGTTTAAATAAAACGGAGAATGTCATTCTCCGTTTAAATTAAGACGGAGAACGGCATTCTCCGTTTTAAATAAAACGGAGAATGGCATTCTCCGTGTAATTTAGTTTTTTTTCATGAACAAAGAGTTTCGTTCTTCTTTCAAAACGATGATAATTCTGATGGAAAAGAAGAAGAAAGATATTCTCTCCACAATTGACCTAATTGTCGGAAAACTTCAAATGTCTCCACGATGAAGATGAAGATGATGATGATGATGATGACGAGCGATGATCTGAGTTCGACTGAAGAAAAGCACACCGAACTACGAACGATCTTTGCGATCTCTGCTGAAGATGAGAGCAATAGAATTCAGATTTCCAGTGAAGAAGAAGAAGACGAAAATCACAATCCAGATCTGAGTTTTTTGAATTCAAATACATATAGATGACCAATTCGCGCGGAGGGGTAGTTTCGGTATTATAAAAATAGCAGTTTCTAGCGGGTGGCATCTAAAAGGGAATCTTGGAATATTTAACGTGAAAATACTTAATTCTGGGTATTTCATAAAACTTATCCAGCGGGTGGGCATTTCATAAAAGCCCACCCCGAAATTGGGTTTCTCAGCAATTTCCAGCAATAATAAATCCAAATATTGACAATAAATTATGTCTTTTCTTGAACCATTTAAAATCAGCCACATGTTACTCATCAGATTATCACAAATTGACAACATCTCTAAGTATTTAATAAAATTTTAATTTCAGCAGCAGTATAATTGTTAACATAATTTTAGAAATTTGCTCGAGAATCTTGTACATTAAGTTGTAATGTTACAAGCAATTAGAGAAAATAAAATTATAGAATCAAGTCAACACTAAATTATGTGTCCATCAAAACCTAATTCAAATCAACATTGGATGATAATGCCAAAAATAAGCTGATAAGAAGCAAATTCAATATATAGTAAAGGCATCAAGTTGTTCTCAACACTTATTCATGTGTGACTCACATTGACACATGCAGATTAAACACCAGTAACAAATGTAGGAAACAAATTTGATGTGAATGAGATCACATTCAGAAATGCCAATCGAACTCTAGTAGCAAATACGTGAAACAAAATTTGATAACCTGTTATTCATAACAAGTTCATCAGTTCTAATACGTATTTGCATCCATATGATAGAATCGCATAGAATTAAATATGAAATTATATATGTTGTTAGATAATTAAATCACAAAACTTATTGAGAAAAATCTTTAAAGAGAATAAACTATATTTCTTTATTTTTCTTAAGTAATCAGATATTTATGGATTACACAGTATATATACACACATTAACATAGTCAACAATGTACATTCATAAAAATATACAATGATGACATATATAATATCTGGACAAGCACATAGTTAGAAGGCCAGGTTTGCAATCATCAATCATCTACAAGGCACATATTCAAAGAAACAAATAGCCTTTTGCATAATCTTTGTACCCACAATTGGATAAAGTAACCGCAATTTCAAATGCTTCCATTTGTTGCATCATACTTTTGTAGATATCAAAATCATTAACTACACAACTACAAATATTACATGATATCCGATTCACTGCAAGCTTCATATACTACTTATCTTATACAGATTCTCAAATCATAAAAACATCTTAATAAATTAATTATGCGAATTAAGACTAGTTGTGAAATTTGCACAAGTTGGACCCCTTTTTTTAATACAAACAAACCTGCAGACATCATGTACACCCATAATGACATTGTTTCAAATTCAAGGTTATATTTAGATTCTAGGGAATGGAAACATGCAACATTATCACAATTTTTGGTGGTAATTAAACTTATTCCGTCTAACAGCCTCAATCTTAAAGTGGTTGTAGCCTGCATGTAATGTCTTCAATTTTAAAAAACACCATAATACTTTGTTTTGACACCAAAATAATAGTAGAACTTGGTGTCTGGTTGGATCTTAATCAATAAATTATTTTTGGCAAATATTATTCAAAAGAAAACGAGCCTCAGATCATAGCATAAAGAAGATGTACAACTACGAAAATATATTTTTGGAGTTTATATCATAGAAGTTTAAGTATAATCTATGAACCTGGTTGGACCTTTGATCTTTTTCGGTTGTGGTCTGAAACTCCTCTTTGATCTTTTTCGATGAGTGATGGCCATTGAGCAATGGTGCTGATAACGTGTTGTGAAAATAGAAAAGGAAGAGAAAAAAATTAGTAGCCAGAAAGAATGTACGTAGCTTTTCTCATTGATAACATATATAGAGGGAATGGGATAGAAGTTGTTGTAGATATGTATAAGGGCATCCACATTTGGGTTTATCCAAATCATAACACCCCCAAAAAATTTAGGGACATTGTCTCCAACACTCCCTTATGACTGTGCCCCAATGGATTGTAATCATGGATCAGCCACTGCCTACTGCTATTTCATACTAAATTATTCCTATGTGAACACCATTCTTATTTCACTACTAATAGGTGGACCTTAGAGTAATCAGAAAGAAGAGGTTATCAGAGAACGTGAAAAAAGGGTGGTGACAGAGGGTTCTCAACTATGGCACGACACTGCTCGCCTGGCCAGGAGATGTAACGATGAAGACGGTGCTCGGTGCGGCTTTATGCGGCGATAGCAGGCTAGAAAGACTCGAGGCAGATGTGAGCTAACGTGTTGAGAAAGTACGACATCGGTTAGGAAGTCGGTGGCGAGTCTTTGGGTATTTGACCGACTAGTGTTCGACGTCTGCTACGAGTTATATATATATATATATATATATATATATATATATAATGCGGATCAAAAGTTATGTCGAAGTCCCGCCCCTCTACACCATCGGATCGGGAGGTGGGGGGGGTGGCGCTCGATCTAACAATCGAGGGGTAGGAGGGACATCTGCAGGGTCCTGATCCGGACCCTATATATATATATATATATATATATATATATATATATATATATATATATATATATATATATATATATATATATATATATATTATTGATTTATTTTTATTTTTATTTTTATTTTTCTATTTTTTGTGGGCCCCAGCTCAGGAAAAATAAAAATAAAATAAATAATAAATATATATATATATTACAAATGGAAAAATAAAAATAAAAATAAATCAATAATATATATATATATATATATATATATATATATATATATATATATATATATATATATATATATATATATATATATATATATATTACAAATGACCTCTAGCTTAGTGGTTAAGAGAGATGCATGCGGCCCGAGTGGTCAGGAGTTCGAATCCCAGTGGGAGCGATTCCAGAAACAATTTACCTGAGACTATCCGCCATCCAGCCTTATGCCTATGGTTCGATACTGAGACTATCTGCCATCCAGCCTTATGCCTCTCCGCATTGACCACGATGGTCTCTTGAGTTCGACGCGTAGTGCATGCACACACACACAGACATATACAATTTGACATCTAAAATAGTACGCAATCTTAGCCGCACACCATTTGAAATGAATGGTTCAGATTTAAATGTAGACCAAATTTACATGTATGGAAGTCAAATTTGACATGCATGCTAATTGATAGTAGATTATATTAATTAGTGGAATATTTAATTTGGCATGCATGCTAATTAATACAAATTACTCCATCAAATCTGAACCATTTATTTAAAATGGTGTGCGACTGAGATTGTGTGTTGTTTTACATGTCAAATTGTATGTGTCACTTGATTCCCACCCATGTGTGTGTGTGTATACAGGTCCTTCCATATCTCCAAAGCAGTGTCAGCATAAAGAATACTCCCACGAATCTCATGTGTGACATAGTTGAGAATCCATGAAGCGATGGGATCTTCACACCTAAACCACTTTAATTTCTCGTTTGAGTCGGTAGGAATTTGGATAGTTCTATCGACAAAGCCAAATTTGTTTTTGACTCGAAGTGCTCTTGAGATGGATAATAGCCAGGTACCATAATTATCACCAGAAAGTGGTGGAGAGACAAGGATAGCTGTGGGGCTATCCGAATGATGAACGAAGAAAGGATCGTCTGATGATCCTTGAGAATCAACGCTTGAATCAACTGTACGCTCTGATACCATATTAGAAGATAATGAGGTGTGTGAAAGAGAAAAAAAGTTTAATTTCTGATGTATATTTTCTATTAACAGCAGCAGTACATATAGAAGAGTTTTACATAAACAAATCACCTTAGATAAGGGATAGATTCTTGATCTTAGCTAACTAACTAACAAACAATCTATACAGCTGTATAAGGCTAAGTATTGTTGATATATATATATATATATATATATATATATATATATATATATATATATATATATATATATATATCTGTGTGTAGGGGGGGCACTACTATTTAGATTAGGCCATCTTCAATGGGGCTTCTATCTCTCCTATTTCTATGGTAGAAACCCACTTTAGAAAAAAAACACCTTCCAATGATGATTTCTATAATAATTTCTATCATACTTGGCAGTGACGTAGGATGGAGAGATTATATGAGGGTTTCTACATGTAACAATTCTTATAGAAACTCTCCATTACTCATACCAATTAATGTTGGGCCCCACATTATTAAATTGATCCTTTTATTTGTTGCCACATAGGATAGAAATGAAGAACCATTTGAGAGTGTATTTCTGTGCCCAATTTCTATATATAAACTCTACCAACTAGGATCGAAATTTTCATAAAGTACAATGACATGTAGGATATTGTACTTTATGAAACTTTTTATCCTAGTTGGTAGAGTTTATATATAGAAATTGCACATACAAATACACTCTCCAATGGTTCTCCATTTTTATTCTATCCTATGTGACAACAAATAAAATGATCAATTTAATGATATGGGCCCAACATTAATTGGTATGAGTGACATAGAGTTTCTATGAGAATTTCTACATGTAGAAACTCTCCTATAATCTCTCCATCCTACATGTCACGATCCGATCCCAAATTGTTGGGTCGAATCGGATCATGTCCAGCCTGCACCGTTGTGAGACGGCGGCAGTAAGCTGTTTCTAGTTGCAAGTATCTTCAACAACAACTATATATTTATCACAACACGAATATACAAAAATTTTAAAACTTTAATATTCAACAAAGAGAAGTACAACTGGAAAGGAAAGTACTGAAATAAAATACTGAATTCAAAATCTACAAACTCTAACACAATAAAACTAGATAGCTGGAACAATGACTAGCGAAACGACCGGCTCATCGGCCTTTAGAACTGCGTCCTTCAAGGGAGACTCTGGCAACACCACAGGATATAACACCGGGTCATAGTAGCTATTGTACAATAGCTCAGCATCATCAATATCACCTATGGGGGAATCCAGTCAGGAAAGGAGCAAGTACGAGTACATATCCGACATTCTAAATAATAATGGAAAGATGCAATTTTAAACAGTTGAAATACTTTGAACAATATTTTCCAGCAATTTTCAGCAATTCAGTATTTGAAACAATGTGATTTGAATAGGTAACGTCTATGACCGGCTTGGGTTGTACAATAGCATCCTAGCGATGCGATACGGCTTAACCCCGTGTGTAAGAGGGGTATGCTTGCGCAATAATGCAATATGAGGGTATTGGTCATAAACGCTATACTACTCCCCCAATATCCCCACAATCAATAATCGAACTCAAGAAGAGAGTTCCGTGTAGCAATGTGGTTTAAGCATGCAACATGACAATTACTAATTAAAATGCAAGAAAACATAACTGTAACTTGCCTCTGTTTGTATAACTGGATTGGGATGTCGGTACCGGGAAGAAAGTCAAGTACGACCTCGAAATCCTACAGTTTGAGAATCCTGACTTAGAACCATAAATGAGCCATATCTAGGTGTGCTAGTTGCAATTTCTAGAAATAGACCCTAGTCAGGTTTTAAGTTATTAAATTAATCTACCGAAATCTGTCTAACGTCGTAAACTACATTTGTTATCAATTAACAGGATAAACCGATTACTGATTTATTGGAAAAAATAGCAATTACAGGTTAATTGGCAAAACTTTGTATTTTAATAATATATCTAAAACTAAGTTTTCTTTAAATGATAAAAACATGAACTTGTTAATTACTAGTAACTAGCATATGTGCATGTGCCTTGCACGTATTTTAATATTCTTTTAATTAACTTAGGAAGACTCTTTAGGAAAACCAAAGGTTAGTCTTCCTAATTATTAAGTTGGCTTTATTAAAATTAATGAACAGTTTTTAATTAGTATAGACATGCAAGGGTATTTTCGGAATTCAAAATTTTCAACATCCAAGTTTTCCTATTATATAGTAGAATAGATTAATGAACGTTTTTAATTAGTATAGACAAGCAAGGGTATTTTCGGAATTCAAAATTTTCACCATCCAAGTTTTCCTATTATATAGTAGAATAGATTTATGCACTTTAATTAAATGTGAGAAATCCTTATTAATTTTATATAAAATAATTAATACCCAATTATAATTATGCGCCTAGCTATGCCAACAACAAACCCAAAAAGAAAACAGAAAATCTACACTACACAATTACAGGGCCACAAAAAATAAAGGAAAACTGGACTTATGCCCTTACAACAAAATAAAATATAATTAAATATAATTTATAGAAAATGGGGCGTCTCAGACTTGGTCATGCAATCTCATGTTGCTGGCTAACGCCTCAATGTACAAGAGTGTCCCGTAGGCGGTCGTCGCCTAAGGGGATATGGAAACCAATAAAACCAACACTTAAAACCAATCAGAAAACCAATTTAATAAACCGTTTGCAAAGACCAGGATTTTAGAAATAGGTTTCGATATGCAAAAATTACTGAACATTATAAAGTACTATTTTGAAATACTTTTACAAAAAATTTGGACAACACCTCCTCTGTAACTAGGACGATCTAGCCACATAGGCGGTACAAAACCCATACCCAACCAGTCGATCCCAAACCAGGAAGAACACAAAATCACAACACAAAGACAATATCCCATTTTAAAGAGTAATAAGCCACATGCAAAAGCAATTATCCCACTAAGATAGATAGTCAATACAATATACTAAGATAGGAAACCAAGAAAATGTACGCAACCAGCAACCACTGTCCAAACCACAGAATAACTACGCCGCGACGTACAAACGACGCGTGTATCCTCTAAACACAACAATTAACAAAAGCCGATCCCAGTAACGGGGTCGGGACCGCGTCATTATTGGTACGCAATGCAACACACCAACGGGAGGGACACGGGGACACGAAATTATACCTCGGGTGCTCGGCTAGAGCTCTCAGATGTAAAAAATAGAGGAAAGAATACGCACGGACAGTGGGATTGGCTCGGGACAGCACCTATGGGAACGCGGACAGTGCACGAACAGTGCACGGGGAGCCACGAAACAGCAGATCGGGGCCCGGGGTGGACCGATCAGCGGTACGAAATACCGCGGGGCGCGAGGTCGCGGGCGGAACAACGGCACAGGGCCGCGGGATCGTCGGGAGGCGGGCGGTCGGCCTGGGCGGCCGCGGGGCGCGCGCAGGGGGTCGGCGGCGTCGGAAGGCGGACGCGCCGGAGGGGCCGAGCGGGTCGAGGCCGACGGAAGACGCGGCGCACGGGGTCGACGACGTCGGGACGCAAGGGAGGGGGTTCTGGAAGGGGAGTGGATTATGGAAAGAGGAAGGAGAAGGGAAGGGAAAAGTTCTCTGAAGGAGGAAATGGGTGAGGAGGTTTATAAAAGTGAGTGTGTGTGAAGAATGGGGGAGGAGAGTGGAGAGGAGAAGTTGTAGGAGGAAGAAGAGTGCTGGTGTGTGCGCGTGAGTGATTTCAGGGGAGAGGGGAATGTGGGTGCAGCTGGGGGGTATTAGAAAAGGTTTGGTTGCATTTTTTTTTTTATTCTCTTTGACTAAGTATTAGTTAGAAGCTAATTGTTATTTTCAAAAGTCCAAAAAGTGACTTAATAAGGAAACTTGGGTTCGGGACAGGGATCGGGTTCGAATCTCGGGGTCGGACCCCGGACACGGAATCGGGACTGGGCCACAAGCAAAATCCAATTAATTTATTTTTGAAATAATTATTTTCTGATCCGACTAAATATAATAATATTAATAATAATAGTAATAATAATAATAATAATAATACTGATAATGATAATAATAATAATAATAACAATAATAACAAGACTAATCTAAGACTATGCTAGCAGCCGAAATCCAATAATTCAATAAATCCGAAATTTACGGGTTTCACACTACATCACCGTCATGTATGATAGAAATTATTATAGAAATCATTATTGGAAGGTATTTTTTTCCTTCTAAAGTGGATTTCTACCATAGAAATCGGGGAGATAGAAACCCCAATTGGAGATGGCCTAAGTTATTAATGATAGATATTCTTTGTTAAAATGAAAGAAATTTTGTAATTCTAAAATTTTATCTTTGGAATGTATTTCTTCTACTTCGTCGTCAAAGGATCTGGTGATTGTACTTCACTGACCAGTTCTGCGAAGTTGAATATGTCGTCGAGGCTTGAATCGTGCATTTAGCAGCACTTTCCTTAAAGTGTTTCGGGCACTCCGGTAATGTCTTGGAGTCAGCACGCCAGAACACCCAGGATAAGACAACCTTTCTGCCAGAGGTTCACTAGACGCTGTGAGACACCGGCGTAGGGAAGAACACCTTTCTGGAAACTTTGGAAGAGAAAAGTAAGAGGAAGGAATACTCAGATTCTGTGTGTTTTGGACTCAAAAATCTGTTGCATTTATAGATGAATTAGTGTTATTTCGTGAAGTCGTGACCCTTCTGAAACAACATTCATTCACCTGTTCGCAGATTTATTCACCCTTTCGTTTGTCTGGGCTGCTGCAAAAAATAGGAATTATCGGGGCGAAAATCGCCGCGAGGAGCCCGAGGGCCGAGCCTACGCCGCTCGCCCGATGCCACGTTGCCTAAGTGCACAAGTGCGTCTACAATGCGCCACTATCGCCTCTACGCTCGAGCCCGTGCCCGATCCCGAGCCCGAGCCCGAGCCAGAGCCAGAGCCGGTGTTGCCGGTGGCAACACCGGCTACATTTTCATGAAGAGATTAAAAAAACAACCATTGGTCACCCACTAGCAACCCTTTGGTTGTTGCACACTCCACATGAGTGCACATTCCTATTTAAGCACTCCCAAAATCTTTCTCTTTTTCCGATGTGGGACTAAAGTCCCTTTTCTTTCCTTTTCATCTTTTAAGAACAACAAAGGGAATTAATTAATTCCAATAATCCTCCACTTGTTCCATAAATAATGGAAAGAAATTCCAGAATACATCACTTAAAGAATGTTAATACAGTTAGGTATCTTTCGAGTTGAACCTAACCTTAGTAGATGCAACACAAGATTTTATCAAAATTTCTGGTAGCTAGGCTTTAAACCAGTTATTCCTTGTGATAAAATCGGTGTTACTTTACACACATTCTTTTGTAGTTCTTTGCCTACATCTCTCGCTTAGCACTATTAATGGCCATGTGCTGATCCTGTCTCGTGAATTTTTATAAGATAAACTCCAGATCTTACTGAGACGACACCATCTCTAAATTCACATAGGTAAAGTTCTTTCAGTATCTCTGTTGCTTTACAGATACATGTCAACATTACTGAACTTCATTAAGAGTTTTATAAACTCAACCCTCAAATTGCAACAGTCGACATAATCATGTCGTATACATCCAAATCAACAGTTTGTTGTTACCCATTGAATCTAAGGTTAAGGTTTTCTTAACATTAGATTGGGTTGCCACTGTTGTTGGAACTCTTACTCAAGGAGTTTCAATCCCATACCTCTCGAGGTAGACTTTACTAAATCCCTAGCTAGTGGTTTAGTAAAGGGATCAGCTAAGTTATAGCTGGTACGCACATACGTAAGAGAAATAATTCCATCTTTGATCAATTTCCTTACGTAGGTATGTCTTAGACTTATATGTCTAGACTTCCCATTATACACTTCGTTGTAGGCTCTTGCTAGAGTAGCTTGACTATCGCAATGTATTGACACTTTTGATACATTCTCTTTAGCAGCGGAACTTCTAATAGAAGATCCCTCAACCACTCAGCTTCTTGTCCTGCAGAAGCTAGAGCCACAAACTCTGACTCCATGGTTGAATGGGTAATGCACGTTTGTTTCTTGCTCTTCCAAGAAACTGGCCCTCCGGCTAGCATAAATACCCAACCTGTCGTAGATTTGTTATCCCCGACACTTGATATCCAACTAGCGTCGGTATATCCTTCTAATACGGCAGAAAATCTACCATATTGTAATCCAAGATTCTTGATTTTCAAAAGATAACCAAAAATTCTTCCGATAGCCCTCCAATGCTCATTATTAGGATTGCTAGTAAATCTACTCATTTTACTAACTGCAAATGCTATATCAGGTCTTGTGCATTGCATTAAATACATAAGACATCCAATAGCACTTGCGTATTCTAATTGAGCGACGGCTCTTCCAAAATTCTTTTCTAGTTTAACACTTGGATCAAATGGAGTGTTCACTTCTTTGAATTTTAGGTGTTTGAACTTGTCTAGCACTTTCTCAACATAGTGCGACTGCATAAGTTCAAAACCCCCACTGTTTTGTATTACTTTGATCCCCAAAATAGTGTCAACTTTTCCAAGATCTTTCATCTTGAATGTGGAAGTTAGAAACCTCTTCGTTTCTGTAATTCCACTCATCTCGTTGCTAATGATCAACATATCATCAACGTAGAGATAAAGAAATATTACAATATTTCTATATACTTTAGTGTATAAACACTTATCACAAACATTGTGAACAAAGCCATTAGAAATTATGACTGAGTCAAATTTTTGATGCCACTGCTTTGGTGCTTGTTTTAATCCGTACAAGGATTTAACAAGTTTGCATACCTTTTGTTCATTTCCCGGGAGCATGAACCCTTCCGGTTGCTCCATGTAAATCTTCTCATCGAGATCTCCATTTAAGAATGCCGTTTTGACATCCATCTGATGAACATTAAGATGATGCAATGAAGCTAACGCAAACAATATTCTAATTGTAGTCGTTCTTGCTACTGGTATATATGTGTCAAAATAATCAATTTCTTATTTTTGTCGAAATCCTTTGGCTACTAGTCTAGCCTTGTAGGTGTTTAAAGTACCATCACTACGATACTTTTTCATGAACACCCACTTACATCCAATAGGTTTTGAACCTTTGGGCAGATCGACAATTTCCCAAGTGTGGTTAGACATTATCGAATCCATCTCATCTTGGATAGCATCTTTCCAAAAAGATGAGTCCCACGAAGCTATTGCTTCCTTAAAGGTTTTAGGATTATCTTCCACCTGAAGAATGATAGGAATCTTTCGAATAAATTTCTCTGTATTTTCTTCCACTAAGTAAAAGGAAATAAGTTGAGAATTTATTTCGTCAGGTCCTAGATCCTTAGCCTTTCGAACTCTCTTGCTGATCCGAAGCTCGGGTTATTTTTCAACTAACCGTGAAGAGCTCTCCTCACGAGACTCTTCATTAGCAGGAATTTCAGGATCCTTATTCTTAATAATAAGATTCTCGAAAAATTCAACATCTCTGGATTCGACAATAATGTTAGACTCTAAGTTTAAAAGTCTATATGCCTTACTATTGGCAGCATAACCTACAAAAGCACTTTTGATTCCACGAGGACCTAATTTGGTCCTTTTAGGATCCATATTTTTGTAATAAGCTATGCACCCCCACACTCTAAAATAACTGATATTAGGCTTACGGCCTTTCCATATCTCATATGGTGAAATACCAGTTTTCTTTAAAGGAATTCGGTTCATTATATGACATGCAGTAAGTAAAGCTTCTCCCCACAAACTAAATGATAATTCAGAATGCATTAGCATTGCATTTATCATTTCTTGATATGTTCTATTTTTTCTTTCTGCTAGTCCGTTCTGTTGAGGTATCCGTGGTGCAGAACATTCATGAATAATATCGTTTTCTTCACAGAAGGTATTAAATTCAAAAGAAAAATATTCACCACCTCTATCACTTCTAAGTATTTTAATCTTTTTACCAAGTTGATTTTCAACCTCTGATTTATATATTTTAAAAACATTAAAGGCTTCATCTTTATGCTTTAATAAATATACATATGTAAATCTAGAGCAATCATCAATGAAGGTAATAAAGTATTTATTACCTCCTCGAGATAATGTGCCATTAAATTCACATAAATCAGAGTGAACTAAATCTAGTAGATTGGTATTACGCTCTACACTGTGAAAAGGTTTTTTTAATCATTTTGGATTTTGCACAAATTTTACACTTATCTAAATCTTCAGAATTGCATGAAATTAATCCAGATTTAATTAACCTTTTCATAGTGCTAATACCTATATGCGCTAATCTACTATGCCATAAAGTAGATGACTCAATCATGTAAGCAGAAGTAGAAACTTTATTAATATTATTCTCAATGATACAAAGTTTTATCATACCCTCATCGGTATATCACTTTCCAACAAACACTCCATTACGGGTCAATATTAATTTGCTCGACTCAAAGACAGACTTTATTCCAGGTTTACCCAACAAGACTCCACTGACGAGGTTCCTACTCATATCCGGGACGTGAAGTACGTTAGTCAGAGTTACTTTCTTTCCGGAAGTGAATTGGATTTCCACATCACCTGTTCCCACGACCGTTGAATGTCCTTCATTTCCCATCTGAACTTCTTGTCCATCATTAACTTCAGAATAGGTCTTGAATGCTGCTTTGTCGTATAAAACATGAACGGTAGCACAAGTATCGTACCACCATCCTGGAGCCTTCCCTTTGACCATCATGAGTTTGCTCACCGTAGCAATTATGACCTCTGTCTCAGTGAGATTTACCTCGCTGTTTTGAGTCTTTCGAACCCGACAGTCTCTGGCATAATGTCCTGCTTTGCCACATACAAAACAGCCGGTCTTGGGTCCTTTGGCGTTGCTGGAATTCTTGAACTTTTGTTGGTCCTTCTTAGGACCGAGAAAGTTCTTCTTTCCTGCTAGTCTCTTGCCTTTCGCGCTCACCGCGTTGGCTTTAGAAACTCCGTTGTTCTCGAATTTTTGTCTTTCCTTCGATTCCTCTTCGATTCGAAGGTGTTTTTGAATCTGTTCCAGTGAGAAATCCTTAGAGCTGTGAAGTAGTTTCTTCCGATAACTATTCCAAGATGCTGGCAATTTAGTAATTATAGCACCAACTTGGAATGGTTCCGGAAGTTCTATCTTCACTGCCCTGAGTTTGTTGACTAGAACTTGTAGTTCGTGTACTTGGGCAAGTATAGGCATTGTATCAACCATTTTGTAATCAAAATACTTTGATATAAGAAATTTTTTTGTACCTTCTTCTTCTGCTCTGAATTTGAATTCCAGAGCCTTCCAGATGTCAATTGCCGAAGGATTTTCTGTGTAGAGATCGTACAGTCTGTCAGACAGGGTGTTCAAAATGTGACCACGGCACAGCAGTTCGTCCTCTTTGCGCTTTTTGCGTTCTGCCTTGACCGCATCAGAATCTGTTGCAATGGGTTCTGGAATAGGTGGCAGATCTAGATCGAGGACGTAGTAGATCTTCAGTGCTGTCAGGAGGAAGATCATTTTGTCCTGCCAGTGTGTAAAGTTTGTTCCGTCGAAGCGATCTAGTTTGACTAGATCCTGATTCATGACCTTGATGCTCGAAATCCCAGCCTCGGACGCCATTATTTGCAACACTTTAAGATTGTTACAAATTGATTGTACTTCAATGACCAGTTCTGCGAAGTTGAATATGTCGTCGAGGCTTGAATCGTGCATTTAGCAACACTTTTCTTAAAGTGTTTCAGGCACTCCGGTAACGTCTTGGAGTCAGCACGCCAGAACACCCAGGATAAGACAGCCTTTCTGCCAGAGGTTCACTAGACGCTGTGAGACACCGGCGTAGGGAAGAACACCTTTCTGGAAACTTTGGAAGAGAAAAGTAAGAGGAAGGAATACTCAGATTCTGTGTATTTTGGACTCAAAAATCTGCGAGGAGCCCGAGGCCCGAGGGTCGAGCCTACGCCGCGTTGCCTAAGTGCACAAGTGCGTCTACAATACGTCACTATCGCCTCTACACCCGAGCCCATGCCCGTGCCCGTGCCCGTGCCCGATCCCGAGCCCGAGCCCGAGCCGGTGTTGCCGGCTAACACCGACTACATTTTCATGAAGAGGTTAAAACAACAACCATTGGTCACCCACTAGCAACCCTTTGGTTGTTGCACACTCCACATGAGTGCAAATTCCTATTTAAGCACTCCCAAAACCTTTCTCTTTTTTCGATGTGGGACTAAAGTCCATTTTCTTTCCTTTTCATCTTTTAAGAACAACAAAGGGAATTAATTAATTCCAACAGGATCTCCTCCCACTAAGTATGTCTGAAGTGCAACTCAGCAAACCCACATGTCTCAGCTCTCAACAACATCGACTCCAACTCCATGCATGTCGGCTCGAAACAATAAACAATGTCACCTTAAATTACATGAACTCACATGGAATGGTCCCACTTCGGGTCAACGAGTTCGTATTTATCTATACTACTATATAATAAAAGTTGATTTCGACATAAATTTTTTTTCTTTTAAATATGTCTTTGCCTAAAATTGATGAGGGCAGCTAGATAATTATATACAGAAATTTTTTTTAAGAAAAATATAGTTTTCTTTTATACCTTCTACTCTTTCCAAGTATAGGAAAAATTAATTAAACGACGACTAAAATATATATGCAACGCACGTACATATACTAGTCGGCTCTGTCCCTTAAAAGCACATTCCGTTATATGTTCATTGGGACCATTGCTTTAAAAATTTGACCGGAACGACCGGTTCAACCAGTTTGTCCGTGAACCACTAGCTTGGAGTTTGGTCAATGTTGACCCATTTATTTTTTTGGAAACCGATTGTAAATAAATATTTTATAAAAATTAATGTCCAAAAAAATAAATATGTACTACTTAGATTAATATATTAATTAAACTAACTGCTTGAGCTAATTTGATCTGATTGAGTGTCTTGTCCGAAACAATTTTCGTTTCGATCAGTAAAACAATGGTTATGTCTGGCATCAACTTCCACTCAGACAAATAATATATGGGTAAAGTGCATATAAATCCTCCTTAGATTCGAGAAAAATGCAATTAAAGACTCATTGATTTGAAAAATCTATTACGTTTCAATTATGCTTAAATGACCCCCTAATCAGACTTTTCTGTTAACCAGTGTTAAGTCGGAACTGTGATGACCATTTTACCCCTAGATATAACCAACTACTGTAATTTGCCACTTGATTCTCTACTTAAAAATAAAATCCAAAGCCATTTACTGTAGTAAAACTTGGGACGTTTAAATACTATAGTCAAAAAAATTATATTTCTAAAGTTTTTTATTTTAAAATTATTTTTTCATAAATTATTTTTCATTTAACAAATATATAAGTATTTTCTGGGAAAACAAAACTGATAAATACAGAAAACAAAAAATCAATTCCTAAAAATGGAAATGATGAAAAACTGGGAAAAAAATACCAAACAAAAAATACTATTAAAATATGAAAAAAATAAAAAATTAAAAAATAGACAAAACATTCCAAAAAAAATGAAGATAAATCTTAAACAATGAAAAAAGACAAAAAGAAAAAACTATACAAATTTGAAAAAAATATTTAAAAATAAAAATTACGCAAAAAAATAAAAGTCACTCTTAAAAAACTAAAAAAGGTTTTTAAAAAGATGAAAAAAGAAAAAAATAACAAATACGAAATAAGAACTAAAAAATGGAAACAAAAACAAAAGATTAAAAAGACAAGAAAACTAAAAAAAAAGAATTTACTCGGGCAAAAAGTTGACTGGGAGAAAAAAACAACCTCCAATTCTTAAAAAGATAGAATTCTCATGCTTGACGTAATTTTCGAAAATAAATGTTTATAATCTAAATAGTAGGTTTTCATCTTAAATTTTCTCTGAAAAAAAAATTGTTTAACAAACGTCCGGTTAGTCCTGAACTATACAACAATTTCTCTTAGGGTCTGTTTGGTAAATCGTATTTGGAGCTGGATAACTGTAATTAATATTTTATCATTTAATATTTTATAATAATCTTAATTAACAATTTATAAATTCATAATTATAATCATAATTATAATAATTTATTAATCATAACTGTAATCTTAAATAATAATTTATTAATTAATATCCAACTATAATCATAATTAAAAATTTATTAGTCTTATTATAATCTTAATTAATAATTTGTTAATTACAATTTTATTATAATATTAATTAATAATATTTTAATCACAATTATAATTATAGTTAATAATTTATATATTATAATAATTTTAATTAATAATTTATTAGTCATAATTATAATTATCATTATAGTCTTAATTAATAATTTATTAGTCGTGACTATTATCATAATTATTTATTTATTAATTCTATCTATATTATAATTATAATATTTAACTAATATTTAATTTATTATTTTGTTAACTGTTTTTTATTACAATCATAGTTATATTAATTTATTAATCATAACTATAATCTTAATTTATAATTTATTAATTAATATCAATTTTAATCATAACTAATAAATTATTAGTCTTAGTATAATCTTAATTAATAATATTTTAATCGCACCCATAGAATCTTCTTTCAGGTTTTGTTGGTGTCCATGAAGTCTTCAATACATTGATTGAGTTCAAATAAGTAAAGAAAAGGAAGATAAAGAAAATAATTTTAAAATTAGGAATTTTTCCAACAAACCTGTCCAAAATTTATAAAATAGGAAGCTTGTATGTTGGCTTTGAAAACCATGGTCTATATATAGAGAATGAAAGGAAGCAGCCACTTGACTAACGTTACCAAATTAGGGGTATTTTGGGTAGTCCATACCCTGAATTTCAAAAGAAAATGCATCGAACGGCTACTTCTAACATCTCCTTGACGGGAAGGGCCTTTATAAGCAAGTCAAGTTTTACGATAGGTGTTAGCTGTTTAAATTTTCTAAGAAGTCTTATTTTGCTAACGAGACAAATCTAAAAAAAAGTTATACGCACTCTACCCATAATATATTAATAATGGTTATCATTTCTCTCTTATATATATTCTTCTCTTATATCATGATCATTATTAGTAAAAGTAATTGCAAAGCCTTCATGAGCAATGCTACAGTTACTACCAAACTTTTACAACATTTTTATAACTTACACCCATTTTCTGACATGTGGGCCAGGTGGTAGCCTGGCCCACATGTCAGCAAATGGATGTAAGTTGTAAAAATGTTGTAAAAGTTTGGTTGTAAACCAAACATTTTCCAGCCTTCATATATTTCCAAAAGAAGAAGGAAGTTTGGCCCTTAATACTTCTGATTAGCCCCTCTACTCAATCCACGTGGGTCTTAATCATTTCCCCCGGTCCACACCCCCAACCCAAACGAGTGCTAAATAATCCACCAATAATTACGAAAAAGCCAACCTCAACCGCTCTCTCGCTCTCTTCCTATATAAATACCCCACCCATTCCCCCTTTCCATTCCCAAATGTTTCTTCTTCACACTTCCGATTTGGGGAAAAAGAAATTAGGGTTAGGGTTTCAGTAACGTTCCTTAGATCTCCTCCTCCTTCTCCCTCGTAATTCTCTTCAAAACCTAAAAAAGCAAATGAACCCCGATCCCTCCCGAACCTTTCCGATCTGGTCCCAGCTGCCACCGCCAGCCGACGATCCGATGGCTTTCCAGACCCCCCGCCCCCCGTTCCCGCAGAGAATGAACTGGAAGGGGAAGAAAGCTGCCGACAAGCGCAAGAAGGCCGCCGCCTCTGCCGCGGGGGTCGCCGACGCGTCCTCCGCCGGCTACAAGCCCCCCGCCCTCAACGAGCTCCAGTTCCAGAACCGGATCAAAGCCCGCCGCTTCTACCACCCCAAGAACAACAACAACAAGTTCACTAGGTTCGCGCCCTACGCTCCTCGCAACACCACTTCCTTCATCATCCGCGCCAAGAAGTCCGGCGGCATCACGTCGCTGGTCTCCCCGTGTCCCGTCACCCCCGCTATACTCCCGACGCCCAAGTTCTCCCCCTCGCGCGAGGGGCTCGTCGACATGGCCAAGGAGGAGTGGGGGGTCGACGGGTATGGTTCCATGAAGGGCCTGATTCGCCTGCGCCCCGGTGGTGGGGCGGGCGCTGGAGGCGGGGGAGGAGGAGGACGAGGCGGAGGACGGGTCGAGCGAGAGCGACGTGGAGGAGCATGTCGAGGTGGAGAGGAGGCTCGATCATGATTTGAGCCGGTTCGAGATGGTGTACCCGAACCCAAACAGCCTCGGGGGCGACGAGCTGGGAGGGCCCGCGGTGTACCTGATGGAGAACCGGGTTGACGACCAGGACACGAGGATTGCGCAGCTCGAGGAGGAGAACCTGACGCTGAAGGAGCGGTTGTTCCTGGTGGAGAGGGAGATGGGCGACCTGCGGAGGAGGATGCAGCTCCTGGAGGCCAAAAATGGAAACTTAACCACCACCAATAACAACGATAGTAACAACAATGACAATAATAATAATAATAATAATAACGAGGACAACGACACTAGTTTCAGCAACAACAATATGAACGTTAACGAGGACGCTAGAGTGGAGAATGGGGATGATGCATGCTCGGAGAAGAGCATCGGGGATTGTGACGAGAGGAGCGACACCCCGAAGAGGGAAGAGTGAGCGATCGGGTGAGGGGGGAAATTGGTACTTTGTTGTGTACATATTGTCTGGGTATCTGTTGTTTTGTATGTGTAGGGGAAAGCTAACCAGTGGAGACCGGACCTCAATGGTTTCTTTGGTGTAAACTTCAATTTGTTGTTCTTTGGTGGTTCATTTCTTGTCTTTTAATGTTGTTGCTGATGTGTAGGAAACTTCAATAGTAATCGGATCATATAGATCTTTAATAATGATTCTTGTTCTTTGTTTTAGTAAATATTGAACTAACTTTCTATGTCCGTACTAATTGTATGTCTGCAAATATTTTAAGCATTCCTTTGTTTCTTATTGTGTCAGCGACAGGTTGCACTTCTTCTTGGTCTCCTCTGTCTCATAAAATCAGGTACTCTCTTGTTTCTCAATCTTTCTCTTCATCACATATGGTATACTTAGAATCTAAACAAATTTTGTTCTGGTGGCTGTTCATTCAATTATATTGTCTGAGTGTTAGGGTTAGGTTTGGTTGTGTGTCAGGTTTTAAATAGTATTTGATTGTTTTATTTGTCGTGAGATCAATTTAGAACTTGCTCAGTGGCCTTACATATCAATTGTTGTGATCTGTTGTCTTTATGAGAAGATACAATGTTAGCTTTTTGGCTCTGTTCCTTTGTGCTTGCAACGTTTTAAGCCATCTCATAAATTGAGCAGCTTAAATTTTATGTAGGTAGCACATTTGCTAGTGTTTTTCATGTTGTAATCTTGTCATTCATTTCTAGAATGAACTTGCTTGAATTAGAATGTGTTATAAACTTCTAACAAGTGTGGTTGTCGACAGTAGCTAGTCGATGATATATGGCCATGATTTCTATACAAATTGTATGTCTGGAAATATTTTAAGCAATCATTTGTTTCTTATTGTGTCGGCGACAGGTTAGCTTTTTGGCTCTGTTCCTTTGTGCTTGCAACGTTTTAAGCCATCTCATAAATTGAGCAGCTTAAATTTTATGTAGGTAGCACATTTGCTAGTGTTTTTCATGTTGTAATCTTGTCATTCATTTCTAGAATGAACTTGCTTGAATTAGAATGTGTTATAAACTTCTAACAAGTGTGGTTGTCGACAGTAGCTAGTCGATGATATATGGCCATGATTTCTATACAAATTGTATGTCTGGAAATATTTTAAGCAATCATTCGTTTCTTATTGTGTCGGCGACAGGTTGCACTTCGTCTTGGTCTTTTGTCTCATAACATCAGGTACTCTCTTGTTTCTCAATCTCTCTCTTCATCACATATGGTATACTTGGGATCTAAACAAATTTTGTTCTGGTGGCTGTTCATTCAATTATATGGTCTGAGTGGTAGGGTTAGGTTTGGTTGTGTCAGGTTTTAAATAGTATTTGATTGTTTTATTTGTCGTGAGTTCAATTTAGAACTTTGCTCAGTGGCCTTACGTAGCAATTGTTGTGATTTCGTCTTTACGAGAAAATACAATATTAGCTTTTTGGGCTCTGTTTCTTGGTGCTTGCAATGTTTTTAAGTCATCTCATAAATTGAGCAGCTTAAATTTTTGTGTAGGTATCACATTTGCTAGTGTTTTTCATGTTGTAATCTGGTCATTCATTTCTAGAATGAACTTGCTTGAATTAGAATGTGTTATAAGCTTCTAACGAGCGTGGTTGTCAACATTAGCTAGTCAATGATATATGGCCATGTTTTCTAGGAAACAATATTACATGTCACATTTGGTTCATGTAATGGAAATTATCATGTTGAAGCCAATCAGCTGTATTAGGTTAGGACGTTAGGTTCATGACATTCTTTAGTTCTATAGGATTTGATTCATAGTTCTATAGGATTTGATTCATAGTTTGCCGTATCGGCTGATGCCGAAACAACTGCAACCAACCAATTTTAAATATTTTGTACATTTATACATAATTTTTAAGTATTTTCTGTGGTTTCTTAGTAGTTTTTGAATTGAATGAAATAATAGTCACCCTTGATGATTGTTTTACGTGCAATAAATAAGTTTCTTCATTTTCATGCTTTTACAACCTTATTATGATTTTACAACATTCTTGATTTTCTTTTTCGTTCAAATTTTTTTCGTTTGAATTGACTGAGAAAGAAATCTCCCACGTTGGTATCGGTCAGTATCGGTAGGCACCGGATCGGGACATGCCACACTGTATCGGTATCGACATCGGCCGATAATGCAAACTATGATGGAAACCCATCTTTCTTGGTCATGCAGTTTAACGGCCTCACACAACTAATAGGCATGAACCCTTATGATTTGGAAAAAATCTAGAGTTTGAGCAACACTATCAGATTTGGTAGTTGTAGCCTTTTTGCCTTATAAGCCAAAGAGCAAAATTAAATTGTATTCTGTTGGGACTCTACGTGGTTTTGGAAGTATGCTTGATACGCTCTTAGGATGGCCTTTGCACAGCATAGCAGAGGTTTGTGCATGCTTTAACTAGCAAATGTCATTACATATAGGATATTGACTAACATTTTGTCAATTAGGTCAAGGACAGACTAATATTTTATAGAGGGATTATGCCTGAAGCATTGTCGTTTTTGTTGTGTATTTCACTTCATTATTCATGTAGGATATTTTCAGTTGGAAGACCTGTTAGTTTGTAAGCTCCTATTTTCAGACGAAGTGTTTAGTGGAGACATAGTAAATTGGAGAATATTGTCAGATACTAAATTGTCTCAAACAGTCCAATCATTCAGTTTCATACATTTTGCTGTACAAGTCAAGCAATCCAGATATCTAATGTCATATCCAGAGGACAATTACTTGTAACCTATGTTGCAGGAGTAGGGACAACGGAGATGGATATGGATACGATAAGTGTACGGAAAATGGGCATTTTCAAATATGTACAGTGTAATCAATGTTGTACGAATACGACTTGGATATCAGCACCATTTTTCCATGTCCGTGCAATATAGCTTATAAATGTTACTGATTGTGGATGTTTGATCAGATTTCCTACTACTAATTCCTTTTCCCGATTAGAGGGTTTTTTTGGTAATTGGGTTGAAGTAGGTGGTCACCCTAACCTTTGTCATATCCAGAGGACAATTACTTATAACCTATGTTGCAGGAGTAGGGACAACGGAGATGGATATGGATACGATAAGTGTACGGAAAATGGGCATTTTCAAATATGTACAGTGTAATCAATGTTGTACGAATACGACTTGGATATCAGCACCATTTTTCCATGTCCGTGCAATATAGCTTATAAATGTTACTGATTGTGGATGTTTGATCAGATTTCCTACTACTAATTCCTTTTCCCGATTAGAGGGTTTTTTTGGTAATTGGGTTGAAGTAGGTGGTCACCCTAACCTTTGTCTATAATAGGCCTTCATCTCTTGTAATTGTAACTCTTTCGAAATCATGAGCGCGCCTAAGACGTGTCTCACAACAAGGTACAACAACTGCGCCTTGCACCTCACTAGGCGTGACCCCTTTCTTCGGGCACTCCAAATGTGCACCTTTCAGCAAGGCGCAACCAATAAAAGCTGCACTTAGGAACGTCTTATTTTTATGTTTATTTATTATTTGTATAAAAAATTAAGGGAGATAGCCCATGGCCCTATCTCATTTAAGTGGGAGGGAGGTTGCTCTTTCCAGAGTTACCAAAGTTGGCTGTAGTTGAAATAGAAAAACTAAAACTTAATAAAAGCGTGGTAGTATTGAGAATACAAATTCTTGTTGGTTATGTTGACTGCTACTATGCCAGGTCACTTGGTTATGTTTTAACATGTTTTTGTTGGTTTTAATATATTATTTATTTATTACATTACTAATTTATTTATTTATGTATGTTTTTATTATTCTTTATTTTTGCGCCTCGCTTAGTTCATACGCACGCCTTAAGTGTAGCTTGCGCCTCGCATGATATGGACCTTTTGCACCTTGAGCATTTGACTACCTTGTTCAAAATATTAAATTTAACTTGTATGAGGCCGTGGACGTAGAAGAAATCTCCAAATCACGTTAGATCTTGTGTGTTTGTGATATTTTTCTTTGTTGTCGGTACCAAGTTCCTAAAGATAACTGTTCGTAGTTGATATAACTCTGTGCTAGAGGAATTATTTATGCGTTTGAATTTCAGAATTGGGCAGTTGTGCGAGGCCCCTTGCCACTCTGGCCTAGTTGTCTATGTAAAATATATGCAGTTTCCTTGTATTCTGGTCTCGCTATTGAATCATCCTTGTGCTCAGCAATGCTAAGGCCTTGAAAATTGCAAATATCTCGTCATCTGAAATCAAAGAATTATTTAAGTTAGATTAGCGTAATTTCTTATTCTGTTATTTATTTGCAGGAAGAGAGATTGACATGTAGTAAAAGCATTGATACGAAAGGAGCAAGTTTATTATGCTATAACAGTTGTGTTTTTTTATGTATTAAAAAAACAAAAAAAAAACAGTTGTGTATTTTTATAGAAGTAACTTTAAATTCTCTTTGTTGCCTTCAACATTTTTTGCTTTAATTTAATTCTGTCCACTATTCCAATTCAAGGCATTTGATTTTTTTTTTTTTCCTTTTCTTTCCCAATTATTAGTAATGTAGGCCCCTGCAACATTCCTGACAGCCCTGAAAGAGTATGCTTGTGCTCCAAATGCTTCATATGGAGAAGCAATGGATCCTATCGTCCTCGTATGGATTTATCTCAGACTCAGCTTAAGCCTGTGCAGTGCCTGTGGGTATTTTGAGATTTATGACCCATAGGAGCTCACTTGCAAGTTTTTTTTTTTACAGTCTAAAGTTGCAATACCTTTTTAAAAGTTTCTTCGCACATTTGCTAGAGTACATTGATAATTTTTGCAGAATGTCATGCTTCCTTAAATATGTGTTCCGTATGGATTTGGCCATATAGAGTGCTAATATATGCCTGCCTTTGAGATAAATATCAACTCCAGTTGACATGAAATATGTGCTGGCTGTAGGACTCGGGAAGCTCTGTTGGTGCTGTGCTCCCCGTCGCTTCTTAGCAGCAGGCGTTCCTGCTCAGGAGCAGACTAGGATGTGGTTCAGTTACTGCAGCAAACAACTCTGATTCCTTGGTGCGACAAAAGCCCTTAATTCTGTTTGATTGCTGATACATGG
The DNA here is from genome assembly GCA_029216955.1 of Iris pallida. Classification (NCBI taxonomy): domain Eukaryota; kingdom Viridiplantae; phylum Streptophyta; class Magnoliopsida; order Asparagales; family Iridaceae; genus Iris; species Iris pallida. The sequence continues at coordinate 11,840,813 of JANAVB010041420.1, forward strand.
ACAGTGAATCGCTGTCGATAGCATTAGCATAGAAGGCTGTTCAGTCTGTATATTACTTTTGTCTGTTTTTTGGTCTTGCTCGCAATTTTTACATTATTTTTAGTTCCTATTTAAAGTTTTCAGTGAAAGTTCTTGTCCATTTGACTTGGTTTCTTGGGAGACCTATCTTGTCCATAGTGCAACACTACTGAATCTCCGTTGTCATGTTACATTGTTTACTTAGTTCTGCCAGGTTCATTAGGTAGACACCTAACCTGACCGTGGATGAGTCCACGTTCTAATTTGGTCAGGCAGATGTTCAGTAAATGAAAGACGCTATATTATCCAAGTTAGTTGACATGAGTAGGTAGGTAACTTGGAGACTCTTGATGACAGACACCTTCGACCAGTCATCGTGCCGGATCTTTACTTGCCGTCCAAGTAGAATGGTCGAGTCAAGAGTCACGTACGTTATCCCATTGTGGTTGCGTTCTTCCATTAGTAGAGAGATACATAGCGTACTGGAGAGAGAATGTGCCAGGGTGCCTGCCCCTCCCCTAATCCTCATTATTGGCATTGTTTCACACAACCTACATCTTCGAATCTCCGATGTCTGTCCATGTAATGGGCGCCTAATTCTCATTATTGGCATTGTTTCACACAACATACATCTACGAATCCCAACGTCTGTCCATGTAATGGGCGGACCCACATTGGATCACTCCGAAAATGTCATGCTACATAACGTGTGTTTTGTCTCTCTCCAACGGTGACGTAGACCCAAGTCCGGAAGCATGGAGAACCAGGAGAAGTCAACTACGGAAAATAACTTAGATCAACGCATCACCAAGTATATTATTCCGATAGTAGTAAAATGAGCAACATGACGATTCAAACACAGGACTCCATATCTTCTATGTTTTATAAGTTGCCTGTTATTTCGTGCCATGTTTAATCGACAGAAGCCCCCATACATAGAGCTTGTAGGGGTCCAAAGCGATTTTTTAAGACACAGCCCTCATACATAATATGTAAAAAAAAATAATAAAAAAAGTTCATTAAAAAAAGTGTTAACAACCAAAAACTAAACTAAGGACCTCTAGTATGCAAATTTAACATAATAATCACTACACCACAATTGTTATATATTAAAGAAGGCCTATGGTACATTCTAGTTCTATTTTAGATACACGATTATTAATATATTTATGTTTAACCCTTGCCAAATGTCTCGCCTCCTTGTCGGTCGTCTCATATTGATTTCTATAAAAAGACCTTTCTTTTTCAAAATAAAAAAAAGGGTAAAGTGCAAAAAACCCCTCGTTAAATTTGTGTTTTTTGTACTAAAAGATCCCATGCTCTTAAAATTGCCAAAAGTATGAATTAAGCTCATTTTGCCCCCAAATGACAATTTTACCCTTGCCCTCCGCCCCCTCCTTCTTCGGCTGTGTTCGCCGGCGAGGAGGAGGAGGGGGGTGCGCTCGCCGGCGACCGGCGACGGAGGCGGAGGGGGGGGGGGGGGTTGGGGCCGGCGAAGGAGGAGGAGGAGCCGGGGGGGGCTGTTCGCCGGCGAGGGAGGAGGGGGGGGGGGCTGTTCGCCGGCGAGGGAGGAGGAGGGGGGGGGTGGGTCGGGGGGGGGGGGCTGTTCGCCGACGAGGGAGGAGGAGGGGGGGGGGGTGGGTCGGTGGGGGGGGGGGGGGGCTGTTCGCCGGCGAGGGAGGAGGGGGGGGGGGGTGTGGGGGGGGGGGGGGGGGGGGGGGGGGGGGGGGGGCTCGCCGGCGCCAGCGCCGCCGGAGGGGGGGGGGGGGGAGAGGTTAGAGGGGAGGGGGAGGGGTAGTTTAGGTATAAATTTTTTAAAATTTGGCGGGAAGGACCTAACCGAGCGGATGTATAATCTAAGGAGGGGTAAACTGCAAAAAAACTCTAAAAGGTCTTTTAGTACAAAAGACAGAAATTTAGCGAGGGGTTTTTTGCACTTTACCCTAAAAAAAAGACATGAGAAAATAAAAGAGAGTTTTTTTTTTTAATCAAGAAAATTCAATCACGCATAAAACCCTTAGGATGCCAAAAAAATATTCCTAATTTCTTAATATCACAATTTTTCTAATAATGTTTAATTTTCCATATCCGTAATTATGATTAATTCTCCAACATAGATCCCTAAAATGTGTCTAATATTTTTGCTAAATATCACAAGAGCAGCCCGTCCACCCATCTGTGCAAAAGCACCCCTCAATTATAGGAAAAATTACAATCACAAAAGCAATCGTCCGAAAAGAGTAAGTTCAATAATATATCCCAAAATTTCGACACCTTTTTTTTTTTCCTCCGGAAGAAGCTCCATATGCTCTACTTCTACAACAACTCTCCCAACACTTTCTTCTTCCTCCCAATTCCTCCTCCCCTCTCCCCAACCCTAACCCTAACCCTAAATTTCATCGGCCATGGCTCGGGGCCTCCGGGGGGTGAAGGACGACCTCTCCGAGATCGGCCGCCACCTCCTCGACATCGCCTGCTTCCTCTCCCCGCTCCTCGCCACCACCTACGCCGACTCCCCTCCCTCCTCCCCCCACTCCCTCAACCCTAGCTCCCCGGAGTCTCGGGCGGGCGATCTCCCGGAGGCCGGCGGGGTGTTCAGGAGCGGCATGTCGAGGCTCTCCAGCGTATTCCGGAGGCCCGGGGTCGGGAAGGAGAGGGACTCGGACGGCCGCGGCGGCGGGGGAGGCGGTGTGGGCGGCGGGGTCGGTGAGGTCAGGGGGGAGGTTGTTGGGTTCGTGAGGGATCTCGTGAAGTGCCCGGAGTCGTGGGTCGAGTTTCCGGTCCCCGTCGATGATCGTAATCTCTCTCTCTCTCTCTCTCTTCCACCCCCCCCCCCCCCCCCCCCCCCCTCCTTTCCTACTCTAAGTAGTTGGAATGAATTTTTGGCTATAAAGATTGTGTCTTTATGTTGCTAGTTGTTAGTTTCTTTAGAAGTTTGTTGAATGGAAGATCGAATGGTCCTATGTGACTGTGTATTTACCTATTCTGCGTATCTGCTTGGCAATTGTTGGGTAGCGGTTATGGTGTTTTTAGAGTACCTGTTATGAGCGGTTACGAGAGGTCCGGTTTTGAGTGGTTTTGAGTAGTGGCTTTTAAACAATCCATGCTTGGTAATTCATTAACAAGCTGTTTTGGAAGTTTTTTTTACACGAATAAAATTACCTATGTCCATAAGTAAATAAAATAATAGAAACATATGGAATAATAAAAAGGCCTATATGAAAGTAGGAGAGAAGATTGAAGAAGTAGAAGTCAATATTCGATCAAAATAATATACACATGAAATAATAGAAACTCATGTAAGAAAGTAGGAGAGAAGTTTGAAGAAGTAGAAGTCCATATTTGATCAAAATAATATAAACACATGAAATAATAGAAATGTCGGATGAAAGTATGAGAGAGGGATTTTAAGAACTTACTAGAGAAAGTAGCCGTAGTAACACAGACGAGAATGAAAAAATAGGGTAAGGTATTAGTAATTATAATTATATATTTTCGGTGATGATATAAATATAATAAAATCTCTCAAAACCTACCGATTTTGGGTGTTTATAAAGACACCCAAAATTACATTACACCGGTTTTGGGAGGTTTTTGAGCCGACCAAAACCAGTGATTCAAAAAAAATTAACAAGCAGGGTTTTTTAAAACACTTGATAAACGGTCGGTTCAAAAATACCCCAAAACCGGTGAAAACACTGTTACCAAGGACACCCTAAAGTGAGGTTCTTTAGGAAAATATTCTTTAGAAATGGGAGTTTTGAAAATTATTACCAAAATACGATATTTCCAATGTCTCATTCAAAACACGACTCTAACTAGAGAAGTTGCATTTTGAAAACAAGAAGAAGTCTTGTTCCTAAAGCATGAATTTGAATGAAAGCACAGTGGTTTTTTAGTTAAAACAAAACTTAGGGAGTTACACAATGTTGGTATTGTTCTAAAAAGTTAAAAGTTTTTTTTTGGGTCTAAAGAATACATTATAATAAAAACCTTATGATGGTAAGTTTTATTGATCAAGTTTCTACGGTTGGTAGAATGAGTTAGTTTACGTCCTATGGACGATGATACAAACCTTCGGAGAAGTCATTCTGAAAGCTAGTCGTTAAGAGGAGAGAATCTAGAATTATATCAACCCACATCGAGTTTCCCATATAAATGATCCTGAACTATAGGATCACAACAGAAAAAGATGCATTACTTGAAGATCACTATTTTAGCTATTTTTATCTGAAATGCCTATTGCATAAGAAAGAGGGCACCCATCACCACGAAGCTCCTGTTAATGCAAGGTTGGGGGTGCCAAGATATACACAACCTTACCTGCAAAATGAATAGGCTATTTATGCAAGATGTTCCTATTATTGTACATTTCTGATTTCATTGTGATGCCTCAGTTTACGTCATGCAACTTCACTTGAATTTGTGAACTACTGATCTTCTTCAGCAAATCAGTATTTAGGATTTATAATTCATTATGATTGAGGGTTTGAGAAGGATGTCGTGCATAGAATTAAAACATAATATGTGAAATGCAGAAGCGCTGTTGTAGTACTTTGAGATGACATGATATCTATGAAGTTGAAAGGAAAATTCTATAAGACTATTATAAGACTAGCGGTGCTTTATGGATAAGATTAAGAAATATGTCCAAAAAATTAGCTTACACGAAATGATAATGGTACAATGGATGAGTGGCAAGCTTAAAAGATAGCATGAGGAGTGTATTCGTGTAAAGTTTGTAAAGTTGGAGCCTTGGAGGTGACGACAATTGAGGACAATATGATAGAATTGTCTTAGGTGGTTTGACATATGCGACACATACCATTAGATGCTCCGATAAGGAGGGAATATAATAAACCGTTAAATTAGCCTTTAGGGTGGCCAAATCGAACATTGATTGAAGATTTATACTTTGAAGGAAGGGTATGATTTCTGTTACACTTACAAAGGGCAAAGCCCTTAACAGAGATGAATGAAAGGGAGTTGAGATTTCAAACAGACGACCCAAAGATTTGGATAAAGACTGTTATTGTTGTTGATTTTCTTCAGCAAACTCTGAGAATATCTAAGAGATTTAGGCCTTGTGATAGGCTTACGGAAGAAACCTACCCTGCACCCAGTATCTTGCAACATTGGCTTCTTCAAATGTCTTCACAAAACATTTAAACTTAACTCCTTTACATAGTTCCATAGGATACATCCCAGTTTTACACAACCTTTTAAGAACTGAAATGAAGCATAACAGCTCACATAGAACCCTTTAAAATAGCATAAATTGTAGTGATGCTAATCTAATACTAATTTATAGATAGCTGAATTTAATTCATCCATCCATTATTGCTTAAATGACACTATTTAGCCTAGGTTGATCCAAGAAATACCCTTGAAACCCTATGATACATTGAATGTGTTTTGATTCTACTATGGAACCCACATCTTTGCAATTACACTTGTCTTGTTACTTGTGATAATTAACATCACATATGTTGCACAAGGTACGGTTCCCAGTGGTGCAGAGGTCTTGTACTAGACATCACAACATGGGCATACAAAATGTTCATGGGCACTGCAGATTGGTTCCTTGTCCATGAAGCAGTATCTGTATTGTGTAGTATCGTACTAGTGTGCCTACCACAAAAGTTGTTTGAATAATTTAACCTTTAACCTTTTTTGTCTTAGATCACATCAGCTGTCACTCCTCTTTCTCTTTCTATAAAGTTTAGGCCAGTATTTATGGTCGCTTGGCTCCATATGTTACCTTCCTCATATCGTATATGTGGAACAAAATCCTGCTTTCTCTGGCCTTATTTAGTCCTTCACACTATTGGTCTAAAATTTGGACTGTATGTGTGCATTACTACTTGCACTAAGTTCAATGCAAAGGGGAAATTGTCACGCTCCACTCTTGGAATATGGTTAACCGAGTACGTAACGAACACCCCAGACTACGCGACATACGAATACACCAATACCCACATTTGGAATTGTCTCATGTAAGTTTCTAGGATAGGTTTATCAGGAATTATCTAAGACTAAACACGATCAAATATCTAAGGAAAATGACATTCTAAATAGCATAATATGAAATTTCACTATTCTACTGAACTATAAGATACTAACCCAAAACATGTATATAAACAAGTATATACCTTTAATTATTACAATATACTGGGAAACGATTGAAGTGTTTCAATAATTCCATTCAGCATGTCTACATTATACAACACTAGCTTCTTCTGATTCATTTTCCACACCAAGTGAACACATACTAGGTCGTCTAACGACATACAAGCCCCGTGCTAAAGAACACTCAAAAAATAGAATATGAACTAGTTGAGGATGAAATTGAAATTCGTTGGATAAGGGAAAGATGCCACCATCTTAATTATTAAACCCCTACAATTCTAACACTCCAATATACATTATACAAAGAGTTAAGCAGTCCTAGGTATCAAAATTTATAAGTCCTAACACTCCATTCATACACTTATCAATTCACAAACAACCACTTCACGACAAACAAACACTTTATGTGAAATACACTTTGGAGAACACTATTGGTCACACATGGCTATTTTCTTAGGAATAATCTTATTTTTCTGGGATCAGATTATTGCAATGGTTGACACGATGCTTAGGTTGGTTCCACATAGGTTTGGGACAAAAGGTATATTAATTTATTGATCTTAATCAATGCTAGATCGAGTTAACTTATGAATCTTAATCGATGTGCAATTGAGTTAAGAACTTCTCTTGACACAAGCTTGGTTAAGGACCGCAACAACTACAACATAGGAAAGTGAGCTAAGCCACACACCCACTCTTCGTAAGGCCTTACGAAGAATGTAGTATTGATCATCTATTGTTTGTTAATTATATTTAAAAAAAATATTCCATGTGACCCTAATGTTCTCCCCTCCCCATTGTGCAGACCTAACAATCACTAACAAGTCCTAAGAATTATTATCTTGAAATTGAAATGAGTTTTGATATGAGTGCTCTACAATCACGTAACGGTACGAAGACTCCATACTTGCAGGGTTCTATGTTCCAACTGAATGATCCTCCTCCTATAAGAACAAGAGTATTTGCTTTGATCCGTGTGTGCTAAAGGACTCGGCGCTACAAAGACACCATACTAAGGACTATCAACCGCATCAAATAACCTTGATTCTGAATGATCATGACTTGAGAATTTAGTTTCAATGCATATATTGTATCCGTGTCCTACGCATCCTAAAGTCAAATATCGATTCCTTAAAAAAAAATCTAGCTCAACCATCCTTGGATTACCTGTTATCAAATGCTGGACCCTAATTGGGGTTGAGGACCCAAGTAAAAATATATCTAGCTCAACCATCCTTGATATGCCTACACCTCTCAACCATCCTTGATATGCCTACACCTCTCAATTTTGGTGGGCATGAGAGTAAGAATCTGTAACAGAATCAGTCCCTATTTCCCAAGAACAAATATTTGAATGGACAAACAAGCTAAATAATTCAAATTAATGTGGCCAGAGCCAGAGTTTAGCTAGGGATGAAAAGGCTACCTAGAGTAGTGTGTTTAGTAGAGCCTCTCTCTCTCTCTCTCTCTCTCTCTATATATATATATATATATATATATATATATATATATATATATAGAGGATTCCTGGAGCTGGGCCGGCCCAGGTAAAAAAATAAAATAATATATATATATATATATATATATATATATATATATATATATAGAGGATTCCTGGAGCTGGGCCGGCCCAGGTACGGGGGGTGGGTCAGGCCTATTCTGCTTTCGTAGCTGCTACGACTTGGTTCGGACCCACCACGACCGGGCTGAGGAGGTGGATTTCATTTGGGGCAAGGGGGTTGTCCGAAAAATGCAACTATGTGCATACCGACTTCTACGGGGTAGACTGATGACGAGAGATAGACTCCTCAGGTTTGGGATGCAGATCCCGGATGCCAAATGTGTGCTATGTAATGAAGAGGATGAATCTATGGGGCATCTCTTCTTTGTATGTCAGGTGACCTGGCACATTTGGACTGAGCAGTGTGCGTAGCTGAGAGGAGGAGTTGGGGTGGATAGAGACATCCGGAGCATTCTCAGCTGGATCCGAGATCACAGAGGCAGGGATTCGGGGTGGGCCAGAAGAGCCAGAGTTCGTCTCGCCGCGTCCGTTTGGCACATCTGGAAGGAGCGGAACAGACGTATTTTCGAGGGCTTGACTACCCCCCTATTGGAATTCTACATAACATAGAATTCGATGTATCAGTAATGGTCCCATAATACTATAATTTGGGGCTTGGGAAGTTGTGATATTGTGATATTATGTATTGTAATACCTTTTCCGCTGTATGCGAGGAATAAATTCACCCTTATTCCAAAAAAAAATATATATAGTCCTAAGGTGCCACCTTAGGAAATTTTCTAAGGTGGAGTCCATGTGTCAAAATCCTGATGACTCATCGTATCTTCCAATAATTACCGTTTCTTTCCTGTATTTTGTTGGAATTTGGTGCAGTGCACGCGGACATTGGTAATCCAATTAGAAATTGACACGTGGTCACCCCTCCAACGGTGTCACCTTAGGAACCTTTTACATCCTACGTTCTAGATTGAGCACAGATTGAGCATGAGTTGTTATTACGACAATATTTTCGAACTATATCTGGATATGACTTTCTTCATATCGATACTCGATTCTTTTTACGTCTTGTGCATCATTCCTGGATTTACCGCTTGAGTTGTTCTCCATCCTTCACTCAGACTTACCGTAGTACCATGATCCTCTAGCTTTCTAAACCGTTCCTCCAGGTTTGTTTTTTAATCAACTGCTAACTGAATATTTCGGTTCGTCTGCTTTTTAGGATATGGACCTCCGACATAGCTTTCCTAGTCTTTCGTGCCTTTAAGAGGGGACCACTTGGGTTGGTGCTTGTTGATCAGTTCAGTCTCTCTTTTTCTCTCTCTCTCTCTCTCCCCCCCCCCCCCTCTCTCTCTCTCTCTCTCTATATATATATATATATATATATATATATATATATATATATATATATATATATATATATTTTTTTTTTTTTCTTATGTGATACACGCAACATATCTTACATTCATAGTTGTGAAAAGCGAGCATCACGAGTGAGTCTCTCTTCATGATGCACATGCTCCCACTACGTCTCTTGGAGAGGCTCAACCCCATTTGAGGAGGACATTTTTTTTTTCCACAAATGAGTATTTCAAGTTCATCTTCTTCTTTTAATTTGGATCTTGGTACCACTATTAAATTATTGGTATATTTAGATTTTGGGTCACGAATAAGTTAGGATATTTGTATTTGGATCTCCATAATAGATATAATTAGTGTCTAGGTCTCCTATAAGTTAGAATATTTGTGTTTGGGTCTCCATAATAGACATAATTCAAAATCCAACTAAAAATGAAAAAAAAAACAAACAAACAAGAGAGAAAAAAAAGGAGGAAAAACTGAAAAGGCGAATAAGAGAAAATAAAAGAATACAAAATCGAAAAAACAGAAAAGGAAAAAAAAAAACCAAAAAAACGGCAGGAATAAATTTATTATGGGAATAATTTTTTCGCATATTCGTAATTTTCAAAAAAAATGTCCGAAAATATCGAGACCAAAAATATAAATATTCCAGACAAATTTATTATGGAAACATATTCCTATGTTTGGTTAAGATTAAAAAAAATATTTCCGAAAATTACTAGTACTTAGATAAATAATTTACTACGATAATTCTATCCCTTAAGAATATGTGGATATATTTTTTCTGCTTGGACAAAATAAATTATTTATTTTATCATTTTTTTGTTTCAGTATTTTTTGTATTTTATCCTTTTTTCGTTTAATTTCTTCATTTTTTCTCGTTTTTCCCAATTTGGGGTTATTTATTTATTTTTATTTTTATTCTTTTTTTAATTTTTTGTTCATTTTTTAGTTGGGTTTTAAGAGTCAACAATTATTCCAAGACTCCAAGACGCAAACACTAAATATATCTATAATGGAGATCCAAACACAAATATCATAACTTATTGGAGACCCAAACACTAAATATCTCTATTATGGAGACCTAAACACGAATATCCTAACGTATTCGAGACCCAAAGTCTAAATATCCCTAAATTATTTTCATACTATTACCTATTGTTTTACGTGGACAAAACATTAACATAGAAATTACTATATCATTGTGTAAAGAAGGAAAAAAATATCTATTGTGGTCGAAGGAGAAAGGGTGGGGTGGCCCACCTGTCACTTGCCTCACCCAATCTCACCCAGTTTGATCTGGTCTGTTGGATCAGATCAAAAACAATCTCGACTGTTGATTTAAACTGGCTTTTCTTATATAATAAAACTAGGATTAGGGTTTATTTCTTTGGGGTTTTGAAGAGGAGTTTCAACAGCAAATTCCTAGGAGAAATTCGACTTCCACCTAGGATTTCATCGAGCTCCAAAATTTTGTACCTATTGTTTCACGTGAACAAAACACTAACAAATAAATTACTATATCATTGTGTAAAGAAGGAAAAAAAATTATAAATAATTTAGTATTCATTTGCTTACAAGTATTATTTATTACATATATAATTTATAAATAAATTTTGCATAATCTTGAATAAGTGTGCACTTCACCTTGCATAAATTAATTTCATCTATTTGTTTCTCTTTTTCACCTTGCTCCTTTCACATAATAACTATGCTTACGATATGATATTATACCATTCCGTTACATATCTGATACAAAACATATAGGCAGAAAGGTAGTATCAGCCTTTTAGTGTTTACTTGTTATGTAATGTGTACTTAAGAATCTAGATTGTGGAACTAGATAACCTGCAAAGATGAAACAAATAGAAAATTTATATTAAATTATGTTCCTATATGGATTTAGAAGTATAGACCTAAACTTCTAGAGCTATTGTATATGATACATGATACGCGTTGCGAGTTGACAACCTCTCTCTCTCTCTCTCTCTCTATATATATATATATATATATATGGCAATTATATATATATATATGGCAATTAAAGTTGTAACGATGGAGTTTAAGTATGGTCTTATTAGTGAGGATGATTTGCAAATACAGTAGTACAAGCATTGTTTACGTTCCATAAAACCTAATAGGAGACAAAATTTATTTATCTGCTTCTAACTTCGTATGCTCTTGCAGATTTTGATATGTCTCTTGATCAAAAAGAACATATAGCAACTGTTGAATGCTTGGCTCCAAGTTTAGCAGCACTAAGGATAAGCCTTTGTCCAAGTTTCATGAATGATGAAAGCTTTTGGAAGATATATTTTGCTCTTTTGCATCCGAAACTGAATAAGCATGAGTCTGAGTTGTTATCTACACAACAGGCAAGACATTTAGTTTTTGCTTATATCACATATACTAAGCTTAAGATGTATACAATTCTATCAAGCAAACTGTGGAATATATCTGCTCTTTCTGAGGGTGGAGCTACAGGTGTTATTTGTGGCGTGGGGGCTGGCCCAACCTACCGGGGAAAAAAATCTCCATCTATAAGTGGCCCTCTTTACCTGAGGAAAATATTTTAAAATGATTTCGTTTCAATCATGCCACTTAATATAAAATTTTTAATAACCCGCTTACCAATCAACTTCTACCGCCTATCCAAGTCTAATTTTAAAAAGGAATATATTCAAAGATCTGTGTTGTTTGTCCATTATTACTTTTTCTCCATATTAAAGCTTCGGTCCCCATTGATATAGCTCTATGAAGATTAAAATTCCTTGTCTCCCCTTCAAAAAAATCCTATTTTTTCGACTACAAAATAGAGAAGAAAATGATAAACACAGCACGAAGATGTAGAGGAGAGGGAGGCCTGGAAAAGAGGAGGAAGAGAACAGAAGAAAAACATCCTCTTTTTTTGAAGGGATTAACAGTTACTCATATTTCACTTTAAATTTATACTTTTTTACACTATGCAATATTTTGAATACAATAACTAGATTATAACTGTTATATGATTTTCTAACTTGATTTGGTCTGGAAAATTTTACTCAAAATAGAAACTTTAGATATCAGATTTTAGTTCTACCTCCTTTTTAGTTTGTCTTGTGGATTCCCTGACTCTATTTTCCTTATTGTTTAATGTTATTCCATAAAATACACTATGAATTTTCATTTTCACAATTTGTTATTATAATTTTACAAGAAAAAATATCATGATTTGTTCAAGAATGTTCTTAGTGGCAATATTACGTGGATAAAAATAATAATGAAAAGAATGGCTTTTGCCAACTTTTGTGATTTTACATTTCTAATTTAGTCAAATACCAAAATTTACTAGTTTTTGGTGAGTAGTAGCTGTTTTGTTTACTGGTTGGTAGGAGTGATATACCACTATTGTGTGGTAGGTGGACTACACAACAAACTCTGCAAATAAAAACTCGTAAGCTATGTACAATTTAGATAACTCTAGTTCTGCAAGTAGGAATTTCTATAATTTAACATTTTGGATGATATAGTTATTTGTTTTTGACTATGCTAGCCAAAATTTCTGGTTCCGTCCCCTGGTTCTTTCTTTTTTCTGTTTTTTCCTGACATTTTTTGTTACAACTTGTGCTGTTTTTTATGATTAATATGTTATTATCGAATTATGTTGCCTTGTTTATCTAATACTTCCTACATATATGAAGAAAGGTGCCTTAAAGTTTCTCTAGAATTTAGTACAATTATAGCATCTTAAAAACAACTATTTCCAGCTGGAAGTATGACAAAAAATGTTCTATGGAAGTATGAATGACATAAAAACAAGGAGACCAACAAAAGCCTTTATTGATGTATTTCGGTTGATTATATGATTTTTTTTTTCTTCCTTCAGCTTTATTAAGGTCTTATCCTCAGTCGGACTAGCGACTGTTATACAGCAGTTAAGATTCAATTTGTATCCTGTTGTCTTACCTCATCTAACGTAACCTCTCACTTTCCAATACTGCCCTCAGTCTTATTTCTTCTTTTGTATGCCATTCTTTATCTCAGCTCTCATTTCAACTATTCATGTTCACTGGATGTACTATTTCCTGATTGACCAACATTATGACCTACGAGGCAAACACTCGTATTTCAGCCTTTTGCTCATTCTTTGGATGTGCTGTTTCCTGATTGCCCAACATTCTGATCTGTGAGGCATGGCAGTCCTATTGCCTTCTATAATTTTCTTCTTCTTCTTTTAGTTACATGGATGTACCATAGTTTATAATCTATTATCTTTTATTCTTTACATTCAAGTCTATGTGCACCTATGTTGCACGAATCCACATGGATATGGATGGACACACGATACGCTTACAGGATATGGACATTTTCAAATGGGTGCAATAGTAGTTACCTATGTTGCAGGAATACAGAAACGGACATATCATTTTGTTGTGTCCCTGCAACATAAATATGCACCAATCAGGGACTTAATTACTATTATGGACATAACGAGGACTTAATTATCTTTTCTAAATTCTGAAACATGCAAATCACTTTTATGTATTATGTTTATATGTATTCTTAATCTTTTCTTTTCATTAGACAAACAGTACTACATTGTATTCCCAAAGCACTGATATGTTGACAGCTGAATCACAGGCAAAAAAAAGCAGACAGGTTGCTTTGATAAGAAAATGGACAAAGTTTTATTCTAAATATCTTTATTTAATTAAGTTATGGTTTATATGCTTTTGATTAGATGGTAGTGCAATCCACCACTGTTTCATCCATGGAGTTAACAAAACAATGTCTGATAGAGTGACTCTGAGATTCTCTCTTGGGAAACTTAACATGGTCATTTTCTCATTTTGATTTGTAGTAATGACAGCGTAGCATTCTGAGATCCACCTTGGATTTTATCTGATTTCCTCATAAAATGATAAATTTTCTTGTTTGTTTTTGACGGCTATTATGGGCAACATTTGACATACTTCAGTAGTCTTTCTAGCAAAAAGCAATTACTTGTGAAACAAATAACTTTGTTTAACCCCCTTTTACCTTCATCTGATAGTGAACAAGGCTTAGATTGCAATAGTCTTAAATCTGAATTGTGACACAAGATAGATAATGATCCATCTTGCACTGTTCAATGTTCTAGAAAATGGAACGCCAGTTCTATCAGTGACTTGGTCTATTGATAGCTTACTTTCCTCTTTCATTCTAGTTTATGAGCACATAGATGAGTTGCTAACATTCTCTGACTTAGGGAGAACTATAGTGACATTTATGTCATTGGGGGCTGATATTGAGAATGCTAGGTTGCTATTAGGCATTAGCAATGACACACAGAATGATTGTGCCATATTGACTTTTATCTATTCAGTTTGGTCGGAAGTTGTACTGCTTTTGTCATAAAACAAGCTGTCTCATCTATCTTGGCAATTGAATGTTTATTATCTTGCATTCTGGCATGTCTTATCTAGTATAGCTAATTATATTTTCTTCATTTTATTCTTAAACATCATTTAGACTTATTTCAGCTCAACAATTAATTCCTATATCGGAGATCTTTCTACGATCATTACACATGAAAAAATCTACTTTTTTCGTCTGGACTAACTCAGATATATTTTCATAAATGTCCCTACTATGTATCTATATCCTAATTCACTATTGTGTGTATATGCGGTATAAGTGACTTCCTCTGTCTCACAAGGCATAGGTAGTCTCAAGACTCTTTTACATCTTCAGTAGTTATTCATATGAGCAGGCTGTTGATATTTCATATGAGACCAGACTCCACTTTGTTGACATGTATTGATTTTTCGCCATGACTATGTAACTTTGTTTGGCGTCCATTGGTTAATGTCTCTAAAGATGCTTGGATGTTAGCTAAGTTCCTTGTTGAGTACTCGATGCTTGGGATCTTTGGGTTAGAGGGAATGGAACACAATATGGTTATAGGTTGGCTTAATATTAAATATCCTATCGCCCTTGCCCAACTCCTATTGAGCTAGACCTCTAGTAGTATAATACTTCTTTTAGGACCAGTTAACCAAAATTGGGCAACCAACATTCAACCACTGAGCTGCTAACTAGATGACTTGGTTACTCCTGAATGAACTGATGTCTATTGGAGGTTGAGAAAAGAAAAGTAATGGCGTCCAAATTTCCCTTGATTTACAATTAGTTACTCTGTGTATATATGCGCAGTGCGTGCTTCCAACTTCTAGAATCTTGCCAAATGCCTCTCAATTACCCTCCAGGAGGTCTATAGACTTAGAATCAGTATTTCTTCCCTTTGATCGTAACAAAATTACATCAAATTCCTTTCTACTAAGATCACATTCCTCCTTTCACTACTCATAAGACGGTGGTAAAACAACCAAGGTTCGTAGTGTCGGAATCGATATCGGACCATTCCCTTGAGTATCGGTATCGGCGGTTTTGGATCAGAGTATCAATTTTTTTGGTATTGAAAAACAAATAATTATTAATAAAATATTAACATTTTAGAAAATATACTTTATACATTTAGGCATAATTTTAAGTATTTCTAGTGTTGTTTCTTAGTAGTTTTGGAACTGAATGAAATAGTAGTCGCCCTTGTCGCTTGGTTTACATGCGATATATAAGTTTTCTTTTTTTACATGCTTTTAAAACCTTAGGATGCTTTTACACCATTGTTTATTGGTTATTTTCGTTCAATTTCCTTTGTCGAATTGACCGGAAAAGAGACTCCCATGTCGGTATCGGTCAGTATCGGGTATCGGTCGGTATCGGATCAGGACATGTCAAACTGTATCGGTATCGGCCGATACTGCAAACTATAAAAACAAACTGTCTTATTCCTTAAACCCATAACTTCAACTATGATTCACTATTTTTCTTTCTAAAGTTCTCAAATTCTGAAACCCTTGCCGCAATGCTACAAAAACACCAACGCAAATTGTTACATCTGAGAGAGAAGGCATTGTATCCAGTGAGGAAGATGCTGTGTGTGTGTGTGTGTTGCCATTTACTTTGAGTTAGAGCACACAATTTTTATTAGACAACATGAAGCATTCACAGTTCTCCTCCTCTCCAGCTCGGGGTTGAAGATGCACAATAGTCTCATTGAACCCTCAAATATGTTCGAAGTTCTCAAAACGATCTTCGAGTTCCAGGGAGAATTCACAAAACTCCGTTTCCATCAAGGATTGAATGGAGTTTTTCCGTATTTCGACCGGACAACCTAATTCCAATGCAACGCCTTGAACCGCCCGCACTACTAATAAGGAGGCCAACCTAGTTTGCTGGAGAAAGGAGGGCGGCCTATTCCAAACCGACATTAATGTCGGTTTGGAATCTAACATAGACATTACTGTCGAGATTCTAGTTCCGATTGCCATGCTAAGTACAAAACCAACAACACTCAAGGGCTTAACAAGATTCATTTCCCTCTTCCATTTCTAACCCAGCATATCGATGAACTCAATGAACCACTTTGGGCAACCCATCTTAAGCAAGTTTGATCAGAGGTGGGATCGAAAATCTATCCAATTCCAAAAAAGTGCGCTATACAAATAAAGAAAGAATAAGAAAAATGAAAATCTTCATCGTCCCAAATATCCAAAAAAATTATATCAGTTATGCGGAGATTTTGGAAGCTAATATTTTCTGGGATGATAAAAATTTGATTTAGGTTAGGTTATTGTTAGCCGATGGTAGAACCTTAATCAAACAATTCTTTTGTAAAACTATGCCAACCATAAGCATAACCCCTAACCATATTAAGCCTCTGGCCAATTTTCAATCATGTGTTTAGAGATTTTTTTTGAAGCGGTTAAAGGATTTTGAGATAATATAATTTGGGTTTTCTCAAAAACTTGGATGAAATGAGATGATTAGTTTTGTATTTTCATTTTAAAATGACATTAATACCATCTATTTTTACGTCCACCATCAGCTCTGGCAGTGAACATACAACAACAATAATTAAATGCATGTTGGGTGATAATTGTAGGTATTTTTCTGCAATTTAGCCCTTTGTAAGTCTGGTTCAATGTCATCTGGATAGATTAGTGTAGTCAAAGGCGCGCCTTGCTCCTAGGCGCAGGGGTAGCGCCTCAGGGCACTCAAGGCGAGGCACAGTTCTTAAGGCGCGCCTTTCTCGAGGCGTCTTGGAAGAGCTAAGGCGCACCTAGGAGCGCCTTGACCTCAGGGCACTCCAGGCAGGGGTTTTTGACTATTTTTGAGCTGCCATTTTTTGAACAATTGTTTGTTAGTTTTTTTACTGTTTCTTTTACTTTTTTTCTGTAGTTTTTTTACTTGTTTTTACTTTGAATACTGTTTTTAAACCTGTTTAGTCTGTATACTGTTTTTTTAACGTCATTTAATATATTTGTTTTATTACTTACATTAGTAATTTATATATATATATATATATATATATATATATATATATATATATATATGAGGAAGGATAGGCATCCCCGCACTTTTTGCATCCCCAAGCATCCCCCCTACTCACACCGTTGGATGGTGCTTTAAGTCATCTAATCTTAACCATTGATTTACCAACGGTTAAGATTAGATGACTTAAAGCACATCTAACGGTTGTTAACATGGGGATGCTTGGGGATACAAAAAATGAGGGGATGTGGATCCCTCCTCTATATATATATATATATATATATATATATATATATATATATATATATATATAAAATCAAGTCATGTTAATTTGAATTTCCCTTGCAAAGCACTTGAAGAATATCTTAAAAGTTCAATTCAAAGTGATTGCATGTTAACCTACACAAGGGAGGAATTGGAAGCACACATGTTTATCAATGCAGAAATCTGATGTGAATTATATATATATATATATATATATATATATAATTTTATTTGCAAATGACCTCTAGCCTAGTGGTTAAGAGAGATGCATGCTGCCCGAGTGGTCAGGAGTTCGAATCCCAGTGGGAGCGATTCTAGAAATAATTTACCTGGTTCCAAAAAAATATATATATATTTTGCGCCTCGCTTCGCTCGGGCACACGCCTTGCGCCTCGGGCAATATCGACCCTTTGCGCCTCAAGTACGCCTTGCGCCTTTGACTATCTTGGGATAGATGCATCAGGATAGCATTGAAATTGCAACACTCATAGCAGCCTGGTTGTGATGTCTGTTGCTAGGTGTCTGGTTGCAGGTTCAAGGATTATTAGACGGAGGTTCAGGATAGCACAGGGTTTACATGAAATAATTCTTATACAATAACCGTAGTAAGTCATCATTTTGTTGAAAAGGACTCCCATCTTTTGATGTAGTAGTATCTTTCTATAATGTGGTATCCTAGAGAGACACCGCATAGCACGTCCCAGATGATAGCCCAACGAATCAACCATTGAGATCAATTATCAAGTCTTTTTAGAAGGTAATTAGAATATGATTAGCCTCTTAAATTTCCTGAAGCTCTCTCTCTCTCTCATATACTCCACACAACACTAGTACTAGTTTATATGTATCTGATTATTTCTCAAGATTTTGTTTAGATGATACCGTTGAATATTTTACAGTATGATTCTTGATTGGTGATGTGACTGTTACAGTATGATTCTTGATTGGTGATGTGACTGCTAAACTTTTTGCTAAAACGTATTACATTACAGATTGTGGAAGAGATGCGCATGAATCTGAAGAAGAAGATGCAAGATAGGTTAAATTCCAGCCCCCAGATTCCAGTGGCTGGGAGCTCTTCCTTGATAACGAGCAATAAGGCAAGTGAAATCCAAGAAGAAGATAATGACGTCCGTCCACCCCAACAAACCACTGAGGCGGCATCCCTGCAGTACATTGATCGGTGGTTTGAAAGATCTATACCTGGAGAAATGGATGCTTCTGCATACAACAGACCGCAGTTGAGCAGTAAAGATGACTCTGAAGTAGATGATGACAACGTTGTCTTGCTGAAGAAGTACAAAAGTTCCTCCTCATTTGAGGCTGCAAGTCTTGGTAATTCTCCCTTTTCTTCATACGAGCGCTTGCAGTTGCTAGACAAGACGTACTCCCAAGATTACCATGAAAAGCCGCATCGCAGACTGCAAAACAGAGATGGTACGGATGAGGAGACGAGCAGCTGGCACGCAGTCGAAGATTCCTCGGACTTTGAAATTGTGGACAGATCTTAAGTGGTCAGAAAATGAATCTCTTCTGTTTATTAATGTAAATGATGCCCCTTTTCAAACACTTATAAATCTGTAAATTGTACCGTTGAGACCTTAAACCTTCATTTACGTGCCTGGGCTTCTGGAATCAATTGGCAGATAAGAATTTGCACTGTGCGAGTAGTACTATACATATCTGAATCAGCTAAGAATCAGCTGATGTAGAATGTAGATGCAGTAGCTCCTACTAGTTCCTTTCTGTTCATAATCTGATGGTTTGTAGGATTGTATTACTTTTGCGGTGCTTAAATTTTTCATACTGGATATTAGTGAAGATAATAAGAAGTACATGCCCAGTTCTTGAAGGTAGTAGGCGTTTCAAATTTTGCTGTGTGGACTTGCAGATTGACCCAGTAGTGTGGCTGAGTGCAAAGAAAACATGTACAAACTTGAAGTATTTTTGAAGTGATAGTCAGTCTTAGTGGAGCAGTGTATGGTTATAAATTTAAATTTCAAAGTCATCGAAGGTGAAAGCATATTACATATTAGAATTGTAAATGCGTGGACGTAAAATAATTTTTTTTCTAGTTTCATTTTGCTGTGTATGTATGTATTTGTACCTACTTAAATAAGTTGGACCTAATTTCTTGATCACTTCTTCTCTCTATTGCAGGTCTTATAAAGGCTATTGTTATAGGCACAACAAATACTGTTAGGGGACAACACACAAATATTGATTTTTTTTTTTCTTTTTGTTAGGGGCTATCATCAAATGTGATTAGGGGCATCACAACCTAAATTCTCTCTCTAACTCTCTTTCTTCCCTAACAGCCCCTTCTGCTCTTCTTCCTACTTTTTCTCCCGCTTCATCTACCTCTTCGTATTCTATGTTTTTGAACAATTTGTTCCTCTTCAAATTCTTTTTTTTTTTTTTGATAGTTTCTATGTTTATTTTATGTGCTTCTAAACATTACTTAGTAAATTTTAGCTTAATGATTAGCCAATGGGTGTTTTGCCAAAGTTTCGAACCCAATATATGTGGCTTTTTTTTTCTAAGGGCACCACCCTTTTTGCTAGGGGCTAGCCCAAAAATGTTTCAAAATATTACAAGTTTGCCATCAATTTTTTTTACTTGGGGCTAGTCCAAGCAAAGGTATAAATACCAACTTTTGTTTTTCTTTTTCTCTCTCCCTCTACTCTTTTCTTTTCTCCCTTAACTCTTTTCTTCTCTCCCTCAACTCTAGGTCAAAGAATTTAACCCTAAGTTTTTTCCCAACCTACATTTTTTTCAAATTTTTCTCTCAACTCTAGGTCATTGATTTTTATCCCAAATTTTTTCCTCAACTCTAGGTCATTGACTTCTCTCATTTATTAGTAAGTCATCGAATTAATATATGTTTAATGTTTTAAACATGAATTTCACATATAAAAAGTTGAATTATGTGTTTAATGTAGAAAAATATTGAACATGGAACAACCGGGATCATCAAATGTTGTATACTCTCTTTCCGCCACGTCCGAAGAACACTTTGATGCATCGGAAGCCCTCTTGGTAACTAAATTTTAACTTTTCATCGGATAAAAAATCGGGTTGTGACACAGAGGACTGTCACCTCTCTGACAGTCCCGATCATAGATTATGACTGTCAGAGAGGTGGCAGTCCTTCACATATGTAGGACTGTCAGGGGCCTGACTGTAATACCCAGATCTCGTATTACGTATTTGGAATACGTATACGTAATTTGACCCGTATTGCATGTCTTCCTGCTTGATTTATTCTAGCATTTCATTGATTGGTTTATTCTTGGGTTGGTTCGGCTTGGCTTGGTTTGCTTTGGTTCATCATGAACCAAGGGTGAACCCTCCTACCTACCACCACCCTCTTTACTTATAACCCCTTCCTTTTCTCTCTCATCATTATTTCCTTCTTCATTTACTCTCCACCATTACTTCTTCAACCACCAGGAGGGAGAGAGAGAGAGCTTAGGCAAGTGCAAACTTGCTTCATGATGGATCTCAAGTTTTATTGTTCCATTCTCTTCCTTACTTGATTCTAAGATACTTTAGAACTTGGCATTTTCCATTTTGATGGTTATATTTTTGTAGATCTAAGTTTTAAGTTCCTTCTTGTTTAGTTTTCTTCGTTTTGATCTCTAAAACTTGGTTATTTTCGAAAACTAATGGTTCTATGTTGTAGAGAATTCAATTTTCTTCAGTTTTGGCTTTTGTTTCGCTTGATTTCGACTCCGGATGAGGAAGTTATGGCCATTACAAGTTTTCGGAACTTTCATGGCTGAACTTGCTGTTTGGGGACGATGAACCTCATGCGCCCGGGAGGCCATGCGCCGGGAGACCATGCGCCGTGAGGTCCCGGCAACGCATCCCTTAACTCCGAGCGTGTCATGCGCGTAGGTTCCCTACGCGCATGTATTGAAGACGCAACGTGAGTTTCTCATGCGCCGATTCGTGCAGGAATCTCATGCGCCGATTTGCGCAGGAATCCCATGCGCTGATTCGTGCAGGAATCTCATGCGCCGATTTGCGCAGGAATCCCATGCGCCGATTCGTGCAGGAATCTCATGCGCCGATTTGCGCAGGAATCCCATGCGCCGATTCGTGCAGGAATCTCATGCGCCGATTTGTGCAGGAATCCCATGCGCCGATTGTGCAGGAATTTCATGCGCCAAAATTGCTCTATTTCGCTGTTTTTGCCTGTTTAAGTTATTTTGTAGCTAAAATCTTGAAAAACTCAAAACATGAAAGTTGCAGATCTTTTCTTGGCTTCAAGAATATGTCACTAGTTATTTTATGCAAGTTTCTCTCGTTCATGATAATGTAAGGATAGAACACGATAGTGGCCTGTTAAGGCGCACTCTTGACAAGTACCAAGTGGACATGACATGACCAGATAGTGACCCGCCGTGGTGCACTCCTGACATGATAACTTGACCTAACAATTTGACATGATAACTTGACATGGTAATTCTTGATAGTAGCCCGCCGTGGCGCACTCTTGACAAATAAACCTGACATGATATTTCTCGAACTGCTGTTGCGACGGCTAGCATGATATGACTTGATAAGTATGAATAACCTGGACACCGTGGACGATTGTGCTTGTGCATTAAACCAGTCTTGTCTTGCATCATGCTTAGGATGGGACCCCTGAGTTCCACGGTCAGGAGTACCTACTGAAATGGACTAAGGCTAATAACTAGATTAACACAGTAGTCATGAAGAGATTTTCCTGCTACAGGCAATCCCATTATCTGGGCGCTCTAGGACTTGTAGCCTGCCGACGAGTATGGCACATTTCCAGCACACTGCCACGTGTTGCACCCCCTGACATGATATTTCGACCTGGATAACCTGGATGGTCTGCAGGGCTTGTGGCTGTGGAATAATCTCATTGCATCTTGCTAGTAACTAGGCCTGTGATAACCCTAGTTAGTTAAAGTATCAAGCCGTACTTATTGCTTGGCCGTGAATGATTGAATGGAGTCTAACCCTGTCTATTCTTGCCTCGATCCTGTACAAGATTGTTACATGACATGATTACTTGTGCTTTTTTTTTTACAATAAAGATCAGGGGATCAGTTCTGTTCAGGCGAAGGGTTACAACCCCGGTCCTTGTTTGGTTTACGGGTTGTAACCTGGCTCCCGGAGTAGTTCTGTGTTCTCTCTTCGTTTATTGTCTTGTTGTAACCCATGACATGATCGACATGCTTTACCTTACGTCAAGATCGTGATTATTTACACTGGCCTTATTGATAAATGGTGGGGATACCAAGTTCCGTTCAGATGAAGAGTTACAACCCCGGTCCTTGTTTGGTTTACGGGTTGTAACTTGGTTATCTGAATAGTCCCATGGTTATCACATCGTATATCACCGGTCATGCCTTTTCTTAATTAATGTCTTTTATTATGTCATTATATTGTGCTAATTGCTGGTTTTAGTTCCTAAGTGAAGCCTCCTTTGTGGCACTTGCTCTTTCTGGGGTCTGACCCAGCTGGTTTTGTATGGCCAGATACCGGAGCAGCACCAAAGGATCTCCCTGCTTTCCAGCCCGATGGTGGTCACCAGGCGTAACCAGGGCATCGAGTGGATTTCTTTTGTTCTCCCACTGTAATATTGTAAATTATTCTTTTGAGGCATTTAGTCGACGAGCAAGTGTTAGCTCGATTGTACTTACTTACTGTCTGCCTACGGGCTGTAACATGATTGACAAGCCCCGGGGGTTGATCATGTATGACTGAACTCTTGCTAGTCCTCACATTTTGTAACGACTAGCTTCATGATCATTCCGAATATATAATGTATGTGACGCCTTACTATTGTGTATTTGGTGGTCTGATATCTTGTAACTATTATTAGTTGGTTGAGATTGAGACAATAGGCTATTTTATGACCTTAAGAGACTGATGGATTGTAGTGAAACCCTCACATATCTAGACAGCCGTGACCGTATAGCGGTGTGGATTCCATTCCGTTATACGTAGCTGGCTATGTCTGCCCCCGCTCTCCAGTATTCTGGTTCTGGGACGTGACACTGACAGTCCTACATATATTTTTTTGCGATTCTAAAATTTCGACAAAAAGTGCTAAAACGGAGGTCCAAACATCATTTTTTTTTGCGATTCTAAAATTTTGGAAGGCCGTCTAACTGTGCAACTGTTAATCTCAGGCTCCTAAAAAATACGCTCATTTTGCGACAAACCGGACCTCGTTTCGACCTCCCAGTCAAAAGTTATGACCCTCAAAAGTTTCAACTGACCATAAAATACACCGGAATGACCATTCTCCGTCTTAATTTACACGGAGAATGACTATTCCCAGTGTTAAAACGTAGGTGAATGACCATTCTTCTTGTTAATTTACACAGGGAGAATGACCATTCTCCGTGCTTCGTGCTCCGTGCTAAATTACAGAGACTTACAAATAGGACTGCCACACCCCTGGCAGTCCTACATTAAATTAGGACTGCCAGGGTGCTGACAGTCCTAATTCAATGTAGGACTGCTAGGGGGGGTGGCAGTCCTGATACTGGATCAGATTGCCATTCTCCGTGCTAAATTACACGGAGAATGGCCATTCTCCGTGCTAAATTAAGAGTTTTCAGCTGAGGAGCTCCTCACAGAGTTTGATAAGTAGGACTGCCACACCCCTGGCAGTCCTATATTGAATTAGGATTGCCAGGGTGCTGGCAGTCCTAATTCAATGTAGGACTGCTAGGGGGGTGGCAGTCCTGATACTGGATCAGATAGCCATTCTCCGTGCTAAATTACATGAAGAATGGCCATTCTCCGTGCTAAATTACACGGAGGATGGCCATTCTCCGTGCTAAATTAAGAGTTTTCAGTTGAGGAGCTCCTCACAGAGTTTGATAAGTAGGACTGCCACCCCCCTGGCAGTCCTATACTGAAGTAGGACTGCCAGGGTGCTGGCAGTCCTAATTCAATGTAGGACTGCTAGGGGGGTGGCAGTCCTGATACTGGATCAGATAGCCATTCTCCGTGCTAAATTACACGGAGAATGGCCATTCTCCGTGCTAAATTAAGAGTTTTCAGTTGAGGAGCTCCTCACAGAGTTTGATAAGTAGGACTGCCACCCCCTGGCAGTCCTATACTGAAGTAGGACTGCCAGGGTGCTGGCAATCCTAACTCAAACTTGCTGTTGCAGCAAGTTTCAGTCAGGACTGCAAGCACCCTGGCAGTCCTACTTTAGTGTAGGACTGCCATGGGGCTGACAGTCCTGATACTGATACTCTGTACATAAAAAACAACAATTCATCACAAGTACATAAACAACAATAATTCATCACAACTACAAAAATATTCCACATCCAACTTAAGATTCATCACAATAATTCATCACAAAAATCCAACTATAATAATTTATCCCAATAATTCATCACAACTACAATAATTCAGCACAACTACTTAAGTTTCAAAGATTCCACATCCAAATTAAGTTTCAAACAAGTACATAACTATTCCACATCCAACTTAAGTTTGAAATAAGACAAATATCCAAATCCAACTATATATCATGCCGGGCCTTTGAACGAGACTCCCTATTGTTCATGAAGGGGAAGTCGACCACATCGTCGATGCGATCAAGCTTGTTGGCGACCGCGACACTAGTGTCACTTTGGCAACCTGTCACGACCCGATACCCAAATTGTTGGGCCGGGCCGAGCCATGTCCAGCCTACGCTTGGTTAAAGCGCAGTAAGCTGTTCCAGAATAAACAATAAAGGATCTAAGCTACTAACAGTTCTAAAATCACATTTAAGGTTCATCACAACACAGCATCTATAAGCGAAGGTATCATAAACACAGACTTAATAATACATAACCAAAGTATCTAACTGGAGACAAAGTCCAGTATCCAAAAATAAGTACAGACCAAAATCTAAGTCTACTAAACACATGAAAGATAACTAAGCAAGGTTCCCCGCTGGGGCCTCTTCTGGAGCTAAGGCCAGGTCCATGGTAAGTAGGGCATGTATCCTCAGGACTATCATCTGTAATATTTTCAACAGGTCCAATCAGGACGGGAACGAGTACAACCCATCTAGAAAACCCAAGTAAATGACAGAGAACTCTAAAGCAGTTATAGACAGTTTTATTGATGAACATGGTAGTTTATATTCAGGTGATGGTATAGAGAAACAGTTAAGATACAAGAAAAGAAAGGTAACTAAACAAGAGAAGAATCATGACAATGATGACGGTAATAAAAGCTAACTGAACTAGAATAACATGTATGAGTCCAGACAGTACAATATAAGTCTAATGTAATCCCAGTGTGAGTCCAGTCCATATAATCCGATACCAGATGATTTCCGGTACAAGATGAGTCCAACAGTGATCAATGAATCCAGGGTGAGTCCAACTATGACCTAACAGTGTGTTTTAAAATACCGAGGTCGACATGTAAACGGCTGTAGGTATCAGGCACATCTCTTACGGATCAGGCAAGAGATGGCTATGCTTCCGGTAGATTCCTGTAGGAGATTCCGGATTTGGGGTATGTCTACATGTCTTACTCAATATTTCCCCGCCCAGCAAGTGAATCCAGTACAAGACACAAGAATCGAGATGAGTCCGGCCAAATGATGATTCCAGAAATGATTCCGGAATGATTCCAGTGATTCCAGTAATAGAGATCAGTAAGTAAGGTATGTGTCGCATACATGAATCCAGAAATATCCATACGTGTTGATACAGAGAATCACATAGAACTAACTAGAACTGAAATACAGTAATTGACAAATAAATGAGAGAACTATCAGAGAATGTACTCGCCTCGAGCAAAGCAAGAATACTAGTACGAAGGTATAGATGTCCGGTATCCTGTCAATAATGATATACAACTCAGTAATAAGCTATGATCAACAATATACTAGTGGTGTGACACGACTCTTAACTGGACACTAACTAAGTGGGGACCTAGCATAGAAGTCTAATGTGAAGTGCCACTATACACAAACTAACTTCCTGGGGTCTTTACACTAGTGCGGGGTGAGGTCCAATACGTCTATAACTCAAAACAACACAAAATATTAAAAGTCGTAATTATTTAATAAATAAATCAAACTGTACATTGAGTTCCAACAATTTTTGAGATAGACAAAAAGCTCAAATATATATAAAATAAAGTATCAAAATGATGCTTGTTATTTATAGAAATTTATACTAATTTTTCTGGGATTTATAAACCCTCATAAATAATTATTAAAAATCAGCAAACATAAATATATTGAAAATGAGTTCTGTTTTCCCATTTTTATAAAATACCAAAAGTACTTATTAAATGTCGGAAAAATTATAATAAATTAGCTAAATTAACATAGTATTTAAATATAATTTTTTCAAGATTTTTACAGCAATTAAAATATATATAAAAATTCAAAACCAGAAAGTAACAATATCTAGAAAAATAATTAATTATAAATTAAGGATAATACATAATCAAAATCTACAGATGTTGTCGGATGATAAAATAAATATCACCAACGTGTCCAGAACGGTCAAATCAGCTAGGATAGCCTACCCATAAGTCCAATTTAGACACAGGGGCAAAACCGTAATTTCGGGTCAAAATGATGTCCGCCGTTGGACACACTTTGCACCGAAAAGCGTGTCGGGATAGAAGTCTACAAAACCTAGCAAATTATATGTCCACGAATCCAGAATGACGATACGAACCCAACGGTATATCCGGAATAGGATTCCGATGTGCCGATCTCAAAATGATACGTTGACGCGACACTTGGTATCCGATTTGCACGGAAATGCATGCCAGAGCAAATGTCTTCAAAACTCAGCAAATTATATGTCAACGAGTCCAGAATGACGATACGAACTCAACGGTATATCCGGAAGTGGATTCCGATGAGCCGATCTCAAAGTGACCCGTTGACTCGAAAAGTGGGACCCGCTTTGCACCGAAATGCGTGCCAGGGCCCACGTTCTCCAAATCAAACAAACTTTATATGAAAACATGCTAGAACGACGCCACGAGTCTACTGGTGGTGTCAGAAATTGAATCCGGAGTCCCGGGTTCAAAAATGGAATTTAACAAGTGCAAATTAAAGAATTTGGACGGCCAACTTTGGCGTCGAATTCAACCGACCAAACGTGCTTATAATGAAACAAAACCTAAAGGAGGCAGGAAGAGGGTTATACCAGCTGTGCACCGGAACTGGTGGCGCGCAAAACGGAGCTACGACGACGAAGATACGAACCCGTGAAGTTGGCGTCACGAAACTGTCCAAAAACAGTTCAATTTAAAACGTCAACTTGGTGGCCAGTTTTGAGGTATCAATCGACAAAATTAACGGACGAAAATTGACAGGAGTGAAGATGGATATACCGGGATTGCGACGGAGCAAAGAGATCACCGATCCAACGGTCGAATCTCCCAGAAAATCCGTACGAAGTTGCTGCGACGGAGCGCCATTTCCGAGTTCAAAACTCGCGCGCGCCGACGGGATTCCGACGTAAACGCACGAATCGTGTGTTTAACACGTCGGGGAGGCCGGTGGTGGCCATGGGGTGATCACCGGGGGGTCACGCGCCGGTGGGGGGTCGCCGACGGCGGCGGTCGGCCGCGGTTGTCGCGTGCCACGCGCCCATGCGCGCGCGGGGGTGGCGCGCTGCCACTGCTGCAACTTGCTGCCGCTGTCGCAGCGTTGCTGCGGCTGGCCTGCCGGCCAGGGCGGCGGCGCGCAGCGCCAGGCACGGCGGGGGAAGACTGGCCGGCCATGTGGTGGCGCGCGGCGCAGCCGTGGGCGGAGGGTGGCGGAGGCTATGGTGGTAGTGTTGGTGGTGATAGTAAGGGTGATGGTTAATGGTGATGTTGATGGTGTTGGTGATGGAGGAAAGAAGGAGGAGAGTAGGAGGAGGAGGATGATGGCGAGGGTGGTGGTCGGCAGCCATGGGGGAGGGGGCTGTCGGCTTGGAGGAGGGTGTAGTGGTGTGGGTGTGTTTGTGTAGTGTAATGAAAGAGGGAGAGAGAGATGCATGTATGTGTGTGTGTAATAATAGAGAGTGAGAGAGAGAGTTGATATTTTAGTGAGAGAGAGAGGGGAAGTCGGTCCTGGGGGGGGGTGTGTGTGCTGTAAAGTGGAAGGGGGGTGTGTGTATTAGTAATAGGAGAGAGAGAGAGAGGGATACATGTTTATATATATATATATGTATATATATATATAAAAAAATATTAATAAAAAAAATATATATATATATATGTATATATATATACATATATATATATATATATATATATGTATATATATATAAAAAAAAAAAAAAAAAAAAATATATATGTATATATATATATATATAAGATATTTAAGATATTAATAAATTAGAGAGAGAGGAAGAGATATTTCCAAAATAGGAAAAAGAGAAATATTGTGTAGGGTATTTGGACAGTCATGAGAGGGCAACGTGGAGCTTGGGTTCGGGTTCGGTCGAGCCGGGTCGGGTCAAAATCGAACCGGGTGCAATAATTGGATTAAATACGTATTTAAAATCACGGGTAAATAAATAATATGCGGGGACTCCAATAAATGGGACACAAGTTTCATGTGGGTAGTAGGCTTCGTATGGGCCACGTCCATACTTTGGGTTGACAGGTTGGATCGATGTCGGGTCCCGAAATTAAATTGGAAAATAAATCAGGTTTCACGGTAGATAATTAATCGGCCTAAATTGAACCGAAAGTTGTGCGAATAAAATGAAGCACAAAATGGAGTGTGAGTGGGACACGAAGGTCATGGGTGAAGAGCGTCTTGAGTAGATCATTCATGAGAAGTTGGTTCTGAGAAAACGACTGGTCTGGTGCTCCTAAATTAAAAGCCACGGTAACGTGCAAACGAAGATCAAAAATAAAAGTGGGAATAATTATTCAACGATTAATCGGTCTAAGTTGACCCGAACTTGCGCGATACAAAAAGAGCACAAGGGAACGAGTTTAAGTGGGACAGGATATATCAAAATGAAGATAATCTTGTCTACTTAAAAGCTCGTGAAGAGAGTTTACAGAGATTGGTATCCCTGACGCTCCAGAAGTCAAAGTCATGGAAAGGACATTAATGATCAAAACAATTAAATAAATAAAATATTTATCGATAATAATTCATTTAGAAAAATAAAAATAAAAATAAAAATAAACCCCTGAAATTCAGGGGGCTTACATCCTACCCACCTTACAAAAATTTCGTCCTCGAAATTAAAAATCATCCAATATGTCAAACTATAACATGTAGCTGCTCTGGCTACGATACTCAAACTGCTATCCTTGTAATCATCTCTTCTGTTTCTCTTTACAATCTTTTTGGTTTAGGTTCAACAAAGTCCTTCTATCATAAACTACGTCATATATCATTTAGAATCTTCCATACTATCATGAACATTAACGTATACCCTAAAATATAGGTCATTCTCTGGACCTGTCTATAAGCCTAAAATGCTTAATCATCAATCATATTTTCAACCTCAATTGTAAATACTGGATTTTCTTATCGTATCCTAAGTATCCATATTCTATCAATCCACAGTTCCTTAGCATCATTTATCGTCAATCCTTTCCTACAGTTTCTCCTTGAAATCATACGTTCAATTCTTATCCTTGGCGTAGAGCCTTCTTCTTTTTACTCAACAAGTCCTCCGAATATAAATCCTCGATTTCAAACTCCCGATTTATTAATTATCAATGTACATATGTCTTTGCCTCGTTCATTGTCTTTTTAACTGATATCTTTTCGATCTCGTACGCAATACGATAACTCATTCTAACTTATTCTATATCAATCCACATATCGTTCTACCCTTTAATCACATGTAATTAGCTATAGGTAACCAACCAAAATTCTACGAATGTTAAAACCTCAAACTCTAAGCACAAGATTCTAATCCTCAATCCATAGTCATAACAATATAATATCTCATTTCTCCATCTTTAGATACCCTATCTCGAGTCATACTATCAATGTAATCGTTCTTAAGGGTTTTCAAGTCTACTACAGTCAGTCACCCATACTTGTCCTATAAGCTTAATCTAACCAATCCCTAGGAAAAGTACTTATCACAATCACACAATACATTTATAGTTATACTACAGAATCAGTCAACAAGGTTTGGCTATTTCGGTCATCTATCAAGTAGAAGGTAACAAGGCCTAAGACTGGGTCAAGCAATCCATAATAGTGTCCAAACAAGTTAAAGGGTTAAGCAAGACAGGAAAGTTTATTGGAATATCTCCAAGAATGGTACGAAGACAACGAGATTTATAACGAGAAGAATTATCCAAGAGGTTAACGAAGAAAAGTTTAGTCAAATCATAGGAAAGATGGAACACAAAAATAATTATGTCCAAAAGATAACATGAAAGCAATCATGTTGGAGAGTCCTAGAGAGCCTATAATCCTAGTTGCAGATGTAGATAGAATGGAGTTAATCAAGACGGGAAAGAATGATAATAAGAATTTATTCTTGCTCATTCGGTCATAAGAAAGTAAACCAAGTTGGGATATGATCTGATAACCATACACGTCTTCCTGAAATCATGTTGCCAGAATTTTTGCCCCACCAGTAAGCTTAGATGCAATAAACGGTAGAGTCATAACTAAGGTATATACCCTATAATCATGTTATCTAGAATCCTCGCCACGCCAACCGGTATGGCTGCGAGAAAATCTAAATTCTATGAATAGGATAGTATATCCAAAATCAGGCTCTATGTTTTTGTCATACCAGCTAATATGGCTGCGATAAATTCTAAACTCCATAACTAAAGCAGACGTTTACCTTATCAGAATATATCACAATTCAATCCACAAAATTTATCACGATGCAAGATCAAAGTTAACAACAAAAATCAGAAATTAAATTCAACAACGAATTTAAAGAAGAGCAAATGGAAATAAGTGGAAACTAATTTCTAGATAAGATTAGAGTGAGATTAGAGTGAGATCCTCAGGGGTCATCCCAAGGGTACAAACTTGGTCTAAATTGACCCACTGAAATACAAACAAGAAACTAATTATAGCTAACGGTCCTATGCTGTGATGAGTTCTCCTATGTTGCAATCCTTGAAATCCTCTAGGTGTTCTAAATGTCATCCCTAGTGTTATCAAGTTGTCCTAGATCCTAATTACAGGCATGCTTGGTACAATAACGTAACCAAACAACTTAAGTCTGGACCTGCATGGGCCACCACTAAAAACATGTCACGACCCGATACCCAAATTGTTGGGCCAGGCCGAGCCATGTCCAGCCTACGCTTGGTTAAAGCGCAGTAAGCTGTTCCAGAATAAACAATAAAGGATCTAAGCTACTAACAGTTCTAAAATCACATTTAAGGTTCATCACAACACAGCATCTATAAGCGAAAGTATCATAAACACAGACTTAATAATACATAACCAAAGTATCTAACTGGAGACAAAGTCCAGTATCCAAAAATAAGTACAGACCAAAATCTAAGTCTACTAAACACATGAAAGATAACTAAGCAAGGTTCCCCGCTGGGGCCTCTTCTGGAGCTAAGGCCAGGTCCATGGTAAGTAGGGCATGTATCCTCAGGACTATTATCTGTAATATTTTCAACAGGTCCAATCAGGACGGGAACGAGTACAACCCATCTAGAAAACCCAAGTAAATGACAGAGAACTCTAAAGCAGTTATAGACAGTTTTATTGATGAACATGGTAGTTTATATTCAGGTGATGGTATAGAGAAACAGTTAAGATACAAGAAAAGAAAGGTAACTAAACAAGAGAAGAATCATGACAATGATGACGGTAATAAAAGCTAACTGAACTAGAATAACATGTATGAGTCCAGACAGTACAATATAAGTCTAATGTAATCCCAGTGTGAGTCCAGTCCATATAATCCGATACCAGATGATTTCCGGTACAAGATGAGTCCAACAGTGATCAATGAATCCAGGGTGAGTCCAACTATGATCTAACAGTGTGTTTTAAAATACCGAGGTCGACATGTAAACGGCTGTAGGTATCAGGCACATCTCTTACGGATCAGGCAAGAGATGGCTATGCTTCCGGTAGATTCCTGTAGCAGATTCCGGATTTGGGATATGTCTACATGTCTTACTCAATATTTCTCCGTCCAGCAAGTGAATCCAGTACAAGACACAAGAATCGAGATGAGTCCAGCCAAATGATGATTTCAGAAATGATTCCGGAATGATTCCAGTGATTCCAGTAATAGAGATCAGTAAGTAAGGTATGTGTCGCATACATGAATCCAGAAATATCCATACGTGTTGATACAGAGAATCACATAGAATTAACTAGAACTGAAATACAGTAATTGACAAATAAATGAGAGAACTATCAGAGAATGTACTCACCTCGAGCAAAGCAAGAATACTAGTACGAAGGTATAGATGTCCGGTATCCTGTCAATAATGATATACAACTCAGTTCTAAGCTATAATCAACAATATACTAGTGGTATGACACGACTCTTAACTGGACACTAACTAAGTGGGGACCTAGCATAGAAGTCTAATGTGAAGTGCCACTATACACAAACTAACTTCCTGGGGTCTTTACACTAGTGTGGGGTGAGGTCCAATACATCTATAACTCAAAACAACACAAAATATTAAAAGTCGTAATTATTCAATAAATAAATCAAACTGTACATTAAGTTCCAACAATTTTTGAGATAGACAAAAAGCTCAAATATATATAAAATAAAGTATCAAAATGATGCTTGTTATTTATAGAAATTTATACTAATTTTTCTGGGATTTATAAACCCTCATAAATAATTATTAAAAATCAGCAAACATAAATATATTGAAAATGAGTTCTGTTTTCCCATTTTTATAAAATACCAAAAGTACTTATTAAATGCCGAAAAAATTATAATAAATTAGCTAAATTAACATAGTATTTAAATATAATTTTTCCAAGATTTTTACAGCAATTAAAATATATATAAAAATTCAAAACCAGAAAGTAACAATATCTAGAAAAATAATTAATTATAAATTAAGGATAATACATAATCAAAATCTACAGATGTTGTCGGATGATAAAATAATTATCACCAACGTGTCCAGAACGGTCAAATCAGCTAGGATAGCCTACCCATAAGTCCAATTTAGACACAGGGGCAAAACTGTAATTTCGGGTCAAAATGATGTCCGCCGTTGGACACACTTTGTACCGAAAAGCGTGTCGGGATAGAAGTCTACAAAACCTAGCAAATTATATGTCCACGAATCCAGAATGACGATACGAACCCAACGGTATATCCGGAATAGGATTCCGATGTGCCGATCTCAAAATGATACGTTGACGCGACACTTGGTATCCGGTTTGTACGGAAATACGTGCCGGAGCAAATGTCTTCAAAACTCAGCAAATTATATGTCAACGAGTCCAGAATGACGATACGAACTCAACGGTATATCCGGAAGTGGATTCCGATGAGCCGATCTCAAAGTGACCCGTTGACTCGAAAAGTGGGACCCGCTTTGCACCGAAATGCGTGCCAGGGCCCACGTTCTCCAAATCAAGCAAACTTTATATGAAAACATGCTAGAACGACGCCACGAGTCTACTGGTGGTGTCAGAAATTGAATCCGGAGTCCCGGGTTCAAAAATAGAATTTAACAAGTGCAAATTAAAGAATTTGGACGGCCAACTTTGGCGTCGAATTCAACCGACCAAACGTGCTTATAATAAAACAAAACCTAAAGGAGGCAGGAAGAGGGTTATACCAGCTGTGCACCGGAACTGGTGGCGCACAAAACGGAGCTGCGACGACGAAGATACGAACCCGCAAAGTTGGCGTCACGAAACTGTCCAAAAATAGTTCAATTTAAAATGTCAACTTGGTGGCCAGTTTTGAGGTATCAAACGACAAAATTAACGGACGAAAATTGACAGGAGTGAAGATGGATATACCGAGATTGCGACGGAGCAAAGAGATCGCCAATCCAACGGTCGGATCTCCCAGAAAATCTGTGCGAAGTTGCTGCGACGGAGCACCATTTCCGAGTTCAAAACTCGCGCGCGCCGACGGGATTCCGACGTAAACGCACGAATCGTGTGTTTAACACGTCGGGGAGGCCGGTGGTGGCCATGGGGTGATCGCCGGGGGGTCACGCGCCGGTGGGGTGTCGCCGGCGGCGGCGGTCGGCCGCGGTGGTCACGTGCCACGCGCCCATGCGCGCGCGGGGGTGGCGCGCTTCCACTGCTGCAACTTGCTACCGCTGTCGCAGCGTTGCTGCGGCTGGCCTGCCGGCCAGGGCGGCGGCGTGCAGCGCCAGACACGACGAGGGAAGGCTGGCCGGCCACGTGGTGGTGCGCGGCGCAACCGTGGGCGGAGGGTGGCGGAGGCTATGGTGGGAGTGTTGGTGGTGATAGTAAGGGTGATGGTTAATGGTGATGTTGATGGTGTTGGTGATGGAGGGAAGAAGGAGGAGAGTAGGAGGAGGAGGATGATGGCGAGGGTGGTGGTCGGCAGCCATGGGGGAGGGGGCTGTCGGCTTGGAGGAGGGTGGAGTGGTGTGGGTGTGTTTGTGTAGTGTAATGAAAGAGGGAGAGAGAGATGCATGTATGTGTGTGTGTAATAATAGAGAGTGAGAGAGAGAGTTGATATTTTAGTGAGAGAGAGAGGGAAAGTCGGTCCTGGGGGGGGTGTGTGTGCTGTAAAGTGGAAGGGGGGGTGTGTGTATTAGTAATAGGAGAGAGAGAGAGGGATACATGTTTATATATATATATATATATATATATATATGTATATATATATATATATATATAAGATATTTAAGATATTAATAAAGTAGAGAGAGAGGAAGAGATATTTCCAAAATATGAAAAAGAGAAATATTGTGTAGGATATTTGGGCAGTCATGAGAGGGCAACGTGGAGCTTGGGTTCGGGTTCGGTCGAGCCGGGTCGGGTCAAAATCGAACCGGGTGCAATAATTGGATTAAATACGTATTTAAAATCACGGGTAAATAAATAATATGCGGGGACTCCAATAAATGGGACACAAGTTTCATGTGGGTAGTAGGCTTCGTATGGGCCACGTCCATACTTTGGGTTGACAGGTTGGATCGATGTCGGGTCCCTAAATTAAATTGGAAAATAAATCAGGTTTCACGGTAGATAATTAATCGGCCTAAATTGAACCGAAAGTTGTGCGAATAAAATGAAGCACAAAATGGAGTGTCTGAGTGGGACACGAAGGTCATGGGTGAAGAGCGTCTTGAGTAGATCATTCATGAGAAGTTGGTTATGAGAAAACGACTGGTCTGGTGCTCCTAAATTAAAAGCCACGGTAACGTGCAAACGAAGATCAAAAATAAAAGTGGGAATAATTATTCAACGATTAATCGGTCTAAGTTGACCCGAACTTGCGTGATACAAAAAGAGCACAAGGGAACGAGTTTAAGTGGGACAAGATATATCAAAATGAAGATAATCTTGTCTACTTAAAAGCTCGTGAAGAGAGTTTACAGAGATTGGTATCCCTGACGCTCCAGAAGTCAAAGTCATGGAAAGGACATTAATGATCAAAACAATTAAATAAATAAAATATTTATCGATAATAATTCATTTAGAAAAATAAAAATAAAAATAAACCCCTGAAATTCAGGGGGCTTACACAACCTCTCCGAGCTTCGGGCACCGGTTCAAAAATTGTTATCGGACGCTCGAGAGGACGTCCCGCACGTTCCTTCCGCTTTGACGCGGTGCGCCGTATTTTTTTGTTAGCGGCCGGTGGACTGCATGACAACATACAGTTATTAAATAATAGAAACATAAATAGGACATGCAGTTACCCCCCGCATATGAGCATCATGCAATTACCCACCCCCATATGTTATTACAGTAGGACTGCCAGGCATGGGGCAGTCCTAATGTAAATCATGACTGCCATAGTCCTGGCAATCCTCTTTCATAAGAGGACTGCCAGGACTGTGACAGTCCTGATTTACATTAGGACTGCCACATGTCTGACAGTCCTACTGTTATGAGATCCGAACTGCCAAAACGAGATGCTAGTTTATCGTGTTCTAGGGTTAGATTTTCAACATAAAATGTGGGTTTCTTATGTTCGAAAATTAGGGAAGAGAACCATAAAGAGATTCTAAACCTATTTTATCAAAACTTTTTCAAGAATTAAAAATATTCTAGGGTTTTGAATAGAATGTACAAAATTCTCGAAGAAATTAGGGAAGAACGTACCTAGATTCCGGTTGCTTTGACTTGCGTGTCGTCTCTTCGAATCTACGAAGGTTGTGGAAGAAATCTTGGTGGAGGAATTGAGAGTGGAGTGGTGGAGAAGAAGAAATTAGGGTTTTAGGAGAGTGAGAGGGAGAGAGCTCTTTTTTTCTTCTTGAGGAGAGAGAGTGTAGAATGACAAATAAAATGAAATGAAGGGTTTGGGGGGTTGGGCTGTCCCCTAGCAAATTTTGGGTGCCTCCTAGCAAATTCTCCACCTTCTTGGACTGTCCCCAAATAAGTGATGCCCCAAACAATTTTGGTAGTACCCTTAGAAAAAACCTATATGTGTTTCAAAACTTTAGATTTCGACACAATCCCGTTGGGTTCGACACAGAACCTGACAGTTGTGACTATTGTTATAACTGCCGCAGTCCGATCCTGACAGTCCTGCCTATTGCCAAGGCTATCAAAATTCTAGCAGAGTGATGTCCCTAACAATTTTAAGAAGATATTTTTGGAAATTTAAAAATTAACATATTTTATGCTGCCCTAGGTAGGGGTGGCGATGGGTAGGGTAGGGTAGGGTAAGGGCAGGAAGAGGGCATGGCAGGGTAGGGTATTGACATTTTTTTGATACCCTAGGGGAGTCATGAGGGTAGGGTAGGGTAGCCCTCTTCCAAAAAACTAATACCCATTATCCGTCCTTGCCCTTTACCCTCACAGGGTAGCTGAGGGTCAGGGTAGGGAGGGTAAGGGTATTACCCTTGCCATTTCAGTTTTTTTAACTTTGAAAATCATTTTTTTTATGCTAGTAAACACCTTGATACTTAAGATTTTTACAACATTCAAAAATCATAACAACTTAACAAGAAATAACAGGGGAAATATTTTTTTTACTAAAGGCGCTGAACCCAGTTATATAGTAGAACCTGGGCTGCCTACATACCCAAGGAGGGGGCTAGACCTGACTCCTTAGGATCAAGCACTATGTAGTTCTCCTAATCCTAAGTACTAACTAATTTCAAAAAACTACAAATATGTAGTAGTAATTCAGGGTAGGGTAGGGTTCAGGGTAGGGTTACAGGGCAGAGGGAGTGTGGGACTATACAAGTATGTAGTAGTAACTACAGTTGGAGTGGGACTATACAAAATTACAAAGCACAGATTTACAGGGTAGTGATACAGGGTAGGGTAGGGTTCAGGGTAGGGTTACAGGGCAGAGGGTAGGGCGGGTAGGGCGGATACCCGGGTAATTGCACTAGGGTAACAGAATAAAATCCTTACCCTACCCTAATTCCAAGAGGGTAAGAGTAGGGCTTGCCCTCCTAGGGTAGAGGGTACCCGTGGGCACCTGAGGGTACAGGGTACCCAGCTAGGGTAGAGGGTACCAGGGCAAAATCGCCAGCCCTAGCCCTAGCCCTAGACCTAGGCCACTAACAATATATGTTGCACCTATAACAATGGGCTTGTAAGTTACACTCCAAATACAACAAATGTTCCCTCTAAAATCCATTGAAACGAAGCAGCAGCAGCAGCAGCAGCAGCAGCAGCTGGTGTTAGTAGTAGCACTGCGTTCCCTCTCCTCCCCTCACGAAACAGCCCAAGCATTATCCCCCCTCCTCCGCCGATGCCCCGACCGCCGCCTCCTCCTCCCCACCGCCCTCTCCCTCCTCGCCCACGCCCTCAAGTCCAACGCCGACAACCCCTTCCTCTTCAACCTCATCCTCTCCTCCCTCCTCCCCCACTCCCTCCCCTCCGCCCGCCACCTCTTCGACCAAATGCCCCACCGCCGCAACCTCGTCACCTACACCCTCCTCGTCGACGCCCACATGAAGCGCGGCCTCGTCGACGACGCCCTCCGCTACTTCGACGCCTGCCGCTCTCCGCACTCCGTCATCTCCTACACCGCCGCCATCTCCGGCCTCGTCCGCAACGCCCTCCCCCTCCGCGCCCTCTCCCTCTTCCGCCGCATGCTCGCCGCCTCCCTCGTGCCCAACGAGATTACGTTCGCCACCGTACTCAAAGCCTCCGCGAGCCTCTCCGAGCCGTCCTCGTCGCCGCGCTGTCTCGGCAACAGCCTGTTCGGGTTGATCATGAAGACCAACTTCGACCGCCACGTCTCCGTATGCAATTCCCTGATCACGACGCTCGCGAGGACGGGCGACGCCGGCGCGGCTAGGAGGGTGTTCGACGGGATGGGGGAGAGGGACGTCGTGTCGTGGACCGCGATGGTGGACGCCCATTTCGAATCCGGGGACTCGGAGGGGGCTCGGAGGGTCTTCGAGTCGATGCCGCGGAGGAACGAGGTCTCCTGGAGCACGATGGTCGCCCGGCTGAGCCAGAGCGGGGAGGACGAGGAGGCATTGCGGGTGTTCGTCCGGATGCTCCGCGAAGGATGCAGGCCTAACGCATCGTGCATTGCCTGCGCGCTCAGCGCCTCTGCCGGCTGCGGGATCCTGGCACTTGGAGCGGGTATACATTCCCTCGTCTCGAAATCCGGGTTAGAAGCCGACCCTTTCGTCGCTGGCTCCCTCGTCGACATGTACTCGAAGTGTGGCAGGTCTCAGGACGGGCGTCGGGTCTTCGACTCGGTCTCGGACAAGAACACGGCCGTCTGGAACTCGATGGTGGGAGGCTACTGCTGCGATGGTAGGGTGGACTGCGCAGAGGAGATCTTTAGACGAATGCCCGATAGAAACGTCGTTACGTGGAACGCCATGATCTCCGGCTATGACCGAAACGAACGGTATAGCAAGGTTCTAGAGACCTTCGAGCAGATGCTGGCCTCCGGGCAATTGCCGACGCAAGTAACCTTCTCCAGCGTTCTGCATTCCTGCGCCAACCTGCCCTCGCTGGAGAAGGGCAGGAACCTCCATGGGAAGACTGTGAGACTGGGGCTGGAGACCCAAGTCTTCGTCGGCACTGCGCTGGCCGACATGTATTCCAAGTGTGGGGATGTGGAGAGCGCCAAGAGAGTGTTCGCCGCGATGCCGGAGAAGAACGAGGTTTCTTGGACGGCAATGATCCAGGGGCTAGCGGACAGCGGGCTCGCCCACGAGTCGCTTGAGCTGTTCGAAGAGTGCAGGAGGAGGACTTCGTCGCCGTCGATCGTGCCCAACGGAGCGATGTTCCTCTCGGTTCTTGCTGCCTGTGCCCACCGCGGCTTGGTGGACGAGGGGCTCCGTTACCTGGAATCGATGGAGAAAGAGTATGGCATACCGCCTAGCCAGAGGCATTATACGAGCGTGGTGAACTTGTTGGCTCGAGTCGGGCTTCTGCGGGAGGCAGAGGAGTTCATCGGCAGGATGCCGGTCGAGCCGGAGGCGATGTCGTGGGCAGCATTACTCAGCGGTTGCTGCGCGTATCGGGAGGAGGGGATCGGGGGGAGAGCCGCGAAGAAAGTGATGGAGTTGGGGGCGGCGGCGGGGGGCTACGTGTTGGTTTCAAATATGTATGCTTCGGCCGGGAGATGGAAGGAGGCGGCGAGGGCGAGGAGGCTGATGAGGGAGGCAGGACTGAAGAAGGGGGGAGGGTGCAGCTGGATTGAGATTAGGAATCGCTTCCATCCGTTTTATTCATGGGACGCAAACCACGCAGAGTCGCTGGAGATTTATAGGATTTTGGAGCTCTTGATGTCGGAAGTGGCCATTAGCAGCAACGCTTCTGCAAATGGACGGATGCCATGCCTAACTCTCAGGGTTCTGCAAATCTAGGCAAGTACAAGTCTGTCTTTTGAATACATACATCCATCACTTTCCCAACATGGATACTGTAAAGTTTAAATATGGATGCCTTAACCTTTGTTGTAAGAGTCCATTTAGGTGGGATGTTCACCCCCCACTAAATAATAGACACTGACAAATTAAAGCTAATTATAAGGGCACATTCAAAGTTGATCAGGCTAGTCCAAATCTGATTTTGGTTTATTTACAAGGTTGTCACTTGAAAATTACTCAGGACTAGTCCAAATGTAAGTATATAAGTCAATTTTTTATTTTTTTGCTCTCGTCTCCGAGCATCATGGAAGAACAAAAAGAAGAAAGAAGAACAAGAACAAGAAGAACAAGAAGAAAGAAAAAAAAAAACCAACTTGTGGAAATCATGAAACTTTTACTTTGAAATGTTGGTCCCAACTTGTATAAATTATGGATGAAATCCTAGTTGTAAAAGAAATTGAGTTATCAAATCTATTAATCTATTTTCTTCATTAATAGAAGAAATATTAGATGAAAATCCTAGTTGTAGAAGAAATTATGGATGAAATCCTAGTTGTAGAAGAAATGGACTTGTTGTACAGCAAGTCCATATCAGGGCTGCAATAATTTATGGCAGTCCTAAAAATATTGAAGACTGTCAGGAATTATGGCAGTCCTGACATAAACTTGATGTACATCAGGACTGCCACAATTTCTGGCAGTCTAGAAGTATTTAGGACTGCCAGGAATTGTGGCAGTCCTGAAATGGACTTGCTGTACAGTAAGACCATTTCAGGACTGGCACAATTCATGGTAATCCTAAAGTCGAAATTGTCGAATGAAAAAACATATGTTAGGATTTATTTCCATCCTGACAATAGAGTGAAATATACATTTTTAGGGTTTATTTTCATGCATTCTTTGTGAGGAAGGAAGTATTATAGTTTGTACATTGTTTGTGAGGAGCCTTTGGGTGCCATCGAAATTGGAAATGAGAAGGAAACTAGGATTTTGATTGAGATGATGAGGATGAAATGGTGGAGAAGAAGAAGAATATGAGAAGAAAAGTAGGGTTTTGATGAAGATGGTGAAGATGAAAATGGTGAAGAAGAAGAAGAAGAAGAAGAGAGGGAAACTAGGATTTTGGAAGAGAGAGTAAAAAGTTGAAATGAAGCTGAAAATTTGGATTTGGGGGATGTTGGATTGGGACAGCCAAAAGAGTAAAAAATTGGTCTGTCCTGAGTAATTTTTCCTCAAACCTAGGCTAGTCCGGATTGGGGCTAGCCCTGATCAACTTTGGATGTGCCCTTATAAATAACCCAAATTAAAGATCAAAACCACTTTGATGGGTGAACAAAACCACTTACAAAGTGATTTGTGTGGGATAAAAATGCCACATGTCCATTTTTTAGTGGAAGGTGAACATCCCACCTAGTTTTGGTGGGTGAACAAAAATGGACTCTTTGTTGTAATACATTGGTTGGTGGGTACCTTGACAACATGGTTAAAATATTTCCAGGTACAAGAAGAAATATTTATTGATGGAATGTGAACCTATGGTGTTACCCCTAATGTAATCAAAAGGGTAAATTGTTCGATTGGCATTCTAACTATAGCGTCGGAATATTTTTGGCATCTTAACTTCGATTTTGACATCCTAACTTCATAAATTGTTTTTTGAGACATGTTTCGTCAATTTTTAGATCTGCTGTGTTGGTTTTGGTACAAAATGAATAAAAATATTGTTTTGTTCATGATGAACTATTATTTGAAACTAAATTTGGACGGAATGTGCTTCAAAAAAAGTAATTTATAAAGTTGGTGTATCAAAATTGAGCAGTAAAAGTTAAGAGGCCAAAAAAGTCCTAACACTATAGTTGGGATGCCACTAGAGTAATTTAGCCTGATTGAAATTAATGGAGACTTTTGCTGATATAATTTCCAACCAAATTAAGACACCTTCCGAATTAGTTTCTTTACCAGGTAACTTCTAACCCTATGCAACTTACCAAGTTAACAAAGCATTAGTAGTATGAGGCAAATGCTAACTCTTTAAAACCCAAATGCAAGGAGTCTTGGAGAAGGGGTTGTATGGCTGGCGCCCCTATAAATCTCATCAAATAGTTAAAAACATGTGTGGCTTGTTATTTCAAGTACATGTCTCAACACTCCTTAAGCACGTACACATACAAGTGGACTTTGACAAATCCACTTTGCTCGTAATCCAAATTCTAAAAGTTCTAAATCAGAGTGAAAATGAGTAACTGAGTAACAACAAAATGTAGAAGAATTCCCGACACTTGAGAACAAACCTACACCAACAAATGGGAAAGAACCGACAATGACACCACACTGGGAGTATCCAATACTTCCCTCTGCCAAGGCCAGAATGTTAGAAGAATGACGAATAACCTGTTACTGATGATGCCTGAAAATAGACAGAATAGGAGTACTTTGTTAACCTATATACATGAGACATACATAACACATTAGTTTCGAAGAAGAAAAAAATACGGTAGAAGAGGGAAGTAAATTTGCAGGATTTATACATTCACTCGACTACCACAAGAAAATAAAATCATTGTATGTAGGCAAAGTGATACAATTGATGGGGATATATACCCAGATAACTGAGCATCCTAGCAATGCAAATGGCATCTAGCAATTGCTCTATTGATAGAGCGGACGAACATTTATAAAGGTACATCATTCGAACTAATAAGAGAATTATATGAGAGGGTACAAACTACAGAAACAGAATAGGAATCGAATGCAAGGTCCTTCATGCCTGTCCCGTTTTAGCATCAAATCCTTCTCAATTCTACAATCAGATCTCAGGAACAAGCATTTAAGGAACTTATATAAGATTAGATGCTACTATGTAAAGACATGAAGTAAAAGAAACATCTCCAGGAAGTGATGGATAACAAAAGATACACTTTGGTTATGGAAGTTACGAAAATTCTGATGAGAGTTTTCTGAAACATCCCTACATTAATAACCACAAACATATGCAGAATGATCAAGCAGAGAAAAAAGTAAGAAAGTAATGGTAGCAAGTACTGCTAATATCAGTTGACTAGAGAAGTGCCTATCACAGATGGAGCAGTAAAATAATCAACAAATAAGAAAAGCTTTAACCATATGTGATCTAGCATATAATGTGCTTGCAACATACAAGCAAATAATATTCCTGTTAAAATATTGAACAACAACAAGACAACCATAACATGCAAAGAAACAAAAGCAGATAGAAGTTTGTTACACTTCATGATTACATAACCATGTAACCAAGATCAAATAGCTCGACCCGCTATCCTGTCTTCATTGATAAGGTTCTTCAACTTCATACACCTTCCTAAATCTAACCATAAGCAAACCCCAGAGATGAAATAAACCCTTCCACAATGCAAAACTGGAAGGACTTGAGAAAGGGATGTCATTATTCTTTTTTGTATGATTGTTTCGAGGCAAAAAATGCGAAGAGGGAGAAGAGCGGAAACCCAGCCTCAATTAGCTGCTGCTGTCGCCTTCGTTTGCACAAATGTGACACCCTTCTCAATGCTGCCCATCAGCTCTGCCTTCAGAGCTTCAAGAGCTTTTGACTCGTACTCGGTTAACCCCTGCAATTCTGAAGAGATTACAGCTTCCACACCCTTCTTCCCAAGCTTTATTCTTGATGCAAAGAATGGCAGTTCAGTAAGTTCGGACTGGACGAATGAGCACTCATAGACATCCCCATCTCCATCCAGAGCTCGGAGAGACGACTCCACAAATCTGGCAGCAGCATAGGCCATGGATAGGGTTGCAGACCCGGCCCCAGCTTTTGCCTCAACCACCTCTGTTCCAGCATTCTGGATTCTCACAGTCAGCTCTTCCACTTCCTCATCTGTGAAGGTTACTGATGGCCTTGTCTTTGAGAGCAAAGGCAAGATGGTAATTCCAGCATGACCGCCAATGACAGGGACATCCACATCGATAAGCTTCAGGTTCTTCTTCTGTGCAACGAATGTGTTGGCTCTAACAACATCTAGTGTCGTGACACCGAACAGCTTCTTCGGATCGTAGACACCTTTCTGCTTGAGAACTTCCGCAGCAATTGGGACAGTAGAATTCACTGGATTACTAATGATGTGGATGAAAGCATCCGGTGCATTATCAGCTACAGCCTCAACCAGTGTCTTCACTATATTGGCATTGATATTGAATAGGTCATCCCGAGTCATGCCTGGCTTCCTTGGAACTCCTGCAGGGATGACAACCACATCTACACCCTTCAAGCAATCGGCCAACTGACCTTGGCCAGTGAAGTCTAAAACCTGGGAGGGCGTATTGCAGTGGCTAAGATCAGCAGCAACTCCTTTCACGTTAGCAATATCATAAAGGTGCAAGGCTGAGACAAGTGGGTTCATCTTG
Source organism: Iris pallida (assembly GCA_029216955.1). Lineage (NCBI taxonomy): Eukaryota > Viridiplantae > Streptophyta > Magnoliopsida > Asparagales > Iridaceae > Iris > Iris pallida. Next base: position 11,885,787 of record JANAVB010041420.1, read on the forward strand.
ATTAGAAGAGACAATGGCTGACCAATTCCTCCTGCGGCTCCAAGAACAGCAACCTTGAACGACGCCTGGGGCTGGAGCTGATTTGTGAACTTATTCCTTGGTTGTAATTTTGGAGCAAATGATGCCTCGAGAGCAGCTGTGCCCAAAAAGGATGCATCTGATTCCAGGTCAACTGATGATGCTGCCTTCAGACCGCTAAAGCCCTTAAAGGTCTTCGGAGTGTTGAAGCTCAAGCTGGAAGGCTTAGACTTTGCTCCCAAACCCAAGCCAGCCTTGGGACTGTAGGAGACTGTAACTGTGGAAAAAGTTGTAACCGCTGCTGACGCCATCTCTTACAATTGGCTGAATATGTTCAAGCATTGAGCAAAATCAGTTAACAAATTAAATTAAACCAAAATAACTAGCTGGTCAACAGACAGAGTTAGCTATCCCTTGCAAAAGACAATTGGCCATTTGCATCTAAAAAGATATCTATGAAAATAGTTTTATAGAATTCAATTGAAATTCAGAATGTCCCCTAAAACTCTCTTGTATTGATAGATGGGTAGCAAAGTATTAAATATACTAGCGCCAAATTTACTGCTACAATATTGTTATGCTCTTTTCACTTGATTATCTAACTTTAGCTACAATACACTGTCAGAAAAGAGATCTTCACCTGACTAAGGGACCTACTTGACCAGGGTGCACAATGTGTTATTCTCAACTTCATATCTATATCAGTGTCAAATATAAAACATTTTGAAGTTGACGGGCCTCATAAAAACTTTCCAAGTTTTTAATGTTGAATTAAGTTAACAGGTGAAATAAAGACTCCTTGCCCCCCAAACCCCCACCTAAAAGTAACCAAACGAAAAAAATGAGAGAACGTACATAAGCATACATAATGTCCAGATCACCACAGACCATCATCTATTTCTTTTCACGGCATTCTTCATGCTCTACTAGAAAATTGCATTCTTTTTGACATTAGTAAAAATCACAGAATTAACATGATTAGAGACTATCATCATTAGTTATATTTTGCAAATGATGACTCGCCCTAGAGAACCAACACATCCTTAGAGCATCATTAGTAAGGCTCATCCCATTTTCTAGATTCTAGATTTAGAATGTAGGAGCTCATTCTGTAGAATAATAAGTCTCATCCCTAGTTCCAATTTCTAAAATTTCGGTCCCAACCCATCCATGGGTGCTAAGGGTTGGGCCTCCCAATTTCTAGATTCTAGATTGTATAAACTCGTTTTGTAGAATAGTAAGTTCCAATTTGGAGCCCAACTTTCTAGATTCTAAACTTTATATTATTTTTTTCCTACATTAATTTTTGACCACATAATTTTTTGGACCGGAGCTCACTTTATCATTTCCAACTATTCTCATACAAACCCAACCCATTCTACATTTACCTTTTTTTTGAAATTTTGGGCTCGAAATTGCATTAGAGAGTCCCAACTACTAATGATGCTCTTAATGCAAGTGATGAGTTATCCTTGATACTAATGTCAAATCCATGAATCTTCGTGCTCTTTAAACTCTCTATTTCATACCAACAGCTATGCAGTTTAGATGCTCACAAAATCATAGACCTCAACATGGTCAAGCTATAAAAATACAGCAGCCTCCACATTTCACATTTAGCTGCCATGCAAGGAGAATTGTTGTTTGCAAAAACAAAATTAAGAATTTGGTTTCTGTTCACTAACTCAAAGATCTAAGTGAAGTCTATCCTTATAACTAACTCAAAGATCTAACTGAAGCCCATGCTGCTAAATCAAAGATGTAAGACTCATAGCCTTTAATTACTCTTGAAATAGCTACTAAAAAGTGAGAAAGTTTCTGTTTTCCTGCATCAAGCAAAAGGTATGGGTGCACTTGAAATTAGCCAAAGAAAATACCTTAAATAAAATCAACTGCGTAGTTTACTTGAGACGATATCCTATCTTCAATTTTTAGTATATGATTCATGTACAGACAAACACAGACTCGAGCACAAGCACACAGTACATCACAGTAAAACCCCTATATTGTTCCTGCTCTGACACAAGCTGTGAAGAACCACTAATTATGAAACAAACTAAAACAATCAAGCAGATAATCTAAATATGAATTAACCCCCAACATCTAAATGAACATACTTCTTAGCAGGATAAACCTAGGGACGGAATGAACTGGCTCATTAACTATTTAATTCTTAAGACTTAGTTAGCAAGCCATGTTTTCACTTCAGGGATACAATCAGCAAAACTATATCGCAAAGTTCTGAAACAAAATAGGTTCATCTCCAAAGAAGAAAAATCCCGCCTTCCTCAAAAACCCCTTCAAACTAGAAAGTTGAAACGATTTTCTGATAGGGTATGTGATGTCTATATTGTACAAATTTCGAGCTCAATAGGATTTTACATAATATTTCCTACAAGCCTTCGATATGTGCTCTCTTTTATATATTTTAACAAAATATGAATTCTCTACCTCCACTCACAAGATTAACCGGAATAGAAGTTATAGGAACTGATGTAGAAGAAATATGCAGTGAACAAAGAGAGAATCTTAATATCTAAACTCGAAAAGAATAATAAAAGGAATTGGATAGATTTCAACAGAGTTACTAAAAGCACGCCTAGACGCAAGCCTAGGCACAAAGTGCCGAAGCATGCCTCGCTTCATCCAAATCAAAGCGCAGTGGGCAAAAGCACCGCCTTGGCGCAGGCCTTGGGTAAGGCATGAGAAACCTAGGCGTGGGCCTTGGGCGAGGTGCTTAGGCATGGACATGTAAGAAAAAAAGGGTGCACCATAGGCGCATGTCCGGAAAGAAAGAAAATGTTTTCAAGGTTTTCTAGAATTCAACCTAAACCAAGTTCCAACCCAACTCTTCTTCTAGAACCTGAATGCAACTCTATCACAACTTCGATTCCGCATGTTAACAAACTAAATATCCATAACTCATTGCGATCAATGCTTTTAAGTAGATACTCTCACATTTTAATCTCAGTCTTGCAATCCAATCCAACAGTTGTAACATAGGTTGATTCCATACTATGAAACCACAAATGATTTTTGAGCATATATATATAAACAAAACAGAATAGTAGAGTTGTCTTCAGTGACAAAAGATAAGAAGATAAAGAACGGTCATGATTAAAAGATAAGAGTATTTCCGACAAACTATGTTGTTTTGGGCGCTAGGCGAGGCAAGGCGACAGGCCTCCTGCCTCGTCTAGGTACGCCTAGGCGTCACCCAGGAACTTGGGTACATCACTACTGTGCATATAGATATTTGATCTGACCATCGCTACAACCATGAAAAAATTACCCAGCAGGTCGAGGCTATAGGTTTTTTACCTGCACGTGTAGGTGTCGTCTGTGACAACATAGACAAAAAAAAATGTCACGATTAAAACAAGAGTTGTCTTTTCCAAAATGTATATGTTATCTAAAGAAGTGTTATGATAAGTCAATAATTTTAAAAATATTTATTACCAAGGGGTGTTAGGGACACGAGACGATTTATTAAGGAGTGTCCAAGGCACGGGAATAACTAGTCTATATAACAAAACAAATAGGAGTATTCCCGACAGAAGAGTGTGACAATTAAAATCTTTACCAACATGTGTATATGTCATCTAAAATAGATGTCACGGTAAGTCCATCATTTTAAAGATAATATAAAGGATTATTTTGTACCAGGGTACCAAATTTAGACCTAATTAGACTTTGGGTACTGGGTTTGTCCGTTTTAGACTTTGGGTACTCGAACTTTTGAATGACGCATTTTAGTAACGAAATTGGACTTTCAATGACGAAATGAGCCTTCTAATGACGAATATTCGTCGCTAAAATGTGTCACTAAAAAATTTCGAGTACCCAAAGATGCTAAAGCTGGTACCTTTATACAAAACAATCCTAATATAAATGGTAAACAATTTCAAAAACAGATTTATCAGGGGTGCCAGAGGGCAGATCCGCGGCTAATCCGAGTAAGGCTCGAATTTGACACGGATATAAATATTACTTCTTACCTACCAACCAACCCATCATCATACACATCCTAAATAGGAAGGATCTAAAAGTAGGACATTTCCAGCACCCACCATTGGGCAAAATAATAATTTAAAAAAACACAAACATACATCAAAATTTTCAGAGAGCAGGCTACATAGCATAGACCTCCGATTCTTTCACAAAGAATCAATTTTATTTCCCAGATCCAGACGCATAGATGAACAGAAATATAGAAATTAATTACTCTACCAAAGCTTCGAATTCAAACCATAACCCACTTGAATTTATCACAAATAGCACGCAGAAATCACACGTATCAGTAAATTTTGGACAAGAACTAAACAATTAAAACAAAAGAGGAAGTTTTACCAAGATGCAGAAGAGAACGAGAAGAGAGAGCACCAATTTGCTTCGTCAGAGAGGTGGGTGACTATATGTATATATATAGTAAAGACGAGGGGTGGTCTGGTGGGTGGAGAATAAGCCGTTCATCATTGGCTGATGGACGGTTAAGACAATCCAAGAAAACATCGGAATTATCGGCCGCATATGCCAAAATGACCTAAACAACAACACCGACAGCCACCTACCCCTACTCCTACTATTACGGCCACGTTTGGTTATTTTCTTGTTTGGATGCCATCATAAATAAATTAATAATAATAATAATATTATATATATATATATATATATATATATATATATATATATATATATATATATATATATATATATATATAAATTTATCTGGAAATTGCTGAGAAATCCAATTTCGGGATGGGCTTTTATGAAATGCCCACCCGCTGGATGAGTTTTATGAAATATCCAGAATTAAGTATTTTCACGTAAAATATTCCAAGATTTCCTTTTAGATGTCACCCGCTGGAAACTGCTATTTTTATAATACCGAAACTACCCCACCGCGCGAATTGGTCATCTATATGTATTTGAATTCAAAAAACTCAGATCTGGATTGCGATTTTCGTCGTCTTCTTCTTCACGGAAAATCTGAATTCCATTGCTCTCATCTTCAGCAGAGATCGCAAAGATCGTTCGTAGTTCGGTGTGCTTTTCTTCAGTCGAACTCAGATCATCGCTCGTTATCATCATCACCATCATCATCATCTTCATCGTGGAGACATTTGAAGTTTTCCGACGATTAGGTCAATTGTGGAGAGAAGATCTTTCTTATTCTTTTCCATAAGAATTATCATCGTTTTGAAAGAAGAACGAAACTCTTTATTCCTAACAAAATTTTTCTAAAAAAAAATATTCTCCGTGTTAAAACCACGGAGAATGACCATTCTCCGTACTAAAATGACGGAGAATGACTATTCTCCGTTTTAAAAACCACGGAGAATGGCATTCTCCGTGTTAAAAACCACGGAGAATGACAATTTTTTATGGGTTTTAACACGGAAAATGCCATTCTCCGTGGTAAAGTGACGGAGAATGGCCATTCTCCGTCATTTTAGTACGGAGAATAGCTATTCTCCGTGGTTTTAACACGGAGAATGGTCATTCTCCGTCCTTTTCAATACGGAGAATGACCATTCTCCTCCATGTTAACACGATATTGGTCATTCTCCGTGTTAATATCACGGAGAATGACCATTCTCCCTGTCAAAAAAGACGGAGAATGACCATACTCCGTTGTAAAAATTGACGGAGAATGTTCATTCTCCGTGTAAAGATCACGGAGAATGATTATTATCCGTGTTAATATCCCGGAGAATGACCATTCTCCGTGGTAAAGTGACGGAGAATGGCCATTCTCCGTCATTTTAGTACGGAGAATAGCTATTCTCCGTGGTTTTAACACGGAGAATGGTCATTCTCCGTCTTTTTCAATACGGAGAATGACCATTCTCCTCCATGTTAACACGAGATTGGTCATTCTCCGTGTTAATATGTGTCGAAAAAGACGGAGAATGACCATTCTCCGTTGTAAAAAATGGCGGAGAATGTCCATTCTCCGTGTAAAGATCACGGAGAATGATTATTATCCGTGTTAATATCAAGGAGAATGACCATTCTCCGTGATTTTACCACGGAGAATGGCAATTCTCCGTGGTTTTGACACGAATAATGACCATTCTCCGTCATTTAGTACGGAGCATTCTCCGTCATTTAGTACGGAGAATGACTATTCTCCTGCGTTTTAACACTAGAAATGGTCATTCTCCGTGATTTTACCACGGAGAATGGCGAGTTGAAAGTTTGGAAAGCCATAACTTTTGATTGGGAGATCGAAACGAGGCCCGGTTTGTTGCAAAACGAGCGTATTTCCGAGGAGCCTGAAAGTAACAGATTCTTTGTTAGGGGGACTTTCGAAATTTCAGAATCGCAAAAAAATGATGTTTTGGCTCCGTTTTGACATAGAAAGATTTTGGAGAAGAAAACCTATATTCGAAAGTGAGCAACGTATCGAAGAAAAGAAAGAATAGAAAGTGAGCAGCGTAACGAAGAAGATGAAGAATCGAAATTTTTTTTTTTGAAGAGTATGTTTCGCGGGTGCTTTGAATAAATTAGAAGGGTAAAAGGGTCATTTGGAACCCGCTTTGGATAAGTTTCTCTAATTCTGAGCACGCGATGAAAGTTTTTTTTGCGGTGGATTTTTCATGAAACTTTTTTAGTTTTTGGGCATTTCATAAAATTCCCCAAAATTCATCTACTATTGATTTACTTTCTCGCCCCTAAGTTTTTTTTCGGGACTATTCTTTTTCTTTTTTTTCTTTTTTTTTTTGCAGCAAAATAAATCGATATGAATTATAATTTTTCAAAAAGTAAAAGAGTAAAGTTTTTTCTTTTCTTTTCTTTAATGGCCTAATAGTCCACTTCGTTTACAAGGATCTCAATGAGCTCATCTATTCACAAGTAGAGTTAGGCTCGGATTCGGACTCGACAATCATTTGGGTCAAGTTTTAAACCTATGTAATTATTCATTTATTTCACTTGTTTATGGAGGGGGTCTAAAAAAGATTTGGTCCACCTATGCTGGCTTCATGAGAAGACTTTTACAAATAATATGGCAAAATATTACTAACAAATTCATAAATTTCTCCTCTTACAATTATCCTTTAAAAGCCAAACTATACAACCATTTGCAATACAATTTGTTATTTCCTCTATTTTGAAATTATGAGTTCATAAATTACATTATACCTTGGTAGACTACATAAATAAAGATGGTCCAAATCTTGAATCTCTATATAGTCCAACTATATCAATATTTATTAGGCGCATGGAAAGAATAAAAAAATGGCTCCAAAACTGAAAGTCCTGATCTAATTTTTAGAGAATAGAAATGAAAAGGACACAGAATAAGGACAAATATTAATAGAACATCTTATTATCAGCTTTGATGTTGTGGAAGAATACTTTCCTTCCCGAGCTGGAAGGCCACTGCGGATGAATAATATTTTTCTTTCTCGCATGGAACAAAGATTTGTACGTCAAAAGGGCTAAACAGAACTTGCAGATTCATAGAGCAAATGAAAGAGATGCACAAAATTAGGTATGATATCCGAACAAGAGTTTATTTTATGGCGGAATATCAAGAATGGTGGAGAAGGGTATGGCTATCATCAAAAAGCAAAAAGTACATAAGGCGAGCGGAGTAAGGTGACCGATAGGGAGTAGGGATGATATAAAAATACGATAGATGTCCCTTCGCACATCCACATACAAAAATTTTAAACCATAGATCACGGAGTTTCTGTTATGAAAGGTTCATTCACTGGTCGAACAGCTGAAACGATTCACCGCTTACATAAATGAAGCGAGTGAGGAGTTGCATCCTGCCTAAACTAGATGCTCTTATTTAATTATAATTAAATAAATTTTATAAAATAGATTATATACAAATTTAAAATTCTTAAATATTATTCTAAGTTGTTTTCTGAAAGGTGAATAGGCATAATTTGTTTTGTTTCAACATGAAACAAGTTGTGGGCTCGACTTAACTCTTAGATTAGCCTTGAACCAAGGATGATTGCAACTGCGACTTGACTCCTAGATTAGCCTTGAACTAAGGATAATTGCAACTGCGATCAACTTGAAGAGCCGATGTGATCCTCATGTGCCACCTGAAATAAAGGAATCCACTAATAAAAACTTATAAAATAAACTATAGCTGTGCTATTTGAACCGTCAGATTAGTCTGCAAAATTGGCTCGCAGTCGCGTGTCAGCCGCAGATGGAAGGGGGAAAAAATTTGGATGTGCGCCCCATGTTCACAGGGAAGGGTGTGGGTACTGGCGAACGAGGGGGAGATAGTGTTTTCGAATAAACTATATATGCTAGAATTGTTAGTGCCGAGGCACAATTTTCGATGGAAAATTTTGAAACTGAAATAATTGTACACACAACGTTTCAAATGCAGCACCTTAAAGAAGATGTGCAACAGAGATCCTGGAGGATTCTGAATTACGAGGATCTAAAAAGATTCTACGTAATACACAAAAAATCTAAAGAGACTTTGTGCAAGCAACTATCGGCAGTAGAGCTTCTAAAAAGAAGTTACTGTAGAAGGCAACAGCAGCGATGACAGGCGAGAATGAGATGCTGGGGTGAATGAACCACCGTTGCTCAAAGCTTTATTCGCCCCACACGAGCACGAACAGCTTCCAGGAACCAGCAAGTTACGAAGAACTTCTGGAACGCTCGTAAGTCAATATTTGAGACTTGAACGGGCTTCCTGGACTTAACAGACTCCCTCAACTCTCTTCTTGGTGCATCTTTCAAAGGAGGCCAAGGGGCTCTATTTATAGAGTGGAGTTGAGACTTCACCTCTTCTCCTATCCGATGTGGGACTAAAATACCAATACTCAAAAATAGAGTTTGATATTTTAGATCATCCCACAATCAGCATAGAAGTGTGCCAGTCCACGCCTACCCCCCGAACACTCCCGTGCATGCACGAGACATCCTGGAGTCCGTGTCCGAGTCCGCACAACAAAAATTAACTTGCATCCTTGTTGGATTTAATCCTTTTCCTTCTAGAAAAATACTTCCACATGGCACAAACTTGTGTCCCACTACACCTTATGTGCACACCTCAACACAAGCAAAGCATTATATTGAGATACTCACCATTTGGTGTAGCCGATGTGGGACTATCTTTTCTAATCCAAAGGCAAAAACACCAACAATCCCCCACATATCTCAATATATGGGTTGAGCGTTCCCCACAGTGACTGCCCATCATGCATTAGGAGAGATGTCGCTACGACTTGAATCTTCCCGCATAGGTTAAATAACAGCATGATACAAGAATGGACTAAGCCTTGAATTCTGCACCATAACTGCAATTCTTCCTACTCACATAATGACATCAACTGTGCTTCTGGCTGCACATTGAAGGCCTTGTGCCAGCCTGGTTTCAGTGTATAATTTTTGGGCGTCTACAAGTTTACCCTCAAGAGACGGCCTGATATCTCTGTCCATATACTATAGGTGAGTTCTTTATAAAGAGTCATGGCATGAAGCATTGCGCTTCTTTGCGGTGCTACGCCGCTATGACATGGCTTAAAGCCGAGGCTTTACCCCACCTGGGTACCTCATCATAGTGTCATACTACTGTAGCATGAGGTCACAGGCCTCTTTGTAGTGCCAAACTATCCAGCATGAAGCCTTGCGCTTCCGTGCGGTGTTACGCCGCTATGACATGGCTCACAAAGCCGAGGCTTTACCCTACCTGGTACCTCTTCGTGGTGTCATGCCACTGTAACATGAGGACATCGTCCTCTTTGTAGTGCTGTCTACCTCTCTTTATTACGATTATCATACAGCATTAGGCTACCTGCCTATTTGCGGTGCTACTCCGCTGTGACTTGGCTTACAAAGCCGAGACATTACCCCTACCTAGGAACCTCATGGTGGAGTCACCCCACTATAGCATGGAGTTACACTCCTTGTAGTGTTGCGCTACCGTGCTTCCTGTAAAGCACTCCAGGCATTCACTCTGCCTGAGAACTCATTAAGGCATTTAAGCTAACCTTCCCACAGGATCCGTTTTTCGCAGAAAATAACAGTAGACAACAGTGGTTGTAGGTCCGTAACCTCTCCATGTCACAGAGGACAAGTACCCACCGTTCCTGATATTCTTCTGGTTAATAGTCCTCCCATGAACCAAAAGCTAGATGCCTAGTAGATTTCTCTTTGAACTAATAGCATAAAACTTTATGGTAGGATTGTAATAACACAATATCAGAATGCCTTCAAGCCTATTTTACAAGCTGTGTCATCGACCAGCTGGCGCTTGAGGCCCTTGGTGAACGGATCCGCTAGGTTCTCTTGACTCCGAACATCAATCACTGCAATAACACCTCTCTTGATAAGATCGTGTACTGCTCTGTGCTTCAACCGCACCGTTCTCTTCTTCCCGTTGAAGAGTTCATTTGATGCCACTGCTGCTGCCGCCTGGTTGTCACAGTATATCGGTATTGCCGGTATCTGAGCCCCAACCACCGGAAGATCATACATGAGCTCCCGAAGCCACTCTGCTTCATCTGCAGCAGCATCCAATGCAAAGAATTCAGATTCCATGGAGGAGCGAGATAACATAGTCTGCTTCTTCGACTTCTACGATAAAGCAGCTCCGCCCATGGCGAATACGAATCCACCTGTGGAATACTCGCTCTCCATATCTGAACACCAGCTAGCATCACTGAAGCCTTTCACTACTGACGGATATCCGCTGTAGAAAAGTGCATATGTCTGAGTTTTCTTGAGATATCTCATAACACGCTTCACAGCTTTCCAGTGCTCAACGCCTGGATTGCTAGTGAACCGACTCAGCATTTCCACTGCAAAAGCTATGTCAGGCCTTGTGGCAGTAGTAGCGTACATCAAGCTTCCGATGACGCTAGCGTACTCCAACTGCCTGACGCTTTCCTTCGAATTTGGCTCCAGCTTCTGATCACTCCGGTACGGTGTATCAATAAAAGGAAGATCTTGATACCCGTAGCGAGTGAGCATCTTCTCAATATAATGAGATTGTGACAGCACTATTCCAGTGCCTGTCCGGATGATCTTGAGCCCCAAGATTACGTCGGCATCTCCCAAGTCCTTCATACTGAACTTGGTCGAGAGGAATTTCTTTGTCTCTGTGACGCAGCTTAAATTCGTACCTAGGATTAGCATGTCGTCCACGTAAAGACAAACGATTACTCCTCTTCCGTCAGCAAACTTCGTATAGACACACTTGTCTGTTTCACTGACCCTGTAGCCATTTGACCTTATCACCTTGTCAAACTTCTCATGCCACATTTTGGGAGCTTGTTTCAAACCATACAGAGACTTCATCAACTTGCAGACTTTGTCTTCCAGACCTCTGACGACAAAACCTTCTGGTTGTTGCATGTAGATCTCTTCGGTCAGCTCGCCATTAAGGAATACCATTTTCACATCCATCTGATGTATCACCAGCTTGTGTATTGCTGCTAGAGCAATTAACAATCTGATGGTTGTCATCCGGGCTACTGGAGCATAAGTGTCAAAGTAGTCGATCCCCTGCTTCTGAGCAAACCCCTTGGCCACTAGCCTGGCCTTGAACTTGTCAATGGTTCCATCTGCTTTCATCTTCTTCTTGAAGATCCATTTGCATCTGATGGGTCTTGCTCCTTCTGGCAGGTCAACCAATACCCATGTGTTGTTGGAGGTGATTGAGTCAATCTCGTTGTCTATCGCCTCCTTCCAGAATACAACATCTCTGGTCTTCATCGCCTCATCATAGGTAAGCGGATCTGCTTCCACATGATAGGTGACGAAGTCATCTCCGAAGTCTTTCGGCCTCCTCGTTCGCTTAGTTGACGGCTCAGCGAGTTCTGGTTCAGCTGGTGTCTCCTTGACGACAGCTTCATCTTGGACTACTGGTTCATTAAAGACTTCTATCTGCTTTGTACCCTCATCATTCTCCGGAAGATCCGCGAGAACAATATTCTTGTATTTTGTAAACTTGTCTTCAAAGTATTCAGCATCGCGAGATTCGATGATATGGTTTGACTCGATATCAAGGAATCTCCGAGCATCACTCTTCTCGGCATACCCCAAGAAGATCGCCTTCGTAGTCCTTGTCCCCAGCTTCTGAATCTTCAGATCCGGGAGCTTCACATAAGCCAGACACCCCCACACTCGAATGACATTCAAGTTAGGTCTGACTTTGAACCAGAGTTCATGAGGAGTTATGTCGGAAGTTGCATATGGCACTCTGTTCAGAATGAACGTTGCCGTTAGTGCAGCTTCTCCCCAGTAGCACTTTGGAAGACCCGCAGTCAACAGCATGGAGTTCATCATCTCTGTCAACGTTCTGTTCTTCCTTTCTGCTACTCCGTTGGATTGAGGAGAGTACGGAGCCGTTGTCTCATTGATGATTCCATGTTCTTTGCAGAATGATAAGAATTCATGAGACCGATACTCCCCGCCTCGATCACTCCTTAACCTCTTGAGTTGTTGTCCAGTTTGCCGCTCAGCCTCGGCCCTGAACTTCTTGAACTTCTCGAATGCTTCGTCTTTAGACTTAGCAAGTAGACGAAAGCATACTTTGAGAAGTCATCGATGAAAGTAATGAAATACTTCATCCCGGCCTTTGTAGAGAATTGTTTGAAGTCACAGATATCTGAGTGAACCAACTCCAGAAGATCTGTGCTTCGATGGACCCTGTGAAAGGGTTTCCTTGTGATCTTCGTCTGAGCACATACTTCGCATTTCTCTACCTTACCCCCACACTTGGAGATAAGTCCTAGACTAGACATTCTGTTAATCCTTTTACAATGAACATGTCCTAGTCTATTATGCCACAACTCAAGAGAATAATCAGAAAAAGTGATTGCATTTATATTATCATGCTGGGTTACAACAAGCTGAATATTGTACATTCCTTCAGTTTGGAAAGCTTTCCCGAAAAATGTACCCTTCTTGGACATCACCAACTGGCCAGCATTGATGTCCATCCTCAAGCCTGCGTTGCAGAGCAGACTTCCAGAGATCAGGTTCTTAGCAATTACTGGAACATATGCTTCACACCTTGAAGCGTCAGAGTGTTCTCCGATGTGAGTTTCAGCTCCACCGTCCCGATCCCCAGTACTTCAGCTTGTGCCTGGTTTGTCATTATGACCTTCTCTGAAGTTGGCTCATAAGAGACGAACCAGTCTTTGCCTGAACAGACATGGCAGGTCGTACCAGTGTCTATCCACCAGTCCAAGTCAGCCCCCACAGTTGCAACCTGTGCTATCATGGCAACTAGATTAGTAATCATAGAAACCTTACTAGGCTCACCTTGTTCTTTGGGCTTGGACTTGCATTCGGATTTGTAGTGGCCCTTCATGCCACAATTGAAGCAAGTCACATGGGACTTGGACTTCTGCTGCTTGAAAGCAGGACCCTTCACTTTCAGATTCGTGAAGTCCTTTTTGCGATGAGAAGCAGCTTGCTTCCCCTGGTACTCTCTGGTTTGGACCAGATTTGCCTTCGCCAGTTGTTTGGACAGAGTATCTATCTTCTGTTGAGAGCGCATCTCGTCCTCAACATGGATCTCTTGCAAGAAATCTTCCAAGCTAATTTCCATCTTCTTTCGATGCATCCTTGCATAGAAGTTGCTCCATTCTGTAGGAAGTTTCGCGACGATCCCTCCAACGACAAACTTGTCGACGAGGGACATGTTCTCGTCTTCTAGTTTCTGATGCAACTTCAGAAACTCCTTCACTTGGGGACAGCATCTCCTTCTCGTCTTCGAAGGTCCACTTGTGATATTTTTCTACCATGAAGATCTTGGACCGGTTCTCGTCATCTTCATAGAGCTTTCCCAAGGAGTCCCATATCTCTTTGGCAGATGTTTTCTTGGAGTAGGACTCTGCCAGAGAGTCTTCCATGGAATTGAGTATCAGTAGTTTGCATATACTGTTTTCTCTCTTCCACTTCGCTTGCTTGGTCGCAGCAGCGGCCACAGCCGCAGCAGATCCAGTGGTTGGAACGATCGGTTCTTCTTCTGACAGCACTGATCAACATTCACGAGTTGAAGATTTAAAGTGACCTTTCGTCTCCATATCTGGAAGTGTTCGCCATCGAATTTCTCCAACTTGTTAAAGCCGGTATCGATGAGCGAAGCACGAGAATTATCCATCTTCTCAATAAAGCTTTGAGATTGTTAGTGCCGAGGCACAATTTTCGATGGAAAATTCTGAAACTGAAACAATTGTACACACAACGTTTTAAATGCAGCACCTTAAAGAAGATGTGCAACAGAGATCCTGGAGGATTCTGAATTACGAGGATCTAAAAAGATTCTACGTAATACACAAAAAATCTAAAGAGACTTTGTGCAAGCAACTATCGGCAGTAGAGCTTCTAAAAAGAAGTTACTGTAGAAGGCAACAGCAGCGATGACAGGCGAGAATGAGATGCTGGGGTGAATGAACCACCGTTGCTCAAAGCTTTATTCGTCCCACACGAGCACGAACAGCTTCCAGGAACCAGCAAGTTCACGAAGAACTTCTGGAACGCTCGTAAGTCAATATTTGAGACTTGAACGGGCTTCCTGGACTTAACAGACTCCCTCAACTCTCTTCTTGGTGCATCTTTCAAAGGAGGCCAAGGGGCTCTATTTATAGAGTGAAGTTGAGACTTCACCTCTTCTCCTATCCGATGTGGGATTAAAATACCAATACTCAAAAATAGAGTTTGATATTTTAGATCATCCCACAATCAGCATAGAAGTGTGCCAGCCCACGCCTACCCCCCGAACACTCCCGTGCATGCACGAGACATCCTGGAGTCCGTGTCCGAGTCCGCACAACAAAAATTAACTTGCATCCTTGTTGGATTTAATCCTTTTTCCTTCTAGAAAAATACTTCCACATGGCACAAACTTGTGCCCCACTACACCTCATGTGCACATCTCAACACAAGCAAAGCATTATATTGAGATACTCACCATTTGGTGTAGCCGATGTGGGACTACCTTTTCTAGTCCAAAGGCAAAAACACCAACAAGAATGCAAGGGTAGAAAATGATTATTAGTTGTGATTATTAGCCCAAAAATAATTCTGCAGCATTAAAAGTCTTGCTTGCACAAAAAATAAAATAAAATAAAAAGAAAATTTGTGACTAAATATTGACGATGCTTCTAAAGAGTCATATGGAAGAAAAGCTGTAAGTAAGAGTGAACGGAATAAAGCTATAATCTCTCTGGCGCATTAAAGGTCTTGCTTGCACAAAAAATAAAAGAAAATAAAAAAGAAAACTTATGACTAAATATTGACAATGCTTCTAAAGAACACATTCTAAAAGATGTTCAAACAAACATCCAGACATTGTTCCTGAACTTTAATTCTTCATGAATGTTGTGAATAGAGGGATACATTGCTAACAGCAAACGTTGTGCATGCTACTTCTTGTCTTGGAAATATGTAATGTACAACAGCATTCTCAACATTGCTCAGCTGGAAAATGATTTCATGGCATCTTGTATTTCCAATAATAAAATTCACGGGACAGGAGGCAAACCAAAAGCACAGTGTCGGTAATACCTGTCCAAATATTCAAGATTTTCATCTGCAACTACTAGCTCCACCGGACTCCGCCTTCACATAAAATTATTACAAAACTATGCTCTCAATAGACACATTTTCGCTCTTTTGCCTCTCTTATTTATATGATAACACTCATCATATTGGGTTACAATCGTCCGCTAGTTCTAATAGTTTCAAATGGAAGCGACTTGGACGGAAGAAGCAATCATAAAAAATTCTGGCAGCTGGTAAAACAAGGCCAGGCAAAACTATGTTGCTCTCCAACTGTATTTAGAAACTTCTGCTTCCCAACTTATGAGGGATTGAACCATGGGCCTGCAGTATCACCCATATGACCATTGCCTTGATTTCCTAAACCATTTGGGTTTACGGAAGAAGGCAGTCCAATGGGCATGGGTACTGTTGTTGTAGCATATACGCCATGGACTTGTGGGAGGGAGTGCGCACCCACGAGAGAAGGGCTCCCAACGCCTCTCCTCTGTTGAATTGCATGGATCTGTCTCAGCCCTTCCTCATGGATTTGGCTGATTGTCTCGAGCTCTTTCATGGACAGGGCCTCCAAGCCAGCACCATAAAGTGGGGCATGACGGGTCATTTCTTCTCGGAGTGAGTTATCAAGGTTTTGGATGTATTGCTGCAAGCAACAAAGCATTCAGCACCAAGACATGAAAAGAACTGTAAATAAACACTACCAAAATTTTAAATTATTAGAAAAAGATTGAGCAACTACGACGAAGGTCATAACAGAGATATTTCTTTCTTAGTTATAATGGAAACATAGTCCGGAAAGTTCAGATAATTACAATGATGCTACTCATTTAAAGTACTGCACATATGATCAGAAACCTCCCTCGTAGTTCTGTGGAACAAGAAAAAGTACATGAAAGTTCCACATAACTTCAGTACAGTGTTCTAAATAGAAGCCTCCTAGACGGTAGGCAGTCTCTCTCCGCACCGCTTTTTGGTAGACGGTGGGGTAGGCGGCCAACAGAGGTTGGCGGCATAGGCAGAGGTGAGGCGGCATAGGCGGACGCCTGGGCGGATCAATACCTAACAAAATATTTCGGCCAAAAAGGTTTTGTAGCATTATGGGCCTATGGTTCACTTTTACAAAACTAAAACTTTATAAATCCTCGTTCTACAACTTAGTTATGCATGGAAAATCCTTAAAATATGCATATTATGCAAAAAACAGTGGTAAAATAGTAAAAAAATGTCCAAAATGTATCGACCGACTAGGCGGTAGGCGGACTCTCTCCGCCGCACACCCGCCTACCGCCGTTTAGAACCTTGCTTTAGTAGGGTTCCTGATAGTTCGAGACAACAATATGAAACATGTAAACTTTGCTCAAGGTTTAATCAAACTAAAAACATTAGAAGGATTCATATTTCTGATCATGGTAAGAAACATTAGCAGTAACCCTCTCAGGTTCCAAGAAAGAAAAGAAAAAGGTAACTTTTCTGGTCCTTTTTCTTTTTTTGGGAACAATTTCGTCATTATACACAAGAAATATAATAAAACCTTCTCCACCAATTTGTTTTTTCAAGAAAACAGTGACTATGTTGCATGGGCAAGGAGAAGGCAATATAGGGCAATGCAGCAATTTTAAGAAACAAGAACATGACATCGGAAGGCAACAGACAAAGGAACCTAACTGTATCCTTGGTATCTGATACAAAACCAACAAGGAGACGGCTGAGTATATGTGCATCATTGGACAACAACAACAAAGCCTTTATCCCAGCTTTCTTGGGTTCGGCTGTTTGAATCTTCTTTCGTTCGCCTCTGCCTCTATTATTGGTCATGTCATTTCTAATGCTAACATGAACCATATCCTTCTTTAACACTTCAAACAATATTTATCTAGGCCTACCTCTAGTCCTAGCGGCTCTAACTACTATATTATGCTCCTCATTATGGAGGCATCTACAGGTCTACGTTGCACATGTCCAAACCACCTACGTCTATTTTCTCTCACCTTATCCTCAATTGGTGCCCACCTCTAACTTCTCACGGATACACTCATTTCTTATCATATCCTTTAATGTATTAGCACTCATCCATTTCAGCTACACTAGCTTTTTGAACATATTTCTTAATTATCCAATACCGATCAATATAGCATGCTTGGTCTTCTAGCAGTCTTGTAGAATTTTTCTTTTTTAATTTCGAAGGTACCTTGTGATCACAAAGTACTCCAGAAGCATTCCTCCATTTCATCGTGATGTTTTAATTATATGCATGACATCATTCTCAATCTCTATCATGATGAATGATTGATCATAAATACCAGAAGCTACCACTCTTAGGTATCTCTTGTCCATCTATTTGGACTCACCTCTCATTTCTCTTTTACTTCGGATTAAAATTATATTTCATATAATATGTTTTCGTTCTACTAATCATAAATCTCTTAGATTCCAAAGTCTCTCTTCGCACTTCTATTTTAGCATCCAACCCTTCTCTACTTTTATTAACCAACACAATATTATCATCAGCAAACATCATATACCATGGAACCTCCTCCTGGATATGCCTAACAATTTTATCCATAACTATTGCAAAAATGTAAAGACTCAACGATGGTCCTTGAAGTAAGCCAATAATAAAAGGGAATGGGTTACTATTTCCTTCAGTAGTTCACAAGTCGTCATAACACTATCATACATATTCATAATAGTCTCATTAACTACTAAAAAATTGATTCTTCTTCAAAGCCTTCCACATTCTCTCCCTAAAAACTAGATCATAATTTTTTTCGAAGTTGAAAAAACCAAATGTAAATCTCTTATTTTTCTAAACTTTTTCATTAATCTTCTTAATAATTAAATGGCTTCTATATTAGATCTCCCCCACATAAAACCAAAGTGATTATCTGAAATTCTAATCTCTTTTCTTAATCGTTGCTCAATCACTCACTCTTATAGTTTCATGATATGACTCGTACTCAATAGTTGTTAGAACTTTGTACGTCTCCCTTACCTATTCTCCAACATGAGATTGACTCATTTCCAAGCCTATGGATCGAGTTATGGATGGGTCACAAGCATAGTCTAAGCAACCCTTTTCCTTGGTAGTCAATACCACATCCACTTGGATATGCACTAAGGGACTAAAACGGATCTAACCACTCATAAGTTCGCAAAGAAGAAAATGACACTTGATATCATAGATTCATATAGAATTATGTAGAAAGTCGTATTCGATGAAAGTCGTATGTACGGCTTGGAGGGAGATCTTTCATATCTTTTGAGTTCATATATATGGGTACTATAATATCACTTCTCCATTCATCCATTATCTTCTTAGTCCTTTGGATTTTGTTACATAATTCAGTAAGCCACATTAATCTTTTCTCTTTTAAACATTTCCAAACCTTAATAGGAATATTATCAGGCCCTACCGCTTTTTCATATTTCATTTTCTTTAGTACATCGATTCTAATTTTAAAACAATAGTAATAAGACTCATCTCTGAGCTAAGTTGAATCTAAACTAAGATTTTCTATGTTGCTCTTATTAAATAGCTTGTGAAAGAAAAACTCCTTCACCTTTCTTTAATATCATTTTTTCTAACTAATACATGTTCGTCCTCGCTCTTCATACACTTAATATTAACCTATGTTTCTACTCCCCTTTTTCCTACTCTTAGCAAGCTAAAAGAATATCAATTTCTCTCCAAGTTTCTAACCCCTATATAAATAATCATAGGTCTTACATGTAGCTTCACTAAATGTTTTTTAGCTTCTATATTTGCTACTTTATCTCCCTCACTTTTACACTTTTGTCAATTTTTATTGGCAATTGTTTTTCCTTAATAACCTTTTGAACCTCCTACCAGCAATTTTCTTTCGAGGTCCGACCATTGTCTTTTGATACTTCTAGAATCTCTCGTGCTACTTTGTTGATACAACTTCTCATATTGTACCACATAACATTATAATCCACTTATGTGTCCCATTTTTCTTCCTTTATCATCTTATCCTTAAAATTTATTAAGTTCTCTCTTTTCAAGTTCCACAATTTGATTCTTAGTCTCTTCACCACCCTACACTTTCTTTTTTCCTTTTCTAATACTAACATCTAAGACCATCAACCTATGTTGAGTGGTTACTGGTTAGGCTCTCTCCTCGTATAACTTTATATATTTACATGCTAGTCTATCAACAGTAATCTATCGGGCTAATATATGGTCTCCTATTAAATTTAATCAAATGTTTATCTTTCTTCCTAAAACAAGTATTTACTATTATAAGGTCATATGAAACTGTCAAATCAAGAATTTTATCGTCCCCTTCATTCCTAACTCTATATCCATAACCTACATGCACGCTATCATAATTATTGTTTTCCTTTCCATCATGACCATTTAGGTCACCTCCAATATATAACTTGTAACCTCCAAGTACTCCTTCAATCAAACTATGCATATGTTCCCAAGATTCCTTTTTCGTATTGTCATGTAATCCTACTTGGGGCACCAAACACAATAAGTGATATCGACATGGACTAAGAATAGAAGCCATCTTCTTGATAGACTTTCTACACCGATTAAAACATCTTAAGGATTTTCGTCTAGAAGATCATCCGTAATAAAGCAACCCACTGCAAAATAACATAAGCCTATGTTAGACATAACTGAGGTAGATATACAACTGATCACTATATTGAATTAAGAGGATAAGACTAGCATACATAGAAATGATGTTCACGATGCTCAACTTCAAGATTAATGTGACATCTAGAACTGATTTACCAAGGTTGAGGAGATGGCCCAAGAGTGCTGAATGGAAGATAAAAGGTTTCATGTTGTATTTATTACTGACTTGGGTGCAGCAACAAACTTCACAAAATTTAAGTTGGTTTTCTACGTTCATGCAAATGCCAACTATTTGCAATCCAAAGTGTGTTCCTACTAGAATGAGAACAATTCAAGTGTTCCCTATAAAATATATATTTCATTTTTTATTTTTTATTGTGGAAAAATAAGAGGTCGTTTTTTACTGTCCCCAAAACAAATACTTAATGGTTCTAGAATAATTCATCTTAACAAAGTAATAGGTAAACGCAAAACCTGGCAGGCCTGTAGTTTGGATTGCATTCCATCAATGTAGGCTTCACAGCGAGCAACCTGCTCTTCCTTCTCCCTTTTCTCACCTTCAGTTTGCCCTACTGTTTGCGTTAGTCGTCGGACTTCATCTTCAAGAGATTGCCTAACTTCTTCGCGCGCGCCTGTTTCTGTGGCATATCTTTTCAATTCATCGTCAAATCTTTTTCTTGCAGCTTCAGCATTCTTAAGTCTTTCTGCTAAGGCATTTTTCTCCTTCATTGCTCGCTGCATAAGAACAAAATTACACCCATAGTTTCATAAATTATGGCTGTACCATTGAAGTCACTAATATTATTTTTCTGTTGGCTAAAAATATTATGACAATTGAACAGTTCTCAATGCTTGCAGAAAGCATGTGGAGGAAATGTTTAATCATTCAGTAAGAATTGCCCAGAAAGTACGAAAACTTCATCACAAGGTCTACGAGCAGCAACGCAAGGTAACATAATCATGTAATTGAGCAGAGATCACAAAATCTCAAGACAATTTCTTGGCCAAATTTCTTGGCGCCACAGATATTTTTATAGAGTTGCAAGAAGAAGAATCAGTCGGAAATTGATGGGCAAAATATCTTTTTCCAGGCCAAATAGTATGAGAACATCAAGAGGTAACAATCAACTTCCATGATTGTAAAATACCTCAAATTTTGAAATAGTTTACATTTGATTCAAGCAAAAACATGTAATCAAATATTTTGAGACAAAGTTGCAATCAAATATTTTAGACAGTTCTATGTGAACCGTTAAGAATGTGAAAGAGAAGTATAGATATTGAGAGAAGTTCAGATATTTGATATATTGGTACTATCTCATAAATGTCAGATATAAAAGACCAACAAAAAACCCATGCTTTGATTCAATATGATAGTTCTTTTTATTGGTGGGAAGCAATGAAGTATTTCCAATCATTTAATTTGTTTTTAGTGGACTAATAAATTCAAATACAGTGGAGAAGATGCATCATTTCTTGAAAATCCATCAACTACTATGGCCGTTTAAAACCATCCAGGGGAAGTTCTCATATTTGCACTAACATTTTATTTTTACTTTTTTGCCTACTCAAATTACGATAGCTTTCAAATGATACGAGGATCATAGCAGAGAGATTTTTTTAAAGGCCTTTAGGGTCTTATCAATGTTTTATTTGTATTCCAAACTTTAATTATGACTAAGTTGTTTTAAGTTATATGGTTCTATCTTCAATTAAAAAAAGAAGCCTTCCTACCCATCTTCATCTTTTTCTTCTACATCTATCTTCAATTTACAGAAATATCTTCTATTCTGCCAGATTTCATACAAATCCCTCAGACCTTCAATAAATATGCAATATCATCAAACAAAATCACAAGCCCACACAATGGAGCCTCCTAGTCGACCTTCTAAAATTTTGCATTGTGGTGTCACTAGGTTCAACGTGAAGTGACCATTTAAAGATTCTGAGGGAAAGCGATGAAGCAAAGCCAATGACACAAACCAATACATCGAGGTATAATTTGGGTGCCTTTGGGTTAAATCAAATAGGCGATTTTCTTTTAAATAGCTAAGTTTTACTTTTCCAAATCAATCAAGATGACACCTTTCTGGAAAAACGCATAATCAAGATGACTTATCAAAACCTGAAAATTGAGATGATGTATTTGTCCTTGTGACATGACATCCACATATGCATGACATATGTACGTAGGGACATACATACAACATACATAAATGCATTCGTACTTTACCTTCAATTCATCACGTTTCCGAGATTTTAATTGAGAAAGTTGTGCTTCTACATCATGAAGACGGTCGTGAAGAGCTTTCCGGTCGGCAGAAAGCTTTGCAATCTGCTCATCTTTTTCAGATCTGACCCATTCAAGCTGATTTTCGACATCAACTATCTGCTCTGAGAGATCTTTCATCTCCCGAGTAGAACGGTCCATTTCTGCCTTTAATTCAGACTGCCATCCAGAATAAAGATGTTTCTTAACAGTTTAAATAAAATCAGTTAACTTTTACAAATGTAATAATGCCTGGGGGAGAAGGTACCTTAAGACGGCTTGTAGTGGCGTCTGATTCATTTATCCTTTGGGTCAGAACAGCCTTTTCACGAGCAAAATTGGAAAGCTCTTCTTGTCTTTCCTCCTGAGAACGAACATGTTCGTCCTCAATAGCACATAATTGGTGCCAAAGAGTTGCACGATCGACTTGAGCAAGCACAGCTATCTCCCTTATCATGTTCAAAACTGGTCTAGCAATTCCATCTTCCTCCCTAACCAGGAACACTAAAACATCCATATCTATATCAACTATTCGACAATTATCTGAAGTATTGGTAGCACGATCAACGAGACCCTTTAACATCCTCACTCTGTAAGGCTCCTCCGAATAAATCTTAAACATAATAGCATATAGCATCCTCACGAAGTCCTGAACTCTAGTCTCCCTAGAAATAGACAATACTTCACCAAGAGAAAGAACCGATGTAAAATCATCTTCTTGGATGGAAAATGGTTCGGTTAGCCCATCTACAAGGACTTGTTTGTTCTGTGAGTCATCCACAACCGACTGAGTTTTACCACTCAACCTTCGAGAATGACGTCTTTCCAAGACCATGGCAACTGATCGCAGTCCAATTGCCCATCGCACTACAGCCCTCTCAAAAACCTGTGAAACTTCAACAAATAGGCTCGGAACGGATAGCATATCTATCAAAATGTACACATCTGATAGATGATGGCCATCCACCACTTGTTCCTCTCCCACATGTATTCCTTCTGCAGACAACTCGTTTACGCCGTATGCAAACACACCACAGGGTGGGGTCATGCAAATTTCATCTAGTTCACAATCAGAATCAATATCTCTTAAAAGAGCTTCGGCTACATCCCTCCAAGTATGTACTGTTTCTGTTAAAACATCCAACACACACTGTGGGACTCCTGCTCCAAGACTTTTTAGCCTAGAACGGACAGCTCTGACCTATAAGACCAAAGAGTAGGAACAGATGAATAAATAGAGGGAAATTCACAACAAAAGATAAGAAGAAGAAAAAAATCTGAGTTAGAGATGCATTGAAGCGTACAGCTTCAGGAAGATGTTCGCACTGAGATGCAGCCTTGAATATGAAACTTATTGCTGCCACAAGAGGCTCATCATTAGAATCTGACAGCAGTTCAAATGCTTGAAATAGTACACGTTCCCACACCTCACTGCCGAACTCCAACTGACTTAGAGCACCAAAAACCTGAAGTGTTTGTATTTTTCTAGTTAGCAATACAAATTAAAGCTAGCCTTACATAAATTAAGTGGATTTGACTATTTAACTTTAGGAATACATGCATTTGTATATAGATCATACCGGTAATCGCAATGAAGGTTCAGCATCTGGCTTCTGAAGACGATCTAGAAGTGCACAAGCAGCAAGTGAATGCTCTGAATGATCAACCAGTTTGGGCACAAGAGCAATTAAATCTGGTTGAAGATGACTTGGAGCTTTATCCAGGACAAGGGCAATCTTTTGGACTGACTGAGGCCGTCTTCTTGGCTCAGGACATCCTTGTGGCACAGCACTATCAAGGGCTCTCAATGAATTGACTATTAAACTTAAAAGCTCCTCTGACTGTTCTGGCCATTTTGTCTAATGATAGATGTCATACAATCAACTAATAAGGACACAGAAATTCACTACTTAAAGAAATAAAATTGATGAACATAGACGTTCGGAAATCGCATTACCTTTGAAGCTCGAATGAAACCATCATCTAAAGGAAGATCTCCTGCAGATGTCTCTGGAGGGCAAATAAGCTGTTCAGAGTTGGTCTTGCCAGGTGCCTCATTTGTATTGAGGTCAGAGCTCTGCACTGCATGAGCATGAGCCAATTCATCAATTCCAGATTCCAGTCTCTGGTCCACACGAAATTGTGCATACTCTGACACTTCACCATCTCCGCTGCGTTCTGATGGAGTTCTAGCTCCATTAGAATCAGGAGAAGGCTTTAAACTTGTATCAGAGGAATCATAGCCAGTTCTTATTTCTGAAGGTTGGCAGCACTCAACCATTATATCTAGAAGTAAATCAATGATAGCTTGTTGTAAGACTTTAACCCCCATCAACAAATTCATTAGGCTTGGAGAATCGGGATCACCCTTTGTAGCATCCTTCTTGCTCCCATTACTACCAGATAGTTTGGTAGGAAGAAGCAAGCGCTTCACTTTAGCAGGGTCATCAAGATAAACACGTAGACCAGTCAGAAATCCAGTAATTGCACCAGCATCCATTAGGAGTTTCTCTCTTAAAGTAACTTGTGGCTGAGATGGGTTATCTCCATATGTTAGATGAAAACCTGCCCGCGAGAGAAGGTTCCGAAACATGTCCTCTTCATCTCCACTAATACCTTCACTGTCTTCAGAATCAATAAGCTCATCAGGGTCAGTGGACAATGCATCTTGGTCATCCTCAGAAGCCAAAGCCTAACAATAAATAGCAGAAAGCTAAGAACATCTCTAAATGAAAGTAAATCACATGAGATGCACTTTCAAGTTCAAATATCTAGAATTGGAAGCTTGGAGACTTAGTATGCAGAAAGGTCTATAATATTAATATCAAAATTTGTGAAGAATGATCCCATTTCAATTTTTTAAGATATAGCTTTTATTGGATATAATAGACTGTAATAACAATTGAGGCAACATGAAAGGGACATAGCAAGAACCATCATTACAAGTAGGTCTGCAGTAACAGAAAGGCACAAGAAGCATCGTTATATCAAATGTTAGCTTGGACAGTTTATATTTACTCACGGGGATTATTAGTTATCTTCAGCAAACCATCCAATAAATATGGAATGCAGAAGGACTTGCATATTTCATGGTGGTTAGCAACAAATATTCGAAGTTGACGTTACCGAAGAATATATGCATTACTTGAATTCCAGGGTGTTCATCAAGAAATACTAGACTTTGAACTACAGAAGAAAATATGCATAGATGATGACAAGTTTTTCCATTTCTACCATCAGTGTATGCTCAAATAAGAGCTTCCAATAGATACCAGATGCAGCATCTATTTTCACAGCTCTCTCTATTATCTCCATCAGCAGCTAATCCTTTGACATTGCACCCAACAAATTGGTAGACATAGGTTCAAGTTTCGATTGATTGTGACCGTCCCTTTGAAAGAAACAAAATTTTCTATCTTTCTCATTTTAGGTTTCTCTGTGAGAAGCTTGATTTTTACAAAGACGTCTCCATTTCTCAAGACCATGTCCTGTTACTGAATGAAAACTTGACCAGTGTGTGCAGTTGGCTGGTTGCTTAGTTGGTTGGATAAGCGGGAGATCCACGGAAGAGAGTCATGCAAAAGAAGCTGTTGGAGAAAGAGGGGTCCTCAAAATGATCTTAGGCACTTGATTGGACGCCTTCCCAAGTAATCCCAGAACCATCCAATCGCGCAGCTACATGATCTCTAGACATGCAGTCAACAGCATCGTTATTGTGATTGAAAGTTTGAAACACATGTACCACATAAAAATGTGGTAAATCAAATTTTTTTTTGCAAATAATAGATCAGGCAGGTAAGGGACACACAATCATTAAGCCTTCCACCCTTCCATGGGTGGTGTATAGGTTTGCAGGATGCTCATATGAAAGAATGCAATACTGTCTGAAATTCTAACAGACATCTCCCGACACCCGTAACCTTAGCAATCCAAACTTGGGTCACCAAGTACTGATTGTTGAGCACTCAGGTTCCTTGGACGGCTTCACAAAAGCAATTCTAATTTAGTTTTTTTTGTACATAAAATACTAGGATTTCTTTCACAACTTATAGGTGTTATTTAGTTACGAGTAGGTTTTGCTTCTCGTCCTATTAAGTTAAATAAAGTATAGAAATTACTACTGAAGTAATTCGATACCAAAGAACATAGCTCACATAAACAGAAGAAAACCACATCCAACTCCCAGAAAGGAAGGCAGTGGTGATGTAGGACGAATTTACTTAATTTTGTTTCTAGGATATGTTCTAAACTTAAATTTGGATTTAGATAGGATTATCTTCATTGAGCCTTCCACCCTTCCATGGGTGGTGTATATGTTTGCAGTATGCTCATGAAAGAATGAAATACTAAGTCTGAAACTCTAACAGACATCTCCTGACAGTCGTAACCTTAGCAATCCAAGCTTGGGTCACCAAGTACTGATTGTGAACACTCACGTTCATTGGATGGCTTCACAAAAGCAATTATAATTACATTTTGTGGTTTTTTGATACATCACTTCTGTGATAAATACTAGGATTTCTTTCACAAAGTATAGGTGTTATTTAGTTATAAGTAGGTTTTGCTTGTCCTTCTATAAGTTAATCAAAGTATAGGAATTACTACTGAAGTAATATGATACCAAAGAACATGGCTCACATACACAGAAGAAAACCACATCCAACTCCCAGAAAAGAAGGCAGTGGCGATGTAGGACGAATTTACTTAATTTTGTTTCTAGGATATGTTCTAAACTTAAATTTGGATTTAGATAGAATTTATCTTCATCATTAGTTGTTTAGATTATAATTATTTAGTTCTAATAGGATTTATCCTTATCCTTGTTGCTACATACAGCGTGAAACCCCTATTTCTATGCTCAAAGTGATTTCATTGCTACCCAGCTGTGTGAAGTCTTAATAGTTCATTCAGATAAATTACAAGGGCTAATTAGATAAAGGGATAATTTAGCAAATGTCCCCATTCTAAATGTTGAAATTAGCATATACCCCCACTATTTTATTTATCTAACAAATACCCCCATTTTTAATATAAAATAATAAAAATTTAAGATATACCCCCACTCTTTTACATAGGAGTGGGGGTATTTGCTAAATAAAATAAATAGTGGGGGTATATGCTAGCTTTAACATTTGGAATGGAGGTATTTGCTAAATTATCCCTTAGATAAATGAGCTACTATATGTCATTCACCTAGAATTTTCTGTCAGTCAGCTGCAGCACCAGCCAAAAGGTAATAATGAAAGAAAATTATAGTCCATAAATATTCCTAGAAAAGCTAAATTAACAAAGTTAGATATGTGATTCACCTTTGACCTCGATTCTCAGCATCAATTGGAGACCAATTTCCTAAAATAACATTTCACAATCCAAAAGACAAATTACAATAAACTTATGTTTCCAAACAAGGTAATCCTATGTTGCATGGACACGAGAAAAAGGTGATTGTATCCGTATTGTGTTTGTACATGTATCCTTATCAATATTGCGCAACATAGGTGAGTACTTATTCTACTGATTTGCAAATGTTTCTATCACATATACGTGTCTTATTTTGTCCTTCTCTGTAGTGTTTCCATATTTGTGCAACATAGAGGAAATGCACACAGAAGTCAACTTCTTACAATTACTCTCATATTAAATACTAGCAATAAGGTTCAAACTGTAAATTCCGTCTGCATGTCTAGAAAAATATTCAAAAAAATATGCACATTAACACACATGTAAATATATACATGTAACTATCTTCCAACACTATAAGCTTTTATATTTGTGTGACCTTCAAGCCAATAATTAATTTTTATTATTGTTTGATTCACTGCGATCAGGTTAAATACTAGCAATGAGTTTCAAACTGTAAATATCAAATGTACGTGAAAAAAAAACATGTGTGTGCACATTTGTCTTTGGAACTCTCTTTCTATTAACTAGTTCCATCAAGAGCTCAATAACTAGGGTGGATACTATCAGTATTCAAATCTTGAAGTTTAGCTTTATCTTTTAAGTACGTAGAATAGTCAAATATGAAAAAGGAAAAAGAGCAAGAAACAGTATTGTTTCATAGAAAGAGAGTAGCCAGCCATTTGCCAGGAAAAAAAAGGAAAAAGGGAGGAGATGATATCACAAACCACAGCTACTGCACCCATTAATGCATTATGGTAAACCAGTCAAATCAGTGCCTGGGGTTGGAAACTCATTATTTATCAGAATGGTTTTTGTTATCGAGAAAACATATCATTTTGACTACAGAAAAGAGAAGTCAGCACTCACTATGATCTACGAGTATGAAGTAGGTGAAAGTCAAATACAAACAGCTAATTACAATGTCTAGTCCAATGCAAACATATTTACAAGGTTTACCAATAATGAAAACAAAACCCCTTTTACAATTATTTATTCTCGGCTGCATGAACTTTTTCTTCCATTCAGTTGAATTAAAGATCATTTGCTGCAGAACATTGACAATAGCCATATATTTCTTCATTGCTCAATCCATGTTTGTGTGGTTCACCCTAACCCAAGGTTACCATATATCAGTCAACCCATTTGCGTTCCGCAAATTTCATTCCGCATGTTTCATTTCCAAAATGCTATGTAAAGTTCAAGGCAATCAAAATCACTCCTAGCAGTATACTTCTGGTTGTTTTTATGAGAGAAGGGATATGATTCAACACATTTAGTGAAGAAGAACTACATTATAAACCTAATTTGCAGCAATCAAGAGGTCTCCACTGTACACTAAAGGAAAGTTACTCCTAGTTGCACACTTCGTTCCAACTAAGTGTACCGAAGAAGTCTACCCCTTCGTTCCGCATCCCATACCAAGTAGGGTACCACGCTTAGGTCATTCCTCATTCCATATCGTTCCGTGTTCTAGGTAACCTTGTCCCAACCTAGCTGCTTCATTTGACTAATATCTATAACTGTTTTAACTGGTGCATCAATCTGTCTAGTCGAACTTGTATAACCATCTAATTACAAGTTCAACCAATCTAATTTTCAAAAATACAAAGGATATATCATTCATAAATGGAATTGACGCTCGATCCGCCCTCGTAGTTTAGTTAAAAGAGAGAAGTTTAACTTTAGAAGCTTATATCCACCTTATTTGAACCGTTCCAGGAGCAGTCAATGATACACCTGGACCAGCCCCTGGGCCTCTGTAAACTTCAACCTTTAGCCAACCCCTCAAATTCTAAGGTCCACATGGATGGATCCAAGTACAACACACGTATCCTCCAATCTCAAGCGGATGAACCCCAGTTCTGACAAATGGACATGCATCCTAAGATATATAGCCCCTCATCATGTTGGGATCAACATTGCTCCTACAAAACAACCCTGCATGCTGAGAAATATGTATCTGAGGTCAAAATGGATCCCTACCAGTGGATGGTGTCAAATAATGTTCCCCAAAAAACCAAGAATCCTAAGAATGGCCAGATATTTCTGAGATTTTTAAGAAATAATATTCACTCTGCAAATTGGTTGAAGTAGCTCCATTTAAGTTGCACTTTTAGACATCTTAGCATATAAGAACCTTACACAGGAAGATTATAGTGGTTATGAGTTAAGGGTGTGATAGCAAGTTGTGCCTGTGAATTCAGGGTCCTAAAAGTAGGCAGTAATATTTTGGAAGAAGCCTATTGTTGCAACAGAAACTTGTGTTGCATTTTTAAAACAGAAGTATTTCAGCTTCTTGATAATAGATCACATATAAGCTGCTCTTAGGTAGGCTTCCTACATGCTATTAGTAGCTTCGTCAAATAAATTTCAGAGCAGTATTGTCACTCCCCGTTCCCAGAATGCGTATTTTTATACATGTACAACTCATATATATTTATTTAATATTTATCATGTATTATCCTGTGTTTAAATTCCTTTAATTTCATGTTAATTAATTATCTGTATTTTATTTCCTGCTGTTATTCTCTGCTTTTAGTCTTGCTTTTAGGTTCGGCCTAGGAGGGTTTTTCTCGGGTTCATGGTGGTTCACATGAACCAAACCCCCACAAACCCCCACCTACCACCACCCCTTCCATTTAAAGCCCCCATCTCCTTCTCTCTCTTCATAACTTTCCTTCACCATTACTTCTTCTTCTTCCTCATCACTCTCTCCACCTACCAGGAGAAGGCAAGTACATCTTGCTTCTCCTTCACCCATTTTTATGGTTCATTTGTCTTCCACTTGTGATTCTAAGAGAGTTTAGTACTTAGCATTTTTTATTTCTTTGGCTTGTTTCTTCTAGATCTAAGTTGTTGTATTCTCGGTTGTTCATGGGTTTTGATCCACCAAACTGGCGTGCTTTCGGAATAGATAGTTTCATGTGGCAGAGCTTCTCATTCCACACCATTCTGAACCAAGGGAACCTCATTTCTGGCTTGGAACGAAGGCTCCATAAGATTGGAGTTCGGGAGATTTAGTCACGCTCATGTTCTTACGTGTTAGTATGAATTTTGAGTCACGCTCACGTTTTTACGTGCGTGCGTGAATTTTGAGTCACGCTCACGTTCTTACGTGCCAGCGTGAATTTTGAGTCACGCTCACGTCTTTACGTGCGTGCGTGAATTTTGAGTCACGCTCACGTTCTTACGTGCCAGCGTGAATTTTGAGTTACGCACACGTCTTTGCGTGCGTGCGTGAATTTCTTATCACGCTCACGCTGTGCGTGAGTGCGTGAATTACTTTTCACGCTCACGCTGTGCGTGAGTGCGTGAATTACCCTTCACGCTCACGCTGTGCGTGCCAACGTGAACTACTTTTCACGCTCACGCTGTTTATACGCTCACTCCTACCTACTAAACTTGGCGTACCCTTTTTACGCGTACGATTCTTGCGTGACTTGTTGGCTTTAGCATAGACTTGTTGACGTGACTTCCTGACCTGGGTATTTCTATTTGTTCTATAATTTATTCATTTAATGGTGGCATGATAATTCTTCTATTATATCCTTACGCCTTTTTATGAACTCGATAATCTTAGCATGTTAATATTTTTAATATATATATATGGTTGTGTAGAACGTGCCCTGTGTCTTGATTGGTTTATGGATACCCAGTAAGACTGGAACTTAACCCTGAGGAGTTATAGACTCGACCCCATTTAATACTAATTGACTTTCATGCCTTGTCACCATTGATAATTGGTTATCTTGACTAAAATTGATCATGCGTTCCTAGTTGGAACTAAGAGACTGGTTAGTCGTCTTATTGAATTAAATGAATGAGACACGTTCATGTAATGAACTATTGTAATCGATTAGCCGATCCCGAATATTGACATACAGGCATATGCAGGCTTCAATTTATTTATTTTTCTACAAAGCAGCATGTGTACTTTATGGTCAAGGCATGATTACTCCGTGGTTAGATTTGATTGTTGCATTACGCTATGTAAGACCTACAACCTAGCCGCACGGGTATCGTTGTAAAGTTGCGCATATCGTACCCCGTACGAAAGTACTCATTTGAATGACCATGATCCACGGCATAGGATTTCACTCAACGTAGAGACTATTAAGTTAAATAAAATAATGATTGCATGGAGAGAATGGATTCCCGAGTTCTTACATGGCAGCCCTCTTGGGACTAGTAGTGCCCGACAGGCCGGCTGGTTCCCACAGATACTGTAAACCTGCCACACGGGCAGGGAGCGGTATCTGCTTATATTATTATTGTATATTGTATATTGATGACGGGCGTCCCGCTGTGACTCGTCTAATTCATGATTGGCGCAATTGATTGACTGGATAGACTAGCCTTGCTCGCACATAGTAAGAACTGAGGAATCCCTATTTGCATAATTCCAGGATAACTTGGGACTCACAATAGCAAGCCGTAGGAGTTGATTGGCCGTTCAAGATGATTTGTTTGTGTACTGTACCTACTCTGTCGCCTAACTGAGATGATCAGAATGTCAGGACATGACGGGCCAACTTCTGTCCTTGTTTGGTTGGGAGGTTGGTTCGAAGTGTCGTGATGTTATGTGAATCCTAGTGGAAAGCAGAGATCTATTATTATATTCTCTTACTTACTGGTTTAATCCTTCATATCGTGCTTCCTTGTGGTA
This sequence comes from Iris pallida, assembly GCA_029216955.1. Taxonomy (NCBI): domain Eukaryota; kingdom Viridiplantae; phylum Streptophyta; class Magnoliopsida; order Asparagales; family Iridaceae; genus Iris; species Iris pallida. Next base: position 11,918,256 of record JANAVB010041420.1, read on the forward strand.
CTTGCTATTAGAGGTCTAACCTCTCTGGTTTTGCATGGCCAGATTTAGAGCCGGTTTCCGAGGACTCAGCTTACTTCCACCTCCAAGATGGTCAATACTAGGGGAATGATCGCAGGAGGACTCGAGTGGGTTCCTTACTTCACCGCTCGTTTTGTTATTTACTTCATACTTAGCCGTTTGGCACCGACATGTTAGTCGGATCGTCTTGTACTTACTTTTACATAATTGTAACTAAGTCAGACTGCAGCTGATAACAATTGTGTATATGTTACTATACCATCTGGTTATGTTTTGTAAAGCCAGATCTCAAGAACATTTTGACTAAGCGCTTGGGACGCCTTACTGCTTTATGTTACATGTTCTCTATTCTTGCTTCTTGTTTGAATGATTGAGACAATAGATGTGAAGTGACCATAGTAAGACTTTCATGTAGTATGCACCCCCCTCGTCTGGTTAGACAGCATTGATCGTATTATACGGTATTCATCTACCCGTAATACGTAGCTGGCTGAGTCATTCCCCCGCTCTCCAGTATTCTGGTTCTGGGGCGTGACAAGTATCGTTATGGATCATTAGGAAAAGCAAGAAGGTTTAGTTGGTCTGGCAGAATACCATATTTTGCCTAGCCAACGTGGCACTTTTAACAAAAATTGACATCCATGGTTGGGACACATTACAATAATTACATATTAATAGATAACCTTTTTCGTTTAGCTACTCAAAATGGTCAGTCTACTATAATGTCAGACAAAGGGTAATCAATGAAAGGTGCTATATATCAACTAAGAACTTGCAGTATGTTTCTCGTTCAACTGAAACCAATTTTCAAAGTGTAGCCATGTCTGTTTATCATATTTCTTGGCATTGCCATGTCAGACACATCTGGCGACTAGGAGGCTCATCATCCCTGTCCCATGTTATTCCCTGAACAAGAATTTTTTGATAACAGTGTCTTCCATGCAAGTGCAACAGTAAGCTTTGTATTCATCTTATCAGTATAAAGGCCTTTGAGCATAAAAGGTATGCCGAAAAAGATTTAGAAAGCCAGATAATTCATATTAATTAAAAGATAATTAATTTCTGGGCTTGATTCAACATGAACCCCATTCCAAACTAATGGTAGTCCTGACAACTTTAAATCGAGGTGACAATAAGTCTCCTTGCTCATAGACTGGTTGGAAGGTCTAAGCTCTAAGTAGTTCCATAAGGGGTATTCTCTACACAGTATACTCAGTAATAGATTTGAAAATACAAATATTAAGTATTAAACAATAATAACCAATCTAACAAAACAGAACTTCTTCCGTAGCACTTTTTTTCTTGTAGGATGAATGAATGTGTGCCATGATCAGAAATGTGCACATAGAGTTGCATGAATACATGAATCATAGGAGAATTATACTATTATATCGGATATGAATCTTAAGCCACTATTCTTGATTACTCTTAAACTACCTATGCAGGCAAGATGAAGATAGCTCCTCTATACTGAGCAAATTGTGGTAAGTTAAAGTTAGCAAATTGGAACATATGAAGCAAGGTTTTAAGGATCTTTCAAAACCAATATGTTCCGGCCGTTTTGAACCTAGTAAGTTGATCGCTTAAGAGTTCTAATGCGTGCAGCGTGCATGTCCAATAAATGTTTGGCAATTAGGATGTTTAACAAGGTTTGCAATATCGGTATCAGACCATTCCTATGAGTATCTGGATCGTCGGTTTCGGATAGGAGTATCAGATTTTTTTGGTATCAGAAAACAAATAATTATTAATAAATTATTAACATTTTAGAAAATATATTGTATATATTTAGGCATAATTTTAAATATTTTCAGTGTTATTTCTTAGTACTTTTGAAATTGAATGAAATAGTAGTCACCCTTGCCGATTGGTTTATATGTGATAGATAAGTTTTTTTTTTCTTTTACATGTTTTTACAACCTTACTATATTTTTACACCCTTGCCGATTGGCCTTTTTCGTTCAATTTTTTTGTCGAATTGATTGGAAAAGAGACCTCTAATGTCGGTATCGGTCAGTATTCAAGGTTCTAAACGGCAGTAGATAGGTGCGCGGTGGAGAGAGCCCGCCTACCGCCTTGATGCATTTTGAACATTTTTTTTTTACTATTTTACCACTATTTTTTTGCATAATATGCATATTTTAAGGGTGTTCCATGCATAACTAAGTTGTAGAACGAAGATTTATAAAGTTTTAGTTCTGTAAAAGTGAACCATTAGGCCCATAATGCTTACAAAACCTTTTTGGCCAAAATATTTTGTTAGGTATTGCTCCGCCTAGGCGTCCGTCTACGCCGCCTTACCTCCGCCTATGCCGCCAACCTCCGTTGGCCGCCTACTCTACCGCCTACCGTAAAGCGGTGCGGAGAGAGACCGCCTACCGCCTAGGCGGCCGCCATTTAGAACACTGTCAGTATCGGATCGCGTCATGCCAAACCGTAACGGTATCGGATCGGTATCAACCGATACTGTGAACTATGGTTTAAATTACTCAAATGTTCCATTTTAAAGGATAACACTAACTTTATAAGTAGGCACATGCAAAATGGATGCTTTTTCCTGTTCTATCTTGGGGGACTAGAAGCATATATTTGGCACTATCACCTGACCCTTTATGATGATTGATTGTGGGATATTACAGTCTTCCATATCCAACATTCATCAGTATGACTAAGATAAGTGAAATGTCAAGAACCCAACTAAAATACTGGATATATAATTTGCACCTAGATAACGTATCAAGAAACCAACTAAAATATTAGAATAACTTTTTAAGGTTGTCAACATTCTAAAACCCAGCAGTGTTGTAATAGTAAATTTTGCAAATACCCTAGCATTAAATCCAGATAAACCTTTTCTTGTGGATTGGCAGATAATCACATATAAAAATGTCACGTACATTGAGATTATGAATGCTCTCTAAACTTGATAAGTTGCTAGAGAAAAATTGAGGAGACCTGAATTTTCAAAATTATCTATTTCATGTCTTGACTGTCCAATCCATCTCAGTCTGATAAAGTATGGAAAAATATAATGAAGCAGCAGACACTAGACTGTATAGCCAACCTAGTGCCGTAATATGGATAAAACAACAAACATAGGATATTATGTATGATAACTGTAGAATCATTAACCAGTTGGAACAATTAAGTGCATGAGGGATTCGTCAAACTCTTAAGACTTCATATTTCTAGGAAACTAATACCGGTACAAGCTTAGAACCATCTAAGTCTCAGTATAACATGTAGGTGTTGATCTACCAGAAAGATAGTATATAAAGGGCCAGGGAAAGCTAACAAAGTTAAACTCGTTACTCATATATTATTTGCATGACATAGCTGAACGCGCACATCAGAATGACTTTAACCACCAACAAACTTGCTGAGTTGATAGTAATTGTGTTTAACCAATAGGAACTGTTTTAAGTTCATCCTTCAGTAATAAATGTCATAAGAAGAAGAAAGTAACAAGCTTAAACTATGATAGCATTCGAAAATCTGACTGCACTCAGTCTCACCTCGAGGTCAGAGAAATCAAACCAGGGGCAGCAATCTACAATCTCACAAATGAAGACTACTGTGTCCCGAACAAGAAACCCTGCATCTGATTCAAGCATATCAAAGACCTTCATAAATTGGAGGACAGAATTGTTCCAAGTTTTCGTACAGATAGAAGACTCCTTCCACACAGTTTTTGCAGGATTCTTTTGGTTAACTACAGCCATCCTGTACCGGACCCAAAAATTCTTATCGGGATCACTCCCAGATGACTGATCACTCTCCAAGTATATGCAAATCGTGTCAAATGACTCATAAACACCTGCATTATGGTAATGACAGGTATTTCACATGAAGAAACAAACATCACAAGCAAGTACAATTTCTGAATAGAATAAAAGTGAGAGGAAAAAACAGAACATCTTACCAATTCGCAGCTCACAACCACCAGCTTGAAAGAATTTGCTAAATATTTTCCTTGTTTCCATAATCTCCTTGAAGGATAAGAAATTTTCCACCCTCCAAGTAAAAGACCCTCTTTTACATATAGCATCTATCTGAGACCCGGAACCTGCACTACCTAATTCTGAATCATGGTCACCAAATTCTTGCATTATTGAAGTTTCCTTCAATATAAGAACCTCCGCAGAAAAAACAACAGTGTCCTGAACAAGAAAACCAGAGTCCTGATCGAAGAGACTCGTCAGTGTCACAAATTCACGCCAGCCCCAGTCCTTTGCTGCCTTGGAGTATCGATTCTGAGACTCCTTAGTCACCGATTTCTCCTCCATCTTCTGGTTCACTACTGAGAGCCGATGGCTCACGAAGCAACTCCAGTCACTTGTCGTGTTGCGGGAATCAGTGACTTCAAGAAAAACAGAGAGGTGGCATGGTGGTTGAGACTGCCCTGGTGTCCATCAACAAGACAATAGAAAGAAAGAAGTAAGTTTCAATTGGTGTACTTCCCTAACAAACAAGCAAACCTTTAATTTACCACTATGCCTTCACATTCAGAAATTGATTCAAGCAAATAGCCATCCAAGCATAATCCTAAAAGAAACATTAAGTCAAAGAAATATGCATCCATAACTCTGAAAGATACTATACTAGGCCACAGTGTCATCTCCAAATTGTGATAATATAGTTCTAGAACTATAAGCCATCAACCAAATATTACATCATGTATTACATTAAGACTGATATTGTTGCCATTAAAGTGAGTAAATTGTTCTAATTCGGGAATGTGGAATGATAAATATAAGAAGCTTAGTTTAATAAAAACTGGGGAAATTCCTAATACCAGCACAGTAACTATGTTTGTATAGCTACCAAAGCGAGTAATATAAATGAACAAAAACCAAACAACGAAGATACAGGCACAACTCTATAATATAAAACTCAGTTCCTGATGTTATCACATATTCTTCTCTTCAAAAGTTATATTTGCCCATATGAACAACCAAATCCACGTTTTCTACATGACTACTAAGTACTAATTTTGCCCGCTGCCTAAGTGTGGCCTTGAAGTTTAGGATCTCTTTGGTTAACAAGATAGTGGGTCAAACAATCAGATGCCCTTCTTTGGTTTCTGACGAGGGATCAATGAGCTCTATTTTTCTTCCAGGTTAGGGAGTTTCTTCCTCACAGAATGGTAACTAAATAAAACTAAAACGACAAAATTTCCTCTTTCCATATCTTATAAAGGCATTGGGAGTATGTTAATCAAAAGAAGATCCTATGTTGTTTTGTTACCGCTAGGTTCCCTATTCTTCCTATATGACGTTTCAAATCCACGAATTTTAAATAGTAAATCACAAAATATCCTCGCCCTCGGAGTGTTTAGAACTATAAACTTTTAAGTTACAATGAACTTGAGTCGAGAAATTAAATTATCCTCCAATTTGTCTATCCTATTCTTAGTAGGAAGCAAACCTACGAGTTAGCTTGGAGGTAGATAAAAATGGAAGGGAAGTAGGCATTTCGTCATAAATCTCCTAGGCAAATAATGCTGGCACCATGAAGCTACAAATTGACTTGAATTCCAAGAACGTTATCTCGTGCTTTGCTTCCAGACATACTAAGCTCCAGAAATTCTTTACATTCAAAAAGATGGGAACTGATACCGTGAAAGATGGGATTGGTACACAAACAAAAACTTATAACACAATAATGGTCTTATAATAAAATTCGAGCTTCTTATATAGACATAAGCTGCGATATCCTAAAAAGTAAATACTTTACTCTCCATAGGAATAATCACCTAAGCCTCATCCTTTTGAGTGGAGTCATCTAGGGAGCACAAGAAAACTCGACCAAAGAATTAATGCACATTTTCATGACCGGCTATCAACTTGCCGGTAACCCTCTGAGTTTGTGCCAAAATCCTAGCTTAGGTAGCTATGAGCAAGAGAGGGCCTTGTCATAATACATGGAAGGCTAGTTAAGATGTAGGTATACTTACTTTTTGGTCATGTACTTTAAGCTCATGCAACCAAGCAGCACCTCCAATTTCGTCTAAACTAGAAAAGAGAACCAAGGAGCGCCTCCAATTCTGTCTAAACTAGAAAAGAGTCTAGCCAAGGACAATGGTATATTAAACGTGTTTATTATGGGATAGGTTCAAGGTTGGTGACTAACTAGTCGTATTACTCGGCCATCAAGCCAAGTTTTCCAGCACAACTGGTATCGTTGCCATCATAGTAATTCTTCTAACTAGGGAATGCTAGAAAGAGCCTAGTAATCTACCGATAGATATAGTCCCCAATTTTCCAAGAAAGTACCTACTTCCACAATTACCAAGTATAATGGTAGACTTCCTTATAAAACATGCAAAGCATTTATTTTACCAATATACTTTCACATACAGATATTCAAGCAAAATAGCATCCAAGTATAAACCTAAAAGGAACAGTACCTTACACAGATATGTACCCGTAACTCTGAAGAACCCATGCCACAATGTCATTGTCAGTTTGAGATATATAGCTCTAGAACTGTATAAACCATCAAGCCAAGTTTTCCAGCACAACTGGTATCGTTGCCATCATAGTAATTCCTCCAACTAGGGAATGCTAGAAAGAGCCTAGTAATCTACCGATAGATATAGTCCCCAATTTTCCAAGAAAGTACCTACGTCCACAATTACCAAGTATATGGTCACTAAAGACGAGCAGGACTTTCCAACAAAAGACAATTCCTATTTTTGTCACATGTACTCTTCAGAAATTGGTCTCTCTGCATATCAGCAATCAAATTCAAGAATTCTCTAAGACTACACTCTCACTACCAAAGTGTTATCTGTACAAGTTTGAAGGGAATTCAGCCGAGAAATAACTTCCTGCCTGATTTCTATCTTCCCTAGTGATTAATCAAATTTCTCAAGAGTCCGAAGGTAGCTAAAATGGAAAAGAAGTACGCATTGCAATTAATGGTAACAAAACCAAAGCTCACACTGTGACTTAAGTTCCACACATAATATGGAGCTTACCCTAACATCCATGATTTTATACAGTCAGAGACCATGATATCTTGTAACAGCTTTGCTGACTTATGTTATTCAATGAAGTTCCTAATTCATCCCACTACGTCTTTCCAAAAAAGTGTACACATATAAACTCAAAAACTCAAGCTTTTTTTATATAGTCCTAGACCACAATATGCGCACCCTCATAGGAAATTGAGTCAAGAGATTAATGTTCATACTATACGTAATAGGTAGTTGAATTTCTCATTTGCTCATAGGTTAGCTAAAAGGGAAGAAAGGTAAGCATTTCTTTCATATAATCCTCTCTGATGGACTTAATGATAATACAAGGAAGCTACGCATTGGACCTGAATTCCACACATAATATCAATCTCACCCTAGAATCCAAGCATTATATTTAGTCACATGCCTAGGATATTTTGTCAAGGCTTTGGGGATATGTTAGTTGAAATGAATTACCTAATTCATCTCCATTCCCTAGAATTGTTCCCATATGAAATTCCAAATAAAAGCATTTTATATAGTCACTAACCTCAGTATCTTCGCACTCGACAGTGTTATTTTGCTTTATTTGGTATGTCAAGTTCAAACCGAAAAGAGTTGTATTTTCCCTTACCTCATTTGTCATTTCTATTAAGTAATAAACCTCTCACTACCTGTGTTGTTCAAGACGTCGCCTTTTCGGCGTCCCGGCAACTTCCTAACGGTTTTCTTATATAGGACGTCCCGTTCCTGTGTTTTGGTGTCCAAAAACGTCTTTGGCACCTGGAAGATCCGCCCAGGCCTCGGCGGTGACAGGGATGGGAGTTTTTTTTAAACCAGTTGGACTCCTTAGTTGTTACTAAAGAATAACAAATGAATACGGCCAAGGACGAGTATAATTATGTAATATACTAGAGACTCAAAATTTTAATAATCCAATGGCCATGGACTTAAGTAAAAAAAATTGTGTTTGAAAACTAGAGCTTAATGACAAGTTACAAGTAACAAAAAAGAATTGACCAAAGAATATTTAGCAACCCAAACAACCAATTGTCGGGCTTCCTCTCCATCGTCTCCTCACCAGAAGAGTATACTCTACTTCTCCACCATCTCATGTCTTATCAAGTTCATCATTTCATCTCTTCATCTTCACGAATAACAAGCCATCAAGTTCAACACCAAGTCAAAGACTCAAAGGTATGTCAATCTTTTTTTTGTTCTTTTTCTATTTTATTGATCTATGAGACTATGCTTATTAATTTAGTTTTAATTCTAGCATTTAGTAACATGCAATGAATATTGAGACTATGAAATGTTAAGGTTTAGTTTGATTAATTAATTTGTGTTTTTGGTATGAGAGACACAATTTACATAATGTATACTAGGGAAGGTATTGTTAGAGTGCCTTGACCATGTCCCTCTAATTTTAGACCCCACTATCCCGCCTAGCGTCCCGACCCATACACATAGCTCTCTACTCGAAGGTTAGGTAGCTAAAATGGAAGAAAAATAGGCTTTTCGTCATAGCATTGCTTACACAACTAACATCAAGACAGCGAAGCTACAATGTTGCTCAAACGTATTAACAGGTCAATCACTTGGCTTATCGATTGTTGTTCACTCCGATTTTTAGAGCAATGAAGCTACCAACTCGACTAAGACAATATTGATTTTACCCCTGGGATAGACAATGAGGCGACAGTCTCGATTCCCAATCTGAAACCTCCTGCTCTTGACGCAGAGCCCAGTGATCTTCCTCTTCTTGAGCAGGTCCTTGAGCCGCGTGAAGTTCTCTATCCTCCATGTGAACTTCCCAAAGTGCCCGTCTGACTTCCTCGCGGCCCCTCCTCCCCCCCTCCCACCGGCCCCTGTGGCAGTGGAGGAGGAGGACGCTGCCGCGAGCATGGCATTCTTTGTGAAGCTGTTGGATTCCCTGATGACATGGAACGAGGTGCTGAACACGGCGGTGTCGTCCAACAGGTAGCCCGAATCGGCAGCCAGGAAGTCGGACATCTTCATGTAGTCGTTCCATCCGAGGCTGGTGTTGTCCCCGCCCTTGTTGTCGGCAGCAAACCGTCCGTAGGAGTCGCGGTGCACATGCGCGGCCCCGCCAGCCGGGCGCTGGTTGAGGACCGACATGCGGAAGAGGCACCAGCAGGTGCGGTCGGAGCTGGCGGCGGAGGTGGTCTTGTCGGTGTCCTTGCTCTCGAGGCACATGGAGAGGTGGTCCGCCCCGGAGACGGAGGACTGGTAGACGCTTATCCGGAGGTTGCAGTCTCCGGCGGGGAAGACGGGGGACATGATCTTCTGGGTGCGGATCATGTCGCGGAAGTGGGTGAAGTTGTGGACTTTCCAGGTGAACTTCCCGCCGCCCGCGGCGGTGTCGTCGGGCGAGGAGACGGAGATGTAGATGGATTCGTGGAGGATGAGGATGTCAGCCGAGATGACGAGGGAGTCGGAGGAGGGGGAGAGGAAGCCGGAGCGGGGGTCGAGGACGGTGGAGGAGGGGACGAAGTCGCACCAGCCGTGGGATTTCTTCTTGGAGGAGAAGCGGTGCCAGGAGTCGCGGGAGAGGGACTTGGAGTCGTCGGAGGGGTGGAGGACGGAGAGGCGGTAGCTGGCGAAGCAGTCCCAGCGGGAGGAGGAGGAGGAGGAGGGGCCGCGGGGGTCGACGATCTGGAGGTAGACGGAGGAGTAGCCCGGGAGGGCCTGGGAGTCGCCCTTGGGGTAGATGAGGAGCCGGCAGTCGAACCCGCCCACCTCGAAGTAGCGCGACCACAGCGCGCGGGCGCGGGCGCGGGCGCGGGGGAACCCCGGGATGGTCCAGCGGCACACCGCGGAATAGGGGCTGCGCCGCTCGATTGAGACGGACGAAGAAGAAGGATCGCTCCCGCCGCCGGCAGCGGAGGTAGAGGGGGCCGAGGGCTCGTCGGAGGGGCCGGCGGAGGGGGAGGGGGAGGCGACGAAGGCGGCAGAGGAGGAGGGGACGGCGAAGGAGGAGGAGGCGGCAGATGATGATGATGATGATGATTCGGAATGGGCGGCGGCGGCGGCGGATTTCATGGCTGCTGCTGCTCGATTGTTCTTCTCTTATTTTTCTTATACAGTAGGTTTTGGTTTTGGGAAACGAGAGAGAGCGAGCGAGCGAGCGAGAGAGTGGTGTGGGTGGGTAATATGATGACGGAGATGTTGTGTAGACAGTGTAGTCAAGCCCCCCTCCTCTTCGGGGCATGTTAAGCGCTATCATTATTTTTGTAGAGTGAAGGTGGTACCATTTTTGCCATTTATTTTTTTTTTTTTTTTTTTTTTTAGAATTATTAAATTTTGTAGTCATAAAAACGAACTTGTTTGTTTACACTTTACAGTACTGTCCAAATTTAGCAGTTTTGTTGTCTATAGGATTGCGAAAATTTTGACAGATATATATAGGACTATTAAAATTTTGACAGTCCAGAATTGCAGAAATTGTCATGCTCATTAAGAAGTTTCGTAGTACCCTTAGCAGTGGCCTAATATTTATTCTTGTTATTGCATTAATAAAAATAAATTTTCTTTTCAATGCAAAAAGGTTAGTTGGATGCAAAAAGGTTCTAGACTTTAACAATGTTGAGATAAAAGGGCTTGTTTGTTATGAGTGATGGTATTATACGTCCACATGCAAAGAAGCGAATATGTAACTCGAGCACTACCAAAATTTGTCGATTTAGCGACGGCCAGATCCGTCGCCCGTCCGTCGGAAATTTGTATTAGCGACCGATCACTGACAGGTCTTGGCCAAAATAATCCGTCGGCAATCAGCTCGTCGCTAATAACGGTCTGTCGCTACGTAGTCGTCAAGCGACGGACAGTCCTAGATATATATGGGCCAGTATATTGTAAATCTACAATATCCCGAAGCACTCCATAATAGTCAAAGTCCGGCTCGTCGTCATAGATGGTGCCTCTTATGCAAATATCGGAATCCTTGGTACTGATGTCGTCATTGATAAATTCGACATTTATAGCATTCTGAGTTGACTTAAACCTGAATCCATTAACGACATAGCCTGGCCAAGTCTTTATTTGCTTCTTCGGTCCCAATGCCAGATAACGAACACTCTCATGAGTGAGTGTTGTTTCAGGCAATAAAACCTGTAAACAAATATTTATAATTTAAATGTTTTAGATTATATATTTATAATCACAGTTACTTACGTATTTGCGAAACCATGACGGAAATGTACAATCAACCTCTCTTTGAAGTCCCTCATCGGTAATATCGGGTGTCGTCATTTTGACTTCATCTCTAAATACACTATTAGAGAAAATAAGAATATATAAGTGTAGTCACTTACTTCATCAAATTCGAGATTATAACGAGTGCAAGTGTACTGACTTACTTCTCCAAATCTCTCACTTCTTGTATGTCACAGTTTAACAAGACATATCGGTGAGCGGCATCATACTCATCGTCTGTCAACCACCGTCTTTTACTAGCCCCAACAGGCTTGTCCCTTACATTGAATATTCCTCCATCCTCAACGTCCTCGTCATTCCTTTGAGGTCTATTTCGATTTGTCTTAACATATCGAAATAAATGGAGCAGAAGTTTGACACCTCTTCGATAAGATATGCTTCGCATATCGAAGCCTCTATATGAGCCTTGTTGCCAACTTTCTTCTTTAGATGGTGTAGGTATCTAGAGAGACAAATTATCTTGAAAATTAAGAAAGAATTTTAAAACCCACTAAAATTCAACTTAAATTATATCGATTTTTATGTACCTTTCAAATGGGTACATCCATCGACAATGAACAGATGTACCGACACGGACTTCGTATGCTAGATGAATCGATAAATGCTCCATGCTGTCGAAGAAGCCAGGAGAAAATATTGTTTCCAACTTGCAAATTGTTAAGATAATCTTCTTCTCAAGTTCAACCATGTGTTGCACAGTCAACTTAGTTGAACAAATATCCCTAAAGAATATTGATAGTTCGGCCAACGGAACCCATACAGCAGAAGGCAACAACTCTTTCAAAGCAATGGGCAGTAATCTTTCCATAAACACGTGGCAGTCATGACTCTTCATTCCCGTTAGCTTGCGTTCATTGAGATCAACACATCTAGAAAAATTCGACACATAGCCGTCAGAAAATCTTAAAGTAGATACCCACTTGCAGATTATTAATCTATCTTCCTTGCTCAATGTGTATTATGCTATCGGTTTACTTAATTGTCCAGCAGCTCCCCTTTGTATCAAGTTCAGATAAGGACGCTTGCATATCTCGGCAATGTCTTGTCTTGCTTTTGGATTGTCCTTCGTCTTTCCTTTAATATCCATGACGGTATTGAAGACATTATCGAACACATTCTTTTCGATATGCATAACATCAAGATTATGCCTTATAATATTATCTTTCCAATAAGGCAAGTCCCAGAAGATACTCTGTTTGGTCCAGTTATGGGTTTGTCTGAACCCATCGACACGATTGTTTGATGGATCTTCCATTACAGTGGACAAGTCCTTTACATCTTCCCAAATATTGTATCCCAACAATCTGGCAGGCGGATGAGAAAATTCTTATTTTCCAGCTCTGAACACGTCCTTGTTCTTTCTCCAAGGATGACTTGCGGGCAGAAATTGACGATGACAATCAAAGAAAAAAGTTTTTCCTCCATGCTTAAGGCGGAACGCCTTACTATTTTGTATGCATATCGGACAAGACAGGGTACCGTGAGTACTCCATCCTGATAATATACCATATGCGAGAAAATCATCGATTGTCCACATCAGTGAAGCTCTCATCTGAAAGTTCTGTTTTCTAAAAATATCATAGGTCATGACGTCGATCTCCCACAGCTGTTTCAGCTCATCCACTAACGGCTGTAAATATATATCGATATTCTTCGTCGGATTTTTGGGATCCGGTATGATAGCTGTCAAGAACATATAAGGATTCTTCATACACATCCATGGTGGCAGATTGTAAGGGGTCAGAATGACCGACCAGCAGGAGTATTGAGATCCCGAATGCCTGAAAGGGGCGAAGCCATCAGAACATAGCCCCATGCGTACATTTCTAGGCTCTGCAGCAAAATCTGGATGGCGAAAATCAAAATATTTTCACGCCTCTCCATCCGAAGGATGTGACAATTCTCCATCGTCCTTTGTGCGTTCTTCGTTGTGCCACGTCATGTGTTTTGCTGTATTCTGAGACATATACATCCTCTGCAAGTACTTCGTGATCGACAAGTAATGCATATACTTGTAAGGACGTCGTTTTCTAGTTGACTTTCCTTTTCTCCTGACTGGCTTGTAACGATCCGCATTACAGAAGCTGTAACTTTCTATATCCTCGTTCTCCTTGTAGTACAACATGCATCCGTTGCGACAACAATCTATCTTGTCGTACCCCAGTCCTAGTTGTCGGACCATCATCTTCGACTTGTAGAAGTTTTTTGGAAGCTCTTTTGATTCCTTCGGTAACACCTCCTTCATTAGTTGTGTAATCTGATTATAGCAAGTTTGTGGCAAGTTAAAATCGAACTTTATGTTCAACAACCGTATCGTCACTGACAGTACGGAATGTGGCTCACAACCAGGATATAAAGAAGTTTCAGCATCCTGAAACATTCATAGAACTCCTTCGCCTCGGGATTAGGATCCTCTGGATCAAAATTAGGCCCTGCCGCGTCGTACACCATATCTCGTGCAAGGTTCTGCATGTCTCCATAATCAACAGAGCATTCGTCGTCATCGACGACAAAATCTGCTGCAACATTATCATCAAAAGCATAAGTAGCAGCATTCGTAACCTGTCTTTCCGCATATAGTTCACCTTGCGATGACCACAGGCCGTAATCACGTACGAAACCCTTACAGGTCAAATGATCTCTTACACTCACCACTTCTTCGTAATGTCTATTGCGACAATTACGACATAGACACTTGATTTTGTTACCGTTAATAAACTGAGCTTTGCTCATGGCATACTTAAGAAACACTTCCACGCCTGCCTGAAAATCGTCACTCACACCTATTCTGCTCTCGTGTTGTCGTTTGTACATCTATGTACGATCAACGAAATAACGATCCATCACATATTGGATGTGAAAATTTGTATAGTAAGACAAACTAAACATAATTAGTATATAATCATGTAACTGGTGGATCCGCTGGTATTCTAGCTCGAGAAGAGAAAAATCTAAGTACAGTTGTTACTAATAGTTCGATACATATACCGATACCGATAGTTCGATACCGATACCGATAGTGCGATACCGATACTGATAGTCCGATACCGATAGTGCGATACCGATACCGATAGTACGATACCGATAGTTCGATACCGATACCGATAGTCCGATAGTCTGATAGTCCGCTAGCGATACAGATAGTTCGATACCGATACCGATAGTCTGATAGTTTGATACCGATACCGATAGTCCGATACCGATTCTTCGATAGTCCACTAAGTCGAAATGATTCCTCTTAAGCGTCGAGCATGTTATACACGGTTCAACTTGACGAGTCAGTAAATATTTTTGTGGTGTTGTATGCTTGCAGCAGCAAATCAAGTTTTAGAGTCATTATAGGTCAATTAATCAAACTGAGTCAATCTATCTATTTCTAAATTGCAAGAGTCCACTTCTAGGATATAGGAGCTATATCCTAAATATCTAGGCTAAGATTAACTTGGTTAGGATACTAGAGTGTCCTTACTATCTAGCAAGCACCACCTTAGTCTAGTTACACTAGCATTACCTATATTTCCTACCATGTCTACGCTCACACATTACACCCCAAGCCGTCCTGCATGCTAATAGGCATGGTAGGCCTGCCTTCATTCCTCACTCTCTAAAGCACACATACACATATATATATGTATATCACAGTTAGATGTATAGATATATACATCTATATAGAAGCATACAACTGATACACTCTAAAGGTCGGTTTTCCAAGAAAAACTTCACTTATTCAGTGACTTTGGTGAAGCGAATGTCCAAACTCCAGAAAAACTTCACTTATTCAGTGACTTATGCAGATGAAGAACTCGCACTGTCCTTGACACAGTGAACATATACACCGTGAACCCAAACTCCATATTCACATTTACTAATCCAAATACCACCAAACTAATGGATAACACCCAATATAGATAACACATTATTTAGCCAATATATAAACTCAGATGAATTTGAGAAGTAAAGCCCCCCGTCGCCCCCGACCAAAGCCCGCCGCCCCAAGCCTGCCGCCCAGCCCCCGACGCTCCCGTCCCAAGCCTGCTGCCCAGCCCCTACGCCCCCGCCCCAAGCCCGTCGCCCAGCCCCCGACGCCCCCGCCCCAAGACCGCCGCCCCCCGCAGCCCCGCCACCCACAACCCCCCACCCACCGCTGTCCCCCGCTGCCCAGCCCCCGACGCCCCCGCCCCAAGCCCGCCGCCCCCGCTGCCCCTACGACACCACGAGAAAGAGAGAGAGATCGAGAGAGAGAGACAGAGAGAGGGGATTACCTTCGGGAGAGAGAGAGAGGAGAGGACGCCGACGCCGATCACCGAAGCCGCGGGAGAGAGAGAGAGAGAGAGAGAGAGAGAGAGAGAGAGAGAGAGAGAGTAAATTTGGGGGGAATGTGAAAAGTTTCCCCCGCCGTTTCAATTTAAGTCTGAACGTATATTTAGCGACGGATACTTATCCGTCGCCAGTTAGTCGCTCTTTTTTATACTTGCCGACTAAATATCCGTCGCTACGTAGTCGAAGAATTGTCCCGCCAATTCTCCCCACGACTCCCGCCAAATAATCGACTGCATAGCGACGGACTGGATATCCGTCGCTATATCTCCGATTCCCTAGCGACGGATGTGCGACCTTTTCTCCCCCTAAAAATAGAATAAAAAATGTAACGTCTTGTCGTCGGTAATCCGTCAGCTAGTTGCCACAAAGCCGTCGCTAACGCCGACGGACGATATCCGTCGCTAATTGTCCGTCGCTAATTTACTGTATTTTGGTAGTGGAGTGTATCATCTACATATCTCAGTGTGCTTGTTACAATTTGGATTTGTTTTGTTTTCAATTAAATACAATGTGATGTATATGGAAGAATATATGATTCAATATTTGACTTGTATGTGGTAGTTCTGCAAAATGGTGTTTCTTCATGTTTTCATGTGCAAAGCTGTGCAATCGCACAATACCCCAAAAACCGAAATGCCCCAAAAAATTAACCTATGTATATATTACAAATGTAAAATCTCCATTTTTAGGTTTATGGCATACTACTTGACGACTCAACGTCGCTTATTGGAGGATCTTCAAGAGCATGGAATATAGATTATTTTGTCGGGTATAGATGGACAATTAGCCAACCTTGGGGTTCAGTAGTCTTCATTAATAGAGAGGATTAAGGCAGCCCTTCCTACAGATACGAGATTTCTAGAAAGGATAGAGGTCGGCATGTAGACAAGACTACTGGTTCATGAGGACGGAACATTAAGGGTGGAGATCGCCTATACATCCTGAATAGAGAGTTGTGACATGAGTTGATGACCGAGGTACATAGTTTAGTGTATTCCATTCAACTCGGGAGTACGCAGATGTACCAAGATTTAAGACAACATTACTGGTGGCATGGGATGAAAAGAGAGATCGTACGATTTGTGGTTAGATGTTTAGTCTGTCACCAGGTCAAGGCCAAACATAAGTAATCCTTCTCTATTTTTTTAATTTTTAATAATCATAATTATTGAAAAATCCTCTTAGGACATTTTGAGAACTATAGATAAATACATGTTACACCTAAGTTATATAACCAAGGAAAATGTAACACTTTGTTAGATATAGCTCGTAGAGGCTCACATATATCGTTGGACACCTATTTATAGTAGTTTAGGATTTTCTGGATTTTCTAGAATTTTCTAGAAATTTTTGGATAATTAAAATATAGAAAATCAGCCTTTCAGAAATTACTGGGAACCATACAAAAATATTTTAGCACCAAACTTTTTATTCATACTTTAAAAACCTAGACATATTTTCTAGAATTTATTGGGAATTTTTTGGATAATTTTATGATTTATTTGGAGTTAAATAGAGCTAAAATAAATTATTAATAATTTTCTGCAATCAAAAACTGAATTACCCAGTCAGCAGTTTTGTAAACCCCCATAATTTTTAATTTTAATTTTTGGCTTGAAGTATATTTTGTGTCACTCCCCGTTCCCAGAATGCATATTTTAATACGTGTACTGCTTGAATGTATTTATTTAATATTTATCATGCATTTGTTCTGTATTTAATTCCTTTAATTTTACGCTAATTATTTTTTTGTATTTTATTCTCTGCTTTAGCTTTGCTTTGGGTTCGGCCCGGGTCGATTTATTTTCAGATTTTTTTTGGTGGTTCATCATGAACCCGACCAACCTACCATCACCCCCATTTAAGCCCCAACCCTTTCTCTCTCTTCATTACTTCTTTCTCATTTACTTCTTCTTCATCCTCCATTACTCTCCTACCAACCTAGAGAGCTAGGCAAGTACAACTTGCTTCGTAATGGATTTCAATTTTTGTTGTTCCATTGTCTTCCTTACGAGATTCTTAGACACTTTAGTACTTAGCATATTTAATTTCCATGGTTCATTTTATGCAGATCTATATTTGTTGTATTTTCGGATTTCTTGGGTTGTGATCTATCTAACCCTGTTATTTTCAAGTTTTGATGGTTCCATGTTGTAGAAAATTTTATTCTGCCCCATTTTGACCTATGGAAGTTCAGATTCTGACCTTAGATGAAGGATTATTGGAGCTTGGAAGCATGGCTTTCATGGTTCTTCTTCTCGAAATGATTGGAGAAGAAGAACAGTGCTTGATCGCATGGCTTTTCATGCGGCAAGTCCCCTGCGGTTCTCTTTAGCCGCATGGCTTTGGCAGCATGGCCGCATGAACTTTTCTTTCTGGTAGCATGGTTTGGTTGGCTTTCAGCCGCATAGCTATCTCTAGCTATTTGCCGCATGAAACCTTCTCCCTGCAGCCGTATAAGCATTTTGTCTTCATGCGGTCTTGGCCGCATGGCTCTTGGCAGCTTCGAGCCGTATGAACTTTTCTTCCTGGTCGCATGAACTCATTTCCCACTTGTCGCATATGCCCGTTTTCCCCATTGCCGCATGAGACTCTCATCCACTTTGCCGCATGGCTCTTGGCTGTTCCTAGCCGCATGACTTTGTTTTCGCCCAGCCGCATGAGACCCTATTTTCTTTGCCGCGTGGCTGCTTGCCGTATAGGCCTTTAGCCGCATGGACTTGGTCGGCTGTTGCCGCATAGGCCTATAGCCGCATGGACTTGGTCGGTTGTTGCCGCATGGACTTGGTCGGCTGTTACCGCATAGGCCTTTGGCCGTATGGCCCTTGGCTCTCGGGTCGCATGGGATTCTGACCCGATTCTGGCCCGCATAGAAGGATCCTGACTTACCCAGCCGCATAGATGGGCATCCATCTATTGCCACCCATAGTGCCTTTTAGCTGTTTCTTGTCCCGAATTGGCATCGATTGACATTGATTGTTACCTTGACTAATAATTTATCATGCGTTTCTAGTTGGAACTAAGAGACTGACTAGTCGTCTTATTGAATTGAATGAGACACGTTCATGTATGAACCATGAACCATTGTGATCGACTAACTGATCCGAACATTGGCATATGGACACATGTTGACTTCCATTTTTCTGTAAAAGTAGCATGTGCATCTTACAGTCAAGGCATGATTATTCCGTAGCTAGGTTTGATTGTTGCATTACGCTATGTAAGACCTACAACCCAACCGCACGGGCATCGTTGTAGAGTTGTGCATATCGTACTATGTACGGAAGTACTCATTCTGAATGACCATGACCCACGGTATGGGATTTCAACCAATATAGGGATTACTAAGTTAAATAAAATAATGATTGCATGAAGAGAATGGATTTTCGAGTTCTTACATGGCAGCCATCCTTGGGACAATTATTGTTCCGACATGTCGGCTGGTTCCCACAGATACTGCAAATTTGCCACACGGGCAGGGAGCGGTATTTGCTTATATTATTTATTGTATATTGATGACGGGCGTCCCGCTGGGACTCGTCTAAATTCATTATTGGCGCAATTGATTGATTGGGTAGACTAGCCTTACTTGTACATAGTAAGAACTGAGGAATCATTATTGCATACTTCCAGAGTAACTTGGAACTTACAGTAGCAAGCTGTAGTAGTTGCATAGCCGTTTAAAAATTGATTTATTTGTGTATTGTACCTACTCTGTTAACTACCGAGATGATCAGAATGTCAGGACATGACGGGTCAACTTCTGTCCTTATTTGGTTGGGAAGTTGGTTTGAAGTGTCGTGATGTTATGTGAATCCCAGTAGCAAGCGGAGACTAATTATTATATTCTTAATTCTTATCACTGGTTCTAATTCCTCATATCGTGCTTCCTTGCGGTACTTGCTATTAGAGGTCTAACCTCTCTGGTTTTGCATGGCCAGATTTAGAGCCGGTTCCCGAGGACTCAGCTTACTTCTACCTCCAAGATGGTCAATACTAGAAGAATGATCGCAGGAGGACACGAGTGGGTTCCTTACTTCCCCGCTCGTTTTGCTACTTACTTTACATTTTGCCGTTTGGCATCGACATGTTAGTCGGATTTCTTGTATTTACTTTTACATAATTATAACTAAGTCAGACTGCAGCTGATAACAATTGTGTATACTTTGCTACATCATCTGGCTATGTTTTCTACCGTCAGATCTCAAAATATTTTGACTGAGCGTTTGGGACGCCTTACTGCCTTATCTTACATGTTCTCTATTATTGCTTCTTGTTTGAATGATTGAGACAATAGATGTTGAGTAACCCTAGTGAGACTTTCATGTAGTATGCACCCCCTCGTCTTTTAGACAACATTGATCGTATTATACGGTATTCATCTACCCGTAATACGTAGCTGGCTGAGTCACTCCCTCGCTCTCCGGTATTCTGGTTCTGGGGTGTGACATTTTGTGCGGATTTATTTTCATTTTTAAAAATAATATTTTATTATATAAATAACCTTAGTCATGGTTGAGATTGGTTATACATAACGACTAGGAAACATGGCATGACTAGCGTAGCCATATACCATGACTAGTGTAACTGCATGTTTTCAAAAATGAGGATAATTTTGAACCTTTGTAAAATTGATTATTTAATAATAGGTTTAAATCATTTTATTAATTTATTGGTGATTTTAATTATTTTAATACCATTAAATTAGTGTTTTATGATTTTGTTCTTTGGCTAGTGTAACCTTAGAGCTGCTTAGTCTAGAGACTAACCATGACCATGGAGGCCTAACCCATGTGACTAGATTAGCTAATTACCACTTTTTTAGTCTAAGGATATTTTGGTCATTTTGTGACTTTTGAATTATTTAGTATTTTGATTAATTGGTAAAATTTTATATTATTTTAATAATATTTAAATTGATGTATGTGATTTTGGTCACTTTTTATATTTTAATATTTTTTGGAATTTTATATTTTAATATTGTATTTTGGGGTTTTATTTGATCGGGTTTGGGTTTTGTCTCATTTCGACTTGTGTAGTGACCCGGGTCAGTTTTGGACCAAATTGGACCCGACCAATTTGTCATGACCAAACCCAAATATTTATTTTTTAACTAATTCTATTTGATTTTAGTGGGATTAGAGTTGGAAATTAGATTTAGAACTTGAAATTAGGAGTTTCCAATTTACCATTTTGACCCCAACTCAAAACCCTTCTATTCCTTGACTTGGAGGGCATTTGTGACTTTGCACAATGCCCAAACACCCTCCAAGAGTGGCCGGCCAGCAGCTCACCCCCTCTCTTCTTTCTATTTTAAGAAAAACTCTCTCTCTTTATTCCTTTCTCTCATTCTACAAAGATCTCTTTCTTTCCCCTTTGGATTTTAGGCTCAAAAGTAAGTCAAATCTCTTCCAATCTCTTCCATTTCTCTAGATCTCTCTCTAATCTTGGTGCTAACCTTTGTTTATCTCTCGTTTGTGATTTTGATCTAGGTAGATCTAGCTTAGTGGTGGTAGGAGCATAGATCTTGTGCTTAGACCTACAAGGGGGTGAATTTAGGGCTTTTTCTTAGGATTCCAACTCCCAAGAGGTAAACCCTCACTCTAATCATTCCAACTCCCAAGAGGTAAACCCTCACTCTAATCTTTGTAATTACTTTTATTTAGTGCCATTTGCATATTAGAGGATACCCGAGGCGTAGGACAACCCATTAGAAGAGGTCTGGAACCCATTGGACTCAATTCGGGACTTTCGGGCTAGGTTTAGTGCCAATTTTGAAAAAAAATCCTAAATTGACATATTTTGGTGTTTCCCCTAGCCTAATTAGACCTAATTAGGTTAGTTGGGGTGAGATGAGGTTAGGTATGTGCCCATATTTGGATACGTGGGGTCGTTTCGCATGAAATCACAAAAAATAGACTTTTTTGGGATTTTCGGGTTCCAACACACGGGTGACTTTTTGCACCGACACTAGAATCGGCAAGCTAGTACTTAGAATAGGTTCTAATCATTATTTAGAACTCGTGGGTAGAGTTTGGGTCGAATCCGGATAGGTTTGGTGTCTGTATCACGCGGTATCGCAAATCGGACACCCCGGAGTCGCCAAAATGGCCATTTGGCCGTTTGGGCCTCGTTTTTCGTTTTTGCTCGCGTGCGCGAGTTAGATTGCTTGTGTAGGGCACGTGTCTAGGCCCTAGAGGTAGAATTGCAAGGATTGGGTATTCAGATAAGGTTTTGGGCCGTTTATGTGTATATGTGTATGTGTATATGTGTATATTTATATGAGGAGTATATTTATGTGTTTGTGGATGTGTGGTGGTGGTTGGATGTGTGTAGAGAGAGTGGGGGATCAAGCCTACCCGCTTGGTTGTGGTTTGACATGTATGTGATGTGTTGAGAGAGTTGTTATGTTGGTGTTTGAAAGAGAGAGTGATATTGTGTGAGTAGTTTTGATGAGGGTGTTAGCACTACTAGAAATAATCCATTATACGGCAAACTTAAAATGCCGTTAATAATGAAATTGTTGCCACAAAAACACAAATATGACAACAATTTGATGTTGCCATAGCGTGTCGTAAAAGGTTGCGTCAGTATTGCTTATTTACGGCATCTTCCAATTATTGCCGTATAAGGGAACTAATTTACGGCAATTAATTGTTGCCTTATAAGAAATCTTTTTATTGCCTTTAAAGATTATTATTAATGGCAATGTTTAGTTGCCGTAATTTCAAACAATATATGGCAATATATTATTGTCGTATATCATCAGTCCATAAATGGCAAGGTTATGTTGCAAAATATTTTATTTATTTTAATGGCAATATTTTGTTGTCGTAAACTACTAGCATTATATGGTATTATATATTGCCATATATTGCAACCCATATGGCAATTCTTCGTTTGGCATGTCTTTATTGTCATGTTTGAGAACGTAAGGCAACTGTCAGATTACATATTTGAAAAATTAATTTTTACTATTTATTTCCATGATCGACAAAATGTGACAATTAATAGATGCCAATATTTGAAATATCAACTAAATTCAATTGCCAAAATTTAAGTAGATCATTAACCAAATATTAAATATAGATAATAATTCAATTTGTACACTTCAAATAAAAAAATAACTTCTAATTAAATATGGTAGAATTAGTACTACATCATTAATATTACATAAAACCAACTACGCCAGGAATCCATACTTATCATATCCAACATTATGAGGAACAATTCCTCTTTTATATGAGGTTCAAAATTCAAATAGGTACTTGACACCCCCAACTTAAACTTAAATTTGTTGCCTCCTTGTTCCCTCCATATATATAACATGTCTGAAAAGATTTCTTTGACAGTTGTGGTGCGCCAATTCACAGCTATACAATCTTTATATACCATGGTATGGATAAACAATAAAATTAGCCCATAGACCAAAAAATGTTAATAAAAAAGTATATTTTAAGGTAGTACAAATTCCTATGCTTTATTTGTTTTATATGAATGGTTATAACAGATAAAACTTGTATAAATATTTTATTTTAAAGATAAAAACTAATGGAAATAATCTATTTACAACCAAACTCATTCATTGGCCTAAAACTGTTCTATTTGCAATGACAACCTCACATTTATAAAAATATGTTTGTGAAATATATACAATTTCATCCTTATAAATATTTTTCAAGTTTATTCTCATGCATGCATATATGGTTCTCAACCTTCCATAGATGGTCGTAAAAAAAAAATCTTCCATAGATTAATTAAAAGAATATTATGTGCATATATGCTTCTCAACCTTCCATAGATGGTTTTAAAACAATCTTCCATAGATAATTAAAATAATATTACATGCATATATGGCTCTCAACCTTCCACAGGTGGCTGTAAAAAAATCTTCCATAGATAATTAAAATAATATTCTATGGATATATTGTTCTCAACCTTCCAAAGATGGCTCTAAAAAAATCTTACATATATAATTAAAAGAATATTATATGCATATATGGTTCTCAACCTTTCATATATGGCTGTAAAAAAATTCTTAACCTTCCATAGATAATTAAAAGAATATTCTGATTCTAGTGAATCGAATCCTAAACAAAGAAAAGATTTATTTTATCTTCATGGATATATGGTAAAATATTCAATAGTATATTGTGGAACTATTAGGATGATAATCAAGTCAAAACAAACCTAACTAATATTTAGAAAAATATTTACAAACTCATTATCAAATCTTATTTCCTCTAAATCTTTTTAGAAGAAGTGATAATAGAAGGTTTGAAGGTTCAGGGTCCATGAGTAATATAGAAAACTAAGGAGAAAATTTTCATCGTGTGTTTCGGAGTAATTTAGTTGGAGAAAATTTTAACAATTTGATCAAACGCATTTATTAACCAAAAATTAGAACACAAAATAAAGCAACATTTTAAATAATTATCCATACCGATCAGTCGTCGATCACTCGGACTCGATGGCAGCAGAGACCTTCTACTAGAGGCGCTCAGAACCCAAAATCCAAAACTTCTCGTTTCCAAATGAAATCCACAAATGAAAGAAACAAAAAAAAAAAACAAAATAGAAATAGAGGTTAAAGAAATACCTAGGTTGAAGAAGGGGAAGAGAGACCTAGGTTGAAGGGATAAAGAGAACCAAAGTTTAAAGAGAGACCTAGATTGAGAGAGAATAGGAATTAGGATTTGGCAAAATAATAAATGAAGGAAAATATTTCAACTTTTTATGTTCCCGCCGGTCTTATGTATAGACACGAAAATTTTTTATTCTCATTAAACCACAAAAAAGTTTCCATAAGTAAACAAATAAAATATTGCCATATTTATTTTGTTCATGGAGGGAAAATATATTACATATTTTGGGGCAACATTTCTTCCATAAATTAATTATTTTATGGCAATGTAAAATATTGCCATATTTGATCGTAATATATTATGTCACAAATCCAACTTGCCATAATATATTGCGATCAAATATGGCATGCGATATTGTTGCCATAAACGTTTCCATTAAAGATGGCATGCGTCCTTATTGCCATATAAAGTGTGACAATTATAGGCAACATTATTTGTTGCCATAAACAAACGTGTGTATTAAGGCGATATTAATGTTGCCGTATTGTGACTATGTTATATGGCAACATTTTATGTTGCCATAAGACGTTGCCGTAAAATATGCTTTTTCTTGTAGTGTAGTGTTGGCTTGTGTGATATGAGAGGGAATTTGATTTGGTAAGATAGATATTTGGTGAGATAGATATATGGATAGATAGGTAGAGGGATGAATGAATAAGTGAATGAATAAATGGATGAGAGGATGAGTGAATGAATAAATGGATGAATAAATAGAGGATGGAGGAGTAGAAGAAGAAGAGACCACAGCAGCAGCAGCTGCAGGAGATGGGGAACTGCTGCTCCCCCCCCAATTACAGCAGCAGCAACAGCAAATTCAGCAGCAATACCAGCAGTTTGGCAGTAACAACAGCCCCCATTTTGACCCTCCAATACATAACCCTCCTATATACCCCCCCTATATCCACTATATATCCCACTATATAACCCCTCGATTTGTGAGTGTTAGAGTGGTGTTGATTGGTTAGAAAGCTAGTGGGTTGAGTGGTAGAAAATAAGGTAGTTACACATGTTAGTAGGTAATGTGAAGGTAAGTGCTATGTTAAGGTATTCCACACTAGAGGGTAAGATGCATATATATATGATACTTGGATTTGAGTTAGGATTAGATATAGAGATATAGATGGTTATGGGCTAGAGTGAGGGTTAGAATCGAGTGGTATCTTGTGATACCAAGAGGGTATCACAAGGTAAATGGGTTTTATCCTATGTGAAGAGTAAGGTATTGAGATACTTCAAGATACCAAGTTTGAGTGTCAAGATACCATGGTGTGGTATCGAGATACGAGGCTAGAGTGTTAGAACACCTTAGTGGAGTATTGGAGGATGAGTAGAGTATGGGTTGGAGGCTAAGGTAATGAGATTACCTTGGAAAGGTAAGAAAGAGTAATTTAAGGTGATGCTTATTTCCTAACATATGAGTTTACTACTTTAAGATATAGTTATATTTAGGATATTATGGTTGGTAATGGTTAGGAATAGTGGACTTAGACTAGTTTTGACCTCGGTTGACCACAGTTGACTATTTTGACCAAAAGTCAACCATAGCCTAGAAATGACTAGAACTTGACCGAAGTTGACCAGTTGACCCAAAGTCAACTGTTAGTCAACGTTAGTCAAGTTTGACCTAGAGTTGACCAAGGGTTGACCAGAGTTGACCAGTTGACCAAAAGTCAACTGTAAGTCAACCTTTGACTTAAATCGACCTAGTTTGACTTGCCTTGACCTAATTTGACTTTGTTAGGCCTAGTATAACTTAGATTGACTTTATATAATCTAGATTGACTTAGATTGACTTGGTATGACTTAGTTTGGCTTAGTGTGACTTAGTATGACTTAGATTAACTTAGTTTGACCTTGTTTGACTTAGATTGACTTTGTTTGACCTTGTTTGACTTAGATTGACTTAGTTTGACCTTGTTTGACTTAGATTGACCTAGTGTGACTTCGTTTGGCTTGGTGTGACTTAATATGTCTGAGTTTGACCTAGTGGACTCTGGTTCAATTTCGTATACGTGGATGAAATATTAAATAATTAATTATTTATTTTCCAAAAATTGTAACTTGCTGTATTTGAATTTTTATATGTAATTTAATTGCTGTAAAAATCTGGGACATCATTTAATTAATTACTATGTTAATTTAGATAATTTAATATAACTTTTCTAGGATTTAGTTAGTACTTTTGTTATTTTATAAAAATAGGAAAACAGAACTCATTTTCAGGGTACTTATGTTTACTTATTTTTAATAAATATCTATGTGGGTTTCTAAATTCCAATAAAATTAGTATAAATTTCTATAATTAACAAGGATCATTTTGGTACTTTCTTTATATATATTTGAGCCTTTTGCCTATCTTAAAAATTGTTGGAATACAGTATACAGTCTGATTTATTTATTAAATAATTACGACTTACGATGTATTGTGTGATTTTGGGATATTTTAGTGTAGGACCTTACCCTATCATAGTATAAAGGCCCTAGAAAGTTGGTTTTGGTATTGTGTCACCCCACATTGGTCTCCTATGCTAAAGTCATCATTTGGCTAGGTGTCCAGTCTGAAAGTCGTGTCGCACCACAAGTGTCCTAATATTTTAGCTTAGTATAAAAACTAAGTTTATGTATCATTTTTACAGTGACGAGACACGAGGATATCTATAGCTTCATATACATATACTTGCTTTGCACAAGACAAGTACCTATACAAACTTTATTTACTGCATATAATGAATTGTGTATAAACCATGTTAAATACCGATACCTAAACTGTAAGTCATTTCTCTCCATGTTTCACATACTTTATACTGCTCTCAGTATCCACCATGTTATATACTATTCTCGTATCTCTCACATGTTTAGAATCTGGATTATGGGGAAAATGATAGTTGTGTACGTGATCATGCCCCCTTTACCGTACTCGAGCAAAGTTTCATTTTATATGTTACTGCGCCGTAGACCTTTTTCTCAAAGCAATATTTGTGCGTATGTACATCTATCGCCGTATCACTTATACGGAAGTACATTTCATTTACATGTGCCCCCGTATATTATACACCTATTGACGATCACGTACCTGTTACAGTTTTAAACATTACATATACATCTGTCTCTATGACATATGTGTCCTTGCCATGATAGATTGTGATATGCCATGATTCCTGTTTATTACACTTCAGTTCATTTCATGCTTCGTATATTTAGTTTGTTGGAATCAGTACTTGCTCCCGTCCTGACAGGATAACATTGTAGGTATACTTACCGAGGAGGAGTTGCTATGTGATTCCTATTATGGAGTTACCGTCGAGGATCAGACTTTACCTTACGAGGATGTACTTGCGGGAAAACTGGTCTAGTTTTTTTAGTTGCTCGGGACTTTTGAGGGTAGTCATGTTTAGACTATGTATTTTGATACTGGACCTGTATCCAGTTTTATGTCTTGACCATGTATTGGGAACATATTTATATACGAGATGATTTGTGTTTGGGATATATTATTCTGACTCAATATGACATATAGAACTGTTAGCACACTTTGATCATATATTGTTCATCTTTAGAACAGCTTACTATGCTTTATCCCAAGCGTAGGCTGGACATGACTCGGCCTGGTCCAACAAATTAGGTAGCGGATTGTGACATATTTTTAGTGGTGGTCTATGTAAGTCCTGACTAAATTGTTTAGTTACGTCATTGTACCAAGCATGCCTGCAATTAGGAACTTAAGGTAACTAGATAACACTAGGAATAACATTTAGAACACCTAGAGGATTACTAGGATTGCAACATAGGAAACTCATTGCAGTATATGCTCGTTATTACAAATTAGACTTTCTTGTTTGTTTATGATTGTCTACAAAAAAGAAAAGTTCTTATAAGTTTTTTTATTTATTAGATGGTGCTCACATGCTCGTCCCAGTATGCCACCCCTGAAAATGGCACACTTCCTATCCAGCCGGTTGACCAGTTGACCGATGCACCTCCACCTCCACCTACCATACTCCCCTACTCCACAAATCCACCAACCCAGATGCCTCCACCACCTTCCACATCACAGTCTTAGCAGGACCCGATACTCCCACCACCACCTATTAGTATACCTACCCAGGCTTCCGTCACTCTCGACGGGAACCAACTGCTCACTCTGATCCATGGGTTCCTAACGACCCATCAGGAGCAGACCACCTTACTCCGCCAGAGCATGGAGCATTCTGAGGAGCGTACCATGGTCCCACCACCGGTAGAGCCACAGCAAAGAGCGGGAAATATCAAGGACTTCATGGGCTTGAACCCCAGGGAGTTCATGGGGACTGAAGGCATCATAGTAGCAGATGACTGGCTAGACTCGGTAGATAGAAAGCTCCTCGGAGCTAGGTTGTCGGGTGACCTTCAGGTTGAGGCAGCAGGATTTCTGCTGACAGACTTGGCAGGAGTTTGGTTCAGGAATGAGCCATTATTCACGAGAGGGAGGGCCACATGGGATCAGTTCAAAATCCAGTTCAAGAAGAAATTCTTCACGACCACTGCTAGAGTAGCCATGGGGCTACAATTCCAGAACATCCAGCAGGGGAACCGTTCTGTTGACGAATACGTAGCGAAGTTTAGTCGTTTGAGTCGTTTCGCTCCTAGTCTGGTTGCAGACCCAGAGGAGATGACGCGTAGGTTTTGCTATGGTCTAGTCCCAGACATTGGCATTCTTCTAGTGGCGAACGGGACGACTGACAACTACCAGAGACTAGAGTTGGCCCGGAGCATAGAGGAGCGTCTTTTATCTTGCAAGAGACCGGCTTCCGTACACCACGAGGGACCTTCCAAGCGCCAGGCTTTCCAATCGAGAGCACCGGCGCCGCACTAGCAGACATACTGTCCTCCCACACCACATCACCCAACCCCACCAGTCGGGGACGCCTTGCTGCTTTGTCTTATATGATCATTATTTACTGCTTTTTATTTTGATTGATTGAGACATAGATGCTTTGTGAGACCATAGGAGACTTGATTGTAGCATGCATCCCCTAGTCTCTTGATAGCCACGATCGTCGTATGACGTTTATATACGTCATATGGAGTAGCTGGCCTAGTCCATCTCAGTATTCCGGTACTGGGGCGTGACATCTAACTTGTGTCCTATTTATATTTCCTGGGTCCAACCCAATAGTTCACCGTGTCAAGCAGTGTCGGCCTCGGGTCCGACCCCGGATGTCCATCCCATTTTATTAACTTTGCTACACTATTACATTTACAAGACAATTCGTGTCCACCATGACACGACACATTTTAATCCCCAAATCCATCATGAAACTCTAATTGTAATCCTAATCCCCGTATCATGTGCCCTGTGTCCGAGGACACGGTTACAACTTCTCCACCTGTGTCAGGTCTCAAGGACGTAACCACCCCATGTCCCTATTTTGGCCGTCGACTGGAGCGACATCCATTGCAGTGTCTGATCAAGCCCCGCCTGAAGCCGTCGAGCCTCCACCAGATTTCGACGAACCTCCTCCGCCATGTCCCCGAGCCATTTCCTCCAGCACCATCTCATGGCCGAGCACCCTTTCGACCCTTGCTTTCCCCACCGTCGAAACTTCGACGTCTTCCTGACCTGATCGACGCTACCTTGTTCGGAGTCGTTTCCGTTCTGTCACGACCCGCACCCGTTTTTCAGACACGAGCTTGTGAGCAAGCCAGCTACGTATCAAACGGACTCCAGTCCGACTCGAATACATAAACACTGTCAAAGCTATGGTATACTGCCAAATCATGGCAAACAAATCTATATCTCAATCCACAATAAGAATATAAAACATGAATGAACACTATGGGTCGTGGTCTGCAGTCCACTAGCATATATGTCCGATAAGACTCTAAAGAAAGTAACAAGAGTCTAAATTGAATTAGGGAACATGATAAAGTAAGAAAGCACGAAAGGATAACAACATAATAATGATACCTGAATCCCACAAACGGATTATCGCATCCGAAACCCACAAGAATCGCAAATCCTCCGCCACCCAGAACTACTAGCTAACTCTATGCAACCGCTAAACCTGAGGAGATCATCAGGTCCTCAGAGGACATAACAAGATACATAATATACATGCCTAACAGTTTATCATGCGTGAGAAAATAAACAAAAAAGAACAAAGACAAGACAAATGACTACGAACACGAACACGAACACTAGAACAACTATGCATAAATGAACTGTCGGATGAACGATAAATACGAGATCAAAGGAAGAACCAAACCCTCATCCCGAGTGTGTACTCACGGGTTTAAACTAAGCACTAACCTTTGTCCCGAGTGTGGACTCTCTGGTTAGCTCACGGCAAGGCACCCTCATCCCGTGTGTGGACTCTCTAGTGCAATTGGTTAACCCTCGTCCTGAGTGTAGACTATATGGTGCCAATGATCACGACAAACACCCTCGTCCCGAGTGTGGACTCTCTGGTGCACCAAACAACCCTCGTCCTGAGTGTGGACTCTCTGGTTGTGTAAAACGATAATCAAGGCTATGGCAGTTCACTACACGTACTCGTTCTATGACACGACTTAAGCAAGGTACTGGTGAGAAACTCCAAGCATGAAACACAAGGCCAAACATGAACACGGCTATAAATAATAAAAACAACTCCACATAAAATAACACAAAAAACACCTGGCCATAAACAATCAAATGACTGAAAAATGAAAGAAAATACATGTAAGTAAAACTGTAGAGGAAGGCAAGGTATACTTGCCTGGAGGTTGCACGCAGATCCCACAAAATATAGTCAACTGGTGAGCCAAATAAGTCCACATCTCACAACTGTCTCCGAAAGCTGAAACAAATATTGCCAACATTCTTAGAATAGTCAAATTAGCTAGGATTGCCTGTCCTTAAGTCCAATTCTGGATACAGGGGCAAAACGGTAATTTCGGACAAAAACGGTATCCGCCGTTGGACCCGCTTTGCACCGAAAAATGTGCCAGAGTCAATGGTCTCTAAAATTGTCAAACTACATTTCTACGAATTTGTTTTGATGATACGAACCCAACGGTATGTCCAATTTTGGATTCCGGTGGGCCGTGCACAAAATCATCCGTTGAATCGGACCGTGGGGCCCGCAACACGGCGATCCGCTCAAGTGTCTCAGAATCGGACCAAACTTGGCATACAGGACCAGAAAAACGATACGGTCCTGTTGGCACAAGTTTTGTCTTGGTCTGACGAGCGTGCATGAAGTAATTAAGAAACTTGCACAGAGGCCGATACGGTAAATTTTAACGGATACGCATCAAATTCGTCGCGCACACGCGACCAATTTGAATTCCGTCAAAGCCTACATGTCCACGAGCTTTTACGCACCTTTCGATGCTTTTGGTTCACGACCACGTCACCCGGATTGGCGGGACGCACGTCGTATCGAGGGTTTTTATTATTTTCTAATATTTTGAAAAAGGGTTTTTTCTCGACTTTAAAATCAAATAACTTCGAACCTATTCAATGAAATCAGAATCCATAAAAAGCGTTTACTGTCTTATATGTTGTCTAAACACCTGCTTATTTAGATTTTTGAATAGGTCGTTGGATTGGCAATGGTTTGTCATTCAAATCGGTCGTCTGGACTGTCGTATATGTTCTGTTTTGACAGTTTTTCGGGTAAGTTTGTGTCGATCTTCTGGGCAATCTGTAGCATATAAATTCGAATTAAAAGAAGTTATTTGAAGTTGTATGGGTTGTGTTCAAACCTGTATAGGTGGATCGAAAACTCGTCCAGTGACGAAGGAGAAAAGTCATCGTGAAAACTGGCCCGAAGCCACTGCTGGGCGGTGCTGCTACTGTCGCGTGTTCTGTTTTCACCAGCGCGCGCTACTCTCCGGCGCTGCTGCGGCGGCACGCGGTGGCTGGAGGTTGCGCCAGGGAGAGGTGGTGGTGGCGTTAGGGTTTCGACAGCCTTTCTGTGTATGCGCGCTTGTTTATATACACGGAGGAAATGCAGCAGGGCTCGGGTTTCACCTGGGTTTTGGGATTGCTCAGTTAGAATAGTTGGGATCGGGCTGTGTTCTTCTGGTACATGCCTTTGGGCTGGGCATGTGGGCCCGAGCTTAGCTGAGCTTGGGCTGGACAGAATGGCTCTTATATATATAAATATTTTCTGTTATTCCTCTTTATATATATATATATATATATATATATATATATATATATATATATATATATATATATATATATATATATATATTATATATATTTATATAAAATATATATATATATATATATATATATATATATATATATATATATATATATATATATATATATATATATATACACACAAAAAAAAAAAAAAAAAAAAAAAAAAAAAAAAAATATATATATATATATATATATATATATATATATATATATATATATATAGACACACACACACACATGTATATCTCTGCATATCAATAAATACCCAGTTAACCAAAAATGTTAATAATATTTATATATATATAAATATTTCGAGTGTAAGGCTACAACATAAAATACGCATCTATAAATAATATTCATTTACCCATAACCGAAAAATAACTCATAATAAATCTATTTCCTATATATATATATATATATATATATATATATATATATATATATATATATATATATATATATATATATATAGGAAATAGATATAGGAAATATATAGGAAATAGATATAGGAAAATATATATATATATATATATATATATATATATATATATATATATATATATATATATATATATAGGAAATATATATATATATATATTTCCTATATCTATTTCCTATATATTTCCTATATCTATTTCCTATATATATATATATATATATATATATATATATATATATATATATATATATATATATATATATATATATAAAATATAAAAATATATATATATATATATATATATATATAAAATATAATATAATATAATATAATATAATATAATATAATATAATATAATATAATATATACAATATCTCTTAATTATACCCAAGGGTTTAAACATATCATTGGCAACTATTTCATAACAATAAAGCACTACTAGTAATATCAATAAAATAATATATATTACTATACATAATACATATATGAGATAAATATATCTTACTAACTTCTAATAATAATGAAAACATATATACAATTATTAATTAGGCTCCATAAATCTATATATACTCATTTATAGTTAATACCCTAAAATGCACAAGGATAATGTAAAGGAAATAGTTATCATATTTCCAAGGATAAATATTAAATCAAAATAACTGAATATTGATATTATATATATAACAATTATTCTAGGAAATATTTATTAGACACTTAAAACAAGGTAGAAGTATACACTCAAAGTGTATTGTCATGGACGTCTTAGGACTCACTATAAGCCTACACGGGCTTGGGCTCGGTTCGGGCCCAGTCCGGACTAGTTTGGTACAACCGGGTCACTCCAAAGTCAAATAAATCTAATAATAAATAATTAATCTATTTATAATGGTCATGCTATAACTTGGCCTGGTTTTCCTAGTTAGGACGTCACTATGGCTCGACCTTCCCTACCAGGGCTAATACACTAGTAAAAGCACGCCATTGCACTATCCGTACCACGATTTCTAATCACCTTGTACTTCAAAACTCAACCATGGCTAAACTCATTTACCATAATAATTAACTAAATAAGTATCTATAAAAATTGATAAATCACAATTTAAATCAAATAATAATAATAAAAATTTTTAAAAATTTCCGGAAAGAGGAGTTATACGTTCAGCGTCGAGTCCCCGTTTAGCCATCTATCGTGTCTCGTCATTTCCGCTATCACATCTCGTACCGGTCAACGACCTTTGGCTGCACTCTCGTCATTCTTCCAACGCCACCGCTGCCTTGAGTGGCTCTTCGTCCAGATTTGTGGCAGGCGATAGATCCGCAACCATTTCCTCATCGCTGCCTCACCGAGCCCTCGTCACCATACCCAAGAACCGTCGCCTCCAACAGTAGCCGTCGACTGCCGGATCCCAGGCCGCCTTCTAGATCTCCACCTGTCGACCGTCGTGACACATCGATCCATAGCCGAGAGTCAATGGCTGGCCAAATCGATTCCATCTCCGCTCCTCCACGCGAAGCTACCGCTTGGTCAAATTGCCTCGAGCCGCAATCTGCTGTGCCAGCAACCAGACGACCAACCCTTGCGCCTGTAACACCCCAGTCCCAAATTACGTAGGACTAGGAATGCATATACATGCTAGCTATGTATCAAGTCGACTCCAGTCCAGCTCGAATACGTATAAGATGTACAGTAACGGCCAGCTATCTATACAAATCAATAATATCACTAAGTCTTAATCCACAGTAATATAGAACAAAAGAATGAACAATGTATATTATGGTATGCACGCCATGCTATATTTGTCCAAATAGACTCGAAAGAAATAGTATGAGTCTACAAATATTAGACTAGCAAGCAGAATGCAAGTAAAAGGAGATGAACATGTCAACGCAAAAAGATACCTGAATCTGAAATAGGAACACCATCATGATCCACAAACTAACTCCGCTCAGTCAACTACCTGGAGAGATCACCAGGTCCTCAGGGGACATAGCAAGGTACATAATATATATGCCAAGTAACAGTAAAAATAATATCTATATAAGGGTAACTACCATGACCATCTATGTGCAAAATGCAGTTGAGGACAATCCTAATACCAGACCCAACCGTACAGGAAATCACCCATGGCACCGTATTGTGATACCGATGGGCGAACAAGTAAACAACTCCAAGGCTCTGCTACAGAGACCGAGGCACACGCAAGTAAATAATCTCCACACATGGAAGCATGACCATGAGTCTATACGTCCGGATATTTCGGTAGTCCTTTCCATCCCATACTCTAGAACTATTCAGTCAAGTCAAGTATTAATCATGTACCAGTAACAAATCACGTGAGCTAGTACTACATGCTATTACAGAGTCCATAGCCAAGAATATCTTATGTCAGACTCCGTATCATTTTATCATCATCCATCGTGTTCATGTCTTATGGTCTATCGTGTCAATGGACACGAATTTAATATATCGCCATGCCTAGTGTCAATAATCAATATCTATAAATAGACATCGACATTCGAATACTAATGTCACGACCTGCACCCGCTTTTCGGGATGCGAGTGCGTATCCAAGTCCAGCTTACGCCGCAGTGTCGACGGTAGTACGCTGTCTAGCCCACAATAAAACAAATGCTCATAAAATATAGCTTTATTGCATTGCTAAATTATTTACAACACTCATAAGAATTATATTTAACCAAATACAATGTCTCATAAATCTAATACAACAAATTTAAACTATCTAACTAGTTTCTAGGTTTTGGCCTTTATGTACATCCGTATCTCCCCAATGCTAATAGTAGTTACGGCTAACCTGAAAAATTGGTTTCCAGTCAGGAATAGAATGAGTACATTCTAACAACAGTTCCAATAATTGACAAAATCTATTAAACAGTAAATAATACTAAAATACATGATGAGTGGATAAATAGAGAATCATGGTATGAAATATGTGAGTAAAAGCAGGTGACAAGGTAGTAATATGAACCATAATAAACAACTGAAGCAGAAACCATACTATATAGCAAGAATGCATCTAACGAATGAGTTTGAAATATCAATTTCGACATGCGAACGACTAAGGGGTAAATCCGGCACCCCGTACGTGTCGTGTGCGGCTGCTATTCTCCACGAAAGACAATGGGGATAGAAAGGGTAGTTCACACGTCTACTAAGATATTTTCCTGCCCGACTAGTACTCATAGATTCGAACAAGTCATGAACACGGTAATACATTAGTCACAAAAAATAATATGTGAAGAATCTATAACTACCACATCGTGTAACCATCGTGTCGAGAATCAATAGAAGATAAGACAATACTAAATGCATGAATTATAGAAGTTATCAAATATGAAAACTATCAAAAATATACTCGCCTGGGGTCCTTAGAACCGATAGTACCATTGAGTCCAAAACTGTCTGATTGGCTAGGGTTGATATGCAGAAGTTCAAAATCGCAAGGGACATATGAAGAAATGATCAGTCACGATTCTAGATTAAGTTAAGAGGAAATTGTGATCTAAGGAAAAGATAACTAACTTATCTAGGGAGCTCAGACTGACGGTTATATGGTTCGGTTGTTTCAGTCAAAGTCAACTGATGAAGGAAAAAAAAAACTTCTCCGCTAACGACATTATGGTCTTGAAAGAT
This sequence comes from Iris pallida, assembly GCA_029216955.1. Taxonomy (NCBI): domain Eukaryota; kingdom Viridiplantae; phylum Streptophyta; class Magnoliopsida; order Asparagales; family Iridaceae; genus Iris; species Iris pallida. The sequence goes on from JANAVB010041420.1 coordinate 11,954,703, forward strand.
AAACTCTTAGTTAACACACTAAGCTTTGAAACTCCGTCCCTTCGCTGCTCTAAGTGGTCTTTTTGCTGCCTTCTAAAAGAAAAAGTTATCCCTTTAATCCGAATATTTTTATATATCTTTAGAGAAGTTTATTTAGAAAACATACTTAGTAGTATAAATGTTTTAAAACCCTTTTTAGGAAACTTTATTATAAAAAACCATTACTAATATTTTTACAACTTTAGAAAATATTTATTCAATGAAAGGCCATAAAGCCCAAACTAATATATATATATATATATATATATATATATATATATATATATATATATATATATATATATATATATATTCCCCCTGGGTATTTTCCCCCTTTCTTCCAGCCCCTCCCGCCCCATCGGCTTCTCCAGTTGAATCCCCGGCTCTCTCCGCCCCCCTCTCGTTTCTCCAGTGGACCCTCCGGATCCAGCCGTCTCCTCGTTTGATCAGTCGTTGCCCATTCAGCCTGCTGGTCCATCCTCCCTCCCCTCCTCCGCTCCGCCCCCGCCCTCTCTACCCCCCCTGCCGAGCCTCCAGGCCCGGCACCCTCGGCTCCCACTCCTCCAGCAATCGGCCCCCTCCCGACCCCGGCGGCCCCGAGAGTCTCTGGCGCTTCGGATTCGGGTTCCTGCCGTCCGTCCTTGGAAGGGGCACAGGTGGACTCTCCCTCGGCTAGCAGGGCGGCCATCACCTCTCCGCCCATCCCCGGCCTACAGTCCCCCCTTTCATCGTCAACTGGTAAAGGCATCCCGGCGGACCCCGTATTTATCACTTCCCAGAGCGCCCCTTCCGGATCAGCTCTAATGTCTTACGCCGCCACGCTGCGCCCGGACCTTGCTTCTGATTCCAGTCGCATTCCCCCGGATGTCCGTCTCCCGGACATCGAGTACTCTCGGGACGCTCCAGTGCCTTTAGTTCCCTTCTCCGAATTAGAATTAACCTCTCTGTCTTCATCCTTTCCATACTCCTTTATCCTCAAATTCTCCTCTGGTTGTCCCAAGCTCTCCAGGGTGCAGGAGGAGATTTCCAGATGGAAGTTATCGGCTCAATACCATGTTGCCCCCATAGATCCCAGGCATATTCTTCTACACTTATCCTCAGACATTGGCCACAGGACCGTGTGGTCCAAAGGCACTTGCAAGATCGACACCCACCAGATGAAAATCATTAAGTGGTCGACTTAGCTTTAGCACAAAAGAAGATTCCCCGAAGGTCGCCGCTTGGGTGACCCTGCCCAATCTTTTCCTCATTTGCTTTGTTCCAGCGGCTATTAGGCGTATTGCCAACTCCTTCGGCACGTACGTGGCAACGGCGCCAGAGACTAGCAACCTCACCAAGGCTCACTAAGCCAAAATTTGCGTAGAACTCGACCTTTCCACGGAACCACCGAATTTTATTACTATAGAGCTGGGCAATCAGACACACACACAACAAATCCTCTATGACAACCATATTTTGTTCTGCACCCACTGCCATCTAAGAGGCCACACCCCAAAACATTGCCACCGTCTCTATCCGAAACTCAAGAAGAAACCAGTCCGAAACGACAAAGCGCAAACAGAGGAGAGGACAACACAGGAGCCCATTCTACCCCTTTCCAATACTCATATCCGTTTCAACTCTAGTGACGACATGTCGAACAAGAGCTAGTCCCCCAGCAAGGCGTTGATCCCTCATAACACTCAAGCTATCACACTCTCCAACCAATTCGTCGCTCTCGATTCTGAGGAGGCGTCTTATCCTTCGCCATCAGAGCCTCTCCAAGTCGAGAGCACCATCGCCACTATCCCCAGCACGGAGGAGGAAGAAGCGTCCATCGTCAATATCGACAATGAGCATCTACACATAATCGAAGACCCCATCGTAACTGCCCTTGCAATTCTAGGCCCGAACCTGGTTCAGAGGGGGCAACAGATTCAAGCGGCAGGCTTCCCTCTCCAGCAATCTATGCAACTGACAAAGAGCAACAGTGACTCCCTAGTTATTCCTCCAGAGGACCCCAACCTGGACTCCGTCGGGGAATCAATCGGCCCTCCCTCGGACCAACACACGGAATCAACTCCAATACATCCTACCACTACAAAGAACGAGAACGGGATCTTAATAAGGAAAGGACTAGCAGATTCCATTACCATCCTAACCAGATCCGCCGTAAAGCAGAAAAAACAAAACCCCCACAACCTCCTAAATGATTAACATCCTATCATGGAATATCCGCGGGCTGGGGAACAAACCCACACTAAGGAGAATCATCAGCCTGAAGAAAATCCACAAGATAGACCTCCTCATAATGCTTGAACCTAAAATTCTTCCTAAAAGATTAAAATCAATCCAGCTGCAACTTGGCCTCCCTACAGCCGTTGCTGGCAGACACGACATTTGGATCCTTGGTACGAAAGATGTCAGATTAGGGTGTATCCAGGACACCCGACAAGCCCTCTCCTGCTGGTTAGATCATCCCTTGCTCCCCGAGCGTACAATCATCTCGGCGGTCCACGGCAGCTGCGATTTCTTAGAACGAAAAATCCTCTGGAATAATCTTCTTGACATCCATCTAAATCTCAACAACTCCCCTTGGCTTTGCATTGGAGACTTTAATGCTCTCACCTGTAGAGAGAAGAAAATCGGGGGCCGTCCCCCTCCTATTCCAGCCATGCAAGACTTCAACAACTTCACTTTCAATGCCAATCTAGCCCCACTCCAGTTCACCGGCAACACTTTCACCTGGTGCAATATACAAGAAGGCAACCGTCGTCAGTATTTCCGCCTCGACAGAGCCCTCACCAACGTCCTCTGGCATGATATGGGGATCACCACCAACCTGTCTCACCTCAACTCCTCCGAATCCGACCACGCCCCACTACTTATGGAAGTCAAAAACAATACTAACCCATCTAAAAAGAACTTCCAATTCCTCGACCTCTGGACCGAGCACCCGCAATTCTTGGACATTGTGGCAGAAGCTTGAAACAGTGAGAAATCACCAAACCCTCTTACCCGTATCAGCAACAAGCTCAAGGCGACCAGGAAAGCACTATCCAAATAGAGCAAACTTGCGTTTGGAGACATCTTCCAAGCCGTCCGGGTGGCAGAGGACGACGTCACCCGCGTAGAAGCCAAGTTCGCATCTGATCATTCCCCGGCGGCTAGAAGCGCCCTCAACCTAACCAAGGCAATGCTCAAATTCAGGTGTAAAGTGGAGACCGACTTTTGGAAGCAAAAAGCTAGATTGAAATGGGACAGTGGCGGGGACAAAAACTCGAAATACTTCCATGCCTGTGTCAACGGGCGAAGATAAAAGCTAGCGATCCACCACACCACCGACGAGAGCGGGAACATCATTACTGACCAGAAAGGCATCCAAGCTGCTACGGACTTCTATTCCAAACTATTCTCCAAAGAAACAGTTCATAAAGACAACGCCTTCCTAGAACAAATCCCCTCTCTCATTAATGAAACCGACAATGCCTAGCTGGAGCACACTCCCACCATCCAGGAAGTAAAAGAGGCGGTTTGGGCCCTCAACGAGCACAGTGCTCCCAGTCCGGACGGATTCTCGGGGACATTCTTTCGCAAATGCTAGAATATTATCAAGCATGACATCACTGAAGCGGCCATTGCATTCTTCGAAGGAGCCACTTATCCCAAAGCCATCTTAAGCGCTAAACTCATCCTCATCCCGAAAAAAGAAAACCAGGAGACCTTTCGAGACTTTAGACCAATTAGCCTGTGTACTTTCACCAACAAGATAATATCCAAAATCATCACAACCAGAATGACAGGGATCCTCCCCAAGATCATCTCTGAAGAGCAGAGCGGCTTTGTTCGCGGGAGGAACATCTAGGACAATATAATGTTAGCCCAAGAGTTGATTACCTGCATGAAATTCCCAGCTAGAGGAGGAAACATTGTAGTAAAAATTGACATAGAAAAAGCTTACGACAGACTAGATTGGCAATTTATCATCTGGGTATTCAGGGCTTTCGGCTTCTCCGAGCATTGGACCAACTTAGTTTGGAGATCTATCAGCAACACTTGGTTCTCTACGGTCATCAATGGCCAAGCCGGAGGATTTTTCAAATCCAGTCGAGGGGTTAGACAAGGAGACCCACTATCATCCACAGTCTTTATCATCGCGGCAGATGCCCTGCGTAGGAACCTCAACAATATGGCTAACACTCCGAACTTCCAGCACTATCATACATCCAGCGGATGCACAATAATTACTCACCTGGCTTTTGCGAACGATTTACTCATCTTCTCGTCCGAGGACGAAGGAGCGGTGGCAGTGGTCTACGACACCCTGCAGAGGTACTCCACCTGCTCAGGTCAGAAGATCAACCCAGCCAAGAGCGTCATTTATGCCTACCACAATATCAAAAGGGAGCACGCAATGAGACTCACTCACCTGACGGGCTTCTCCGTTGATCACCCTCCATTCACCTATCTGGGGTGCCCCTACGTACGGCAAATCCAACGCAGGTATCTTTGAGACACTGATCACTCGTATCAGGAACAAACTTGCTGGGTGTCATAATGCTACTTTATCCCCAGCAGGCAAGATTATCCTTATCAATCATGTGCTAACCTCTATTCCCATCCACACCTTAGCGACGTGCTCCCCGCCTTTGAAGGTTCTCTCTTCGATCGAGCAGATCTTTTGTAATTTTTTCTGGGGGCATTGTAATGGCATTAACAAACATCACTGGGCTAGCTGGGATTCCATGGCCCATCCAACCGAGGAAGGGGGTTTGGGATTCACCAAAATCACTCATATCGTTAAAGCTTTCTCGATGAAGATGTGGTGGAAACTTCGCACAAACGAGAATTTATGGACCAGGTTCATGAAGAATAGGTACTTCAAGCATATCCATCCAACAGAGGCCATATCCAACAGCAGATCATCGGCGGCTTGGCGATGCATCCTTAGTGGGCGTGCCCTTGTCGAACCAGAGATGAGACTTCATTTGGGGAACGGCGAGTCGGACCCATTCCGGAAGAGATGGATGGGGGATAGCTTGATCATGCGGCTCACGGAGATCCCGACGGACAGCAAAATCAATGACTTATGGAACAATCTTAGCGAAGACTGGAACTGGGACAAGATTCATTAATATGTTTAGCATGTACAAAGGAAAAAGTCATATAAAAACTATTTTGAATTATAATTATTTATCTAATAACCAAAGTATAAATAATTATTAAAATATTTATTAATAGTTAACTTATCACCCAAGGCCCAAACTATTTATAAATCAAATTAAACCAAAAGTCCATATCAAGATACAAAATATAAAATTAGCCCAATACTATTTCAAAACCTATAAGGAAAACATAATACACATACATATATTTGACAATAATAATAATACTAACAGTAATCAATGTATTTATATATATACTGTTTTCTCTAGTAACAAAATAAATTTAATACTATAACCTTAACACCTATATATTTACATATTTCATATGGGCCTAAACACAATAAATAAATGAGTAAATAAATAAGACCCAAAAAAACCAAAAACTAAACCCAATAATAAAATTATAAAAACTGATAATATAACAGCATATACTTATATAATATATATATACTTATCCAAATACTGTATTTATACTATTATACCAATATACTAATATACAATTTTAAAATTAGCCCAACTAAAACCTTAGCCCGTGAGACTCAATACCCGACCCAATATTATTATACCAATCCCCCTAATTTCTGCTTCTCTCCAAAGAAAGAGGAAGCAAAACCAAAAAAAAAACAGAGGGAATGTCTGTGGTGGCACTGCTGGTAGATGGAGGTTTGGAAGATCAGTGGGTTGCGCCTGTGGGTGGTGGCGGAGTCGTGGATGGCACTGCGGCTGGTTGGGTACTGGTGCGTGGAATCGGGAGGTGGAACGAGAGAATAATGAGAGGGTTCTATGAACTTATATAGAGTACGATACGCTGACAAGAAGAAGATATATGGAAAGGTTAGAAGTGTAACTATAATTGGAAGAGAAGAATAGATAGAACGAGCTGATGCCGATATATAAATTTTAAACACGTATCATAGAGTATATTACTTTGTCAATTAAACATAGGGATTATGATAATAGTATTCTATAACCAAATAAACTTTAAAACTAATTTAACAAAATCTTAATCCGATGAACTCTAAATTAATCAAATTATTCTATAATGAAAAGTTAATACTAGATATTATTAATAATATGAAAAAAAAATATTTAGCCGAACCAAATTTAATACTTGATAACAATAAGACTTTAAATTAATATTTTAAAGTGATGTTTTTGAAATAATACTCAATATTATCAAATAATATAAATCCTAATAGATAAATCTTCACATATTTAATTTAAATCACATAGAATTTAAATTCAATTTAATCTAATGGACATACTATAAACGATTGCATAATAATATAAAAAATATTATTCGATATTATCAAATAATTCCAATCGTATGATTTCAGATCCAAATCGAATAAGAACAACATAACAATTTAAAATAATATTAATATTTATCAAATAACATATTCTCCAATTAAATTAGTAACTATAATTATAAATAGTATTTGATTGTCATTGAATGGTTTAAACATATTTTCATTAAATAAAAAAAAATCTATAAAATATTTATAAATTTTAAAACTATTTTTGGAAGCTAATAATTTTTCAAAATAATAAACAAACGTCTTTTATAATTCCAATAATTTTATTTAATAAAATATTTTTTTATTAAAACAAGATTAGTACTCTCTAAATATTTTAAGTTTAATCTAGTTTTTGATAAGATAATTAATTGTAAAGTATTATTCACAAAGTCTTGACGAGAATTACCTTTAAACACAATAATAATAATAAAATAAAAATTAACATTTCGGTAAGAGGAGTTACAACTAATCGGACGCTAAGTAACAACTATTCGTATGTCATGATATATACGAATATAGAAACAAGAGAACAAAGTAAAGAAAGGAACATATGCTGAAAATTTGGCAAGGTACACTTGTCTGTCTCCTGCAACTGTGCGTACTGCGATCCAACTCCGATATCCTCCATCACTCTGTCACGTTTTCCTAGAATATACATCCACCAATCAATGGCACATCTATGACATACCATATATAGACCAATAATATTTATATACTAAAATAGTCACATTAGCAACCCGACTTAATTTAAAATATATAGTTTTAAATCTACCCAATAAAATAATATTTTTATATCATAAAAGTATATTTTTATTTCTGGAAAAATATTTATAAATAATATATAATAATATTTAGTCTATTTAATTCATAAAAATATAGGTATACAAGTCTCATATTGATCCGACGTCAATAATCACAAGCTTGTGTAATAGTTTCGTACCCGAAATAAATATTTTTAAGAAAACAAAAATCTGAAAAAAATTATATAAAATACATAATATATATTTTATGATCAAATAAACACCATAATTATTTTAGATTAGTTCCTTAGGGTTCCGAGTACAAAAAGACACATAGATTCTTTGTTTTTCGGTGATCCGACAACAATATGGTGAACACAATTTTTATTAAAATATGAAACCTCAACCAAGTGGCACAAAAGTATATGGAATAGAAAGACTAGGATGTCTAAAGTATTACCAATAATATTTGAGAGGTCGAAGTGCTCCGTAAATCACCAAAACTTGTTCACAAAAGAATTGGTTCAGTCTGGACACCCTATATCAAAACGGACGCCCCAGATAAACCGTGTGGAACCACGTGGGTGGCCAATTAGAGATAAAAATAGAAATATAGGGATTCACATTAGTTTTGATTTCACGAGAAATGAATATTTTAAAGTATATGAAACCTCATATACAAGTCAGTCTACCCATTGTGACGAATTCAGCACAAGTTCGGTCGACTTCGGGTGCCTTCCACGCCTTGTATCGACCAAACAGGGCTTCGTGGCTCTTCAAAAAGGTGTTGGGGTGTTAGGGGGGTGCCTTAGGGTCGAGATGAATGTGGTATAATGGTTTTAGGTGGTTGGGAAGTTGGGTTTCTGTCGGGTAGAAAAATATATGCGAAAATATAAAAGAAAATAGGAGTTCTCGGTTTTGGAGGAGAAAAGAAATATAGGCTGGCCAAAATCTGGTATATATATATATATATATAAATAATTAATATTTTAAGGGTTAGAATTTGATAGAGATTGGTTTGCTAGGGTTTGGTTGAGATTTGATCAATATTCTACAAGATATGTAAGATTGCATATTCAAAAGATTTAAATTGTTTCCAAAAATATAAACGAAAGATTTGATTGGGTCTAAACCAATTAAGCTGTACAAAATCTAAATATATCTAAATTAATCCTAATAGGTTATGGCAACCTGGTATATGCTCTACCAAGGCTAGTTGGACTAGTTTTGGTCGGTATAATTTATTAAAGCAAAATAGGCTATGAAAGTCTAATAATTGGGTCTTGTGTGCATTTGAAAATAAATAGAACATGTCAACTCAATTGAGTGAGACACCCTTAACATGTGCGTAGTAGGCTTAAAATAGGTCAAAACCGTATATGGGTTGAAAATTTTGGATCAGATTTGGGCCTAAAATCGGAATTGAAAAATACGCTGAATTTACGAAGAAGGCAAAAATGACCATTTTGACCTGAAAATTGTACATAAAAAATATAGTACATGGCAACATGTTTGAGTGGAACATGATATATGAAAATGAAGGTGGACGCGTCTAGAACACAATTATGAATTTTGTTTCGAGAAATTAACTAATGCTATGCTACAAAAATTAAAGCTACGACAAGTGCATTTATACTCAAAATTTAAATATAAAATATACTTTAATAAATAAAAACACATGAAATAAAAAATCCTAAAAATCAGGGTGCTTACAGCGCCAATGACCATTGGTAAGAATCTCGAACCCCTCCTCATCCTTCTTCATCTCTTTCTTCTCCTCATTCTTTGTTTTCTTTTCCTCCTCCTTGGGGTTCTCGAGTGTGCTGAAGAGAGTATGAGAGGGGGTGTTGGTGAAGAGTTGGGTCGGGTCTGGGGCCAATGGGCCAGGCCGGTGGCAAGAAATAAGAAAAAATAAATAAAGAGAGAGAATAGAAAAGGATGGGCTGAGCCCAACACAACATGCCAAGAAAAAGAGGAAAAAGAAAAAGAGAAATAAAAATAAATAAGAAGGAAAAGACCTGGACTTGGGCCTCAGACAGGTTTATGGGCCAGGGCTAATATGTCATTTTAAAATTATTTGTTTGGACCAAATCCCTTAAAGAATTAGTTTAGTATATATATATTTGTTTTTGGAGATTGGGCCCATTAGTGCAAGTAAATATTTGGCTTTATAGTAAATAAGAAGGAAAAAGACCTGGACTTGGGCCTCAGACAGGTTTATGGGCCAGGCTAATATGTCCTTTTGAAATTATTTGTTTGGACCAAATCCTTTAAAGAATTAGTTTAGTATATATAGATTTGTTTTTGGATCTTGGGCCCATTAGTGCAAGTAAATATTTGGCTTTATAGTAAGTGATGATTTGGTTTAGAAGTATTAGGCTTATTGATATTGAAGTTTTAGACCGAGACTTTTAAGGGTTATCTTTAGGGTCTTTCTAAAACCTAAAAGGATATTACTATTTTGTATAGGTGGGACTAGGGGCAGCTACAATAAATTGGACTTAAGTCAAGTACTCCATATTTATGTTTCTCAATACTAAATAAATACAAGTTCTTTATTTTATTCCTTTATCATAAATCATATTGCGATACTACTTGTGAAGTGATTCTATATTATTGATTTGACTCATGATTTTGAATCAAAGATATCTTCGAATCTTGTTTTGAATATATTTTTGAATCATAAAGCATTAAAAGACATCAAGTTTTGAATCTTGCTTGATATGAATCATAAGACATTAAGTTTCGAATCTTGCTTGATATAATTTTTGAATCATGGAAAATGGAGAAATACTGAGAGATATGTGGTCAACCCAGTAATCCGAAGCATAGCTTGATATACACTGTGTCACGACACGCACCCGCTTTTTAGAGTGCGAGTTCGTGCGCAAGTCCACCCTACGCCTCAGTGTCGGCGGTAGTACGCTGTCTAACTCGTAATAAACAAAATGCTCATAAAATAGTATCTTTATTGCTCATTTACAACAACTAAATCAAATTTACAATATTCACAAGTTTTATATTTAATCAAAATATAATGTCTCACAAAATCTAATATAACAAATTTAAACTATTAACTAGTCCCTAGGTTTTGGCCTTTAAGTACACTTGTATCTCCCAATGCCAAGGATAGTCGCGACTAACCTGAAAAATTGGTTTCCAGTCAGGAATAGAACTAGTACATTCTAACATCAGTTCTAATAATTGACAAAATCTATAAAATAATAAATAATACTGAAATACATAATGGGTGGATAAACAGAGAATCATGGTATGAAACATGTGAGTAAAAACAAGAGAGTATGGTAATAAAGACAGGAAGTAATATGAACAAAATAAACAACTGAAATAGAATCAACAATGTATAGCAAGACTGCATCTAACTAGTGAGTTAAATACCACTTTCGACATATAAACGACTAAGGGATAAATCCGCCAACCGTACGTGTCGTGTGCGGTTGCTATTCTCCACGTAAGACCAATGGAATAGTTATGGGTAGTTCACTTGTCTACTAAAGTATTTCTCCGCCCGACTAGTACTCATGGATTCAACAGGTCATGAACAAGGTAATAGATTAGTCACAAAAAATAACTTGTAAAGAATCCATAACTACTACATCGTATAACCATCGTGTCAAGAATCTAACAGAAAATCATTGTAAGACAATACTAAATTGTTACGACCCGATCCTAAGATGTTTGGGTCAAGTCGGATCATGCCCAGCCTACGCCATGGTGAGACGGCGGTAGTAAGCCGTCTGATCAATAGTAGAACTCATAAACTCACAATCTAAATTTGCGAGAATTTAATTTTTTTTTATTTAATCATCAACACACAGAAGTCTTATTCGAAGCTAAAAAACAAAAAGCTGAAACAACTTCAGTTGCAACTAAAATTACAACTTCAAAATACTGTTCTGAAAGGAAAAAGCTAAACAAATAAAATAAACAACTCCAGGCTAACTAAGTAGCCGGTCTAGGTGCCTCCGGGGCAGTATTCTCCAAAGTTGGTGCCAGTGACTCATCATGGTACAAGTCAGGATCATAATAGCTATTAAAGAATAGCTCTTCGTCCTCAAACTCGCATATCGTAAAAAATGGGGTTTCCAGTCAGGAATGAACAAGTACAAAATCCCAGACTCTAGCAATTAAGCAATAGTTGAAAAATGCATATTTGAAATAATTGAAATATTTGAAACAATTAAAATATTTTGATGCAGGAAAATATTAAAATATTTCATGCAATATGTGAAACCCAGAATTTTAGAATTTATGTTATTTGGATTGTAGCATAATTTAGTTTATTATTATTATTATTATTTTATTATTATTATTATTATATTATTATTTACTAGTCGGAATTAGGAAAGATATTATTTTAAAATTATCGTTGATTTTTGATTGTGGCCCTGTCCCCGATCCCGAGTCCGGACTCCGACCCCGAGTCCGGCACCGACCCCGAACTCGAACCAGACCCGGTTTCCGAAACCCAACTCAGTCCGAACCCGTCCTTAGTTCCCTTCTTTTAAAATCTGACTATTATATATTAATTATAATAATAAAAAAAGAGCTGACTAACTCCTAATTCCTATTTTTCATGACCTGTTCCCATATTTCCCTACGACCATTTCTTCCCACTACCATTTCTTTCTCATGCTTTCCCTTCTCACCACCCAACTCTCTCCCATAACTCTTTTCCACCCTCTCCATATAATCCCAGCCCACTCTTTCCCTCTCCCTCACGCTCATTTCTTCCCCATCCCAACTTCACTCCCATCTCTTCCCCTCCAGAGTTTTCTCGAACCCGTGCCCTAGCAGAGTCCCGTGCGACCGCCAGCGCCCCTCCGGTGACCTCGCCACCAGCCCCGTCGATGCCCCTCCGGCGACCTCGCCACCAGCCCGCGCGTGCCCCTCCGGTGACCTCACTACCAGCCCGCGTGCGCCCCTCCGGCGACCTCGCCACCAGCCCGTGCCGCCTCCTCCGGCGCCCAAGCCCGCGACCCCCGGCGCCTTCCTCCCGCGTGCCCCGGCCAGATCCGCCCGCCTCCCGCCGGCCAGACCTCCGGCCGACCCGCCTCCCTTGGCCAGAGCCCTCCCGGCCTCGCTTCCAGCGCTTCGGCGCAACCCCGACCACCGCTCCCCATGCTGCCCCTCTTCCCGAGCTCTGCGTCCGACCGATTTCGCGACTGTCCACGCCCGGTTCAGCCCGCGTGCGCCCCGCTGTTCCAATAGCGCTGTCCAGCGCTGTTCCGGCGGTTTCCGCTGCTGTCCGCAAGCTTAGGACTTTCCCGAGTCCGCAGGAACGTGGATTTCTCTTCCCTAGTAACATCTGAGAGCTCTAGCCGAGCAACCCAAGGTAAATCTTGTGTCCTCGTGTCCCTATTTTAGTGTCGATGATGATACGGTCCCCGATCCTGTTACGGGATTCGGTTTAGAATATTGTAGTTTCGGATTTTCCGAATCCCATTTCAGAATGATTCGATACCGTAGTTTTTGGTTTCCTGAACTTTATTTCGGGATTCCCAAATTTATTTCGGTAGTTCGATTTTATGCTGGATGCGTACGTTCCGATTAGTTTCGGTTACGGTTCGGTTTTATATTTTTGTCGGCTTTATCTTATTGTGTTGGTTGTGGGATATTATTTCTATGTGGAATATTATTATGGATGGTTTGGGTTGTTTCCCTGGTTTGGGATATTATTTATGTTGAGTTTTGGTATCGTCCCAGGATTGGGTTGTCCCAATTACATAGGAGATGCTGCCCAAATTTTCTGGAAAGTTTTTAAAAATAAAGTATTTTAAAATGGGTTTCTATTTTCAAATTCGGTATTTTGCAAACGATTACAAAAGTGGTTTTGTCGATTTGAAAGTGGATTTGGAGTTTCGTATCCCCGTTAGGCGGCGACCGTATCGGTCGAATGAGCCTCGGCGAAGCGTAAACGCTACAGGGTTCCTGTACGTTGAGGCGCTAGCCAGCAACAAGACATTTGGACCAAGTCTGAGACACATTTTACAACTATATTTATATTTATAATTATTTTTAGAACTTGTACTGCTGTTAGTATTTTTGGTGCAGGACTTCAACCTACTGTTTGGACCGTTCGCGGCACTTAGAGCTCGCCTAGATGATTAATTAGTTTATGTAAAAATTTGTAAAGGGCATAAGCCCAGTTTTCTATTTTATTTCGCTGTGACCCTGTATTGTGTAGTTTAGATTTATACTTTCTTTTCTGAGTTGGTTTTCGTTATTAGACGCGTAATTATAATTTAGGTATTAATTATTTTGTATAAAATTAATAAGGTTTTTCACGATAAAATTAACTTGAATAAAATATTGGTAAGTTAACAAAGTCCATGTTTTATCACTAAAAGGAAAATGTAGTTTTATCCATATGATATAAAAATACAAAGTTTTGCCAAATTGACCGATAATTGCTATTTTTACAATTAATCAATAACCGACTTATTTAATTAAAAATAATAATGAACGTAGATTGCGACGTTAGACGATTTTCGGTAGATTAATTAATAAACTTAAAACCTGACTAGGGTCTACTTCTAGAGATTGTAACTAGCATACCTAGAATGGTTTCATTATGGTTCTAAGCCATAGGTTCTCAACTGTAGGATCTCGGAGACGAACCTGACATCCTCCTCGGTACCGACTTTCTCGATCCAGTCAATTAACAGAGGCAAGTTATGGTTATGTTTTCTTGTATTTTATTTAGTAATTGTCTAGCTGCATGTTTAAACCATATTGCTACACGGAACCCTCTCCTAGGGTTCAAATATTGATTGATATTGATTGTGGGGATTGGGAAAATAGTGTAACGTTTATGGCCAATACCCCCCATATTGCATGATTGTGCGAGCTTACCCCTTTTACACACGGGGATAAGCCGTATCGCGTTGCTAGGACGCTATTGTATAACCCAAGCCGGTCATAGACGATTACACATTCAAATCACATTGTTTTTAATTATAGAATTGCTGAAAAATATTGTTTCAACTGTTTAGCCTGCACTTTTCCATTATTACTTGAAATATGAGATGCATATTCATACTTGCTCCCTCCTGACTGGAGACCACATTTTTAGGTGACATTGAGGATGCGGAGCTATTGTACAATAGCTACTATGACCCGATTTTGTACCCTGTGGTGTTGTCGGAGTCCCCTTGGAGGATGCAGGACCTGAGGCCGACGAGCCGACCGCTTAGCTAGTCGTTTCCAGTTTTTTCTAGTTTTATTGTTTTGGAGTTTTGTTAATTTTGAATTCGGCACTTTATTTCAGTTCTTTCATTTCTAGTTGTACTTTTTAATTGTTGAATAAAAGTTTTAAAAATTCTCATATATTCGAGTTGTGATAAAATATAGATGTTGTTGTGAATACCTGCATATAGAACAGCTTACTGCCGCCGTCTCACAACGGTGCAGGCTGGGCATGATCCGGTTTGACCCAATAATTTGGGATCGAGTCGTGACATGTTTTTAGTGGTGGCCAACGCAGGTCGAAACAACAACTTAGGTAAACATATCTAGAAACAATTAGAACACTAGAACATTGATTTGTCACAACATAGGCCCGAATTATTATAAATAAATATTTTTGTTTGTTATAGACTGGTAGGCTACCTTGCTTATGTTTTGCATCCTAAGCCTTATCCAGCATAGGCCGATTGTATGGTGGTCTATTTTACTATCTACTTTGGTTTCTAGATTTTATATATATTTTAGTGTCCCTTGGCTTTCAGAGGTTAATTTCCTCTATATCCTTATCATACTCCAGCATTCATTAGCATCCACACTCTTTTGTTATTTATGGATTAGGACTATATTTTTTCCAATCTCCTTCTTCAACAAATCCATTTCAAAATTTTCAATTAGTTGATCAAATCATACTTCTCTATCTTTATTTAGAATCTAGATCTATTTCACTATTTAGAGTTTTAAATTCTCCTTTAGCAAACTTGGTAAGCTTTTATCTATCAAGAGTATTTTTACGACTAGTGTATCCAACCATTTGTTTTGACATTATTTTCAATTGACTTTCCTGGGACCAATCCCGAACAAAATTCTTCTTGAACCATAAAGCCCAAGGTTAATTATTACCAAAAGAATTGGTTCAACTTAGCTTGTTCACGAATCTTCTAAGGAAATTATTTTCCAAAAATAATTCCAATATTGATTGATATTTCCTAAGTTATTCTAAGACCAAGAATATTTTCATTTGTTGACTTCCCCCACTCAACTTGAAACCTTACTCTCTCTAAGAACTTCTTGATCAGTTCAGGGCCTTGAAGGCTTCCAAAACTCAATACTTGAGTATCATGAAGCAGGAACGGTCAGAGAATTGATTCCATCCTATTATTAAATTTTCTTTAGTCATTGAAAAATAGTTGAATTGTTGAACTATCCCTTGGTTGGCTTTGCTAAACCATTTTAACCTAACTTCCTTAAATCTATAAGACATACTTCCTTTTTGTGTCAACCCAACTTACCCAGCACATTCTCAAACTTTACTTGGATAAGAAATTATTTCTTCAAAATAATTTTGGTAAATGTCAGTATCCTTTAAGTGATTTGTCGGGAATATTCTCATTGGCTTCTTCAACTCAACTCGAAGCTCTGGTGCTTCTATCTTATCTTGTGTCCAACTCAATTAGCCATAATCCAGTTAGACCAATCTCAAGAGATACTGGAACATATATTTATCCTGATAAATTTTCTTGATTCCAGAAGAACATACATCAACATCTTTTCCTATCATGACTAGAACTTTAGAACTCGTTTGAATTTTTCGGAAACTCCTTTTGAAATTCTTATGGACAAAGTTGAGAAAATATTCCGTGACCTAATATGACTTCGCACATTTGCGTAGTAGTCATTCGTCAGAATTATGAAAACTGCGAGTTTACTGCAGCCAGTTGCGCACTGGCGAGGCATAGACTCTAAGTTGAAATAATTTCAGGTGTTCATAGGTTTTCAGATATCATTGGGACTATGTCCTAAATTCGTCACATTTTGTCTTCTATGTTTTCAGTCAGGAAGTGGATAAAGATGATAGACTACTCGAAAACTTATTATTATTCAAGTTATGAAGCAAAAAATTTACTGCAGTCAGGTGCACTCTGGCGAGGCATGAATTTGAGGCAAAGTAACTTCGGATAAATTTGGTTTCCGAATATTATTAAGACTATATCCATACCAAGGTTGTCTTTCAGCACCATTAAATTACTCCGATTTTTGCTCGATTAGAAGATTTGCATTTCTAGCGGTTGTCTCCATTTTCCAAAAAAAAATCTCTTATCACAGCCAGAAAGAATAAATTTTTTATAAGGTTGTACTTGATTCATCCTAAAACTCATAGAACCATATCAATCTCTCTTGGTTCAACCTGTTTTCTATTTCAATCTTAGTACGTTGTATATGTATATTTATTCTTTATTGTTGTAATTTTGGTTGTTGTTAGTGTTGGGATCTATAGATAATTCTGGATAGCTTTATATATTAGTAGTTGATATACATTCTGTGGATGACCATATGTATATAGTTGATAGTTATATGTGTCACGACCCGCACCCGGTTTTCGGACGTAAGCTCGTGAGCAAGCCAGCTACGTATCGAGCGGACTCCAGCCCGACTCGAGTACGTATAAGCTGTCAGGTCATGGGTATCATGTCTAATCTAAACTATATCTCAATCCACAAGAATCAAATAAACAAGAATGAACAATTATGGGTCATGGTCTGCAGCCTATTAGCATATTGTCCGATTAGACTCTAAGAATAATATGAGTCTATAAAGCTAATCTGATAAGCAAAATATATCATAAAAGCACGAGAAAGATAATAAATCAATATCACTAACAAAATACCTGAATCATGTAGATGAAGTCGACTACCACATGCTCAGCTAACCAACTCCATGCAATCAGCTACCTGAAGAGATCATCAGGTCCTCAGAGGACTAGAAAGATACATAAAACATGCCTACTAATATGACAGTAAATGACAGGTAAGAAGGATAAGAACACTGCAAGAAGAAACATCTAAGGACGACGAGTCGTGAGGAAATGTAATACTAGCCTTGGCTACCAATCAATCGATTAACCTCTATAGCTTGTAGTACAATGCAAGATACTCCCAATCTATAGTAGATTTTGACTGTAATATAATGCAAGATAATTCCAGTCAAGATTAGCCAATTCTAGTATCGATCTCCTCTCCTAAAGGATACAAAGTAAAGTAGACTCCTATAAATCGTAGTACAATGCAAGATACTTCCAATTTATAGTGCCGCAAGTCAAATCAATCAATTAATCAATATATGCTATAGGTTGTAGTACAATGTAAGATACTCCTAATCTATGGCATGTCTCAAGTCAAGTCAATCAAGTGATATCAAGGTAGAATAATCGGCTATAGGTCGTAGTACAATATAAGATACTCCCAAGCTATAGTATGTCTCAACTGTAGTACAATGCAAGATACTCCCAGTCGAGAATGGTCAAGGACAGATATAAAAACTGACAACTCAATTACAAGAAAAGAGTAACACAAAGAGACCAATATTCTAGCAATATCAAACATCCTATACGTGCACGTAATCTAGAATAAATAAAGCAATCCAGGACGAATCAATCATAATACAGAATCATGTGATAGTATGAAAAGGACTACAATAAGGAAAGAGAAACCATGTAAATACTGTATATGTTCGGCAAGGTATACTTGCCTGGAGGTTACACGGAGAACCAACAAAGTATCGCCAATCAATCAAGTCAGAAAGTCCAAGTCATCACAACTGTCTCCGGAAGCTGAAATAAACGTTACCAACATTCTTAGAATAGTCAAATTAGCTAGGGTTGCCTGTCCTTAAGTCCAATTCTGGACACAGGGGCAAAACGGTAATTTCGGGCAAAAACAGTTTTTGCCGTTGGACCCGCTTTGCACCGAAAAGCGTACCAGAGTCAACGGTCTCTAAAGTCATCAAACTACATGTCTACTGGTCCGGTTTTCCGATACAAACCCAACCGTATATCAAAAGTTGGATTCCGGCGGGCCGTGCACAAAATCGCCCGTTGAGTGGGACCGTAGGGCTCGCAAAACGGTGATTTTATCAACGGTCTCAGAATCGGACCAAACTTGGCATACAGGACCAGAAAAATGATACGGTCCTGCTGGCACAAGTTTCGTCTCGATCTGACAAGCGTGCACAAAGTAATTGAGAAATTTGTAAAGTGCACGATACGGTGAATTTCGACGGATACGCATCAAATTCGTCGCGCACACGCGACCAATTTAAATTTCGTCAAAGCCCACATGACCACGAAGCCGTTACGCAGCTTTTGATGCTTTCGTTTCGCGACCACGTCGCCCGGAATAGCGGGACGCACGTCGTGTGGATGGTTTTATATGTTTTGAAAACAGATTTTTCGTCAACTTTGAAACGGTTTTAACAGGGATTTAATAGATGAAAAATAAAAGTAAAAGAGAGGTTTCGAACTCGTATAGGTTGTCTAAAACTGTCTTCAAATAGAATCTCAAAATCGTGCATGGATTGGGAGAAAACTGTCCGTGAACTAGAGTCCCTGGACTGGTTTTGCTGTCCTGTTTCGACAGATTTTTGTCGAACTTTGGTTCGATCTATCGGACGACGTAGTGCATCTAAATTCAAAGTAATTGAAGGCGTTTGGAGTCCTATATGTTGCAAACATACCTGCGAAGACGAATCGAATATCGATCAAACACGCGCAGAGAAAACGATTCGCAAAGTCGCGCATTTAATGCGATGGCTGCTGTGTGCCGATCCGTTCCAGCACTGCGTGCGCGTGCTGGTCCCGTGCCTGGCCGGTGCTCTGGCCGTGCGCGGCGGCGCTGCGGTGGCCGAGGCCGCGCGCAGGGGTCGGGGACTATAGGAGAGGCGTTAGGGTTTCGATTTCTTCGCCGTTTCCTCGGATGTAGCTGTCGGTTTACTATAGAGAATAGGTTATCCTATTTAACAAATCAAGGGGGGAGGGTCGGGCCTGTGGCCTACTGCTGGGCTTGGGGTGGCTCCAGCCCGTATGGGCTGGGCTGGCTTTCCTGTGGGCTGGCCTGGCCTGTCTCTGGCCGGGCTGTTCAATTAGCGTATAAATAAATACACACACACCTAAATAGCTTAAAACCTATGTATGTATATATGTACATATATATATAAAAAAAAATATACACACACATACACATAAATATATAATATATATTTATATGTAAATACATAAATACACATAAATACACCTATATATAATATATCAAATTACTCTATACATCTAAACTTTATATAAATATATTTATACGTATATTTATACGCACACATATACATATATATATTATATATACTCGCTTATATACGTATATTTATATTTATATAAACATACGCATACAACTAATATATTTTTAATATATATATATATATATATATATATATTCATGTACACACATATATTCTTTGTTAAATAAATAAATGGTAATACTAATAATAGTAAATAATTTATATTTAATAACCCCAATAATAATATTAATATCATATAACCTTAATAAATAATAATAATAATAATAATAATAATAATAATAATAATAATATAATAATAATAATAACGAAATGCAATAAACTGATAATGGTGTATAAAAAATCCTAAAATGTACAAGGACCTATTTATACAAACCTTATTGAATATCAGCTAATCACAATATTTATAATATTTAATTAAGAATATTTTAGAAATATTCCTTAGATCACTAAAATGGAATACGACACAATCATACAAAAAATGCAACAATACGAAGGTCATTGGACGTACCGCATGACTACATGGGCTTGGGCTCAGTTCGGGTTCAGTTTGACTAGTTTGGTGCGACCGGGTCACCTAGACGTCAAATAATATTAATAATGAATAATTAACTATTTATAATGGTCATGTCACAACTTGGCCTGGTTTTCCTAGTTAGGACATCCCTATGGCTAGGTTTTCCCGGGCATGCCTAGTATACTAGTCAAGGCACACTGCTACATCTCCCGTGCCACAAATCCTAGTCGTCTAGTACTTCAAAACTCACCATGGCTAAAATCATCTACCGTAATAATTAACTAAATAAATATTTATAAAAATTCTGAAATCCCCATTTAAATCAAATAAATAAATAAATAAATATTTCAAAAAAAAAATTTCGGGAAGGGGAGCTACAAATCTACCCACCTTAAAAATAATTTCGTCCTCGAAATTCTAATTCATGTCTATCCCATAAAATTCAAAGTCTACTATTATTTAATCTCCTCAAATTTAATTTCTAAAAATATTTTATAACCTCGAATACTTGAGGACTGCTACCCACCTTAGGTCGCACTACTCCCTTGAAACACAGGTCACTAAAATCCAATAATCTTCTAACTAGTGACTAATAATTCTACCAAAATATCTAGGACATATGGTACATATAATCCCTCATATATATAACAACCAATATTCAATAGTCAAGCAATATATTTAAAGATTTCTAATGAATTCTAGATAGCACGATCGTTCGTCACTCCGAAATAGGAAACAACGAGAATCAATGGTACGAAAAGCAATGAAGTATAATCGAGAGCAATTATGGAGTTTTCAAGGACGTAAAAAATTTCTAGGAGAATTTTCAAGGCAGAGTGGATTGAGATTTCTAAGGTCTAGTCAATTGTGCAGGCTCGTATCAGTACAGTTACGTAACCGATACGATATGCTCTGACCTGCATGGGCCACCACAAAAACTTGTCACGACCCGCACCCGGTTTTCGGACGCGAGCTCGTGAGCAAGCCAGCTACATATCGAGTGGACTCCAGCCCGACTTGAGTACGTATAAGCTGTCAGGTCATGGGTATCATGTCTAATCTAAACTATATCTCAATCCACAAGAATCAAATAAACAAGAATGAACAATTATGGGTTATGGTCTGCAGCCCATTAGCATATTGTCCGATTATACTCTAAGAAATATGAGTCTATAAAGCTAATCTGATAAGCAAATATATCATAAAAGCACGAGAAAGATAATAAATCAATATCACTAACAAAATACCTGAATCATGCAGATGAAGTCGACTACCACATGCTCAGCTAACTAACTCCATACAATCAGCTACCTGAAGAGATCATCAGGTCCTCAGAGGACTAGCAAGATACATAAAACATGCCTACTAATATGACAGTAAATAACAGGTAAGAAGGATAAGAACACTACAAGAAGAAACATCTAAGGACGACGAGTCGTGAGGAAATGTAATACTAGACTTGGCTACCAATCAGTCGATTAACCTCTATAGCTTGTAGTACAATGCAAGATACTCCCAATCTATAGTAGATTTTGACTGTAATACAATGCAAGATAATCCTAGTCAAGATTAGCCAATTCTAGTATCGATCTCCTCTCCTAAAGGATACAAAGTCAAGTAGACTCCTATATATCGTAGTACAATGCAAGATACTCCCAATTTATAGTGCCGTAAGTCAAATCAATCAATCAATCAATATATGCTATAGGTCGTAGTACAATGTAAGATACTTCCAATCTATGGCATGTCTCAAGTCAAGTCAATCAAGTGATATCAAGGTAGAATAATCGGCTGTAGGTCGTAGTACAATGTAAGATACTCCTAAGCTATAGTATGTCTCAACTGTAGTAAAATACAAGATACTTCCAGTCGAGAATGGTCAAGGACAGATATAAAAACTGACAACTCAATCACGAGAAAAGTAATACAAAGAGACCAATATTCTAGCAATGTCAAACATCCTATACGTGCACGTAATCTAGAACAAATAAAGCAATCCAGGACGAATCAATCACAATACAGAATCATGTGACAGTATAAAAACTACAATAAGGAAAGAGAAACCATGTAAATACTGTATATGTTCGGCAAGGTATACTTGCCTGGAGGTTGCACGAAGAACCAACAAAGTATCGCCAATCAATCAAGTCAGAAAGTCCAAGTCATCACAACTGTCTCCGGAAGCTGAAATAAATGTTACCAACATTCTTAGAATAGTCAAATTAGCCAGGGTTGCCTGTCCTTAAGTCCAATTCTGGACACAGGGCAAAACGGTAATTTTAGGCAAAAACGGTGTCCGTCGTTGGACCCGCTTTGCACCGAAAAGCGTGCCAGAGTCAACGGTCTCTAAAGTCATCAAACTACATGTCTACTGGTCCGGTTTTCCGATACGAACCCAACCGTATATCAAAAGTTGGATTCCGGCGGGCCGTGCACAAAATCGCCCGTTGAGTGGGACCGTGGGGCTCGCAAAACGGTGATTTTATCAACGGTCCAGAATCGGACCAAACTTGGCATACAGGACCAGAAAAATGATACGATCCTGCTGGCACAAGTTTCGTCTCGATCTGACAAGCGTGCACAAAGTAATTGAGAAATTTGTAAAGTGCACGATACGGTGAATTTCGACGGATACGCATCAAATTCGTCGCGCACACGCGCGACCAATTTAAATTCGTCAAAGCCCACATGACCACGAAGCCGTTACGCAGCTTTTGATGCTTTCGTTTCGCGACCACGTCGCCCGGAATAGCGGGACGCACGTCGTGTGGATGGTTTTATATGTTTTGAAAACAGATTTTTCGTCAACTTTGAAACGGTTTTAACAGGGATTTAATAGAGAAAATAAAAGTAAAAGAGAGGTTTCGAACTCGTATAGGTTGTCTAAAACTGTCTTCAAATAGAATCTCAAAATCGTGCATGGATTGGAGAAAATGTCCGTGAAATAGAGTCCCTGGACTGGTTTTGCTGTCCTGTTTCGACAGATTTTTGTGAACTTGGTTCGATCTATCGACGACGTAGTGCATCTAAATTCAAAGTAATTGAAGGCGTTTGGAGTCCTATATGTTGCGAACATACCAGCAAAGATGAATCGAATATCGATCAAACACGCGCAGAGAAAATGATTCGCAAAGTCGCGCTTTAATGCGATGGCTGCTGTGTGCCGATCCGTTCCAGCACTGCGCGCGCGTGCTGGTCCCGTGCCTGGCCGTGCTCTGGCCGGCGCGGCGGCGCTGCGGTGGCCTAGGCCGCACGCAGGGGTCGGGGACTGGAGGAGAGGCGTTAGGGTTTCGATTTCTTCGCCGTTTCCTCGGATATAGCTGTCGGTTTACTATAGAGAATAGGTTCTCCTATTTAACAAATCAAGGGGGGAGGGTCGGGCCTGTGGCCTACTGCTGGGCTTGGGTGGATCCAGCCCGAGTGGGTTGGGCTAGCTTTCCTGTGGGCTGGCCTGGCCTGTCTCTGGCCGGGCTGTTCAATTAGCGTATAAATAAATACACACACACCTAAATAGCTTAAAACCTATGTATGTATATGTACATATATATACTATATATATACACCACATACACATAAATATATAATGTATTTATATGTAAATACATAATACACATAAATACACCTATATATAATATATCAAATACTCTATACTCTAAACTTTATATAAATATAATTATACGTATATTTATACGCACACATACATACATATATATATATATATATATATATATATATAATATATATATATATATATATATATATATATATTATATACTCGCTTGTATACGTATATTTATATTTATATAAACATACGCATACAGCTAATATATTTTTAATATATATATATATATATATATATATATATATATATCTATTATAATATATATATATATATATATATATATATATTCATGTACACACATATATTCTTTGTTAAATAAATGGTAATACTAATAATAGTAAATAATTATATTTAATAACCCCAATTAATATAATATCATATAACCTTAATAAAATAATATAATAATATATAATATAATAATAATAATAATAATAATAACGAAATGTAATAAACTGATAATGGTGTATAAAAAACCTAAAATGTACAAGGACCTATTTATACAAACCTTATTGAATATCAGCTAATCATAATATTTATAATATTTAATTAAGAATATTTTAGAAATATTCCTTAGATCACTAAAATGGAATACGACACAATCATACCAAAAATGCATCAATACGAAGGTTATTGGACGTACCGATGACTACATGGGCTTGGGCTCAGTTCGGGTTCAGTTTGACTAGTTTGGTGTGACCGGGTCACCTAGACGTCAAATAATATTAATAATGAATAATTAACTATTTATAATGGTCATGTCACAACTTGGCCTGGTTTTCCTAGTTAGGACATCCCTATAGCTAGGTTTTCCCGGGCATGCCTAGTATACTAGTCAAGGCACTGCTACATCTCCCGTGCCACAAATCCTAGTCGTCTAGTACTTCAAAACTCAACCATGGCTAAAATCATCTACCGTAATAATTAACTAAATAAATATTTATAAAAATTCTAAAATCCCCATTTAAATCAAATAAATAAATAAATAATATTTCAAAAAAAATTCGGGAAGGGGAGCTACAATATGCGGGTGAAACATAGATTGTTATTTATCTCATTTCTTGTAAGGGATCTTTGGGATTAGTATTAGACGGCTAAAGGGTAGAAAAGGTAGAAGAATACCTTGAGTAAGCTAGCCTTGAGGGAGTGGTATATCTAGCTTGTGACTTATTCGGGATAGAATCGTTAGTAGTGCTCACTGGTGTCTAAACCTCATTCAAAAATGATGGTAATTGACGATTTTGAATTTTTATGCTTAAAGAAAGAGTTATTTAAGATAAAGGAAGACGTAGGTAGAAGTTAGTGAGGAAGGTATAGGAATTGGTTGTGTTTCTCCCATGGAGGAAGTGAATTTGGATATCTATATAAACATGTGAATGTAATGATCAAGCAAAGGAACACTTGACTAGGATCAACTTTTATGATTAGATGACCACTATACCTAGAAGAGACGGATATAGCCATGGAAGGAATAACACGAGCATTGAATGGTAGGAATAAGCATAGTGGAATTGAGATAAGACCATTGACAAACAACTTTAGAAAGGAGCAACTGAATATGCGATTTCTATCAAACATTGGAGACTCATATTAGTTATGGTAAGAATGATTGAGATTTTGTGGTATTTAGCTAATGTGTGAGAATGATTGTTAGGTGCATGGTTCAAGATTAAAATTGATTAGTGGTTACCGTTTGGTCAATTGATTTCAAGAAATTAGAAATTATCGAATATAGAATGTATCAACTTCAAGAAGTTTCCAAGGAATTACTATGGCAAGGGAAGATTGTAGTTTTGATGTAGTCAGTTTTAGAAGAATGGCGGACAATTGAAAATTGACGTCTGTAAGGTAACTTGATCAAGAGAAACACTTAAAATTTGAAATACATTTGGCATACGAGTTACATACAACGATGGATGGAAATTTGATTTAGATGATTATGATTCCAAATAGATTTAGTCTTAATACCTTGACAGATATCTTAGTTTTATGTAGATACCAAACGTTCAGCTAGCTAGAGAATGGTTTTGCATAGTATTAATCAGATAGTGATCTTGTAAGCCTCTTTCCTGCACATCTTATCTTTTGATCGTTGAAATGGTGAAACGATATCCTTTCTTTTTCTTTGATCATCACTCGGCTCTCAGTGGAAATATATTACTCGAGTACATTCCTATCATAGTCATGTTATTCTAACCATACTTGCTATCCTACTATCATACAACTTTTATCTTTTTCGAGTCACAAACCCTTGTACCCCATTCCAATTTTGATATCTTAGTCCCTCATCTCAAAAGATTCCATTACTTTCAGCTTTCTTAATAAATTGTTGTCATTCGTTCTTTTTTGCATTTTTGTTCATGAGACCCTATTTGGTTTTCTTCTATTTTATGATCATAATTGTACCTAGATTTTCTCGTGCCTAAAATGATTTTGATCACAACAATATTCCAACGCCATCTCAGATCATATCTAGATAGTTCTGATCGTACCGATAGTTTATCATTGTACCTAGTGACCATGCCTAGAATCCGATCGTGCCTGATGATTTAAAAATTTCTTTATTAAGGCTAAGTTATATTGAGTGCGCCCCGGCCCTGATCCTTGAAATTTCGAGGGCAAAATTTTCTAAGGAGGGAAGATTGAAACCCAGAATTTTAAATTTATGAATTGTTGGATTATAGCGTAAATTTAGTTTATTATTATTATTATTATTATTTATTATTTATTATTAGTCAAAATTAGGAAAGATATTATTTTTAAAATTATCGTTGATTTTTGATTGTGGCCCTGTCCCCGGTCCCGAGTCCGGACTCCGACCCCGAGTCCGGGCACCGACCATGAACTCGAACCAGACCCGGTTTCCGAAACCCAACTCAGTCCGAGCCCGTCCTTAGTTCCCTTCTTTTAAAATCCTAACTATTATATATTAATTATAATAAATAAATAAAAAAGAGCTGACTAATTCCTAATTCTATTTCCCATGACCTGTTCCCATATTTCCCCATGACCATTTCTTTCCCACTACCATTTCTTTCTCCTGTTTCCCTCCTCACCACCCAACTCTCTCCCATAACTCTTTTCCACCCTCTCTATATAATCCCAGCCCCACTCTTTTCTCTCCCTCACGCTCATTTCTTCCCCATCCCAACTTCACTCCCATCTCTTCCCCTCCAGAGTTTTCCCAAACCCGTGCCCTAGCCGAGTCCCGCGCGACCGCCGGCGCCCCTCGGCGACCTCGCTACTAGCCCGCCGGCGACCTGCCACTAGCCCGCGTGCGCCCCTCCGGCGACCTCGCCACCAGCCCGCGTCGCCTCCTCCTCGGCCCAAGCCCGCGACCCCCGGCGCCTTTCCCCCGCGCGCCCGGCCAGATCCGCCCGCCTCCCGCGGCCAGACCTCCGGCCGACCCGCCTCCTTGGCCAGAGCCCTCCCGGCCTCGCTTCCAGCGCTTCGGCGCAACCCCGGCCGTCGCTCCCCGTGCCACCCTCTTTTCGAGCTCCGTGCCCGGCCGATTCTGCGGCTGTCCACGCCCGGTTAAGCCCGCGTGCGCCCCGCTGTTCCAATAGCGTGTCCAGCGCTGTTTCGGTGGTTTCCGTGCTGTCCGCAAGCTTGGGACTTTCCCGAGTCCACGGAACGTGGATTTCTCTTCCCTAGTATCATCTGAGAGCTCTAGCCGAGCAACCCAAGGTATATCTCGTGTCCTCGTGTCCCTATTTTAGTGTCGATGATGATACGGTCCCCGATCCCGTTACGGGATTCGGTTTAGGCGATTGTAGTTTCGGATTTTCGAATCCCATTTCAGAATGATTCAGTTCCGTGGTTTTCGGTTTCCCGAACTTTATTTCGGGATTCCCGAATTTATTTCGGTAGTTCGATTTTACGCTGGAGCGTACGTTCCGATTAGTTTCGTTACGGTTCGGTTTTATATTTTTGCGACTTTATCTTATTGTGTTGGTTGTGGATATTATTTCTTTTTGGAATATTATTATGGATGGTTTGGGTTGTTTTCCTGGTTTGGGATATTTTATGTTGACTTTTGGCACCGTCCCAGGATTGGGTTGTCCCAATTACATAGGAGATGCTGCCCAAATTTTCGGGAAAGTTTTTAAAAATAAAGTATTTTAAAATGGGTTTCTATTTTCAAATTCGGTATTTTGCAAACGGATTACAAAAGTGGTTTTGTCGATTTGAAAGTGGATTTTGGAGTTTTGTATCCCCGTTAGGCGACGACCGTATCGGTCGAATGAGCCTCGACGAAGCGCAAACGCTACAGGGTTCCTGTACGTTGAGGCGCTAGCCAGCAACATGACATTTGGACCAAGTCTGAGACGCATTTTACAACTATATTTATATTTATAATTATTTTTAGAACTTGTACTGCTGTTAGTATTTTTGGTGCAGGGCTTCGGCCTACTTTTTGGACCGTTCGCGGCACTCAGAGCTCGCCTAGATGATTAATTAGTTTATGTAAAAATTTGTAAAGGGCATAAGCCCACTTTTCTATTTTATTTCGCTGTGACCCTGTATTGTGTAGTTTATGTTTTTACTTTCTTTTCTGAGTTGGTTTTCATTATTATACATGTAATTATAATTTAGATATTAATTATTTTGTATAAAATTAATAAGGTTTTGCACGATAAAATTAACTTGAATAAATATTGGTAAGTTAACAAAGTCCATGTTTTATCACTTAAAGGAAAATGTAGTTTTATACATATGATATAAAAATACAAAGTTTTGCCAAATTAACCGGTAATTGCTATTTTTCCAATTAATCAATAACCGACTTATTTAATTAAAAATAATAATGAACGTAGATTGCGACGTTAGACGATTTCTGGTAGATTAATTAATAAACTTAAAACCTGACTAGGGTCTACTTCTAGAGATTGTAACTAGCACACCTAGAATGGTTTCATTATGGTTCTAAGCCAAGGTTCTCAACTGTAGGATCTCGGAGACGAACCTGACATCCTCCTCGGTACCGATTTTCCCGATCCAGTCAATTAACAGAGGCAAGTTACGGTTATATTTTCTTGTATTTTATTTAGTAATTGTCTAGCTGCATATTTAAACCACATTGCTACACGGAACCTCTCCTAGGGTTCAAATTTTGATTGATATTGATTGTGGGGATTAGGGGAATAGTGTAACGTTTATGGCCAATACCCCCCATATTGCATGATTGTGCGAGCTTACCCCACTTACACACGGGGATAAGCCGTATCGCGTCGCTAGGACGCTATTGTATAACCCAAGCCGGTCATAGACGATTACACATTCAAATTACATTATTTTTAATTGTATAATTGCTGAAAATATTGTTTCAACTGTTTAGCCTGCACTTTTCCATTATTACTTGAAATATGAGATGCATATTCGTACTTGCTCCCTCCTGACTGAGACCACATTTTTAGGTGACATTGAGGATGCTGAGCTATTGTACAATAGCTACTATGACCCGATTTTGTACCCTGTGGTGTTGCCGGAGTCCCCTTGGAGGACGCAGGACCTGAGGCCGACGAGCCGACCGCTTAGCTAGTCGTTTCCAGTTTTTTCTAGTTTTATTGTTTGGAGTTTTGTTAATTTTGAATTCAGCACTTTATTTCAGTTCTTTCATTTCCAGTTGTACTTTTCAATTGTTGAATAAAAGTTTTAAAAATTCCCGTATATTCGAGTTGTGACAAAAATAGATGTGTTGTGAATACCTGCATATAGAACAACTTACTGCCGCCGTCTCACAACGGTGCATGCTGGACATGATCCGGTTCGACCCAATAATTTGGGATCGGGTCGTGACACAATAAAATAATTATGATTTGAATAGGTAGACACTTATGACCGGCTGGTAGATTCAGTTTGTATTCTAGCTTACGATCCGACTTCGACACACGTGCAAGTGTGGCTTCATCTATCCACAATAATTTAAGGGGGTTTGGTCACAAGTGCTACACTACTCCTCAATACCCCTGTAGAAGCATGAAAATAGCGCAGATGGAACGGAAGCGCAGAAGACAACAGTGCTCCACATAAGTGCAAAAGACAATAGTGATTTAAAGCGCAGAAGACAACAGTCATTTCACATAATTCACAGAAGTGCATCAGACATAAAAGATAAGTGCATAAAGGAAAGTTCTTTATTAAAATCATATTTACAAAAGATCTTTTACAGAATTTTCAGGATTACACATAAAGATTAAACCCTAAACCACGGTCTACAAAGTATGCAAAGCGCGCAGACCCAAAAACACAGCAGTGTCAGAGCAAATTACTTCCTCGTCAGAGCGAGCCACTTCCTAGTCAGACACGGAGGAACTCCAATATGGCTAATAAGCAGCTATTGGCCCGAACAAGAATATAGCTCCTGCTCGCAACACCGTTCGCGGCTCTTCCAGCATAACAGGGCGTGCAGCCCCACTAATATGGCTAATAAAGCTATTATTGAGCGGGAGCACAACCGTGGCTCTTTAGGTTGGCAATCAATCCAAACCCGGTAGCTTGGATCTCGAAGACCTCCAAGATATTATTCAGGTTTGAACTCCTTATGCCAAACGCTCAAGTGCATCTCGAAACTCAGTAGTGGTTCTTCTA
Source organism: Iris pallida (assembly GCA_029216955.1). Taxonomy (NCBI): domain Eukaryota; kingdom Viridiplantae; phylum Streptophyta; class Magnoliopsida; order Asparagales; family Iridaceae; genus Iris; species Iris pallida. Next base: position 11,984,957 of record JANAVB010041420.1, read on the forward strand.
CAAATCCACAGCTTCTTCGAACGAAGAGATCTACAACCAACAGTCGACTTGTGCAAGGCCCATGGCCATCCAAAGCAAGTCGGGGTCGAGCATGACAGGAAAATAATAAGAAACTGTGAGCAAAGTGTTAACTGACAGCTTCTCTTTATATATAGGCTGTGCGGTCCAACCTACAGGCCACGTGGCGGTCAGTCAAAGGACTCCGGAGTAATAGGATGAACCCAGGACTCAGCACAATGAATCTCAGTTTAATAGATTTTTTGACTAAGCCTTGTTACCGCTTTCTGAGCCCCCAAACAGCGGTAATTAAAGAGGATATTGATTCAGCCAGTCAAGGGCGATCATTTAATATTCTTAAAAAAAATACTTCGACAAAACTGGCCCCTTCGGTTCAACTCAGAAGCGCAGCCCCTTCGGATCAACCCAGAAGCATAGCCCCCCGGTTCAAGCCATAAGTGCAGCGCCTTCAAATCAAATCCAGAAGTGCATCCCATTCAATGGCTCTATTTGTGACTTCGTTCCCTCAGAACAGTCTTCTCCCGCCCCCTAAAGTGCAGTGACTTTGTTGCCTCAGCACAGTCTCCTCGTCCCCTAAAGCGTAGTGACTTTGTTGCTTCACATTCCCTCGTCGCCCTAAAGCGCAGTGACTTCGTTGTCTCAGCACAGTCCCCTCGTGTCCTAAAGCATGACTTTGTTGCCTCAGCATAGTCCCCTCGTCGTCCTAAAGTGCATTGACTTTGTTGTCTCAAGACAGTCCCCTCATCGCCCTAAAGCGCAGTGACTTTGTTGCCTCAACACAGTCCCCTCATCGCGTAGCGCAGTGACTTTATTGCTCAGCACAGTCTCCTGTCGCCTTAAAGCGCAGTGACTTTGTTGCCTTAGCACAGTCACCTCGTCGCCCTAAAGCATAGTGACTTCGTTGTCTTAGCACAGTCTCCTCGTCGCCCTAAAGCGCAGTGACTTCGTTGCCTCAACACAGTCCCCCTCGTCGCCCTAAAGCGCAGTGACTTCGTTACCTCAGTACAATCCTTTCGTTGCCCTAAAATGCAGTGACTTTATTGCCTCATCACAGTCTCCTTGCTGCCCTAAAGTGCAGTGACTTTGTTGCCTTAGCACAGTCTTTTGTCGCCCTAAAGTGCAGTGACTTCGTTGCCTCGGCACAGTCTCCTCGTCGCCCAAAAGTGCAGTGACACTGAAGCCTTACCGGAAGTGCAGCTCGTATAGACATGCAGGTCTATGAGGTAGGCATTGTTCCACATGGCCACTCTGGCATCTATATTTTTTAGATATGATCCAATCGTTGTTTAAACCACCGCTCCTAAGATAAGAACGGAGTTTGGTTTTGTTAATATAAGCAATATCCGATTGGTTTGTTTAAACTGCCGCTCCTAAGATAAGAACGGAGTTTGGTTCTGTTGATAGGAGCAATATCCAATCGGCTTGTTTAAACCGCTGTATCTAATGGACAAAATTCTCTATGGATACGAGCAAAACCCACTCGGCTTCATCCGATCAAGATTATCGAGCAATAAGCACACCATGTGTCATTTATTCGGTTATGTTGATAACCATCCGAGATCTTGATAGAAGAGAATCTCAGCATCCACTACGTGTCAGCTCAGCAGCAGCCCTCACCGTGCAATTATAATAGATTCCCTCATATCTCTATGCGCAGCGCTCCTGTGCGCCCAAAAAAACCATATGCATATCGCATATGTGCTGAGCTATAAATAGAAGGAGTTGGCCTTCGTTAAAAAGGTCGACATCTTCCTGATTAGCAACCCCAAGTACTATTCTCGAGCATCAAAAAGTCATAGCAAGTTCAAGCCATCGTCAGATCGTCAACGGAGTAAAGGAGCCGCTGTAGTGCTCTCTCCACCGTCACACTTCCTTAGAAATTTTTGTACTTAATCCTCCTGTATAGGAGTCCTTTTGTCATTTTTATACGTTTGAATACAAAAAGTTCGTTCAACTTTTGTCATGGCAAACAAAGGCGACTCTGCTGGGGACTTTCTTCTCTTTTGATGAGAAGGTGGTGACACAGTCTGACGATAACTTGCTGGGGTCTTTCCAAATATGCTGGTCATACGTTTCGACCAGCAAGCTTTTAAAGACCTCCTCTCTGAAGAGAAGTCGAGCCCTTCGAAGCAATTCGTAAAACCGAAGAAGACTCGACGTACCTGGGTTCTTAAGGCCGCTGCGACGAGTGGCAAGATGGAGGAAGATGCGCTCCAAACCTTCCTGAACGGCGAAGCCCCGAAGAGGTCTTCACCCACTGCTGCTGTATGCCTCAGCCACTTCGTGCTGAAAAGTGCAGCGAAGATTGTAACTCCTTGGCCGTGCGACCGACGAAGGCACAACGTAGGAAGAATGGTGCAGCCACCCACCCGCACAGAGAGATAGCTGCGCAGGGTAGAACTTTTATCTTTGACAGAATTGTATATCTTTCAGGAGAACCTATATTGGATTCTAAACGCTATGCACCTTCTAGGGGTAGCGTGAAGAAATCGAAGGCAACACGCGCCTTGTCGATCAACGTGTTATGCCAACATCTATGTTGGATTCTAAGTCATTCACCTTCCAGGGATGACACGAAGAAATCCAAGGCAGCACACGCCTGCATCGACCACTCAGTTGACTCTGAATACTATACACCTTCCAGGGGTAGTAAAAAGTGCAAGGCAGCACGCGCCCTGTGCGGTCAACGTGCTATGGCAACAGCTGACCAAAGGCCCGCGTTGATAGTCACGTGCAAGAGACGAAAAACTGTACAAAATTGGTTCGAGTGCTTCGATGCCTCGACTAGTAAAACCCCACTGTCACTTGAGCGCTCACGTACATGATTCAAGCAAGAGGGTACAAACTGTGGGGACAGACTCATGAGAGCAGCTTTACTGTTGGCATGAAGTGAGCCTATTTTACCAGCAACCCTCTAATCAGAACCTAAGCGTATCTCACGCACAGGAACTGAGAAGAGGAAGATACCTTCACATCCGCATTCATGCATGCAGCTTCCCTACACGCACGAAAGGAGTATAGAAGTGGAGGCCTCTGATATGCGTAAAGTAATTTCTCACAAATACAAGGCGAGGAAGGATTCCGCTGTACACAACATGGCTGGCCCAAGGCACACCTGCGCCAAGATCACCATCAACTGTTGCTGCTACCAAACAACAACATCGCCACCGAAGAGACGGTCCATCTTCTAAAGACTACGACCGATGGTGCTCGTACATCAGAGACTCGACAAAGGATCGTCGAGTGAAGAAGAATGCGAACTACTTATTGCATCATGCAATACGGCACGAGGTTCCCCATCTCTCAAGAAGCTTGCCAAGAACCCCGCCGCCTCGGCCAACAAATCCAAAAGTCGACTTGGAGACAACAGACGACAGTGCCAATACGGGTGTATTCTAACACCGCACTCAAGTCAAACTCTTATCGCAGGCTGGGGGTAGCCAACCCCCCACCATCCATGACAATCCCTTATTCCAACCCGAGGAGAGATTGTATGGAATGACACAGATGCCTCCATAGGTGCAAGCAACCAACAGGCTGGGGGTAGCAATTATAATGAGTCAGAGGACGATCAAAATCTACCTGTCTACCCTCAGGATGACGAAACTCAGGTGTCTGAACTAGAAAGTGAAAGATCACCGTCCCTCTATCTATCCGACCTGATGTCCGTTTTTATGGCTGAAGGTGACAAACAGAAAACAACGAGGGTCCAGTCATCAAAGACATATAGAGGCTCTGGAGACAGGCCTGAATACGTTGAATGAGACTATGTTGTCCTTGACTTCTGTAGTCCTAGAGATCAAGGACAAATTGACATCTAATACTTCTGCTCCAGTCAATAAAGACGGGAACGAATGGGGAATCCAATGCACTTCCTCCTACACCAAGTCCTGTATAAACCAAACAATCGCAGTCATCGTCAACGACCGGCCCACAATATCAAATGACATGCAGCAGGCTCTAAAGGAGTTATACGCTCGCTTCAATGCTAGAAAAAAGTAAGAGTCGCTCCAAAAGATGGGGGTTCGACAGCCATATCCTGCCAAAGGATAATGTAATATATCCACCCAAGTACAAGCCGCAGATGCTTGCGCCATTCGATGCGAAGTAGTCTCCTTATCGATACCTGAGGTACTTCCTCATAACTGGGCATCTGTAAAAAGATGATGCTCTGCTCACGAATATATTTATAGGGGCGTTGTAGGGGGCAGCCTACGAATAGTTTTGCAGTCTCCCCGACAACTGTATCTCATCGTTCGATGATTTGAAGCGTCTCTTTCTTGCTCAATTCTACGAAGGAGGAATGGATAGAACGATGTCTACTCTCATGGACATAGTCCAGAAGAAGAAAGACCTGTACGTGCTTATATCGAGCGTTTCCGTTAGGCAGCTGAGGTTACTGCTGGTGTGTCCGAACCCATGCTCATGGACTCGTGCCGCAGAAACATTCTCCCCGCAATCAAGTTGTGGCATAATGCTCCGTGCGTAGAGCGGACACCTTTTATTACCAAGGCGAATGTAGCTGAAAGAAAGGCTCGGGATGCGCAACTGCTAGGACTGAGTTTGCCCTCACTCGAAGATAAAGGGAAGCGTTCATCTAGCAATAACCCCATCCCCAAGGACGATAAAGGGAAGCTAGCCATAACCGTCAACATCTCCAAAGGTTCAGCGTCAATGAATCAGAAACCGACAGAAGCGCCAAAGCCGAAGGAAACCTACTCCTTCAACGATGAAGACACGCTAGAACTCTTCGACATATTGATAAAAGGTGGCAAGCTTCAACTCCCGCCTCCTAAGTGTCCCGACAAAGTGAAAAGGTGGACAATCTAAAGTACTGCCACTATCACCAGTACGTTCACCATTCAAAATGCGTCTGCTACGTATTGAAGAGGCAGATCTAGCACCTCATTGACGCCAAGGTCATCTCACTCGACTACGGGGAAAAGTCTGTCATTGCCAATATGGTCACCCTTCAGTTTAGAAGTTTTTCGAAAATAGAAATTCATGACGGTGTTGTCCCCATCCCAAGAGCGATAATAGAAGTAGTCAACCTTCCACCGGCCCGTGACAATGCTCAAGGCCTCATTCACTTACTACGTCCCAAGGCAAAATTATGTGGATCCATCCTGATCTTACCCCAGACATGATAAGGAGTGCAAGATACTCTGTCAAGGGGAAGAAAGTCAAGTCGTGTCGTATGGTTTCTACCTCGACTGATGACACTATAATTACTACTCTCTCGGCACACAAACGAGAGGACACCAGGCTTTGGAGGAAGAAGTACCTCACCTGCTACTCCCGCTGCATCCAATGCATCGAAAGCAGGTCCGTCTCAAGCCCCTGCAGTAGATAAGCAGAGGCAGAAGGAGGTTCACTTTGACAAACCTAAGGAAAGACTCGACAGTATGGCCAATCAAGCCCTACAACTTAGACATATTAGCGCAGCTTGCCAATACTCCAGCCAGGCTGTCGCTCTTCGAGCTTCTCCGTCTCTCTAAAGAGACTCGGGATGCCCTCAGCGAGGCTCTGCAGAACGTCGATTTCTTCCTCACCCAGGTGCAACCACCCAAGGAGGACCCTGCTGCATGCCCACATTGCCATAGCATGGTTGAGGTAATTCTAACATCACCTTCACTCATCAGGACATATTACTGAAGAACAACCGCACAATAGACCCCTGTACTATACGGATATGTTGGCGCCATTAAGGTTGATTGTATCCACATCGACCATGGCTCTTCTATCAGCATAATCCTTCAGAGTTTACTCCAAACTTTAGGGATTCTGATGCATCGACTAACCGTGCTGAACACTACAATCATCGGTTTCAATGCTGGAAAGAGTGATACCTTGGGCAAAATTGGCTGAAATGAGATAGGCGATCTCCAAACAGACGTGACTTGTTATGTCATTGATGCAGACATAAACTACAATATGCTGTTGGAAGGACCATGGATCCATGAAAACATGATCGTACCCTCCACCCTCTATCAATACATGAAGTATGTGGCCATGACGGGACTATCAAGACTGAGTTCGCTGACATCGACCCGTTCTGAGGTCTCGAAGCATACTGTACTGACTGATCTGTACAAGTTAGTCCCTTGGGATGATGATGCTAATGATGTCGACGATAAGACAGAAACTACATTAGAAACACAACTGTTGCTGAGGAACCATTGAAGGTTCGATTAAAAGGAAGACCTCCCCAGACACCAGCACCTCTTGTCATCAAACTTCGAAGGAAAGCACCTTCTTACTCATCCCCGACGA